>OY856412.1:1153482243-1154129743 GCA_963693085.1 Alisma plantago-aquatica
GGCTAACCCTACGTTTGGAAAGAAGATGTGTTTTGGTTAACAAGTTAATGATTGTTTGGCTAGTCAGTCTAGTCCTTGATGTAGTGAAAGGATGGTGTTAGGACCTCAAATTCACTTCATTGGAAAAGAAAGTGATGAAACCCTGATTACAGTGGTTTAGGGTTTCTGAGGCATCAAGCTTGAGAATCATAACAATACATGAGGACATGATATACCTTGGTACTACAAAGATAGTAAGTGATGGTAGCAATTTGAATGCATAAAACAAAGTTGCATGCAGCATGTGGCCATGCAAGCTAGGAAGTGAAGGACGAACACCATTAACCCATTGCATGGATATATCGTATAAAGAGTTCCCCAGAGGGAATGGGAGTACATCACTATGGATGTTGTGAGTCTCTCTTAGACCAAGAAGGTCAAGATAAAATATGGGTTATGGAAGATCGCCTTACCTAGATGACATAAGAAAGGAAGAGTTCTGTCAAGGGACAGATCTGGTCGAACTGCATAGAGAAAGAAATGGTTCAACAACACCATGATGTGAGTTCAAAGAGTTCTTGAACATGATGAGAAGGTTTACTTCCATGCGGAAGAAGTAGGTACATGAAGAACTCGTTTTAGTATCGTTTATCACCCCATACTAATGGACAGTATGATCCGGACTAGTGGGTCTGATGAGAGCATGTGTGCTCATTTAGGGTGATACATAGAGACAGTCCCTAAGATGTGATGTTAACCACCATGGCCTTTATCGGGATGCAAGATGTTCCATAAGGAGGTAGTGTCGGTCACCACTTCATTATGAAGATGTTGGTGAAGGAGGCCTCGCGAAGGTCATAAAAGAACCCCAGGTGTGTGCAGATGACGTCGCTTTGATCGTGCAATGGCTGAGAGAAAGCCCAGTGGTGACATGAGTCATGAGCTGATACAAAGCAGACTGACATGCAGTTCACTGTGGAGGAATAATGTGAAAATCCGACCCCTCTAAGCTACAGCTAATAAAGCTGAGTCCCCGATAAATGGGTCCATTTGAGATGGATTGGTGGAGATGGTTGTGTTTAGCTTTTCCCCACAGGATAACATGATGTGTAATATGTTCCATGAGTCCGATCTAGAGCACTATGTGAGGTACCCAAGCCATGTGTTGAGCCTTGAACCTATTCAGCTTTTGAGAGGCTGAAATATCCTGAGTCACCTATGAGGGTACGATATACCAAGGTAAGAAAGAACTCAGATGGAAGCATATGAGATAATGAAGGTTCTTGGGAAACACCATGGAAAGGGTGAAACCACATGGGAGCCATGATGGACATATGAAAGGCTTATCCTGTTTGTTTGCTTGCTTGATGGAATTTTGAGGGCAAAATTCTCATAAGAGGGGAAGGATGTTACAACCCCAAATTTTGGGTTCATTTGTTGAGAAATTTAATTTCTCATAATAGAGATAAATGAACAAATAATGGATGAATGCATGGACTTCATTTACAATAGCCTTGTTGTTTGATTTGTGGGCTTTGTTGGCTATTGGGCCCAATAACAAGGATAATCAATTAATTAATGAATAACTGAGAATTTGAGATAAGAAAGGTGTGGAAACCTCTAGAAGGCAAATCCAAAGAGGATTTCGTGCCTCTTAGATTCCTTGGGTTCCAAGGAGTCCAAAGTTGTAAAGAAAAGGCAATAAGAAAAGAAAATAACAATTAAGTGTTTCCTTGTTAAATAAGGGAATTGAAAACATATGTGAAATATGGAAAATATGTGAAAAGAGGAATGAATGGGTAATCCTTAGAGGAATTTCGTGTCCCAAGGATTCCTAATATTAAAAGGAATACCTATGAGGAAAATAAAAGAGAAATAAAGAGAAACCCTCAAAAATAAATATTTTAATAAGAAATACATAAGATAATGTGGAATAATGCATGTTGATGCATTTAATGATAATGAGTGTTCCTTAAATAAAGAATTTCGAATTCTTTGAGTTTTATTGGGATTCAAGAAGTCCCAATCAAGGAAGAGGAAAGAGAAAATAGCAATAAAAGAAAATAAGAATATAATGAGAGTACATTATTAATGAATCCCATGTTATTATTAAAAGAAGAGATATTTTCTATTAAAAAGAAAAACTAATTTTTTTTTGTGCCAATACGTAAAAGGCAAGTACAAGAAGATAAAGGAGGAATTTCGAATTCCTAACATTTAAAGAAAAGAGGATATCTAAAGGATAAGGAAAATAGGAGAGAGAGAGAGAGAGTCTTGTTTCCTTATAAATGAATTAGATTCCCAATAGAATATAACCTTGTTTTCTTCATGACCAAGCAAGTTAGGGTGTGGATATCCTCCCTATATAGGGGGTCGAATCCTTGCCCAAGTCCAGAGGGATCACAAGTGGCTATCTCTCTCCCATCTTCTTCTTCACGTTTCTTTACATCTAAAACCCTAGTCAAGGGTGTAGGCCTATCCCGAGGACACCAAGGAGCGGTTCCGAGGTCTAGATGGAAGCAGGGCGCTCCCACGACTACCCGAGATCGATTGGTTGCAAACCCAGTGTCCTCATCTTCGTGCTACTCCAGCCATGGGTCTGCATGGGCGCTGCAATTACAGCAGCAACCATGGACTGGTTCTGCTTATAAACGGCCATGATGGATGCGATCTAGGGGCGCCATGCATGCGCCCAGGGTTCTGTGTGGAAGGGCGGCCATCTCCGGCCACCCACAGACCTGGAGTGGAGGGTTGGAAACCCCGCAATCCAACCTGGACGGCTGCAAGGTCAGCCACAATGGCAGACCTGGATAGGGCGGGTTAGTAACTTTGGCCGCGAACTTTGGACATACAGGGAAGCACCATGGAGCGCCGAAGGAAGAGGGACCTTTTCCTGTGGTCTTCGAGGTCCACGAGAGGGTGGAGGAGGGCCGCGAACTGCAGCTAGGGCGGCTGTGGCGGCGGGTCTCGAGCTTGAAGATGAAGGGAGGACGTTGGACGTTTCTACCCCCGAGAGCTAAAGAGGCTAGTCGACTTAACCAAGGGCAATAGTGTCCTTTCGAAATGTTTTCAAAACAGCAAGGCAACGTTGCATGGAGACGAGCGACGTGGCGCGCTCCCATTGGCCCAAAGTAAGTCAAATTTGCTAAATTCATAACTAATTAACGGTAGCTCGAATAGATACGCTTTATGCATGAAACTTGCTCAGAAAATCGAGAGGAATCCAAATAAAATATGATTGAACCCTGATTCCTTATGCAATTCGAAAAGTAATGGAAGATATCAACTTTAATGTATTAATGTTTAAAGAACCCTATTTTGATATGATTAAAGCGAATAGTAGGGTTTAATAGATGATTAAAGTTGATCTTAACCTGTTAATGATGAAAAGGCACATTAGGAATAAAAAGGATAAGCTTTGCACGTAAATCGCTTATTTTAGAGTTTCATATGCATGAATATGCTTTAATGGGCCTTGAAACCCTAATGTTGACTAATTTGACTATTAATGGCTTTAATTGATTAATTTCATGATTAAAGATGGAATATTCTGAATCTAAGACTATTTCGAGCATTAAAGTTCCTAGTTTGTGGATAAATACCCTAAATGAAGTAATTAGGGTTTTCTCATGAATCAAGGTAGAATTGGTGATTAATAACGTTCATATGAGTAATAGAGTATAATGCATTACACATTGATGATAAATAAGCATAATGATCCTGTCATGGATTAAAAGGATAAAAATGATAGTTTTAATGTAAGATAAGTTTAATGGGTTTAATTAATGGACAATGATGCCTTTAATTCGAAAATAAGGTTAAATGTTGTAAAGGGATAACCTTAATATCTTTTGTGAATAATTAGGGTTTAAAATAGTAAAAGATGAAAGGAAACCCTAATTGCAATAGAAACCCTAAAAATGAAATAGTAACCCTAGGGCTCGAATAGGTCTATTAGACTTGGATACCATGATCCATGATAGAAGATATTGGATGTTTGTTTCAGGATCTTATTGAATGCTTGCTTGCCTTGTTGATTGGACTATTCTTTTTCAAGTCTGCTTAACAGGTATGTGGTTACGCTTATGAATAACCGCATTAGTTTTCCGCATGTTTGTCGGATGGTTAATCGCATTGATTGCAATTAAATTGGTTGGATGATTCATATTTGCAAATTATAAAGTCACTATGATTATCACATTAATAATGGAAGTGTGGATTCTCGCACCTACATGCCACCCTGATGGATGATACCAAAGGTCAGGCCCAGATGGGTAGACCAATGGACACCTTGAGTGGTGACCCCAGGCACCAAGAAGGTGGCCTATGATATTGCATGACTAGTGGGCACCATGAGAGGTGACCCATAGGCACCAAGCTCGGGATTGAGAAGGTGGCCTGAAGTCATTGGCAAAGGGCACCCTAAGGTGGGTATGCCAGGGTTAGGGCAAAAACAGTGGAGAATGTCATACTGAAAAGTGTAAATTGGCTTGTTAAATAATTTGATTGTGATTATTAGATTGTTAGCTATATGTGCAAACTTTTGGTTGTCCCCACATACCAGTATATTTTGATATACTGACCGACGTTTTGTTTGTCGGCGTTTTAGGTACAAATGAAAAGAACAAACAGTAAAGTGGCATATGTGGAATAAAATGAGAAGTAACGTACACAGGAGGATTAGTTAGAGTAACCTCTTCATGGATAGAAGTTTATAAATCCCAGATTTCAAAAGGTAAATAAAGTTTTATTTTATACCAGTTTTCAGTTAGTCGGTAAAGTTTATTGATTGTTATTGATTATTTGTCGAACCTTTGATCCTGTATAATGGATAACAGCACCGACCCTCCGGGTCTCCCTTAATTGGGGGTTACCGGGAGGCGGGGTCGTTACAAATCAGATCCCGAGGATGCTCACTGGATAGCTGTAAAGAACATCCTCAAGTACTTGCAAAGGACAAAGGATCAGTTCCTTGTATACGACAGCGTGGAAGAACTGGTTGTAAAGGGTTACACCGATGCAAGCTTCAAAACTGACAAAGACGATTACATATCACAATCAAGATTTGTATTTTTCCTAAACAATGGAGCTGTGAGATGGAAGAGTTCCAAGCATGAAATAGTTGCTGATTCTACTACAGAGGCCGAGTATATTGCTACTTCACATGCAGCAACGGAGGCTGTGTGGATCAGGAAGTTCATTACTGAACTTGGTGTAGTTCCCAGTAGCTGTGATGCAATTGAGATTTATTGTGACAATAATGGAGCTATTGCTCAAGCTAAGGAGCCCAGATCACATCAGCGGTCCAAGCACATATTGCGGTGCTTCAATCTCATACAAGAGATCGTATAGCGAGGAGATGTGAAGATTTGCAAAGTACCAACTGAAAACAACATAGTTGATCCACTAACTAAGGCCCTTTCTCAGCAGAAGCATGATGGTCATGCTAGGTCACAAGGACTGAGGTTCCTAGGTGACTGGCTCTAAGTGCAAGTGGGAGTCTGTTGGTATGTATGCCCATAGAGCAAGTCATGTGATGATTGTAATGGGATACTTTGTAAATGATTTGAATAATAATAAAGGCAATTTCCGATCTATATGTTTTAACTATTTCTGAGATGATAGTGTAACATTATAGATGTCTAAAGAATTGTATTACTCGATGACATATGCTTTTGGGTTGAGGACCTAAATAATGAGATCATACAGATGTTAAGAGTATACATTCTTGTTTAGTCCCTAGTCAGTTGTTATTGTGGAAATAACCATAGACATCAATAACACTAAAGACTAGATTCTATTTTGGGTGATGAAAGAATCTCATTAGTCATGATATAGTGATATCAAACCAAGCACATAGGTACTTGTTAGAGAACAAGTGTACCGGACAGACCCACCGTGAGAGTGACACATGGAACTATGATTTGATAGTCACAGTCAGCTCTCACAGTGATGGTGGTGAGTGTGATTCTTCGACCTCAAATCACTACACTCAACACATGTCATTGGGTACACTTTGACATCATCAAACGCAATCCTGAAACATGGGTTGTTATAAAGGTGATGATTGGGTGACTTTGACACATGGGGCTTTTGAGGGGTGTGATAGATATGGGATTTGTCCCTCCTAAGGGAGTTTGATGTCCATGGCCACTTGATGAGTAGGATTGAGAAAGGCATGCACATGCATGTGTGAATCAATATTTGATATTGATGTCACACACATCTCACCCAGTCTACTCTGAGATCAAGGAAATGGATGAACGTTGAAAGGATTACTGTACCATGCCTTGAGTTCATTCAGGACAATAGTGACAAAGGAATTATACATTCAATATAACACCATTCACGGATTGTAGGATTGAAAGTTGTTCTCCAACTTTCTATTTCACTTAGGTAGCACTGATGTGCGACTAGACACCGCTCTTTGCTTGTGAAGTCATAAGTGTTATGGACTTTCATTGCCAATGTGAAATGGACCTGCAGGGTCACACAAAAAGGATTTAACCTAGAAGAGGAGTTTGTCTACAAATGATGTTTAGATTGATTACTAAAGGAGTTTAGTAGTTCAATTAAACAATCAGTTGATTGATAGCTCAAAATCATAGTGTTCAAGGTGTTGGACCAATTGATTAGAGTATAGAATTGATTAAAACTGCAATTGACTGATTTTGCAAAGTCTGCACTCCCAACCGATCGGCTCATGTGATGAACTGATCAGCTTAGGTTTATGAACCGATCGGCTCAGGTTGATGAACTGATCGGCTCAAGTGGTGATTCGATCGGCTCATGTGTCACCAAATGATTGGCTAAATTGTTGAATCGGTCGATTCGTGGACCAACTGAGATTGTTTGGAAAGTCAGAAGACTATTTTGCAAATACAATTTGTTTCACTTGTACAAATGCGATTTGGACAAGGATTAATATTTGATTAATTGGAAACAAATATGAAAGTCAATTTGAGTTGGACCAGGACCACAAACAAATCGGCTCAGAAGTGAACTGATCGGCTCAGGGGTCCCAAACGATCGGTTCAGGTGTGAACTGATCGGTTGAGGTCACCAACCGAATGTTTTAGGGTTGAAATGATCGGTTCAACTGTCGCAGTTGGTTGTTTTGTGGAAAATCTTGAACCCTTCTACTCCTGCTTTAATCCTGCATTGCCTGGGGTAGAGAACCCTGTCCCATGACCCTCCTATATATATAGGGGTATTGGGGGCTTCTCAAAGTACAAATCAGAACACCAGTTGCTCTGCAAAGTTTTTGTTCTCTCTAGTTTTGGTAACTGAGAGAGCCCGAGCAAGTGCTACCCGATAAGGGAGGCACAACAAGGGAAAGACAATTGTAGAAAAATGACTGGTGGCAAGAGAGTGTGTCGGTGACTAGTACGCTAACAGGTGGGTGCAACTCCTTCTGATTCCTTGTGGGACAAGGAGATCGGAGTTCCAGGCAGTCTGTATGGACGACTGCAGAGGCGGGAGACTTCTGCCGCTCGGAGGACAGCTGTCAATCCCGACAGTCCTGGTGAGAGCAGGAGCTGCACAGACACCGTCCAAGACCGGAGGTGAAGACCATGCAAGCCATGAGGTAACGTCACCGAGCAAGCCTCAGGACAAGGTACGCCTCTAAAAACCATCCTTCCTATTGTATAGACGTTTAAGCGATTCCTTTATTTTGGGTTTGGAAGAAGAAAATTGTTGTTTCTGCTGCCTTCTCTGTCTCCCCTAAAACCCAACAGATTCAACCACGAACCCCAAGTTCACCACTTCCCATCATCTTGGAGTATATTAGATTCAAGTAATATAATTAATATTGATTAAATATTACTCCAAACAACACTTTACATGACCTATTTATCATTCATATAAGTACATCATTGGGTATACAAACATACCCTTCAACCACCATCATCATCATCATGTGTCGACCGACCATCAACATGGTGTCTCAGTCTAATATCAACATGGTATGTCTGTTTATCATCAACATGGTGTGTCATCTCTAACATCAACATAGGGTATCTTCCTATCACCAACATGGGGTATCAACCTATCACCAACATGGTGTGTTAGTTCAAACATTAACATAAGCTATCTGCCTATCAAAAACATGGGGTATCGGCTTGTCATCAATATAGGGTCTCACCCTAACAACAATATGGTGTGTTGACCTATTGTCAACATGATGTATCATCCTAACATCAACATGGTATGTCAGCCTATCACCAACATGAGGTATCAGCCTATCATCAACATAGGGTCTTGGCCTGACACCAACATGATGTGTCAACCAATCATAAACATGATGTATCGACCTAACATCAACATTGTATGTTGGCTTATCACCAACATGGGTTATCAGCCTATCATAAACATAGGGTCTCAGCCTAACACTAACATGGTGTGTCAACCTATCATCGACATGATGTATTGGTTCTAACATAAACATAAGGTATCGGCCTATTACCAACATGGGGTATCAACCTAACATCAATATGGCCAAGATCATCATAAAACCATAACTGAGGTCGAGATAGGGAAGAACAAGATCAGAAATAGAAAGAAACTCCATGAGACACCACCATCATCAAGGTGCAAACTCCAGAAGATGGTCACCTAAACTCATTCCATGTGAAATTTAAGAAAGAGACACATTCAAGGGTAAAAGACCACACTCTACACACCCCAAAATAACAAGCTAAGTTAGGGTTTTAGATCTCTTTCAAACCAAGCAATATTTCCCTCACCAAAATAGTTCTTAAGATCATCATCATCTACTATCATGTTAGGGGAATGGTTTAGAGAAGGAAAATAGATGCATGAATAAGTAAAGAGTGAAATAATAGAGAGGGCTAAGAGTTATGTAATCTACCTTAAGAAGATCACCACCAAGGATTCAAGCTCCAAGATCAAAACTCCAAGCACACGATCTGAAGGTTGAAGAAGATCCACCAAAGGTACCAATATTGGTCATAAAAACACCTCCAAGAGAAGAAGATTTCAAGGTCAAGATAGCCCAAGAAAAGGAAGATAGATAAATCCTAGCCGATCCAAGGAAGAAGAAGAAAGAAAAGAAAGAGGGAACTTCATATGGACATGGTCTATGACCCTAGAGATGAGGGATATTTACTCAAGAAAAACCTTCATACCAAGGCATGATCCATGGATGAGAGAAGGAGAAGAAGAAAAAGATGGAGAAAAGAACACAAGGAAAACATCACCAAAGAAAGCACAACTCACCAAGGTGGAAGATGAACAAAGAATCACCACAAGCTAAGAATATGATCATCAAGGCTCCAAGGAGACTTATTATTTCTCCTAAAGGCTCCAAGGACATATAAAAGGTAAAGGGAGAAAAATAATGGCAAAAAGGTTCACTTATGTGAAACGAAAAGAAGCTATATACTTGAGGGATGAGAGAAAGATCAAAGGAGAGGTGTCATCACCTTAGGCGTCTAGGGGACACTTGTCCACGCAAAATGGCCAACATGCATCCACTCTAGCATAACATGCAAGATGTGGTGATACACTCTAGGTTGGGTCTCGACCTCTTGGCCACCCACCATGGGTACGGCCCCACTAGCCCCAGACAACACACCACACACTTAGGTCAAAACACACATCACCCATAGAAACCCTAATCACCACTAAGGATGCCACCACTCACCCAAGATCCAAACAAGGCACACACTTCTTTCTATCTCCTCTATATGATGTCAAGAAAGAGAAGGAACACTCTAGAGGTGACAATTTGCACATCAACCCCCTACTTTGGGTAAATTGCAAATTGCACCAAAACTAGCACAAAAAGCACAAAGATCATCCAAACAAGCTCAAACTTGAAACTTAAGCTCTTCACAAGATCTAATTACATCTCCAAAGATTATAGCAAGGTTATAAGCATGTAACAAGCCAAATCAAATAGTGTTACCCCAAAACTCAAGTCGTAAGTCCTGTGGAAGGTCATGTATTGTATGTCTTATGATGAATATAAGAGTGCAATGGTTAAGAAATCCTAGAGGATTACCTCTCTAGGTAGTGGACTGACATACTTCTAGTTTGAAGTGTGGAACCACTCTACATAGCTTTTCAATTGGTGCATGTTCAATCTCTATCATCCTTGCTATGTATGTTTTAGTTCACTCAAATTTCCATATTAGCAACCTTATCTTGTAATATATATGGAAGGTCTAATGAATTTTGTTTAAGTGCATTGAGATCTATTTAACCCCCCCCCCCCTAGAGAAAATCACCCATCCTAGGATCCAACAAGTGGTATCAGAGAGGGTCTTCTCCAAGCATACTTCCACAAGTAGGAGAAGATGGGTGATTACCAAGATGGGAGATTCTCGTGAACCTTCCAATCTTTGATGGGAGTAACTTTCTCTATTGGAAGAGAAGGATTCAATTCAACCTCCAAGGAAAAGTCTTGAGATATAGAAAATGGTGGATCATCCATACAAGGTACCAGAGAAAAGGATGGAAGAATAGGATGAAGCTACCATGAAGAAAGTCACCTTGAATGCAAGAGCAATCAAGATCCTTTATGTGAACATGACCCCCACTGAGTTCAACTAGATTTCTTCTTGTGATACAGCCTATGAGGTATGGAGAAGGCTATGCATCACTTACAAGGGGGCTCAACAAGTGAATGAAAGAAAAGTCTACATGCTCAAATAATTGCTTGAGAACTTTAAGATGGGAAAGGAAGAGAAGATAGCCAACATGTACTCAAGGATCAACACCATTATGAATGGTCTTGTTGTTCTAGGTCATCATATGAGTAGAGAAGAGATCAACCCTAATATCCTTAGAATTCTCCCCAAGAGATGGGAATCCAAGGTGACTTCCATTGAAGAAGTAAAGTCTCTTAGTGATATTCCTATTGAAGAGCTAATTGGAAATCTATAAGGCCATGAAGTCACACTTGACAAGATAGAAGAAGTTGAAAGATAAGAGGAGAAAGAGCTAAAGAGAATGAAGAAGGATGAAATAAAGGCTCAAATTGAAGCTATTGTGGGTCAAGCATCTCCATCCTCTCAAGTTGAAGTAGATGTCATGTACTCTAAGGGTAGACTCTACAAAGACAAGCCTTCCTCCTTCATCTGGTGCATCAAGTGTGGAAAGAAAGGTCACTACAAGATAGATTGTCTACATGGAAAAAAGACCCATCATCACAAGAGAAGAGAAGAGACGTACAAGAAGAAGGAGAAATGGCACAAAAGCTCAAGTGGCTCCTCTAACTCAAGCTCAAGTGACTCCTCCAACTCAAGCTCAAGTAAAGAATCAAGTAGAGGATCTAGCTCAAGCTCTAGTGATAAAGGAGAATGACATTTTTCTCTCATGGCATCTACAAGTGAAGACTCAAACGAGTTTAATCTAAACTCATTAGATAAAGAACCTTGAATTGCTATTATTGATGCTACTCGTACCTCTCTGATGCAGCCTGAATCACCACTACTATAGAAATGGCCTTTGGCATCGGTCGTTTAACCCCATTTGGCGTCGGTTTCCGACCGACGCCTATGTGGGCGCCGCTAAAGGTCGAACACTTCGGCGTCGGTTTTTTAACCGACGCATATTTAATCTATAGGCGTCGGTCGTTTAGTAGATAACCGACGCCCAAAGTGTTCGCGCCATAGAAAATGACGTCATCTAGGGCACTTTCTGTGTCGGTTATTTACTAAACAACCGGCGCCTATATGGAATATAGTGTCAGTCTTTTAGTAGATAACTGACGCATAAAGTGCCCTAGATGACGCCATTTTCTGTGGCGTGAACACTTTTGGCGTCCGTTATATACCAAAAGACCGACGCCTATAGATTAAATAGGCGTCAGTTTGATACGAATATCCGACGCCATTTCCAGGACTGCTTTGGCCACATCAGGCGTCGGTTTTTTGAAAAAAACCGACGCTGTAGGTCTTTGCTGACGGTTTTCTATAAATAACCGACGCCTATTTATATATATATTTTTTCATATCAGTTTGCAGGCCTGCTGTGGCTGGTCAGCAGGATGAGAACCTGCAGTTCAGTTTTCTGAACTGCAGGTTTACGACATCCATTGATATCAGCCTACAAACAGGCCGCAAACCTGCAAAAGTCACAAGGAAAATTTCACACAAGTACATACATTCAGACATCAATTCAATTCTCACATTCACACATATAGAAACATTCAAATACATGTATTAACATTCAGAAATATTCATTTACAAAGTATCATTCATTATCGCTATCAACATCCCAATTATATGTTACAGTTGCCACTGCTTGTATGGCTTTTGCCCATTCTTCTCTTACTTCATTTAATGCTTCCATCGTATATGGAGCATGTATATTTTTTAAGCGTTTACCTATAGTGTGGTCAGTTTTAAACACCTGCAAAGAGAATGATGTATATATATAAGTAATAATATAAAAATAAGATAAGATTGATATATTTCATACTAACTAATGAGACTATATATAATACTTCATGTATGGTATCGATGTCCAATGCGGCATATTTGATAATCATCTGCATAAATCGCATCACATAGTATGCGCATGCCCAGCCATTGTCTTGTGTAGCACACTATAAATTGAAACATACAAAATAATACAACTAAGCACAATTCACATCAATAATATATATATTCGAGTCGGGAACTTACTTGTACGTTCTGCCAATTTATTGGCTGGTTCTTTTTCCTTGGGACCGTTCCTACACCCTTTTTGAATGCATCTAAACCCCTACATGTTAATATAACACAATAAATTTCATAAGTAAATAGTAATGTAATAAAAGATGTTAACGGATATAAAAATGAAATATTTCTCACCAGAATAATGGCATTCTCATTACGTGTCCAATTTTAGTGTTCAATGTACTCCCCGCAGGATCTAGATAATAAACAGTGAATGTCCCGGGGACAATAACTAGTAACTCCCAATGTCTACCACTAGAAGTAATAAGTTAACAATTAATAACTCAAAATGCAAAATAAAAATGGAATTTTCTTAAGTCCAAATTATAAATAAAGTAAACTTACTTGACATTGAATGGAGCTATTATTATCGTCTTCTTTTGCTGACCAAAAATTGTAAAAGCATCTATACAGTATTGTTGAACATTATCAGGGTCTTTAGCTACCAAACTAATCAATGATGGAATCAAAAATCCCACATGATCAAATGCAAATTGTTTGCAATGATCTTCGACTAAGTAGCTGCAAAACATATAGGCATATGCATTAATATATAAGAAACCAGATCACCGAATCTTACACAAGGTATATGGATGTATAAACAAGATCTCACCTTATCCATGTCTCTATCATTGATGTATTCAGCCAATCATACATAAACAGCTCAATAATATCTTGTATAAATAAAGAGCTATCGTATGATCGACCTGCATAATCTGCATCTAAAGAAACTATTATAGGGCAATGTATATTATGTGCCTGTATCCAACATGCCATTCCCCTACAAGCAGGACCTAACGGGTATGTTAGGTCAGTTGGAACCCAAGTTGGTAATGCGGGAAGTGGAGGTGGAGGCCTAGGTGCTCCTGGTGTCTTCTTTTTAACCTGTATATATAATTTCAGATCAGTTGACATCATATATACACATTAACAGTCTAAATCAATGTAAATTTATCTTACAATTTCAGTCGTGTAGACGACATCTGCTTTGGGCCACAATATGACCCCGCCTTCTGCCTCACCAAGTGTATCAATATCTGGGTGGGCATATGGCAACGCAACTTCCCTCCAATCGGGTAACACACGTAATGGGCCCACACGAACATAGCCCTGTGGCATTGGAGTCCCGTGAAACCTTTCCCCAGGAAGGGACGGGTAAGCTTGCGCCTCTGCAACAACATAGTCTTGTATTCCTAAGCGGCATGGCTTCAATGCCTAAAAATTTACGTAAAGAATGTTATACATATATACATATAATCTTGAAAACATATCATCTTGAAAAGACTAGCTACAATGTCATAAACAATACTTACAGCAGACGTGCTAGGCGATGGGTCTCCAGGATTACTCACAGTCTGTGCATCAGGAGAAGAGTGGGTCGCCATAGGCTGATTGGAAGCCAGAGATGCCTGCCACCGCAGCAATTCTTCCTTGACCTTCTCAGCAACTACATCGTTGACCTTCTTAGCAACTAAATCCTCAACTCTCTTATTCTCCTATACATGGATAAAAGAAACATTAGCTTCTTATTAATGAATTTCCTTTTGCAGTAACATTCTAAAAAAATAATAGGTTACCTCTTCTTGAGAAAGTCCCGCTCTGGGTTTGCGCTGGGATGGCCCAAAGAATGCTTTGATGCCAACACCAGCGCCGACACCTCTAACACGTCCAGGATGCTCTGGGTTACCCAGAGCAACTATCAATTCATCCCTTGTGCCCTGAGGGATGAACGTGCCTTGTTTCCTCTACTCGTGCAGCTCCCGCTAATCAGCATAAACATAAATTGGTAAGTTAACACCACAAATAATCAATATTCAAACGATTTCTCTAAGAGTTGTATTTTACCATTTTTGTAGCCGCCTCAGCAGTTACAGGCTTCTTTATTTCACCCTTCTTGGTTTGCCTGCCAGCTATCCAGATATCATGGCGAGGCATGGGTGTGGCAGACTCCTGAGTAGGAGCAGACTCCTGAGTAGAAGCAGACTGCTGAGTAGCCGCAGACTCCTCCTGTAGTCTTTGGCGAACGCTTGCATAGCCTTTTGGACCCATAGTGTGGTCATGCACATTCAGTGCACGCCTTGCTTTTTGTGCGTCACTGAGGGCCTAGTTAGTATGCACATTAATGATTTGGTTAGTAGCACTAAATGTTAATCTTGAATAGGTGAATACAATGTATATTAATTAAATTGGGAGTGACGCCTAATACCTTGAATTCTTCATATTTTCTTGAAGCAACAAGATTGTCCCAATCTTCTTTGTCCAAGAAGTTCCATTGTTCAAGGGCTGATTTCTTCTTCTTATCACCCTCTTTTATGTATTCTCTGTTCAGATTTGTCCTATAATTCCTAAGCATCTTTCCAGCGCGTTGCATCACACTTTTACGATGCAACTTCTCATCCAATGCAAACAGATTCTGTAAAATAGAAATGTTATTAACTAGTATCCAAAATAGAATTGCAAATAATAGAATTTGTAATCTACAAAATAGAATTGCAAATAATAATAACTCACGCATAAATCCTTCCATATCAAGTCTTTTTTCCCTTGAGGAACTTTATGCCAATTATCATACTTAACACCACAATGGCTCTGAGTGGTACACCCAAGATAGTTTACAAAATTATTGCGGTTCACTCCAATTGCATTTCCTCCATTATCAAACTCCACCACCAATTTGGATCCACTACCACTTAGCACTAATAACTTCTTCAACAGAGTGATGCCCCTTTTCTTGTTAAGTGTTTGGTGCTGCGCATCAAGTTGCTCCAGTGCTTCAGTGGGTACAGGTACATCATCAACCTAAAATTTGACAAAAATAAACACACTAAATTAGCCCAATATAGAAATATAGGATATATGACATAACTAGAAGATAATGAATTTTATAGAAATACAGGATATGTTTTTAGAACATACATTGGTATCCTCGCCATGCTCGTCATGGACAGCATGCTCATCATGGACTTCATGCTCATCATGGACATCATGCTCATCATGGTCAGCCATCTGAAAATGTCATTAAAAAGGCAAACATTTAGCATTTGTATTAACTAGAAAAAGGCAAACATTTAGCATTTGTATTAACTAGAAAAAGGCAAATATTTAGCATTTGTATAAACATACATGTCTCTAAAATTGTGATCTTTTATCAATTAACAATCCTTCATTGTGATCTCCGCGCACATATAAGTCATCATTAGCTTCAATATTTTGTGGAGTTGGCAACCCAACTGAGAATGGACTGGAGTCATCATACTTATCATAGTACTCTTCTTCATCTATAGGATCTTCAATGAATTGTCTTTTACCATGAAGAACAACCGACCATTTATCATTTGCAGGATCATCGATATAGAATATTTGTTTCTCCTGTGATGCCAATATGAATGGTTCACCCTTCTCGCCAATCTTTTCAAAGTTCACCAAAGTGAAACCCAATTCATCCACTATAACTCCTTTGGTGTTATCAACCCAATTACATTTAAAGAGCGGAATTTTGAAATCTATGTAGTCAGACTCCCAAATGTCCTCAATGACACCGTAATATGACATTTTAGCTTCACGTGGACTCTTATCCTTTGCACTTGCAAAGTACATAGTCGACGCTTGAAGAGTGACCCCACTATTTTGGATGACACTCTTATCATCTTGGCGTTTTGTGTAATATGTCAATCCATTAATGTCAAACCCTTCATAAGACATAACATTCATTTTTGGTTTAAAGGCGAGGCATTTGATAGTTTCTGTAATATCATTTGGTGTTTGAGATAGTTGATGTAAGACTTTATCTTCAAACCACTTAGTAAAAGTCTTATTATGCTCTCTAGCAAGCCACATTGAACTTGCTCGAGGATGTTGTCTCTTTATGAAATTGGTATGTTCCTCGATATAAAAACTCACTTCGTCCATATTGTGTAAAACATACAAGTGAGCTTGTTCCAACTGCTCACGGCTGATTACTTTCACCTGTGATCCCAAAATTCCTTTGCCCTCCTCAATATTCTTGTCATTATCAGGAGTGTCATTACCACTGAGAAAGTCATTGCAAAAATCCATAACCTCTCTCGCCACATAACCTTCAATAATACTCCCTTCAGGCCGATAACGGTTTCGAACATCACCTTTAAAAACGCTCATGTATCGTTCAAAGGGATACATCCAATGCAAGAAAACTGGTCCCAACATTTTCACTTCCCTAGTCAAGTGGACAACAAGATGTACCATGATATCAAAGAACGAAGGAGGGAAATACATCTCAAGCTGACATAGGGTAACAACCACTTCTCTTTGCAAATTATCGAGAGTATCAGGGTCAATAACTTTACTGCATATACTGTTGAAAAAGAAACAAAGTCTGGTAATTGCAAACCTTACATGCTTCGGCAATATAGATTGAATTGCCACGGGTAATATTTGTTGCATTAGAGTGTGACAATCATGAGATTTAAGACCTATCAACTTCAGATCTTTCATTGATACCAATCTACGAATGTTGGATGAGTAACCATGTGGCACCTTAACATTTACCAAGCATACACAAAAAGTTTTCTTCTCCTTTCTAGACAACGTGTAACAAGCGGGAGGTAAGTATGTTCTTTTACTACCCATTTCATGTAATTCTGTTAATTCTGACCTTATTCCCATTTCACGTAGGTCCAGTCTAGATTTTATCCCATCTTTAGTCTTACCTGGTATATTTAACAGAGTACCGATGATGCTATCACAGACATTTTTCTCAACGTGCATTACATCGATACAATGCCTGACTGTCAAAGAACTCCAATAAGGAAGATCCCAAAATATTGACTTCTTCTTGAATGAAGAATTGTCACTCCGTGTGGCCATACTACATTGTGATTTCTTACCAAATTCATTGACAATGTCTTTTACTCTTTCATAAACAACATCCCCTGGTATAGGTTTAGGTGCACTCTGTTCATCATTCCATCCATTGAATGCTTTGCGCTTCCTACGATACGGATGGAATTTTGAAAGAAACCTTCGATGACCAAGATATACAGTCTTGCCGCCATGTTTTAGTCTTATTGAATCAGTGTTTTCTTCACATATAGGACACGCTTTAGCTCCTTTGACACTATATCCAGACAAATTCCCATATGCTGGAAAGTCATTAATAGTGCAAAACAACATAGCGTGCAAACGAAATGTCTCTCTTGCTGAAGCATCATAGGTCATCACACCTTCAGCCCAAAGTTTCTTTAAGTCATCAATCAAAGGTTCAAGATAAACATCAATATCATTTCCGAGTTGTTTAGGGCCCGATATCAACAATGACAACATAACATACTTATTTTTCATACACATCCAGGGAGGAAGATTGTATATAACAAGCATGACTGGCCAAGTGCTATGTTGGTTGCTCAATGTCCCGTACAGATTCATCCCATATGTACAAATCCCAAGTCTTAGATTCCTATCTTCTTCACCAAATTTGGGATACAATAGATCAATCTTCTTCCACTGTGGGGAATCAGACGCATGTCGCAGGATCCCATCATTATTTTTCTTAACATCTGCATGCCACCTCAAATTCTTCCCATCTTTCGGATTTGCAAACAAGCGTTGAAACCGTGATATTATAGGTAGATACCACAACACCTTGGCAGGAGAACCAGTTTTAGACTCCCCCGAAGTCGTCAATTTATACTGTGACGCACCACATTTTGGACAATCTTTCAAATCTACATAGTCCTTTTGAAATAATACACAATCATTCGGGCATGCGTGTATCTTCTTGGCCTCCATTCCCATTGGGCAGAACATTTTCTTTACCTGGTATGTTGAGATTGGTAGCTCGTTTCCTTCAGGAAGCATTTCTTTCAACAAAGTCAACAATGAAGTGAAGCTTTTGTCGCTCCATCTATTGTTAGCTTTCAACTTATACAATCTCAACACAGTGCTAAGCTTCGTAAACTTAGCACAACCTGTGTATAACGGTATCTCAGCATCATGCACAATGTTTCTAAAGATAGGAGGTGGATCGGTGTGCTCTACCCTACAACTATCCAGCATCGCATCAACGATGTCTGCTGGAACTGGTTCGTTTACATTTACATCATCGGAGGTAATTTCTTCTTCCACCCAAGCACTGCTATCGACATCTACTGGTTTCGATTTTGAAATCTCTCCATGCCAGTGCCATTCTGTATAGCCTTGTACAATCCCGTTGCACATGACATGACTTTTGATTTCCTCACCAGTGTTGACTTTCAAGTTGTTACCGCAATGCCTACATGGACAGTAGAACCTATCTGTAGGTTTTTTCCTATGTTCCTCGGCAAATCTAATAAACTGATCAAGACCAGATATAAACTCTGGGGTGCAACGATTACGAATGGACATCCATGATCTATCCATTCTATGATCAGAGAAAACAAGTATATATTAGGAAACAAGTATATATTAGGAAAAGATTAGGGTATACACTTACATCCTAAGTGTATAATGTGATGTCATTCTTATATATAATAAATGTGTACCACCTATCCCATCCTTGAACACCTAATCTCACTAGTAAGTGTATAATGTGTATTGGGTTTTCAAGAAAATTTCGGCAGCATTTCCCCGCTGTTCTCTAAGTACATATGTACTTAGAGAACAAACGGGGAAATGCTACCGAAAATTTCTCGAAAACCCAATACACATTATACACTTACATCCTAAGTGAGATTAGGTGTTCAAGAACAGTCCCAAACCGGGGACTATCCAAGATTTACTCCTAATGAGTCAATCTTGGACGGGTTTCTAGGCCAACAAATACATGTGTTGTCATTCTTATATATAATAAATGTCTATAAAGTACAGGCAACATGGTTAATCCTAATCAACAGAGTATTATTAAATAATAAATCAAGAAATCAATAGTTTCAAACAAAAGGTCTAGGAATCTTTACTAGACATTATATGTATCCCTAATCATCATATTTAACATACTACATTATTATGAACATCCAGATCAGATTAAGATCATACTATGCTATAACCATTGGTTTAATAACCCTATTTCCGCATGTACATGTTTATCAACTTTAAAACCCTATAATTCATGAAATCATTCTAATTCAATTTAATATGTTGGGATCACATAATTATATAATGACATCAGAATATATAGAAGAATCATAATTAACATGATTAACAACATGCTCATCAAACTAGGGTTTTCTTGAATATCATCTAATATTTGTGTACTAGACATTATATTTATCCCTAATCATCATATTTAACATACCATTATTATGAACATCCAGATTAGATTAACTCTAATCAAATACATTACATGCATTTTTATCACAACAATTTGATCGATGCATAAAAAAGCAGAGAAGCTAGTAGCGGGAAGACCAACCTTGTCAGAGGGAAGAAGGTAGAGGCTCCGGTGGCTCTGGCTGGAGAAGTAGCTAGCAGCGACGGCGATGGAGGAGCAGCTAGCAGCTCCAGTGGCTCTGGCGGTGGTTGCGGCGGCGTGACAAGTATAAGCTCAGGCGCTTGGAGCAGCAGTGGCGGGCAGCAGGGGCGGGCAGCAGGGGCGGCGGAGAAGGGGGCACAGAGAAGGAGGAGTGGTGGCGGAGAAGGGGGCGCCGTAGAAGGGGGCGCCGGAGAAGAAATAGCCAGAGAAATGGCGCTGGAGAAGAAATCGTCGGAGAGAAATTGCCGGCAGCAGAGAAATAGGGTAATTGCTCGCAATGAAACAGAAGAAAGGGGAAGAGTCGGGCGATCACGGAGTATAAGTTCCCAAATAGCGTCGGTTGTTTTAAACAACCAACGCTAAAGATGTTTAGGCGTCGGTTGTTTGCAACAACCGACGTCCAATTGGACGATATTTTCATGAAATTGTTTGGCAGGAACCACCTTCAGCGTCGGTTATAAACGGATAACCGACGCTGAAAGTGACACTTTTCGCGCAAATTTTCATCGCACATAGGCGTCGGTTTATACCTACATGACCGACGCTGAAAATGACACTATTTTTTTGATCAAAATTTGGATTTCGCGGCCGACTTTCAGCGTTGGTTTGTTATAAACAACCGACACTGAATACAAAGCGGTACCCGTGTCTGGCTGGTCTTCGAATATAGACGTCGGTTTGCTTAAACAACCGACGCCTAACATATAAGGCATCGGTTTTCCTTAATAACCGACGCCCAGAAAAGTGACACTGAATGCTATTTCTGTAGTAGTGCACGCGTCCGAAGGGAGGTGAACTCAAATGGAATTGAACTTTAAATTTATAACCCGAAACCTTCAAGGACCCCCACAACTTTATTACGGGGTCAAAGTAGATATACGGGGTCCAACACAAGGATGTGGGGACGTTTAGGACTGTTAAGACCTCACTCTTAAGTCAGTTAAGCCAATCTGATAGTCAATAAATGTATGGAGCTAGAACTAGTCTGGAAAGTTGTCACAAAATAAAACAAAACAAAGAAAAGAAAACAAAATAGAGTTTGTTAGATTCTACTAATCAAAGAGAAGGAGTTCCTCCCTATGTAACCATAAGTTGAACAGTCTATGCACCTATTCTCGGGCATAGAAAACCCTTGAACATCCCAGCAAGTAACCTACATCCAAACATAGTATGTGTTGTGGTATCTATTCATGTGGGGTCATCCCACTCGCTTGCAGCCCAAATCGTGTATCCGAAGGGAGGCAGACTCAGAAGGAATCGAACTTTAAATTTATAACTTGAAACCTTCAAGGACCCCTTCAACTTTGTTACGGAATTGAAGTAGATATACGGGGTCGAACACAGTGATGTGGGGATGTTTAGGATATTTAAGACCTCACTCTTAAGTCATTTAAGCCAATATGATAGTCGATAAAAGCATGGACCTAGAACTAGCTTGGAAAGTTTTCACGAAATAAAATAAAACAAAGAAAACAAAACATAATAGAGTATGTCGGCTTCTACTAATCGGAGAGGAGTTTTTGACTATGTAACCACAAGTTGGACAGTCTATGCACCTGTTCTCGGGCGTAGACAACCCTCGCACACCCCAGAAACCAACCTACATCCAAAAATAGTACGTGTTGTGGTATCTATTCCTGTGGGGTCATCCCACTCGCTTGCAGCCCGAATCACACGTATGAAGGGAGGCGGACTCAGAAGGAATCAAACTTTAAATTTATAACTCAAAACCTTCAAGGACCCTCACAACTTTATTCTGGGGACAAAGTAGATATACGTGGTTGAACATAGGGACGTGGAGACATTAAGGACTCTTAAGACCTCGCTCTTAAGTCAGTTAAACCAATCTGATAGTCGATAAAAGTATGGAGCTAGAACTAGCCTGGAAAGTTGTCATGAAATAAAATAAAAAAAGAAAACAAAACAAAACAGATTCCATCAGATTCTACTAATGAGAGAGAAGGAGTCCCTATCTATGTAACCACAAGTTGGGAAGTCTATGCACCTGTTCTCGGGTGTAGACAACCCTCAAACATAGTAGCAAGAAACCTACATCCAAACATAGTATGTGTTGTGGTATCTTTTCATGTGGGGTCATCCCACTCGCATTCGCACAACATGACTAAAACCCATCAGTGACATGAAACCTCTCTTGAGGATGAAAAATCAACAACATAGAATATTCTAGATACCCTCTCAAGTCTAGAATATTCTGAGATGCTAGGAACAAGCATGATCTAGGAAGAACCTAGTAGTGGGACCGCCCGTGCCAGGCTGGGCCCAGCCGTGCCCAAGTCTATGATTCTGCATAGATCACCTTGAACCATCCTGCTTTCATATTTCAATCTAAACTACCTTCTCTTATTTATTTCTACAACGAATCTCTTGATATAGGAAGAAATAGAAGTTCAATCAAGAAAGAGATCAACCAAACTAGCAATCATAACTAGAAAGAGAAGATAGAACACAAAACATACTAGATCTAGATTAAAACTACTTGCTTAAGGTAAAAGTACATAAACATGCCCAAAATGGGCTACATGGCTAAGAAGGAGCTCAACTAGCCATGGATGAGCATAGTTGGCACCGAACAAAGATGGAAGAACATCATTTGTACATAAAAAAAGGAGAACAGTAGAAGAAATGAGAAGAAGAAGAGATTTATCCCATAGATGAGAGGTGGCTCTTGCTCCTTAGCCTCTGTATAGGTCAGATCTCATCTTTGGGTCACCCTCTTTGATCTTCTGGACTCCTTTGCCTCCTTTCTCTTGGATTCTACCCCAAACTGCAGCTTGGTGGGTGTATGGAGGTGGAAGGTGGATGAGAATGGTAGGATATGGGTAAATGGTGGTGGAAAATGACAGTGGATGGTAGCAAACTAGAGGAACGGATGTAGGATGTGCACTTCAGCCATTTCAAACCTTCGAACTCTCCTATGGGGCTCTAGGAACAAAGAATGTGTGGAACCACAATGTGGAAAAATAAAAATCTCTGAACCCCTCTCCAGGTCGTGGGGTGATTATTTATTGGGGAAGGCGGAAGATGGTCACGACCCCTTCCTCGATCGTGGCCCTGGTCTCGGCCCGACCGTGCCAAGATAGGCACGGTCATTTCGAGGGTCACGATTGACGTAGATGTCATGGTCAAGACAAATCCCACAGTCGAGACAGATGCCTCGATCGAGACAGACCTTACAGTTGAGGCAGATCTCACAGTCGAGACAGACTCCGCGGTCGAGGTGGTTGTGCCACAGTCACACTGAGGGACCACGGTCGCGGCCTTGGTAGCAGCCTGACTGTGTCGGGCTGGGCCCAGCCGTACTGAGTGTCGGTCGACACAACATCTTGGCCACAATTGTGGCATTGTGTTTTTGACCACGGTCACAACTTCATGGACCAAACCCACCCCCACGAGGCGGAGGGGGCTATTATTGGTGGTCGATGGGCTCACGTCGATGAACCTTCTGATTGGCGAGGATGCATTCTGATAACCAACTGGCCATCAAAAATAGTGTCTAAGATATCAAAAGTTTCTTGGGCCCTCTAGTCAGTTAGCGGGACCACCGTCTCCTAAGCCTTTGCACATAGTGTGATGCTTAGTCTGTCGTAGTAGAGATGGATGGAAGTCTAGCTGCAGCAAAAACTATGTGTTGGGGAAAATCTTGGAGAATATATGTCTTTTGAGATTCGGTGCCTACAAGTCCCAAAATTGCCTAGTTGAGCAACTTTATCTATGAAAAGATGTAAATTACTAAAAGATAAGGATCTAGGGTTGTTTTGGGCCTATTAAGGCTATAATGACACAAAACCATAAATAAATCTTTAGCATAGATGTCTGAGTTTGGGTGTTATCAACCACCCCAAGCTTAAACCTTTTCTTGTCCTCAAGCAAGACTATGCTTAAAGAACAAAAAGATAACATCTAAATTAAGCATGGTGATGAATGTTAAGGTTAAGAAAAATAGTTTAAAACATCAATTCTCTTGACCCATGTTGTTTTAGAGCAAACCCCCCACCAATCGAGCACAATCCTACTAAAGTAAGATCACAGAGTGTCCAGGAAAGATTAAGCAAATTCACTGCAACTTGTCAATACTCATGAGGGTTGGAATCATAATTCTACAACATAAAAGCATTGTCACATAGGTGAATACACGAGTGATGAACAATTAGCCATCATCATGTATTCATGTACGCCAATCAGGAACAACGCACCTTCCACTTATTCAGGTCCTAAGAAGCAACTAAAGAAAAAAGACTCTAATGATCTAAAGATCCCAATCTATGTCAAGTTGGTCCATGTAACGAGCAACAGTCCCTACAGTCCGAGCTAGTTTGCCCAAAGTAGTGAGATGAACTTCTCTTACTATGCTCAAACCAACCCTACTATTTGGATGATCTCATAGGTCTACTAGGGGTTCCTAGTGACTCTCTAATGAGCCTTAGGGTGGCACTACCAGGCATGACATACCCACATTCATGAGTGCAGTCATACACCGGCGGGGCACGATCCTCAACTCTCCTAAAAGAGAAAACAACGCTCATTTATTCACACTTAGGCTTTTATTCTCTACATTCTATTTTATAGGCTTGGGTGGGAACTATTTTGATATTTTTGGGATTTTGTGGGGCCAAGCCTCTTTTGCAAAAAAATTAATTTTCATCTTTTTGACTCAACCTAAAGTGAGAGGTCGCGAGACCATCAAGGAAAAACACTTCAACTTGATTATAGCTCAAAACTCATCATTATTCGCTTGATACCTGTATGAGAAGATAGTAATTATGATTCAAGGATCCTTAGAGTAGAGATAAGTTTGTAAGAAACGCAACTTGGAGTTTTGATCAAACTATAGCTCTTTCCAACTGTCCTATATCTTGGATTTGTCATTCACAACATTGATCAAGGGAATAATGTTTTAAGATATGAAAAAGGTGCATAACCTTAGATTTATTACCAAACCTTAGGAAAGAGTCAATGAGCAAGTCAAGAAAAAGATCAAGCATTTTAAGATGAAAATTGTGCATTTAGGCATAAGGATAAGCATTTAGTTCTAAGATTTACATCACATAGCCTTAATTGAAAAGATGCAAATTATGAAACAAAGTCTTATAAAGATGAAAATTTATGCTAAATGCAAGGAACATAGAAGATAAACATGCATACATGTATGCAAGGAAAGAAATAAAAGGGAAAGGTAGAAGATAGAGGGTGGTACACCCTGCCACCCCAAGCTTAAAATTTTTGCTCATCTTCGAGAAAATCTCAAGCTCTGGATGGTGTGGAAGGTAGATGCTACTAGTAGTCATTTTTTATATATGGGTTCAGATCATCAATGTCGCTTGGTGGGTTCTCATAGTCCTAGTATATTCCCTATTGAAAGTGGAATGACTGTCTGAAGTCCTGGGTCAGCTGGTAGAAAGGATGAAAGGGCTGTAGAAATGGCTACTGAAAAGTCAGAGGAGGTGGTGGAGGGAAGGATGTATCAAACCTCTATCTGAGGTACTACACAACCTGCTTCAGTTCATCGAACTGTCTATTGGAGTCAGCCCTGAAATCAGTCATAAACTCATAAATATGCCCCAAGTTGAGATTTGGGGCATACTGCTCCTTCTGAGGAAATTGTTGGTAGTCTGCTAAAGGCATCTCTGTATAGGGCCCTCCCTGATATGGGATGTCGTGGAAGGTTGCTCGTGTCTACTGTCCGACCTCCTGAGTCTCTGGAACTGGTGGTGCTGAAGAAGATGCTCTTGTAGTCTCACTTTTCTGACAAACATTGCCCTGAGTGTCCAATAGAGAGACATCCATGACTATTGTTCGACATGTGAACTCTGCATTTGCTGGCAGTAGTACTATGCACCTACTGTGACTAAAGGTATAATGATATCTTGTAATACTCTGTTTGATCACCCCTGAGTGAATCAAGTGATTCAAGTCCAACTTGGACCACTTAGCCTTTTCCTGCATAAGTGCCAAATGTCCATCTCCAATCCCAAGATTGTGTTCCATGAAAGTGATAATGGCCGCCATTGGCATGAACTGGACTTGCTTCTTGAAAGAGTTATGAAAGTGGTGGGTGATAAAGTTCTCCACATTCACTTTTCTTCCTATTGCTGCACACCACAAAATGTAGAGGTCCACTGAGTTGAGCACCCCTTGATTGTCCTACTTCTCCAAGAAAAAAGTTACGATCACCCGGTGCAGATAACGAAGTGCCGATTTGTGGATATGTGAAGCTTTGGTGGCTCTAGAAACATATTTATCTTCCCCCGTAAGCATCTTCTATGCTTGAGCAGCATCAAAGTCGATGTCCCTTGTCTTCAGCCGGCCCTTGGACATCTCGGTGTAGTCTTCTGCAGAGCGTGACAACCAACCATTGAGGTGATCATCAATGACTTAGCGGCTCTGGTTCTGTTGGTAAAAATGCATGACAGTGTGTTGGTGGTCCTTTTAAATCTTGAGCGTAGCATAGAACTCACAGGTGAGTCTACGATAAGCATTGTACTATGTGTATGCAACAACGTCTAGGCCAACAGCTGTAAGATATATGTCGACCTTTGCTTGTATCTCGAGCTTGATGAGTGTGCCAGTGTCTGCATATCGTGGGCCTACTAGTCTGCGTTGGTCTTTAATTAAGGCATCAAACTACTACTTTTGCTTCATATTTCTAAATAGGGGAGAGGGAAGGGAGTTTTCGTTTACACCTTCAAGAGTAGACTGGTGTCTTCTCCCCTATACTAAATCGCACGATGAGGTTGACTAGCATAAAGACGTCGATCGTTCTGCTGACTCTCGGCATTGATCCCCTACATATGAAGCTCTATGTGCTTCTGCTACAGATGGGACCTCCTGATGGCCTGTCGAAGTATCGAGCTCAGCATCGCGGTGTTCTGTTGGCAAAAATGCATAACAGTGTGTTGGTGGTCCTTTTAAATCTTGAGTGTAGCATTGAACTCACAGGTGAGTCTACGATAAGCATTGTACTACGTGTATGCAACGAATTCTAGGCCAACAGTTGTAAGATATCTATCGACCTTTGCTTGTATCTCGAGCTTGATGAGTGTGGCAGGGTCAGCATATCATGGGCCAACTAGTCTGTGCTGGTCTTTAATTAAGGCATCAAACTATTGCTTTTGCTTCATATTTCTAAACAGGGGAGAGGGAAGGGAGTTTTGGTTAACACCTTCAGGAGTAGACTGATGTTTTCTCCCCTGGACTGAATCGCACAATGAGGTTGACCAGCATAAAGACATCGATCGTTCTGCTGACTCTCAGCATTGATCCCCTATAAATGAAGCTCTATGTGCTTCTACTACAGACAGGCCCTCCTGATGGCCTGTCTAAGTATGGAGCTCAAAATCATGGTGTGATCTCGAATATCTCTCACTCAAGACTTCCTCTAATGAATCACCACTATAGGTGTCCATCAGAGTGATGAACACGTGGCGGTAGTCAAAATTGGTCTCATGCGACTTGAACCCTGCTGAAGTAGAGTGCATGGTCTCATCTGTGTATACCGAGTTCGTGGTTCACGTGGCATGGGGTGGATATCAGCTCTCATTCTCTACCGATGATGAGGAGATACCTTCCCCTTTCTTTCACGATACTATCTTCTTCAGCTTCTTGAAGCTATTTCTCATCACATCCATGGTGTTGATTACTAGTGTTGATTTTTTGTCAAATCTGGTCGGGCACGACCGTGATGAGGTGGACATGGTCAGGCAGGGTGAAATTTAAAGCTGTCACGGGGTCTTCTACCGACTCTCAGTACGGTCTCCTAGGATGGTGCACATAGTGTGATGCTTAGTGTGTCGCAGTCACGACAGATGGAAGTCTAGCTACTACAAAAACCATGTGTTGGGGAGAAATCTTGGAGAATAGATGTCTTTTCAGGTTCGGTGCCTACAAGTCCCAAATTTGGCTAGTTGAGCAACTTTATCTATGAAAAGATGTAAATTACTAAAATATAAGGATCTAGGGTTGTTTTGGGAATATTAATGCTATAATGACACAAAACCATAAATAAATGCTCAACATAGATGCCTAAATTTGGGTGTTATCACTCTCTTAAGTCTTCTAAAAAGAAAAAGAAAAAGCTTGCTAGAATTGTTGATAATTTGCATGTACAAATAGATGATCTTAAACATTCTAATATTGTCTTTCTAGATGATATCAATTCTTATCTTAGTGAAGTAGATTCTCTTAAACTTGAAAATACTAGTTTGCTTGGTAAGATTAGATTTATAGAAGCTCAACCTCTTTTTCCTAGTTCTAATGTAGAGCATACTAATATTGTGAATTCTCTCATGCTTGATATTGATGTTCTTAAAATTGAAAATAAGGACAAAGATTTGGATTTGCAAGGTTTAGAATCCGAAAATAGGATCTATCGTTGTAACATTTCCATGTTTGAAATGAAAATGCTTCCTTGCTTGCTGAAATGAATGTGCATGAATCTTGCTTAGTTCTACTAGTAGAGAGAATAATGTTGTTGCTCTTCAGATTGATAGATATTCTTATATGACCAAAGCTCTATGCTTAGAAAATGATCTTTTGCATGCCAAAGATAAATTCAATCATTTGTCTTCTACTATTACTTCTCTTATGCATGACAATCATAGTTTGAGATCTTTGCAAATATTCTTAATTGGTGAAAAGAATCATAATGATATCCTACACCATACTAAACAAATTGGTAGATATGGTTTGGGATATGATAGTAGCCAACAGAAGAACAAAGGTAAATGACCTCCAATCTTCCATGGAGAATCCTCTAGTTCCAAGGATATGGGCACATGCAACTATTGCAAAGTTTTTGGTGATTATTTTAATTGTTATCCTTTTAGAATAGCACCCAATAGCAATAGGACTTGGGTTGCCAAACTAACCCCTCCGGACCCAAAAACATGATTGGGGACCATTTCATCTTTCTTCTTGTAGATATCTTGCTGATGGATTGACATGAGCTATGGATTTGTAAATTGACTTCTCAATCCACATGAAAAAACAAAGGTGAGATGTGTATAGGTGACAACTAGTGGAAAAGCATTGGTAAGCATAGAGGTAATGTTATTCTTGCTCATATATTATTATAGTGTGTTTTGCTAAGATAGTGTGCACTTAACATGTGATTTTTGAGTCAAAATTGGTATATTATGATTCTCATCACTTTCTTGCTCAAAAATTACTTCTAATGCCTTCATAGTGCATTACTAACTTGCCTACACATGCTTGGTTATGGTTTATATTTGTATCATGCCTCTAGATATGTTTTTATTAATATATGTGCTTTTTGACAGTAGGTTCGATCGAGTTTGTCTTAATAGAAACTCAACCGGTAGGCACCAATGGGTGTTGCCAACAACTGTTTTCAGTCAAATGGTCAAAACACAGAACTCAACCAATAGCACTTTGCACAAAATACATAGTTGGTTTATTGAATGAGAATTTCCCTCTCAACTAGATTTTCTCAACAAATAGCCTTATTCTTTGGCACTCCCTTGGCACCTTTTTATGCATATAGCCATACTTTAATTTACATATCTTGCCTACAACTCTATCTCTCTAATTGCTATAATTTTATATTCTACTTGTGGTATCCCTATATCTTGCAATTACTTATTTTGAGTTGTTTTGCAGGTTTTGATGATGATCTCTTTGGATCTCTAGGTTGTGTCTTAAAATACTTCCTTTGTGCTATAACTGCTACATCTATCTAGTTGTATATCTTGTTCTGATACAACCTTGAGGTTCTTAGTGGTAATCATCATTTGGTAAGGATGCATATTTGTTAGTGAGTTACATCCTTTCTTGCTTATGAATTTTCGATCTCTTTGTTTGGATATATCTCTACATCTACTCATAGCTTGGTCTTTAACTTGTTCATCTCTTGCTATGATCTAGATCCTACTAGTAGTCCTAACTTGTGATAATATCGATTAGTAGTTCATACATATGTAGTTCCTTCCTTGTTTATCTTTTCATTAAGTGGTATTGTACTATATGGTATGCTTGTATCTTGTTTCATACTTTCTCAAGCTTGTTCCTTGAATTCACTATCTTGAGTTTCTTGCATATCATTGTGATGCAGGATATATAGAGATACATTTTATGTAGAAATTGGAGCATCTTTGGATTTTATACAAATTTTTCTCCAATTTTAGATTTTGATGCAAGAGTAGTATTTTTAAGTTGAAACACCCTTCTGAGAAAGACTCGTGCTTTGCAATAAGCCTTGATACTTTTTGGGAGAATTTTTTCATCTTGAGGGTCAAAATTGCAATTCATTGTTCTTTTTTCTACAACACATTATCTTGCCTTAATCTTTGGTAGTATTACATTATGGGTTGTTCAAGTGCATGTTTACACTTGTTTTTCTTTCTATGCTTGGACAAGACCCTAGTTTTGCTCTTCTACTCTCCATTATAACTTCTGTTGTCTCCTTTCTTTTAACAAGTGGTTTTTATAATCTCTTCATACTCCCATATTTGTGAAATGACAAAGGGGGAGAAAGCATGTCTTCTTCTGTAAAGTAGGGGGAGAAAGCATGTCTTACATGTAAAGGGAGAAGCATGCCTATGTAAAGGGGAGGAGTAGAAGACATAGTATTCTATAAATGTTATGAAAGATAATCATGTAGGAGAAATAGCATCATTTGAGGGGGAGTATGAGAACTCCACCAACATCAATTGATGGGGAGCATATGAACTCAATTCAATTGAAACCCCTAGATTTCTTCAAAGGTATGACTTTACAACACATATATGGAATGGTTTGTCATCTTCAAAAAGGGGGAGAATGTTGACTCTAGTTTAATGTTGACTCAAGGTCTAAATTGACCAAACCCTTATTTTGATGATGACTAAACCATTCCACTTATTTGTGTCTAATGCTTCTACTTGAGTGATTTCAGATTAGGTATAGACACACTCCAAATTCCCTAACTTGCACATCTCAAATTGGAGAAAAGACAAATCAAAACCAATGCAAGTGCAGGTTTGTGGAATATGATGTAAATCAATTCGAATCATATTGTATATCACTTGTAATGATTGTATGACATGATGACTAAACCATTCCACTTATGTGTGTCTAATGCTTCTACTTGAGTGATTTCAGATTAGGTATAGATACACTCCAAATGCCCTAACTTGCGCATCTCAAATTGGAGAAAAGACAAATCAAAACCAATGCAAGTGCAGGTTTGTGGAATATGATGTAAATCAATTAGAATCATATTGTATATCACTTGTAATGATTGTATGACTTGTAATTAAGCTTAGACAAAATAAGGAGCACATAAATCAAATATTTAAGCACTTTAATGACATTTTTCAAAATTTATTACAGACTTGGTCAAGTTACAATCTCAACTGATCCTTGATGGATTTTGAGAATGCCATGGTTCGGTCTAGTTTCCTATACTCAGAACTCGACATACTAGTGTACTAGATCAAAATTGATTTAATCTATTGGTCGAGTTCCTACTCAGACAAACTCGACCTATTGGTCAAATTAGCTTTATCGCATAGTGCATTCGGTCGAGTTACCTTTATTGAATCTCGACCAACCGCTCTGTATGCAAAAGTGTAGAAAAGTGTTTCTAGCTGTTGGAATGTTACAAAACTCAAAAAAATATCCGTTGCAACATCCCAAACGGCTAGTATTTGTCCTTAAGTGTTCCTAAAGGCTTCTTGGCATCCCCAACTATAAATAAACCCCCTTGGGCTTCATCCCATGGTTAGCCAAGCACTATGAAGGTCCTTATTATATAGTTGAGCGATCCTACAACCTCCTCTCTCTCTAATCTTAATCACTTGCATCATCCATTAGAGTGAGGATGAGATTTATAAGAGAGCCAGTCCTACATGTATATCTTGTGAGGCTCTCAGTTCCTTTACCTCCCAATCTCTCATTCGACCATGAAGATGAAGGGTCACTCTCTTGTCTAAGAGAGGTGAAGAAGAACAAGGGAAGGAGTCCCTTGGTGAAGAACAAGGCCGAAGACTTGGAGCAAGAGTGGGTAAGCCCTTGGTGAAGGGAGAAGCCTCCTTACTCAAGTGGGTAAGTCCTTGGTGAAAGCTTCTCCTTGGCGAAGGTGAAGTCAAAGGCTGAAGATCCCAGAAGAGTGGGTAATTCCTTCAAGATCGAAGACTTGTGCAAGAGTGGGTAAGTCCTTGGTGAAGGAAGAAGACTCCTTACAAAGTGGGTAAGTCCTTGGGTAGGTTGAAGACTCTTGGTTGGACAGGTAAGTCCTTTGGAAGGTCATGTATTGTATGTTTTATGATGAATATAAGAGTGCAATGGTTAATAAATCCTAAAGGATGACCTCTCTAGATAGTGGACTGCCATACTTCTAGTTTGAAGTATGAAACCACTCTGCATCGCTTGTCGATTGGTGCATATTCAATCTCTCTCATCCTTTCTATGTATGTTTTAGTTGCACTCAAATTCCCATATTAGCAACCTTATCTTGTGATATATCTTAAAGGTCTAATGTATTTTATTTAAGTGTTTTCATCTCTATTTACCCCCCTCTATAGCAAATCACCCATCCTAAGATCCAACACATTGTACCTCCTACATTGTTGAAACTCCATGTCATTTTAGCACTAGGGCATACAAGCAACATATGTAAGATTTTCTCTTTATTTGTGGAGCAGATCAGACACCTTCATCAACGTTGCACTACTATCGAAAAACATTGTCGCCAAGTCAGCGATACACATTCTTTATAGAAAATAAGCAAGTTTTGGGGAGGGGCCATTTTGAGTGTCAAACCAGACCCCAAATCTTCTAATTTACTAGAGAGCGACTAGCAATAGATTCAAAGTTGCCCAGTGACCTAGCCAGTATGCCACCTTTGTAGAAAAAGATTACCCTTGTGTTCAACCACCGACATGGTATATGGAAGGGTAATCAACGGTTGATGGGTATGTTGGGGATGCTTTTATACATCGCCGTCAACAAAAGGGTATTTATGTTTTCAAATTTTTATGTTTGCATGACAACTAATTCATGCACGTGCCATCTACAAAGAAATTTGCAAACTACTCATCTCTATTATCAAGGCATTTGTAATTCCAAATAGTGATGGACGCGCCATTCTCGGCCTACCATAGGAGGCTTTCCAAGAAAGTTGAGAGAGAGAGAGAGAGAGAGTCTTAAGGACTACTTTTGACCATATTTATCTATCTAAATACTAATTTAGTTGATATTTTTGAATCAATGTATACTAGAGAAAAAGTGAAGAAAAAAAAACTTCGGAAAAGGTTTTCAAGATGAAGCTCTGAAAAAGGCATAGTTCTTAATATCTCGCATGTGGTGGCGGTAGCGACACTTATGCAAAATTCACCACCTGCCTAACATTTTGTAGGGGTGCGAACACCCCATAAGCTCTACATATGTATATGTAAACATTATATAAGATCAAAATATTTTTGTGAGAACAAGAATATCTATATAATTATTAATAAATAATTTTGGGCAGCCGGTTGCAATCATCCTGCCGGAGCGCCTATGCGGCAGTCCGCAATTCCTTCTCAGGCATGCTGCCTATCGGAGGCAATTAACCAGCAATACAAAGAACATAACTTTAGACAACCTCGACGGCCGTGCAGAGCGCTCGCGCAGCAGGAAGTTTGCCATCAAGGAGATCGAAGGTGAGCATGGATGCCCTGAGCCTGGGCGACCTCTTGGCGGGAGTTGGACTTGGAGGAGACAGGACCCCTGTTAGGCCGTTCTCTTTTGCCTCCTCCCTCAAGTCCAGCTTCGCCTCGCCGACTCCATCCACGATTCTCTCCACAGGTGCGGACAGCCACTTTGAGGCCATGTAGCGGTGCTTCCTCCACGGTGCTACATGCATCCTGTTGTCACTGAGGCACTTCTTTGCGGCGCCGCAGACGACCTTGAGCAAGCTGCGCAGCCGCTCGGGCCTGCCGACGAAGACCTCGGGCAGGAGCGCCACGAGCGCAGAGTACTCAGGGCACGCGCGCGCCATCTCGAACTCTGCCCGGAAGGCGGGCTCGACGATGATTCGGCGGGGCGCCTTGCCGTTGGGCTTTGGAGACGGCGTGACGACGACGTCGACGTAGGAGTGGTCCCCGGCGGGTGAGGCCGGTGTCGAACGCCAGCGAGAGAGGCAGACCGCGGCGTCGTGACCGACGCGGCGGAGGCGCGCAGAGATGTGGTGGAGAGTACAGGAACGGCAGGGGAGGAGATTGGGACTGTTGGAGCCGGAGCATGAGCATGTTGAAGAGGAGTCGACGCGGAGAGAGGATACGGTGGACTCTACCGTGCGTTCCAGGCGGGCCTCTATGGAGTTGGTCGGGGACAGGAGGCCCTTCAGGACCTGGAGCTGGGACTCCCAGAAGGCCATGCGCTCGGCGGCGGACTCGCTGGGCTCCTCTACTTCGTCGTCAGAACTAGTTCCAAAAAGATCTGGCTTTTTGGGCCAGCGAGCTTCTGCATCCTCGAAGAAGCCTAAAACGAGATCGGAGAGGCTCTTGGCAGTGTACCCACCGCCACCGGCGTCTCCACCGCCCCCTGTAATGCCGTCGGCCTTGATCACCATGTCTGGCTCGCTACTAGCTTGCTTTTCTCTGCTCGGGGTTAGACGACGAGATCAGTTGCTGGATCGGCTAGCTAGCCAGTGATGTTTGTGGGGGAATGTCGATGAGAGGGCGAAGCTGTGGCCATGGCTATATATAAGGGGGAGTGATGAAGTCAATTATTGGCGAGTGAAGAGGAAGTGGGAGGGGAAGGGAGGCAGGGGCCCGGTAGCTGTTACTCCTCCCGTTGCTTGCTTTAGGTGTGGATTAGGATCACTAGAGTAAGCGCGCGTGTTTCACGATTGACGACGGGCGACGGGGCGCCGCGCTCTGGTTGGTGCTCGACCTGTCGTTTTGTTTGCGTCTGTGAATGATGAAGAGAGAGAAGGCGGAAGATACTGACCAGAGATGGGAGAAGGATAGCAGATGGACATCGAGCTTGAAATTTCTTTCGACGTGGATATGAGCTTCGTATTGTTCGTCTATAAAAGTATTAAATATACTCTACAACTTGCATACTAAATTGTTAATCCTATGAAAATTTATTATTGAACTAGTAGTGAATATGCTATAATAATATACACTTAGCAATGTATTAGATTAGAGCTTTGACGAAATCAAACCCTTGAATCGAATCAAGCTATTAACCATCATTTACTTTTTTTGAATTTGATTGAACCATTCACCGTCAGTCCAAATTAACCAATTCAGTGGTCTCGATCGGGTTGGTGTTGCATATTGGTGAAAATTAGTTTATTTCCTAGCTGGAATCTTTCAACAAGAGCAATCCAAATTATAATAGATGGTATAAATTTGAGGAATGCAACACCATACTTATCCACATGAAGGCCAAGATGAGGCATAGTAAGATCTTTGTGAAATGCTTCGAGAGACTAGACAAGTCTTGGGAAAAGGGCAACATATACAATCTATGGCATGTCGTTGACCTAACTAAAGAATGGTAATATGCTTCATGTAGCTCATGATGTCAACATGTTTTCACTCTCGACCTATTAGCTTTTATTTTGATGTTTATAAACCTTCTTTGAGTGATGCCATTCTTTATAAACTTAGGTGTGAATGAAATCATAGATTTTACAATAATATTTCTTTGAATTTTGCCTCACTTTGTGATATTGTGCCTTCTATATACTCTCTTTTGTCCTCATCTTTGAGGTGATACATCCAAGTTGTAGAAGGATAAGACCAAAGGTCCTAGATTCCTCGAATTTCATATTTATGGAGGACCAGGTACTGCCAAAGGTTTCATAACCTGTAAATCCCTTATGGAGGTTTCAGAGGAGGAGGAGTAGATGGGTGATGTTACTATTTTGAGGTCTGATCCTTGGATCATTTACAAACTTGTTTGTTTGATGTTGTTGTGTTAAGCGTTTTTTGTGTTTCTATTTACGATGTGGGATGCTCCACCCCCATAATATACTTTGGCTCTTAGATTTTTCTTACTTGGTACTTCTAGTACCTTGTTCTATACTTTATAGAACATTACATTAGTGGTGCCTTTGTTGTCATCATTTATGAATGCAAGACAATTATAAAAAAAGCTTGATCTGTCAATTGATCAATAGTAATAAAATGAGTTTCTTACACTATGCCTTATGGAAGATGGAAAAGGGCTTGTCAGATGTTAATTGGGCATGTGTAGGTGCAACGAGCCTAGAAAGACCCAATATCTTTTATTGCATCTCTTTGGACAAGATTAAGCTTCATTCCATTGATGTGGTGAAGTGACGATTTGATTGTATCTTATTGAACCAGAGTTTTCTCACCTCCATGTTTATCATATTTACCAATGTTTGATGCCCCACCTCTAGGTTTATGCTAAAATATGATTAATGTGGGGGAAGGTATCCATGCTTTTAGCAATAAGATCATAGCTAGAAGATTAGTTACCTTCCCTCCTAGGCTCATTTCCCCTAAGAAGAATACCTTCACAGATGGTTAGGGAATCACTTGTAATATTCTTCATCAAGTTCAAACTAGCTTAATAAGTGAGGTCAATATGCTAAAAGAAATGGACCAAGCGACTAGATGGTTCTTAATCATTTGAATTCAATGATGGAATTTATAAAGTTATTTTCATGGTAATGAAGACTTGGTTCATAGTGTTTCTAGATGGGACTCTTAAAGTTCTTTTCAACCATTGTGATGTTGGAAGGATGAAATATCTATTGTAGACGCTATAAATAATTTATTAAGATATTTTGGGGAGAGAGGTGGAGATGTAAGTCAAGATGAATTTAAGTTGAAAACTAGATGAGGTGCCACCATAATTAGACTAAAGGGTCGTGATTAATAACTATGTATTCATCTTGAACACTATTTTAAAAAAATATCTTTTATCCCACAGTATCACCCCAATGAGATGCAAAAAATGGCATACATTGTGATTATTGACTAGCTTATCTTGCTACTAAGAAAGATAATGAATCAGGATGTGGGTTATAGGAGTAGGATCTCATCAATGAGATGCAACATGTACTACATCTTATCCGCATGTACTCCTTATACACATTGCATGTTCATGTCACATTTTAATGTAGTATCAACATCACTTATCTTTCTTACATAAAGATGCAATAAGGGGTCAATAGGCTAGTATTGGTTATGAGGGAGGATTTAGATACCCCTAAAATGGTAAGGAATAGTCGGTTTGTGCAAGATAAGATCAAGGAATAAAATATTACTTCTAATAATATCATGAGGCTTAAGAAAGAAATTTTTGTAGGTACGTCCTTTATTAAGGCAAAGTGTTAATGGGATCAATTTCCCTTACAGTTATGACATCATGCATGGTTGAAGAATGTTATCATTTCTTTGGTATACTGGAAGAAGGCATATTTAACGCTATTGATGTTGCTTGAGAACTCCCCATGATTGGTCTATCACGAGGACTTACCTTTCACCTTTTTAAGGCTCAATATTATTTTGAGAAATACTCCTCATATAGAACAACACAATATATTAATCACACTTGCAGTTAAGATCTAACATCTGCATTATGTATTAGGAGATTGGGCTGACCTTGCGGATAACCACATTTCTAAATGGTGTTGATCCATGAAGATAGAAACCATAGGGCTAATGACTAATTATAATACCTTATTTGGAAACTAACAAAGGATATCTAGTGTTCCATTAGGAAGGAAAATAGTCTCATCCAATTGAGGTAGAGAGCATTCACTTAACGAAAAAAATTTAGTCAAGGAACATATAGATGAAAGTTGCATCCTTCTCATGGTACACACCAATTTATTCACTTATTAAGGATTGTTAGATAGATATCTCTTATGTATGTGTGTTATGTGTAGAAATGATATCTTATCAACTTGATGAGGCAGGGTGACATGGGAAAATAGTTGAGGCTTGGTGATAAGTTGATGGAAGTGATATTAGACCCAACTCTTAGCATATGATTTGTCACATTACTTTTAGGAGGAGGTGAAATAAGTACTCTACTTAGCCTATTGGTAGAAATAAAAAAAGTTTTATTCTTCCACCATATAGAGTTCAAGACATTGTGGTTAGATAGGTTGCAATTTGTGGACTTCAACATGACACCCTTTATGCTTTTTTTTCTTACTTTCATTAGACATAAGAATCAAGGCCATTAAGGTGGCCATTTTTTTGTCATATTCTATGAATATTGTTGACTCAAGGTCTAAATTGACTAAACCCTTGTTTTGATGATGACTAAACCATTCCAATTACTTGTGTCTAATGTCTCTACTTGAGTGATTTCAGATTATGCATAGACACACTCCAAATGCCCTAACTTGCACATTTCAACTTGGAGAAAAGACAAGTCAAAGTCAATATAAGTGCACGTTTTTGGAATGTGGTGTAAATCCATTAGAATCATGTTGTAAATCACTTGTAATGATTGTATGACTTGTAATTAAGATTAGTAAAATCAGGAGCACTTAGATCGAATGTTTAAGCACTCAAAAGTCATTTTCCAAAATTCACATCAGACTGTTCATCGGTCGAGTTGCAAACACGACCGATCCTGATTGGATCTTGAAAATGACTTTTGATCGGTCAAGTTTACACTTCACAGAACTCGACCAATCCCTCTACTGACCACAATTGATCTAAGTGAATCGGTCGAATTACCCCAGGACAAACTTGACTGATGGCCTAAATTGGTCTTGTCTTTTAGTAGGATTGGTCGAGTTACCTTTATAGAAACTCCACCGATTGCACTGTACAAAAAAGTGTAGAAAAGTGTTTCTAGCCATTATGGATTGGTAACAAGTAAAAATATATCTGTTGCAAGCCACAAAACGGCTAGTTTTCATTCTCAAGTGTTCCCAAAGGCTAAGAGGCATCCCCATCTATAAATAGGACCCCTTGGGCTTCATTCCAAGATTGAGCATTCAATACAAAACTCTATGTGAGGTTCCTATTCTATGGTTGAGTGCTTCCTATAGCCTCCTCTCTCTATAAGCTTAATCACTTGCTACATCCATTAGAGTGAGTAGAAGATTTGTTAGAGAGCTCGTCCTACATGTATATCTTGTAAGGCTCTCACTTCCACCACTATCTCTCATTTCAACCATGAAGATGAAGGTTCTCTCTCTTGGCTAACAGAGGTGAAGAACTACAAGGGAAGGTGTCCCTTAGTGAAGATCTAGGATGAAGACTTAGAGCAAGAGTGGGTAAGACCTTGGTGAAGGCAGAAGATTCCTTTCTCAAGTAGTTAAGTCCTTGGTGGAAGCTTCTCCGAGTGAAGGTGAAGTCAAAGGCTGAAGATCCAAGAAGAGTAGGTAATCCTTGTAAGGCTGAAGACTTATGCAAGAGTAGGTAAGTCCTTGGAAGAAGGCGAAAGACTCCTTGCAAAGTGGGTAAGTCCTTGGTAAGGTTGAAGACTCTTTGTATTTGATAGGTAAGTCCCTTGTTTGTCATATATTATATCTCTTCTAATGAATATAATGAAGGTACAATGTTAAGAAATCCTATAGGTTGACCTCTGTAGGTAAGTGGACTAACTCACTTCTAGTTTGATGTGTGGAACCACTCTAAATAGCTTGTCTACTTGTGTATGTTCAATCTCTCTCTCCCTTGCTACGCATGTTTTAGTTGCACTCAAACTTCCTATTTAGCAACCTTATCTTCTGATGTATCTTGAAGGTCTAATGAATTTTTTTTATGTGCATTCAGCTCTATTCACCCCCCTCTAGAACATCTAATCACCCACCCTTGATCCAACAATTGGTATCAGAGTGGGTTTCTCCAAGCATACTTCAACAAGTAGGAGAAGATGGGTGACTGCCAAAGTGGGAGATACTTGATCAATCTTCCAATCTTTGATGGGAACAATTTCCTTTATTCGAGAAGAAGGCTTCAATTCAACATCCATGGATTAAGTCTTGAGATGTGGCAAATGGTGAACAACACATACAAGATACCTAAGGCAAAGATTGAAGAATGGGATGAAGCTACCTTGAAGAAAGCAACCTTAAATGATAGAGTCATGCACATCCTCTATGCCTCCATGGCCCCCACCAAGTTCAATTGGATTTCTACATGTGAAATAGCCTATGAGGTATAATGAAAGCTATGCATCACTTATGAGGGGACAACTCAAGTGAAGGAAAACAAAGTCTACATGCTCAAAGGGCTTCTTGAGAACTTCAAGATGGGAAAGGAAGATAAGATAGAAAACATGTACTCAAGGCTCAACACCATTGTGAATGGTCTTGTTGTTCTAAGACATCCTATGAGTAGAGGAGAGATCAAATCTAAGACCCTTAGAACTCTCCCAAAGAGATGGGAAGCCAAGGTGACTTCCATTGAAGATGTAAGGTCTCTTAAGGATATTCCTATTGAAGAGCTCATTGGAAATCTACAAGAATATGAAGCCACACTTGATAAGAGGAAGGAAGAAGAAAGACAAGAAGAGCAAAAACTCAAGAGAATGAAGAAGGCTGAAGTCACAGCTCAAATCAAGGCTATTTTTGGTCAAGCTTCTCCATCCTCTCAAGTTAAAGAAGATGCCATGTACTCCAAGGATAGATTCTACAAATGCAAGAATTCCTCCTCCATTCAGTGCCTCATGTGTGGAAAGAAGAGTCACTTCAAGATAGATTGTCTATAAGGAAAGAAGACCCATCATCACAAGGAAAGAGAAGAGAAGTACATGAAGAAGGAGAAATGGCACTCAAGCTCAAGTGACTCCTCCAACTCAAGCTCAAATGGCTCCTCCAACTCAAGCTCAAGTGAAGAATCAAGTGAAGAGTCAAGTGGAAGATCAGGCTCTAGTGAAGAAGGAGAATGTCATTTCTTTCTCATTGCATCAACAAGTAAAGACTCAAGTGAGATAAATCTAAACTCTTTTTATACAGAATCTTTGATTTCTATTATTCGAGATACTCGTGCCTCTCTCAAGTCTTCTAAAAAGAAAAGAAAAAGCTTGCTAGAATTGTTGATAATATGCATGTAGAACTAGATGATCTTGAACATGCTAATTCTTGCTTGCTTGATGATAAAAATGATTGTCGTAGTCAAGTAGATTCTCTTAAACTTGAAAATGCTGGTTTGCTTGATAAGATTAGATTTCTAGAAGCTCAACCTCTTATGCCTAGTTTTTTTTTTGGTCGGTCCAAAAAGAGTGTTACTATATTACCAAAACTTTGGGTACAAAAGAGATTGCGCCCCCATTACATCCCTGGATGAAGCCATCCAAACAACCAGAAAAACAAACTAAAAACAAGCTACATAGTAGCCAACAACCTAGATAAATAAGAAAACAAACCCGCAATACTAACTCAAGAGAGAACAGAGGGACTGAAATGACTATCCAAACTACACATGCCAACACTGGCAGTAGACTCAACCTCTGAAATTGTGGCAACATGGGCAGCTGAACCATCACTTCAGCACCCAGGAAGTCACAAGAGCAGTATAGAAGGAGCCTCCATTGCTATCATCTAGATCTTCGAGTTTCTGGCAAGCAAAGGAAACCACCAAGGAGACCTGGTAGTTTCTTTACGTGAGAACTAGAGACCAAGAAACAAATGATGTTGTTTGCACAACAACACCCCAAATATGGACCTCCTGAAAGAACAAGAAGAAAAAGAAAAGAAAGGCAGTCAGCAAACCACTGACTCCTGCCGACAACTGAAGAGGCCAACAACCATACCACCAGCGCTGATCACTAGCATTATGCCCACCTTCAAAGAGTGACATCTTTGGCTTCTAGAGGTTGAATCAAGAGTTGCAGGAGAGCATCAACAATGCTGATTTCTAAGGCTCAGTTACTTCTCATTCAAACCAACTATATCTATCACAAGGCAGTAAAGGTGACATGAGGATCCATCAAAACATTGCACTGCACACTGGGATCATGTGATTAGTCCACCTACTAGGTCTTCACTGACATTAACTAGCACCCACAGATTTGTGAAGAGAAGATAGATCTGTAACCCCATTCCTCCAATCAACAACAAAAGGGATCTTTGAATCCAAGTAGGACCGAACACCAGCAATGGATCATGAACTATCGGTAGAAGTTGTTTACACAGCAATATACCCATACACCCAAAAACGTACTCCCTGAACACAGCAGTAGAGCGGGCAAGGAAGAAGAGAGGAAGAAAACCCCTCTATGACCAAACCCCTTGTAATGCACCTGAAGCAGCAACTGGAGCCCGTCGCTCAAGAGATCGATGCCCCTGTTTACATAGGAGCATTTCATCGAGCAATTGAGTGGCGTCCAACAATCAGCAAGGGAAGATCAGGGGAACCAGATCAATACCCAACACGTGGGCTCGAACGACCACCTTGAAGATCCCCACGGACGCCGCCAGAGCCTGGGGGGAACCCCATCGAACCTGGAGGACACCACTTGAGCCCATGAAGGAGGAACCAGGTTGTCGGAGGAGCGAGGAATCGTCCATCGACCAGCACCAACACACCATCTGCAAGAATCTGCCCAAACCAGAGGGAGCACCTGAGAAGATGACCGAGGGTGAACCGCCAGCAGGGTGAGGAGGCGCCACCAGAACTTAGATGGGGAAGCACCATCAAATCCGGAGTACGCGACCAGAGTCCATTTGCCACCAGGGTCACCAGCAAGACCGTCGGGGGAAGACCACCGACGCTAACAAAAGCAAACAACTCTGAATTCCATGGTCTTTTAGGACCCGGACTCTGAATCGGGGAACGGGAGAAGAAATGAGAGAGAAATAGAGGGGCAAGGCTCCGGTCTGGAAGAGACGCTAGGATAATTGGATGCTAGACGACTCCAACCCACTAACCTCCATTAGCTAGATGGGTGTCGATCAAATCGACTCTGCCGTTTCTACTACCAGAACCAGATCCTGCTTGAGATCTTCTAGTCCCTCGCTTCCAAACACTTTCTCAGCCTCCTTTACCTCAACCGAACAAGATGAACAAAGGAGGAAGGCGTGAAGGAGTTGAAAATCCCCTTGCCAACACTACCTTGACTTCAGGCACAAACCACGATCAACGACTCTATCTAGATCGAGTCACTCGCCACTTCCGCCGGAGTCCTTTGCAGGTCGCAAGAGAGGCCAGGGGGAGGAAGACGCCGGCGAAGCGCCCCTCCCCCCAGCGGTGGCCGCCGAGAACCCTAGAGAGAAGGGGGAGTGGGTGAACTAGAGAGAGAGAGTGTCAAACCTTGTTTTCCTACAAGACTCAGATTACTCTTATGCCTAGTTTTAATGAAGAGCATACCTTAATTGTTGATTCTCTCATGCATGATATTGATGTTCTTATATCTAAAAACAAGGACATAAATTTTTCTTTGCATGGATTAGAATATGAAAATGATGAGTATCATTCTAAGATTGTTTTGCTTGAAACAGAAAATGCTCCTTGTTTGCTAAAATCAATGTGCTTGAATCTTGTTCTAGTTCTACTAGTAGAGAGAATAATGTTGCTGCTCTTCATATCGATAGAGATTCTTATTTAACTAAAGATCTTTTCTTAGAAAATGATCTTTTGCATGCTAGAGATGATATCAACAATTTGTCTTCTACTATTACTTCTCTTATGCATGATAATCATAGTTTGAGATCTTCTTTGCAAAGATTCTTAGTTGGTAAGAAGAGCCTTAATGATATCCTACACCATATTACTAAAAAAATTGGTAGACATGGTTTGGGGTATGATGGTAGTCTAAGGAACAACAAAGGTAAATGACCTCCAATATTCCATTGAGAATCCTCTAGTTCTAAGACTATGGGCACATGCAACTATTGCAATGATATTGGCCATTATTCTACTTGTTGTCCTTTTTGGAATGCACCCAAGAGAAATAGGACTTGGGTTGCTAAGCTAACCCCTCCGGACCCAAAAATATGATTGGGGACCATTTCATCTTTCTTCTTGTAGGTACGTGCAAATGGATTGACTTGAGCCATTGAATTGCAAATTGACTTCTCAATCCACATGAAAGAAGAAAGGTGAGATGTGTATGAGGTGAAAATAACTAGAAAAGCTATTGTAAGCACAAAGGTAATGTTTCTCTTACTTATAAACAATCCTCACTTGTTTTTGTCAAGATAGTGTGCACTATACATATGGTTTTTGAGTCAAAAGTGGTATTTTCTGTTTCTCTTCACACTCTTTCTCAAAACTATTTCAAATGCTTTTATAGTGCATTACTAACTTGCTTACACATGTTGGGATATGGTTTGTATTTTTAGCATGCCTTTAAATATGTTTTTATAAAATATATATGCTTTTTGACAAAAGCTATTTTGGTCCAGTTTGTTCTCTTTGAAACTCGACCAATAGGCACCAATGGGTGTTGCCAACAACTTTCATCGGTTGAGTTGTCAATATACAGAACTCGAACGACAACACTGTGCACAAAATACACAGTTGGATTATTGAATGAGAATTTCCCTCTCAACTAGATTTTCTCAACCGATAGCCTTATTCTTTGGCACCCCCTTGATACCTTTATATATGCATATTTCCATGCTTTAAATTGCCTACCTTGCTTACAACTATATCCTACTGATTTCTCTAAATTGGTATATCTATATCTTGTAATTACTTGTTTTGAGTTGTTTTGCATGTCTTGATGATGATCTCTTTGGATCTCTTGGTTATGTCTTAAATTTCTTCCGTTGTACTCTAACTTGCTGCATATATATAGTTGTATATCTTGTTTGGATACAACCTTGAGGTTCATAGTGGTGATCATCTTTTGGTAATGATGCATACTTGTTCATGAGTTATATCATTTCATGCTTCTAAAATTATATATCTCTTTGACTGGATATATCTCTACATCAACTCACAGCTTGCCTTATCTTGTTTATCTTTTGGTATCTCTTGCTATGATCTAGATCCTATTAGTAGTCCTAACTTGTGATAACATCTACTAGTGGTTCACATACATGTAGTTCTAACCTCATATAGTGGTATTTCACTATATGCTATGCTTGTACCTTGTCTATACATGCACAAGCTTGTTCCTTGAATTGCATATCTACTATCTTAAGTTGCTTGCATAACATTGTGATGCAGGACACATAGATCTATGTTGTATGTAGAAATTGGAGAATTTTTGGATTTCATGCAAATTTTGCTCCAGTTTCAGTTTATGGTGCAAGACTAGTATTATTTATGCAGAAACGACCTTCTAAGCAAGGCTTATCGCTTCTCCATTAGACCTCACACTTTTTGGGCATATTGCGTAATCTTGAGGGTCAAAATTGTGATTTATTATTTTTCTGCATCACTTTATCTTGCATTTTGGGTTGTTCAAGTGCATGCTTTAACTTGCTTTTTCTTTTTATGCTTGGACAAGCCCCTATCTGTATTCTTCTACTCTCCTTATATAACTTTTCGTTATCTCCTTCCCTTTAACAAGTGGTGTTTCTTATTTCTTCATACCCCCACTTTTTAAAATGACAAAGGGGGAGAAAGGTATGTATTCTTTTGACAAAAGAGGGAGAGGACATGTCTTACATGAAGAGGAGAAGCATGTTAATGTAAAGGGGAGAAGAAAAATGGGAGATGGCATATATGTGTAGAACATATATGACTAGAAGACATAATATTTTATAAATGTTATGAAAGCTAACATTGTAAGAGAAATAACATCAATTGAGGGGGAGTATGAGAACTCCACTACCATCAATTGAGGGGGAGCATATGAACTCAATTCTATTGAAACCGCTAGGTTTCCCCATAGGTATGACTTTACTTAAATGATTTCAATACATTTATGGAATGGTTTGTTATCTTCAAAAAGGGGGAGAATGTTGACTCAAGGTCGAAATTGACTAAACCCTTATTTTGATGATGATTAAACCATTCCAATTAATTGTGTCTAATATCTCTACTTGAGTGATTTCATATTATGCATAGACACACTCCAAATGCCCTAACTTATAGATCTCAACTTAGAGAAAAGACAAGTCAAAGTCAATACAAGTGCACATTTTTGGAATATGATCTAAATACATTAAAATCGTGTTGTAAATCACTTGCAATAATTGTATGAATTGTAATTAAGCTTAGTAAATATCAGAAGCACTTAGATCAAATGTTTAAGCACTCAAAAGCCATTTTCCAAAATTCACATCAGGCTGTTCATCAGTCGATTTGCAAACTCGACTGATCCTGATTGGATCTTGAAAATGACTTTTGATCGGTCATGTTTACACTTCATAGAATTTGACCGATCCCTCTACTGATCAAAACTGATTTAAGTGAATCGGTCGAGTTACCCCAGGTCAAACTCGACCGATGGCCTATATTGGTCTTGTCTTTTAGTGGGATCGGTTGAGTTACCTTTATAGAAACTCGACCAAATGCACTGTACATAAAAGTGCAGAAAATAGTTTCTAGCCGTTGTGGAGTTGTAACAAATCAAAATATATCCGTTGCAAGCCACAAAATGGCTATTTTTCTTTCTCAAGTGTTCCCAAAGGCTAAGAGGTATCCCCATCTATAAATAGGACCCCTTGGGCTTCATTCCAAGGTTGGGCACTCAATTCAATACTCTATGTGAGGTTCCTATTCTATAGTCAAGTGCTTCCTACAACCTCCTCTCTCTCTCTCTAATCTTAATGACTTGCTACATCCATTAGTGTGAGTAGGAGATTTGTAAGAGAGATCATCCTACATGTATATCTTGTGAGGCTCTCACTTGCACCACCTCTCTATCTCTCATTTCAACCATGAAGATAAAGGTTCTCTCGCTTGGCTAAGATAGGTGAAGAAGAACAAGGGAGGGCATCCCTTGGTGAAGATCAAGGCTGAAGACTTGGAGCAAGAGTGGGTAAGACCTTGGTAAAGGTAAAAGACTCCTTGCTCGAGTGGGTAAGTCCTTGGTGGAAGCTTCTCTGAGTGAAGGTGAAGTCAAAGGCTGGAGATCCAAGAAGAGTGGGTAATCCCTACAACGCTAAATACTTGTGCAATAGTAGGTAAGTCCTTGGAAGAAGGAAAAAGACTCCTTACAAAGTGGGTAAGTCCTTGGTAAGGTTGAATACTCTTTGTATTAGATAGGTAAGTCCTTTGGTTGTTCATGTATTGTATCTCTTATAATGAATATAATTAAGGTGCAAGGTTAAGAAATCCTAGAGGTTGACCTCTCTAGGTAAGTAGACTGAATCACTTCCAGTTTGAAGTGTGGAACCACTCTAAATAGCTTGTCTACTTGTGTATGTTCAATCTCTTTCACTCCCTTGTTATGCTTGTTTTAGTTTCACTCAAACTTCCTATTTAGCAACCTTATCTTCTGATATATCTTGAAGGTCTAATGAATTTTTTTAAGTGCATTTAGCTCTATGCACCCCCTCTAGAGTATCTAATCACCAACCCTTGATCCAACAATTGGTATCAGAGCGGGTTTTTTCAAACATAGTTCAACAAGTAAGAGAATATGGGTGACTACCAAGGTGGGAGATACTTGATCAATCTTCCAATCTTTGATGGGAGAAATTTCCTCTATTGGAGAAAAGGCTTCCATTCTACATCCAAGGATCAAGTCTTGAGATGTGGCAAATGGTGAAAAACCCATACAATATACCTAAGACAAAGATTGAAGAATGGGATGAAGCTACCTTGAAGAAAAAAACCTTGAATGTTAGAGCCATGCACATCCTCTATGCCTCCATGACCCCCACCGAGTTCAACCGAATTTCTTCATGTGAAACAACCTATGAGGTATGAATAAAGCTATGCATCACTTATAAGTGGACAACTCAAGTGAAGGAAAGCAAAGTCTACATGCTCAAAGGGCTTCTTGAGAACTTCAAGATGGGAAAACAGGAGACAATAGCCAACATATACTTAAGGCTCAACACCATTGTGAATGGTCTTGCTGTTCTAGTACATCCCATGAGTAGAGGAGAGATCAAATCTAAGATCCTTAGAACTATCCCTAAGAGATGGGAACCCAAGGTGACTTCCATAGAAGAAGTAAGGTATGTTTAAGATATTCCTATTGAAGAGCTCATTGGAAATCTACAAGCACATGAAGCCACACTTGCCAAGAGGGAGGAAGTAGAAAGATAAGAAGAGAAAGAACTCAAGAAAATGAAGAAGGCTGCAATCAAAGATCAAATCAAGGCTATTGTTGGTCAATCTTCTCCATCCTCTCAAGTTGAAGAAGATCCCATGTACTCCAAGTGTAGATTCTACAAAGGCAAGAATTCCTCCTCCATTCGGTGCCTCAAGTGTGGAAAGAAGGGTCACTTCAAGATAGATTGTCTACAAGGTAATAAGACACATCATCACAAGAAAAGAGAAGAGAAGTGCATGAAGAAGGAGAAATGATACTCAAGCTCAAGTGACTCCTCCAACTCAAGCTCAAGTGAAGAATCAAGTGAAGAGTCAAGTGGAAGATCAAGCTCTACTGAAGAAGGAGAATGTCATTTTGCTCTCATGAAATCAATAAGTAAAGACTGAAGTGAGGTAAATCTAAACTCTTTAAATAAAGATTCTTTGATTGCTATTATTCATGGTACTCATGCCTCTCTTAAGTCTTCTAAAAAGAAAAGAAAAAAGCTTGATAGAATTATTGATAATATGCATGTAGAACTAGATTATCTTGAACCAGCTAATTCTTGCTTGCTTGATGATAAAAATGATTGTCTTAGTCAAGTAGATTCTCTTAAACTTGAAAATGCTAGTTTGCTTGATAAGAGTAGATTTCCAGAAGCTCAACCTCTTATGCCTAGTTCTAATGAAGAGCATACATTAATTGTTGATTCTCTCATACATGATATTGATGTTCTTAAATCTGAAAATAAGAATAAAGATTTTTCTTTGCATGTATTAGAATATGAAAATGGTGTTTATCTTTCTAAGATTGCTTTGCTTGAAATAGAAAATGCCTCCTAGTTTGCTATAATCAATGTTCTTGAGTCTTGTTCTAGTTCTACTAGTAGAGAGAATAATGTTGTTGCTCATCATATCGATAGAGATTCTTATTTAACTAAAGCTCTTTGCTTAGAAAATGATCTTTTACATGCTAGAGATAATATCAACAATTTGTCTTCTACTATTGCTTCTCTTATGCATGATAATCATAGTTTGAGATCTTCTTTGCAAAGATTCTTAGTTGGTAAGAAGAGCCTTAATGATATCCTATACCACACTACTAAACAAATTGGTAGACATGGTTTGGGTATGATTGTAGTCAAAGGAACAACAAATGTAAATGACATCCAATATTCCATGGAGAATACTCTAGTTCCAAGACTATGGGTACATGCAACTATTGCAATGATATTGGCCATTATTCTACTTGTTGTCCTTTTAGGAAAGCACCCAAGAGAAATAGGACTTGGGTTTCTAACCTAACCCCTCCAGACCCAAAAACATGATTGGGTACCATTTCATCTTTCTACTTGTAGGAACTTGCATATGGATTGACTTGAGCCATTTAATTACAAATTGACTTCACAATCCACATGAAAGAAGAAAGGTGAGATGTGTATGAGGTGAAAAAAAGTGGAAAAGCAATTGTAAGCGCAAAGGTAATGTTTCTCTTGCTTATAACCAATCATAACCTATTTTTGTCAACATAGTGTGCACTATTCATATGCTTTTTGAGTCAAAAGTGGTATTTTCTGTTTCACTTCACACACTTGCTCAAAAACTATTTCAAATGATTTTATAGTGCATTACTAACTTGCTTACACATGTTTGGATACTGTTTGTATTTTTAGCATGCCTTTAAATATGTTTTTATGAAATATATGTGCTTTTTGACAACAACGTTTTCGGTCGAGTTTGTCCTATTTGAAACTCAACCGATAGGCACCAATGGGTGTTGCCAACAACTGTCATCGGTCGAGTTGTCAATACACAGAACTTGACTGAAAACACTATGCCCAAAATACATAGTTGGCTTATTGAATGAGAATTTTCCTCTCAACTAGATTTTCTCAACCAATAGCCTTATTATTTGGCACCCCCTTGATACCTTTATTTGTGCATATTGCCATGCTTTAAATTTCCTACCTTGCTTACAACTCTATCCTACTAATTTCTCTAAATTGGTATATCTATATCTTGCAATTACTTGTTTTTAGTTGTTTTGCAGGTCTTGATGATAATCTCTTTGGATCTCTTGGTTATGTCTTAAATTGCTTCCGTTGTACTCTAACTTGCTGCATATATATAGTTGTATATCTTGTTTGGATACAACCTTGAGGTTCTTAGTGGTGATCATATTTTGTTAATGATGCATACTTGTTAGTGAGTTATTTCATTTCATGCTTCTAAAATTGCATATCTCTTTGATTGGATATATCTCTACATATACTCATAGCTTGCTTTATCATGTGTATCTTTTGGTATATCTTGCTATGATCTAGATCCTACTAGTAGTCCTAGATTGTGATAACATCTACTAGTGGTTCACATACATGTAGTTCTAACCTCGTTTATAATTGGTATCTTTTCTCATATAGTGGTATTTCACTATATGCTATGCTTGTATCTTGTCTCATACATGCACAAGCTTGTTCCTTGAATTGCATATCTACTAGCTCAAGTTGCTTGCATAACATTGTGATGTAGGATACAAAGATCTACATTGTGTATAGAAATTGGAGAATTTTTGGATTTCATCAAGATTTTGCTCCAGTTTCAGTTTTTGGTGCAAGACTAGTGTTTTGTTAATGCAGAAACGACCTTCTGAGCAAGGCTCATTGCTTCTCCATGAGCCCTGACACTTTTTGGGCATATTCCATCATCTTAAGGGTCAAAATTGTGATTTATTATTTTTCTTAAACACTTTATCTTGCATTTTGGGTTGTTCAAGTGAATGCTTTAATTTTCTTTTCTTTCTATGCTTGGACAAGCCCCTATCTGTGCTTTTCTACTCTCCTTATATAACTTTTTGTTATCTCCTTTTCTTTAACAAGTGGTGTTTCTTATTTCTTCATACCCCCACTTTTTGAAATGACAAAGGGGGAGAAAGGTATGTATTCTTTTGACAAAAGAGGGAGAAGGCATGTCTTACATGAAGAGGAGAAGCATGTTCATGTAAAGGGGAGAAGGAAAATGGGAGAAGGCATATATGTGTAGAACATATATGAGTAGATGACATAGTATTCTATAAATGTTATGAAAGCTAACCATGCAGGAGAAATAACATCAATTGAGGGGGAGTATGAGAACTCCACTAGCGTCAATTGAGGGGGGCATATGAACTCAATTCTATTGAAACCCCTAGGTTTCTCCAAAGGTATGCCTTTACTTAAATGCTTTCAATACATTTATCGAATGGTTTTCATCTTTAAAAAGGGGGATAATGTTGACTCAAGGTCTAAATTGACTAAACCCTTGTTTTGATGATGACTAAACCATTCCAATTAATTGTGTCTAATGTCTCTACTTGAGTGATTTTCAGATTATGCATAGACACACTCCAAATGCCCTAACTTGCACATCTCAACTTGGAGAAAAGACAAGTCAAAGTCAATACAAGTGCACATTTTTTGAATATGATGTAAATCCATTAGAATCAAGTTGTAAATCACTTGTAATGATTGTATGACTTGTAATTAAGTTTAGTAAAAATCAAGAGCACTTAGATCAAATGTTTAAGTAAGCAAAAGCCATTTTCCAAAATTCACATCAGGCTGTTCATCGGTCGAGTTGCAATCTTGACCGATCATTATTGATCTTGAAAATGACTTTTGATCGGTTGAGTTTACACTTCATAGAACTTAACCGATCCCTCTATTGACCAAAACTAATTTAAGTGAATCAATCGAGTTACCCCACGACATACTCGACCGATGGCATAAATTGGTCTTGTCTTTTAGTGTGATCGGTCGAGTTACCTTTATAGAAACTCGACCGATTGCACTGTACGGAAAAGTGCAGAAAAGCATTTGTAGCCATTGTGGAGTTGCAACAAGTGAAAATGTATCCGTTGCAAGCCACAAAACAACTAGTTTTCATTCTCAAGTGTTCCCAAAGGCTAAGAGGCATCCTCAGCTATAACTCGGACCCCTTGGGCTTCATTCTAAGGTTGAGCATTCAATGCAAAACTCTATGTGTAACACCCTCCCTAAGAACATACATGCACATAGCGGAAGCTACACTGAGTTATACATAACTCATGAACTCAAGGGGTATTACATGAAACTAGCACTCATAACAACAATATAATCAATCACACAAATTGAAAATAAGAAACATTCTCATAATTGTTCTTACAAAAGGAACATAAATGTTATCACATGGAAAACTAACTCAACATCTTGAGACATAGTCTCTACTCTAAAGTACTAAACATTAAAATATATTGTTGAGTCTATAAACCTGAGGATAATCTTATAGTTGGCACCCCACCTTATCCTTGTGCTTGAATCTTTGGGATCAATTTTGCTCCTGCTTCTCACCTGCGGACATCTCATCCCCAACCATGCATTGGGAAAAACATTCGTTAGTGTAAGTGGCATGAGTATTCGAATATATATATTACTGAAGAGACAAAATTCTACAAATATCTTTGAACATTATAAACATGATACTAACATTAAAACTTTGTATAAGATCTGAAACATAAATATATCTTCTTTCTTTAGCTTATCTCTTAATCTTTTTACTTTATCTTTCTCTAGAGACCTGTAGTCTGGTACATGGGTCACATGACCAGTACTAAGGTTCCTGGGTCACATAACCTGCACTCTGGACCTGGGTTATGTCTCTGAATTGGCCTACATGCTGGTGCATGGGCCTGATTCATGTCTCTCTTATCTTAATCTCTTTCGTTATACTTATAAATGAGATTATATACATTCTCTGAACTAAGACATCTTTTATTTACGATCTTTATCTGATTGTGGCCACCATTATATAATAAGTCCTCCTGAGTTGGCATATCTACACCCTGAATTGGTACTGAAGTACCCTGAATTGGCACTACATGCCTCTGAATGACACCGAGGTGTCTCTGAATTGGCGTGGCTACGCCCTGAATTGGTGCAACAACACCTCTGAATTGGAGTAAACACTCCTCTGAATTGGTAACAGATGCCTCTGAATCGTCCCTGGACTACTGAATGAGGACTTATCATATAATGTCTTATGTAAAGGTTTCAACTTAATTATCTTAAGTTTAAACTTACTTAATTCTTATTCTGAACTGAAGCGGAATACTGATTTCTTTACTAAATTCTGAATCTGAACTTATCTTATATTAAAATTGATAACTGAACTTATCTGAGATTGATTGCTGAGTATTGAGCATGTACTAAATATGAATTTGAATCTGAATCTCTGCTCTTAAATTCTGAACTGAATCTATTACTGACTGTGAATATGTATCACAAATTACTACATAATTGGGATTGGGTCTACAACCCTTATCATGTATCTTTATTCAATATATGGCTACAAACATAATGAGTAACCTAACTCTGAATCTAAATCTAATATTCTTATTATTTGGGTAAACTTTATTCTAAAACTCTAATTTGATAGACTAACTTCATTGATAAATAACACAACTGAGCCTAAAGGCTTAGGAAAAAGGATCTAAACTAAATATATAAATATCAACTATACAAAAGTGACTAAAGTAAAGTATGTGAGGGTAACTTAAGTATAAAATATCTAAAATATGATTCCTGGCAAGATAATTCAAACTCTTGAAGGTCTCATGAAATCAAACATTAACATGAATCTTAATGCATTCATGTGAACTTAATTGTTAAATCTTAAAATAAGAATCTTATAAAATCTTATATTGCAAACTTAAATAATCTTATCACATAATTGATTCATAGATCTTTAATCATTCTAAGAAATCAAAATATTACATTTCTACTTGAAATCTTAATAAATTCTTATCCCACATTATCATGTATGACTATCTTGGTCGCATATCTTATCTTGTAGTCTTATTCATCAATATGAATTATTACTAACAATTCTTATAGAAACATGATCATTAAATTTTCTCATGAACCTGGCTTATGAGTCTCTATCATTCTTATAAATCTTAATAACATATCTCTTCTCGAGCTATCAGGCACATGTAAGGGCATAACAATGAATTCCCGAAAATCTCACTTGCATATCTTAATATTAGAACACTATATCACATAAAGCATGGATTATGAAAATATGATAAGTTTGATAAATATAAATACTCATGGGCATGAACCACTTACCTAGGTAAGTAGAAACAAACCCCTAAGATCTCCTTCATCTTCCCATCTTCAATTTACCTGTATTACAAAGCCTGAACCCTAGATTAGGATCTCCAAACCCTAATTACCATAGGTATGGATATTCGTGAGAACCAAATCAAAACAGGTCCTAGGTTCTTGACCATTGTCTAGGTATTGAAAAACTGATCAAAAAACATATATGGTTTGCATTTTTATGATACATAGACTAATTTCTAGGATTTATACAAGTTTGGAGCATTATTTAATTTAATTGAAGCATGTTTTACCTTGAGAGGCATCAAATGGGGTGGGGAGGGATCCAAGATCCGCTTAACCCGTGCACCGGTCCTCCTTCATCCCCAGGTCGCGAAGAGAGCCCACCACCTCTATTTCCTCTGTAAAATAGAGTACCAGGCTGAGGGTTCCCATCGGCGCTCCAAGATGAGCCTCCTCTAGCTCTTACTCTGCGATCAAGCCATCATGGTGCCCAACCTTCCAGCCAACCCAACCAGCTCAGTTTCATCATCGCGCCTAGCCCTGTACCTATACGCGAAAGACAAACTTGGATCCCCCCTTTTCATGTCAGAAATAGGGCACCGCCACACAGAACCTTCTCCGACGTAGGTAGATTGACGATCAGGCCAACTACACTTTGAGACATCCAATCACGACAGACTGGTCTCCATGGCAAGGGTGGCCCATCTTTGTTCATCAAGGGTCTAGGGTCACAAAATCAGAGTCATAGTCTCTTCTTGTATCACTGACGATGAATAGGATGAGTAGCAGAACCGTTGAACACAACTATGGTGGAGTCCGCTCAGGGAAAGATGATGAGGGTTTTCCCAGATTGTGGATGATCCCCGGTCATCGGTGAGGGAGTTCATATATATAGGTAGGGATCCAGGGACGAGCTAGAGTCTAGATAAGTAGGGCTTTGTTGGGCTCAGAGGAGTCCCACGAATACTAATAATCTAACTTTGGTTTAGACCAAAGTCTGTGTGACACACTAAATTCCTCTAAACTATAGGTTTGTTAATGACTTGATAAATTTTTATTAATAATTATTGATGAAACTTTCCAAAATGTTTTGAGAGGGCATATGAGATAATTTTAGCCTCAAATTTTAACAATAGAAACATTTTAGGATCTAGAATATCCCTAAGTAGGTACTTTCTCGTTTTCATGACTAAAACTTTAGTTATTATCATAATGTAATTTACATCACTTATGTAAATTTGATGCATTATGATTGCTCCCAACCCAAATGACTTTCCCTTTAAGGGTCAATTAGTGTTTATCTTAGTTCATTTGAGTCTATTGGATGAAATCATCCCAATCACGGTTCATATACTTGTTGGTGGTCTAATGCATTAAGGAGAGAGAAAGTTCATTATATATAATTACCATTGAATTAACTATCATCATGAAGAATGAAACTATGCCACTCATCTTTATATTATTAAAGAGAAAAGATATTCTATTTACTTGGGTTATTTCCATTGAGGCTCAAATTTGATTTCAACTAGTGAGAAATTTTATGAAAACCCCAAAATTTATTTAAATCCAAAATTGGGATGTTACACTATGTGAGGTTCCTATTCTATAGTTGAGTGCTTCCTACAACCTCCTCTCTCTCTATAAGCGTAATCACTTGCTACATCCATTAGAGCGAGTAGGAGATTTGTAAGAGAGCTTGTCCTACATGTATATATTGTGAGGCTCTCACTTCCACTACCTCTCTATCTCTCATTTCATCCATGAAGATGAAGGTTCTCTCTCTTGGCTAAGAGAGGTGAAGAAGAACAAGGGAAGGAATCCCTTGGTGAAGATCAATGTTGATGACTTGGAGCAAGAGTGGGTAAGACCTTAGTGAAGGCAAAAGACTCCTCGTTCAAGTGGGTATGTCCTTGGTGTAAGCTTCTCCGAGTGAAGGTGAAGTCAAAGGCTGAAATCCAAGAAGTGTGGGTAATCCCTACAAAGATGAAGACTTGTGCAAGAGTAGGTAAGTCCTTGGAAGAAGGTGAAATACTCCTTGAAAGGTGGGTACGTCCTTGGTAAGTTTGAAGACTATTTGTATTGGATAGGTAAGTCCTTTGGTTGTTCATGTATTGCATCTCTTATAATGAATATAATGAAGGTGCAAGGTTAAGAAATCCTAGAGGTTGACCTCTCTAGGTAAGTGGACTGACTCACTTCTAGTTTAAAGTGTGGAACCAATATACATATCTTGTCTACTTATGTATGTTCAAACTCTCTCCCCCTTGATGTGCATGTTTTAGTTTTACTCAAACTTCCTATTTAGAAACCTTGTCTTGTGATACATATTGAAGATCTAATGGATTTTGTTTAAGTGCATTCAGCTTTATTTACCCCCTCTAGAGAATCTATTCACCCACCCTTGATCCAACAATTGGTATCAGAGTGGGTTTCTCCAAGTATACTTCAACAAGTAGGAGAATATGGGTGACTACCAAGGTGGGAGATACTTGATCAACCTTCCAATCTTTGATGGGAGAAATTTCCTTTATTGGAGAAGAAGGCTTCAATTATACATCCAAGGATAAAGTCTTGAGATGTGGAAAATGGTGAACAACCCATAAAAGATACCTAAGGCAAAGATTGAAGAATGGGATGAAGCAACCTTGAAGAAAGAAACCTTGAATGCTAGAGCCATGCACATTCTATATTCCTCCATGACCCCCACCGAGTTCAACCAGATTTCTTCATGTGAAACAACCTATAAGGTATGGAGAAAACTATCCATCACTTATGAGGGGACAACTCAAGTGAAGGAAAACCAAGTCTACATGCTCAAAGGGCTGCTTGAGAACTTCAAGATGGGAAAGGAGGAGAAGATATCCAACATGTACTCAAGGCTCAACACCATTGTGAATAGTCTTTCTATTCTAGGACATCCTATCAGTGGAGGAGAGATCAACTCTGAGATCCTTAGAACTCTCCCTAAGAGATGGGAACCCAAGGCGACTTCCATTGAAGAAGTAAGGTCTTTTAAGGATATTCCTATTAAAAAGCTCATTGGAAATTTACAAGCACATGAAGCAAAATGACAAGAGGGAGGAAGTAGATAGACAAAAAGAGAAAGAACTCAAGAGAATGAAGAAGGCTGACATCAAAGCTCAAATCAAGGCTATTATTGGTCAAGCTTCTCAATCTTCTGAAGTTGAAGAAGATGCAATGTACTCCAAGAGTAGATTCTACAAAGGCAAGAATTCCTCCTCCATTCAGTGCCTCAAGTGTGGAAAGAAGGGTCACTTCAAGATAGATTGTCTACAAGGCAAGAAGACCCATCATCACAAGGAAAGAGAAGAGAAGTACATGAAGAAGGAGAAATGACACTCAAGCTTAAGTGACTCCTCCAACTCAAGCTCAAGTGAAGAATTAAGTGAAGAGTCAAGTGGAAGATCAAACTCTAGTGAAGAAGGAGAATGTCATTTTGCTCTCATGGCATCAACAAGTAAAGACTCAAGTGAGGTAAATCTAAACTCTTTAGATAAAGAATCTTTGATTGCTAATATTCATGATACTCATGCCTCTCTTAAATCTTATAAAAAGAAAAGAAAAAAGCTTGCTAGAATTGTTGATAATATGCATGTAGAACTAGATGATCTTGAACATGCTAATTCTTGCTTGCTTGATGATAAAAATGATTTTCTTATTCAAGTAGATTCTCTTAAACTTGAAAATGCTAGTTTTATTGATAAGATTTGATTTCTAGAAGCGCAACCTCTTATGCCTAGTTCTAATGAAGAGCATACCTTAATTTTGTATTCTCTCATACATGATATTGATGTTCTTAAATCTGAAAACAAGGACAAAGATTTTGCTTTGCAAGGATTAGAATGTGAAAATGGTGTTTATCTTTCTAAGATTGCTTTTCTTGAAACAGAAAATGCCTCCTTGTTTGCTAAAATCAATGTGCTTGAATCTTTTTCTAGTTCTACTAGTAGAGAGAATAATGGTGATGCTCTTCGTATCGATAGAGATTCTTCTTTAACTAAAGCTATTTTCTTAGAAAATGATCTTTTGCATGCTAGAGATAATATCAACAATTTGTCTTCAACTATTGCTTCTCTTATGCATGATAATCATAGTTTGAGATCTTCTTTTCAAAGATTCTTAGTTGGTAAGAAGAGCATTCATGATATCCTACACCATACTACTAAACAAATTGGTAGACATGGTTTGGGGTATGATGGTAGTCAAAGGAACAACAAAGGTAAAGGACCTCCAATATTCCATGGAGAATCCTCTACTTCCAAGACTATGGGCACATCCAACTATTGCAATGATATTGGCCATTATTCTACTTATTGTCCTTTTAGGAAAGCACCCAATAGAAATAGGACTTGGGTTGCTAAGCTAACCCCTCCGGACCCAAAAACATGATTGGGGACCATTTCATCTTTATTCTTATAGGTACTTGCAAATGGATTGACTTGAGCCATTAAAATGCAAATTGACTTCTCAATCCACATGAAAGAAGAAAAATGAGATGTGTATGAGGTGAAAACAAGTGGAAGAGCAATTGTAAGCACAAAGGTAATGTTTCTCTTTCTTATAACCAATCCTAACTTGTTTTTGTCAAGATAGTGTGCACTATACATATGGTTTTTGAGTGAAAAGTGGTATTTTGTGTTTCTCTTCACACTCTTGCTCAAAAACTGTTTCAAATTCTTTTATAGTGCATTACTAACTTGCTTACATATGTTTGGATACAATTTGTATTTTTAACATGCCTTTAAATATGTTTTTATGAAATATATGTGCTTTTTGACAGTAGCTATGTCAGTTGAGTATGTCCTATTTGAAACTCGACCGATAGGCACCAATGGGTGTTGCCAACAGCTATCATCGGTCGAGTTGTCAATACACAGAACTCGACTGACAACATTGTGCACATAATATACAGTTGGCTTATTGAATGAGAATTTCCCTCTCAACTAGATTTTCTCAACCAATAGGCCTATTCTTTGGCACCACCTTGATACCTTTATATATGCATATTTCCATGCTTTAAATTTCCTATCGTGCTTACAACTCTATCCTGCTAATTGCTATAAATTGGTATATCTATATCTTGCAATTACTTGTTTTGAGTTGTTTTATAGGTCTTGATGGTGATCTCTTTGGATCTCTTGGTTATGTCTTAAATTTCTTTCATTATACTCTAACTTGCTGCATATATATAGTTGTATATCTTGTTTGGATACAACCTTGAGGTTCTTAGTGGTGATCATCTTTTGGTAATGATGCATACTTGTTAGTGAGTTATATCCTTTCATGCATCTAAAATTGCATATATCTTTGATTGAATATATCTCTATATCTACTCATAGCTTGCTTTATCTTGTGAAACTTTTGGTATACCTTTCTATGATCTAGATCCTACTAGTAGTCCTAGCTTGTGATAACATCTACTAGTGGTTCACATACATGTAGTTCTAACCTCATTTATAATTGGTATCTTTGCTCATCTAGTGGTATTTCACTATATGCTATACTTATATCTTGTCTCATACATGCACAAGCTTGTTACTTGAATTTCATATCTACTATCTTGAGTTGCTTGCATAACATTGTGATGCACGATTCATAGATCTACATTGTATGTAGAAATTGGAGAGTTTTTGGATTTCATGCAGATTTTGCTCCAGTTTCAGTTTTTGATGCAAGACTAGTGTTTCTTATGCAGAAACGGCCTTCTGAGCAAGGCTCATCTTTTCTCCATGAGCCCTGAGACTTTTTGGGTATATTTCGTCATCTTGACGGACAAATATGTGATTTATTAATTTTCTACAACCCTTTATCTTGCATTTTGGGTTGTTCAAGTGCATGCTTTAACTTGCTTTTCTTTCTATGCTTGGACAAGCCCCTATCTATGCTCTTCTACTCTCCTTATATAACTTTACATTATCTCCTTTCCTTTAACAAGTGGTGTCTCTTATTTCTTCATTCCCCCACTTTTTGAAATGACAAAGGGGGAGAAATGTATGTCTTCTTTTGACAAAAGAGGGAGAAGGCATGTCTTACATGAAGAGGAGAAGCATGTTCATGTAAAGGGGAGAAGGAAAATGGGAGAAGGCATATATGTGTAGAACATACATGAGTAGAAGACTTAGTATTCTATAAATGTTATGAAAGCTAATCATGTTGGAGAAATAACATCAATTGAGAGGGAATATGAGAACTCCACTAGCATCAATTGAGGGGGAGCATATGAACTCAATTCTATTGAAACCCCTAGTTTTCTCCAAAGGTATGGCTTTAATTAAATGCTTTCAATACATTTATGGAATGGTTTGTCATTTTCAAAAAGGGGGAGAATGTTGACACAAGGTATAAATTGATTAAACCCTTTTTTGATGATGACTTAACCATTCCAATTAATTGTGTCTAATGTCTCTATTTCAGTGATTTCAGATTATGCATAGACACACTCCAAATGCCCTAACTTGACCATCTCAACTTGGAGAAAAGACAAGTCAAAGTCAATACAAGTGCACATTTTTGGAATATGATGTAAATCCATTAGAATCATGTTGTAAATCACTTGTAATGATTGTATGACTTGTAATTAAGCTTAGTCAAAATCAGGAGCACTTAGATCGAATATTTAAGTACTCAAAAGCCATTTTCCAAAACTCACATCAGGTTGTTCAACAGACGAGTTGCAAACTCGACCGATCCTGATTGGATCTTGAAAATGACTTTTGATCGGTTGAGTTTACACTTCACAGAACTTGACTGATCCCTCTACTGACCAAAACTGATTTAAGTGAATCAGTCGAGTTACCGCAGGACAAACTCGACCGATGGCCTAAATTGGTTTTGTATTTTGGTGGGATCAGTCGAGTTACCTTTATAGAAACTCGACCGATTGCATTGTACAGAAAAGTGCAAAAAAGTTTTTCTAGCCGTTGTGGAGTTACAACAAGTGAAAATATATCTGTTGCAAGCCACAAAATGACTAGTTTTCATTCTCAACTGTTCCCAAAGGCTAAGAGGCATCCCCAACCATAAATAGGACCCCTTGGGCTTCATTCCAAGGTTGAGCATTCAATGCAAATCTCTATGTGAGGTTCCTATTCTATAGTTGAGCGCTTCCTACAACCTCCTCTCCCTCTCTATGCTTAATCTCTTGCTACATCCATTAGAGTGATTAGGAGATTTATAAGAAAGCTCGTCCTACATGTATATCTTGTGAAGCTCTCACTTCCACCTCCTCTCTATCTCTCATTTCAACCATGAAGATGAAGGTTCTCTCTCTTGGATAAGAGAGGTGAATAAGAACAAGGGAAGACATCCCTTGGTGAAGATCAAGGCTAAAGACTTGGAGCAAGAGTGGGTAAGACCTTGGTGAAGGTAGAAGACTCGTTGCTCAAGTGGGTAAGTCCTTGGTGGAAGCTTCTCCGAGTGAAGGTAAAGTCAAAGGCTTAATTACAAGAAGAGTGGGTAATCCCTACAAGGATGGAGAGTTGTGCAAGAGTAGGTAAGTCCTTGGAAGAAGGTGAAAGACTCTTTGCAAAGTGGGTAAGTCCTTGGTAAGGTTGAAGACTCTTTGTATTGGATAGGTAAGTCCTTTGGTTGTTCATTTTTGTATCTCTTATAATGAATATAATGAATGTGCAAGGTTTAGAAATCTTCAAAGTTGATCTCTCTAGGTAAGTGGACTGACTCACTTCTAGTTTGAAGTGTGGAACCACTCTAAATAGCTTGTCTACTTATGTATGTTCAATCTCTCTCTCCCTTGTTATGCATGTTTTAGTTGCACTCAAACTTCCTATTTAGCAACCTTATCTTGTGATATTTTTTGAAGGTCTAATGAATTTTGTTTAAGTGCATTCAGATCCATTCACCACCCCTCTAGAGCATATAATCACCCACCCTTGATCCAACAATTGGCATCAGAGTGGGTTTCTCCAAGCATACTTCAAGAAGTAGGAGAAGATGGGTGACTACCAAGGTGGGAGATACTTGATCAACCTTCCAATCTTTTATGGGAGCAATTTCCTCTATTGGAGAAGAAGGCTTCAATTCTACATCCAAGGATCAAGTCTTGAGATGTGGCAAATGGTGAACAAACCCATACAAGATACCTAAGGAAAATATTGAACAATGGGATGAAGCTACCTTGAAGAAAGCAAAATTGAATACTAGAGCCATGAACATCGTCTATGCCTCCATGACCCACACCGAGTTCAACAAGATTTTTTCATGTGAAACAGCCAATGAGGTATGGAGAAATATATGCATCACTTATGAGGGGACAACTCAAGTGAAGGAAAGAAAAGTCTACATGCTCAAAGGGCTGCTTGAGAACTTCAAAATGGGAAAGGAGGAGAAGATAGCCAACATGTACTCAAGGCTCAACACCATTGTGAATGGTCTTGCTATTCTAAGACATCCTATGAGTAGAGGATAGATCAACTCTAAGATCCTTAGAACTCCTGCCAAGAGATGGGAACACAAGGTGACTTCCATTGAAGAAGTAAGGTCTCTTAAGGATATTCCTATTGAAGAGCTCATTGGAAATCTACAAGCACATGAAGCCACACTTGACAAGAGGGAGGAAGTAGAAAGACAAGAAGAGAAAGAACTCAAGAGAATGAAGAAGGCTAAAATCAAAGCTCAAATCAAGGCTATTGCTGTTCAAGCTTCTCCATCCTCTCAAGTTGAAGATGATGACATGTAATCCAAGTGTAGATTCCACGAAGGCAAGAATTCCTCCTCTATTCGGTGCCTCAAGTGTGGACAGAAGGGTCACTTCAAGATAGATTGTCTACAAGGCAAGAAGACCCATCATCACAAGGAAAGAAAAGAGAAGTACATAAAGAAGGAGAAATGACACTCAAGCTCAAGTGACTCCTCCAACTCAAGCTCAAGTGACTCCTCCAACTCAAGCTCAAGTGAAGAATCAAGTGAAGAGTCAAGTGGAAGATCAAGCTCTAGTGAAGAAGGAGAATGCCTTTTTCTATCATGGCATCAACAAGTAAAGACTCAAGTGAGGTAAATCCAAACTCTTTAGATAAAGAATCTTTGATTGCTATTATTCATGATACTCATGCCTCTCATAAGTCTTCTAAAAAGAAAAGAAAAAAGCTTGCTAGAATTGTTGATAATATGCATGTAGAACTAGATGATCTTGAACATGATAATTGTTGCTTGCTTGATGATAAACATGATTGTCTTAGTCAAGTAGATTTTCTTAAACTTGAAAATGCTAGTTTTCTTGATAAGATTAGATTTCTAGAAGCTCAACATCTTATGCCTAGTTCTAATGAAGAGCATACCTTAATTGTTGATTCTCTCATTCTTGATATTGATGTTCTTAAATCTGAAAACAAGGAAAAAGAATTTTCTTTTCAAGGATTAGAATCTGAAAATGGTGTTTATCTTTCTAAGATTGCTTTGCTTGAAATAGAAAATGCCTCATTGTTTGCTAAAATCAATGTGCTTGAATCTTATTCTAGTTCTACTAGTACAGAGAATAATATTGCTACTCTTCATATCGATAGATATTCTTATTTAACTAAAGCTCTTTGCTTAGAAAATGATCTTTTGAATGCTAGAGATAATATCAACAGTTTGTCTTCTACTATTGCTTCTCGTATGCATGATAATCATAGTTTGAGATCTTCTTTGCAAAGATTCTTAGTTGGTAAGAAGAGCCTCAATGATATCCTATACCATACTACTAAACAAATTGGTTGACATGGTTTGGGGTATGATGGTAGAAAAAGGAACAAAAAAGGTAAAGGACCTCCAATATTCCTTGGAGAATCCTCTAGTTCCAAGACTATGGGCACATGCAACTATTGCAATGATATTGGCCATTATTCTACTTGTTGTCCTTTTAGGAAAGCACCCAAGAGAAATAGGACTATGGTTGCTAAGCTAACCCCTCCGGACCCAAAAACATGATTGGGGACCATTTCATCTTTCTTCTTGTAGGTACTTGCAAATGGATTGACTTGTGCCATTAAATTGCAAATTGACTTCTCAATCCACATGAAAGAAGAAAGGTGAGATGTGTATGAGGTGAAAACAAGTAGAAAAGCAATTGTAAGCACAAAGGTAATGTTTCTCTTTCTTATAACCAATCCTAACTTGTTTTTGTCAAGATATTGTGCACTATCCATAAGGTTTTTGAGTCAAAAGTGGTATTTTGTGTTTCTCTTCACACTCTTGCTCAAAAACTATTTCAAATGCTTTTATAGTGCATTACTAACTTGCTTATACATTTTGGATACAATTTGTATTTTTAGCATGCCTTTAAATATGTTTTTATGAAATATATGTGCTTTTTGACAATAGCTTTGTCCGTCAAGTTTGCCCTATTTGAAACTCGACCGATAGGCACCAATGGGTGTTGCCAACAACTTTCATCGGTCGAGTTGTCAATACATAGAACTCGACTGACAACACTGTGCACAAAATACACAGTTGACTTATTGAATGAGAATTTCTCTCTCAACCAGATTTTCTAAACCAATAGCCTTATTCTTTGGCACCCCTGTCATACCTTTATATATGCATATTGCCATGCTTTCAATTTCCTATCTTGCTTACAACTCTATCCTTCTAATTACTATAAATCGGTATGTCTAAATCTTGCAATTTCTTGTTTTGAGTTGTTTTGCAGGTATTGATGATGATCTCTTTGGATCTCTTGGTTATGTCTTAAATTTCTTCCGTTGTACTCTAACATGCTGCATATATATAGTTGTATATCTTGTTTGGATACAACCTTGAGGTTCTTAGTGGTGATCATCTTTTGGTAATGATGCATACTTGTTAGTGAGTTATATCCCTTCATGCTTCTAAAATTGCATATATCTTTGATTGTATATATCTCTACATCTACTCATAGCTTGCTTTATCTTGTGTATCTTTTGGTATATCTTGCTATGATCTAGATCCTACTAGTATTCCTAGCTTGTGATAACATCTACTAGTGGTTCACATACATGTAGTTCTAACCTCGTTATTAATTGGTATCTTTTCTCATCTAGTGGTATTCACTATATGCTATGCTTGTATCTTATCTCATACATGCACAAGCTTGTTCCTTGAATTGCATATGTACTATTTTGAGTTTCTTGCATAACATTGTGATGCAGGATACATAGATCTACATTGTATGTAGAAATTGGAGAATTTTTGGATTTCATGCAGAATTTGCTCCAATTTCAGTTTTTGATGCAAGACTAGTGTTATTTTATGCAAAAACGACCTTCTAAGCAAGGATCATCGCTTCTCCATGAGCCCTGACACTTTTTGGGCATATTCCGTCATCTTGAGGGTCAAAATTGTAATTTATTATTTTTTTGCAGCTCTTTATCTTGCAATTTGGGTTGTTCAAGTGCATGCTTTAACTTGCTTTTATTTCTATGCTTGGACATGCCCCTATCTGTGCGCTTCTACTCTCCTTATATAACTTTTTGTTATCTCCTTTCCTTTAACAAGTGATGTTTCTTATTTCTTCATACCCCCACTTTTTTAAATGACAAAGGGGGAGAAAGGTATGTCTTCATTTGACAATAGAGGGAGAAGGCATGTCTTAAATGAAGAGGAGAAGCATGTTCATGTAAAGGGGAGAAGGAAAATGGGAGAAGACATATATATGTTGAACATATATGAGTATAAGACATAATATTATATAAATGTTATGAAAGCTAACCATGTAGGAGAAATAGCATCAATTGATGGGGAGTATGAGAACTCCAATAATGTCAACTGAGGTGGAGCATATGGGCTCAATTATATTGAAACCCCTAGGTTTCTACAAAGGCATGCCTTTACTTAAATGCTTTTAATACATTTATGGAATGGTTTGTCATCTTCAAAAAGGGGGAGAATATTGACTCAAGGTCTAAATTGACTAAACCCTTGTTTTGATGATGACTAAACCATTCCAATTAATTTTGTCTAATATCTCTACTTGAGTGATTTCAGATTATGCATAGACACACTCCAAATGCCCTAACTTGCACATCTCAACTTGGAGAAAAGAAAAGTCAAAGTCAATACAAGTACACATTTTTGGAATATAATGTAAATCCATTAGAATCATGTTGTAAATCACTTTTAATGATTGTATGACTTGTAATTAATCTTAGTAAAAATCAGGAGCTCTTAGATCGAATGTTTAAGCACTCAAAAGACATTTTCCAAAATTCACATCAGGTTGTTCATCGGTCGAGTTGCAAACTCGACCGATCCTGATTGGATCTTGAAAATGAATTTTGATCAGTCGAGTTTACACTTTAGAGAACCTGACCGATACCTCTATAGACCAAAGCTAATTTAAGTGAATCAGTCGAGTTACCCCAGGAAAAACTCGACCTATGGTCTAAATTGGTCTTGTCTTTTAGTGGGATCGGTCAAATTACCTTTAAAGAAACTTGACCAATTACACTGTATGGAAAAGTACAGAAAAATGTTTCTAGCCATTGTGGATTTGCAACAAGTGAAAATATGTCCGTTGCAAGCAACAAAATGGCTCGTTTTTATTCTCAAGTATTCTCAAAGGCTAAGAGACATCCCCAACTATAAATAGGACCCCTTAGGATTCATTCCAAGTTTGAGCATTCAATGCAAAACTCTATTTGAGGTTCCTTTTCTATAGTTGAGTGCTTCCTACAACCTCCTCTCTCTCTCTAAGCTTAATCACTTGCTACATCCATTAGAGTGAGTAGGAGATTTGTAAGAGAGCTCGTCCGACATGTATATCTTGTGAGGCTCTCACTTCCACCAACTCTCTATCTCTCATTTCAACCATGAAAATGAAAGTTCTCTCTCTTGGTTAAGAGAGGTGAAGAAGAACAAGGGAAGGCATCCCTTGTTGAAGATCAAATCTGAAGACTTGGAGCAAGAGTGGGTAAGACCTTGGTGAAGGTATAAGACTCCTTGCTCAAGTAGTTAAGTCCTTGGTGTAAGCTTCTCTGAGTGAAGGTGAATTCAAAGGCTGAAGATCCAAGAAGAGTGGGTAATCCCTACAAGGCTAAAGAGTTGTGCAAGAGTAGGTAAGTCCTTGGAAGAAGGCGGAAGACTCTTTACAAAGTGGGTAAGTCCTTCGTAAGGTTGAAGACTCTTTGTATTGGATAGGTAAGTCCTTTGGTTGTTCATGTATTATATCTCTTATAACGAATATAATGAAGGTGCAAGATTAAGAAATCCTAGAGGTTGACCGCTCTAGGTAAGTGGAATGACTCACTTCTTGTTTGAATTGTGGAACCACTCTAAATAGCTTGTATACTTGTGTATGTTCAATCTCTCTCCCTTGCTATGCATGTTTTAGTTGCACCCAAACTTTCTATTTAGCAACCTTATCTTGTGATATATCTTGAAGGTCTGATGAATTTTGTTTAAGTGCATTCATCTCTATTCAACCCCCTCTATAACATCTAATCACCCACCCTTGATCCAACAATTGGTATCAGAGCAGGTTTCTCCAAGTACTTCAACAAGTAGGAGAAGATGGGTGACTACCAAGGTGAGAGATACTTGATCAACCTTCCAATCTTTAATAGGAGCAATTTCCTCTATTGGAGAAGAAGGCTTGAATTTTACATCCAAGGATCACGTATTGAGATGTGGCAAATGGTGAACAGACCATACAAGATAACTAAGGAAAAGATTGAAGAATGGGATGAAGCTACCTTGAAGAAAGCAACCTTGAATGCTAGAGCCATACACATCCTCTATGCCTCCATGACCCCCACTGAGTTCAACCAGATTTCTTCATGTAAAACAACCTATGAGGTATGGAGAAAGTTATGCATCACTTATGAGGGGACAACTCAAATGAAGGAAAACAAAGTCTAAATGCTTAAAGGGTTGCTTGAGAACTTCAAGATGGGAAAGGAGGAGAAGATAGCCAACATGTACTCAAGGCTCAACACCATTGTGAATGGTCTTGCTATTCTAGGACATCCTATGAGTAGAGGATAGATCAACTATAAGATCCTTAGAACTCTCCCCAAGAGATGGGAACCCAAGGTGACTTCCATTGAAGAAGTAAGGTATCTTTAGGATATTCCTATTGAAGAGCTCATTGGAAAGCTACAAGCACTCTTAACAAGAGGGAGGAAGTAGAAAGACAAGAAGAGAAAGATATCAAGAGAATGAAGAAGGATAAAATCAAAGCTCAAATCAAGGCTATTGTTGTTCAAGCTTCTTCATCCTCTCAAGTTGAACAAGATTCCATGTACTCCAAGGGTAGATTCTACATAGGCAAGAATTCCTCCTCCATTCGGTGCCTCAAGTATGGAAAGAAGGGTCACTTCAAGATAGATTGTCTATAAGGCAGGAAGACCCATCATCACAAGGAAAGATAAGAGAAGTACATAAAGAAGGAGAAATGATACTCAAGCTCAAGTGACTCCTCCAACTCAAGCTCAAGTGACTCCTCCAACTCAAGCTCAATTGAAGAATCAAGTGAAGAGTCAAGTGGAAGATTCAGCTCTAGTGAAGAAGGAGAATGTCATTTTTCTCTCATGGCATCAACAAGTATAAAGACTCAAGTGAGGTAAATCTAAACTCTTTAAATAAAGAATCTTTGATTTCTATTATTCATGATACTTGTGCCTCTCTTAATTCTTCTAAAAGAAAGGAAAAATCTTGCTAGAATTGTTGATAATATGCATGTAGAACTAAATGATCTTGAACATGCTAATTCTTGCTTGGCTGATGATAAAAATGATTGTCTTAGTCAAGTAGATTCTCTTAAACTTGAAAATGCTAGTTTTGTTGATAAGATTAGATTTCTAGAAGCTCAACATTTTATGCCTAGTTCTAATGAAGAGAAAACCTTAATTATTGATTCTCTCATGCATGATATTGATATTCTTTAATCTAAAAACAAGTACAAAGATTTTTCTTTGCAAGGATTACAATGTGAAAATGGTGTTTATCTTTCTAAGATTGCTTTGCTTGAAATAAAAAATGCCTCCTTGTTTGCTAAAATCAATGTGTTTGAATTTTGTTCTAGTTCTACTAGTAGAGAGAATAATGTTGCTGCTCTTCATATCGATAGAGATTCTTATTTAACTAAAGTTCTTTGCTTAGAAAATGATCTTTTGCATGCTAGAGGTAATATCAACAATTTGTTTTCTACTATTGCGTCTTTTATACATGATAATCATAGTTTGAGATCTTCTTTGCAAAGATTCTTAGTTGGTAAGAAGAGCCTTAATGATATCCTACACCATACTACTAAACATATTGGTAGACATGGTTTGGGGTATGATGGTAGTGAAAGGAACAAAAAAGGTAAAGGACCTCCAATATTCTATTGAGAATCCTCTAGTTCCAAGACTATGGGCACATGCAACTATTGCAATGATATTGGCCATTATTCTACTTGTTGTCATATTAGGAAAGCACCCAAGAGAAATAGGACTTGGGTTGATAAGCTAACCCCTCCGGACCCAAAAACATGATTGGGGACCATTTCATCTTTCTTCTTGTAGGTACTTGCAAATGGATGGACTTGTACCATTGGATTGTAAATTGACTTCTCAATCCACATTAAAGAAGAAAGGTGAGATGTGTATGAGGTGAAAACAAGTGGAAAAGCAATTGTAAGAACAAAGGTAATGTTTATCTTGCTTATAACCTATTCTAACTTGTTTTTATCAAGATAGTGTGCACTATAAATATAGTTTTTGAGTCAAAAGTTGTATTTTGTGTTTCTGTTCACACTCTTGCTCAAAAACTGTTTCAAATGCTTATATAGTGCATTACTAACTTGCTTACACATGTTTGGATATGGTTTGTATTTTTAGCATGCCTTTAAATATGTTTTTATGAAATATATGTGTGTTTTGATAGAAACTTTATCAGTTGAGTTTGTCCTATTTGAAACTCGACCGATAGGCACTGATGGGTGTTGCCAACAACTGTCATTGGTCGAGTTGTCAATACATAGAACTCAACCGACAAAACTGTGCACATAATACACAGTTGGCTTATTGAATGAGAATTTCCCTCTCAACTATATTTTCTCAACCAATAGCCTTATTATTTGGCACCACGTGATACCTTTATATATGCATATTTCCATGCTTTAAATTTCCTATCTTGCTTACAACTCTATCTTGCTAATTGCTATAAATTGGTATGTCTATATCTTGCAATTACTTGTTTTGAGTTGTTTTGCATGTTTTGATGATGATCTCTTTGTATCTCTTGGTTATGTCTTAAATTGCTTCCTTTGTACTCTAACTTGCTGCATATATATAGTTGTATATATTGTTTGGATACAACCTTAAGATTCTTAGTGGTGATCATCTTTTGGTAATGATGCATACTTGTTAGTGAGTTATATCCTTTCATTCTTCTAAAATTGCATATCTCTTTTATTTGATATATCCTTACATCTAATCATAGATTGCTTTATCTTGTGTATCTTTTGGTATCTCTTGCTATGACATAGATCCTACTAGTAGTCCTAGCCTGTGATAACATCTACTAGTGGTTCACATACATGTAGTTATAACCTCATTTATAATTGGTATCTTTGCTCATCTAGTGGTATTTCACTATATGCTATGCTTGTATCTTGTCTCTTACATGCACACGCTTGTTCCTTGAATTGCATATCTACTATCTTGAGTTTCTCACATAACATTGTGATGTTGGATACATAGATCTACATTGTATGTAGAAATTGGAGATTTTTTGGATTTCATGCAGATTTTGCTCCAGTTTCAGTTTTTGGTGCAAGCCTAGTGTTGTTTTATGCAGAAATAGCCTTCAGAGCAAGCTCATTGCTTCGCTATGAGCCCTGACACTTTTTGGGCATATTCCATCATCTTGAGGGTCAAAATTACGATTTATTATTTTTCTATAACACTTTATCTTGCATTTTGGGTTGTTATGATTAGGCAAGCCTGTTACGACCCCACCTTCCGATAACCCCCAATTAAGGGAGACCGAATGGTCGATGCCGCACCCATGACTTCCGGATCAAAGGTTCGGCAATTAACTAAGAATAATTATCAAATTTTAACATACTATACTAAAAGCTGTAAGAAAAATAAATTTTTGCATACCTTTTGAAAACTTGGATCTCTAAACTTCTATCCACACCGATACTAATCTATCTAATCCTCCTTTGCACTTTAATTCTCATTTAGTATCACATGTGCCACTTTACTGTTTGTTCTTTTCATTGTACCTAAAACGCCGACAAACAAAATGTCAATCGACCGTAGCTGGTATGTGGGGGAAACAATAAACATGCAACTATGATAACAATGTAATCATTCAATTACTTATTTAACAACCAATATTATGTTTTAGATATAACTCTGCTATCTAAGAGTACCCTATCCTCTGTGTTGTCCCCATTAAACCCCTCATGATCCACCTATAAGTGAACCAGTTTCTAGGGTTGAGTCACATGGCACTACTCGTAAGTAGACCACTCCTTAACTCGGGATTTGCTAAAGAGTCTTATGGCACTACACGTAGGTAGCCCAGTTTCTAACTCACGGTAACCTAGACCTTACTCTAGGATTACCCCTTTTTTAGCCTTTTCAAAGTAACAGAGGTGGACCCGGATCTAGCCAGTTATATATGCACATTTATGGTGATAATCCTAGTCACTTTATAGTGGCATGAAATAAATAAACATCCAACAGTTTAGTTGCATTCAATGCGATTAAACATCTGGGAATCCATCGAGAAACTATAGCGGTTATTCATAATCGTAACCACATACCTGTCTTGGAGATCTCAAGCAATAATTTATCCAAATCCAACGAGATGTCCAATCAAGCAAGCCAATCAATCAATCAAGCAAACATTGATCCTGAAAACATGTATAATGTCTAAATGTCACAAGCATATCCCAAACAACTCCTTATTGACTTGGGACACCTTTCAAAGGTTTCTAAGTCTCATTAGGATGCATTAGGGTTTCTTAGATCAATTTCTCAAACTTTATCCTTTTTACGTTAACAAACCCTAAAACAACTTTTCCACTCATAAAAACCCTAATTACTCAAATTATCCACATTAAGGATCTTTTATGCTCAAATTGGCTTAGGATCATCACATCTCTATTTAATTCGTGGATTTACACAATTAAACCAATTAAAAGACATATTCATCAAAATTAGGGTTTTCAAGCTCATTAATGTATAATCATGCACGAAACCCTACATTAAACCAAATATATAAAATGATCATCTTTTTAGATCCTATTCTCACTTTTATTAACAAAGGGTTAATATCAACTTGAATTACATCATTAAGTCCATTTATCATCAACTCTAAGGGTTTTTCCTTAATTAAATCATTAAAGATGATAACTTTATGCCCTTTTCAAATTTCATACATATTTAAGCACATAAACTATAAATTATACTAATCATGTGAAAAGTTATTCCTTTTTTAACATTATGTACCTTTTTACATTTAACAGGTTAACATCAACCCTAAAGATCCATTAAACTCTATTAAACACATTAATCATATCAAAATAGAGTTTCTTAATCTTTAATTAATTAAAGATGATATTTTACACTACTTTTTGAATAGAATGCAAAATTAGATTTCAAACATAATTTCTTTGTGTTCCTCTCATTCTGAGGATCAATTTTCATATATAACTTGTTTTAATCCGAGCTTCCTAGAATTAATTATGATTTTAGCAAAAAGTTACTTACTTGGCCAATGGGGAGGCGCCACGTCACCTTGTTCCCATGCAACGTTGGTTAGTTGCTTGAGAACATTTCGAAAAGACCGAATTTCCCATGGTTAAGTAATTCTTTCGCTTTAGCACACGGGGGCAGAAACATCCAATGCCGCTCCGCCCTTCACCTTCCTCACGACGGCAGTGAGCGGTCGCCCTAGCCGTCGAGCGCCGACCTTGGCGCGGCTCCAACTCCTCATCCCTGACCCCGACGACCTCTAGAGCACTTCCACTACCTCCATCGAGCCTTCAAGATCCTCTAGGCACCCTCATCTTGCAGCCACAATGGCTGGTGCGGGCTGAGTGAGCCTGCAAGACGCGGTCGTCAAGCAGCAGTATTGCTGCTGCGGCGTTCAAGCCAGAACGGTGGGAAGTCCGGTGAGCTTCTCCTTATCCTTGTGAGAGCAGCAGTCATCTGTCGTAGTTCCCCCACGGCCCCATATAGCCCTAGGATTCGAACCACCCTCCTTGCTAGGGTTTGTACGTATGGAAGAAGGAGAAAGGAGAGAGTTGTGTGAGATGTCATCTAAAACTCGAACCAGGGTCTCTACCCTTTATATAGGGGTGGATATCCACACCCTAAGATGATTATCTAAGAGGAAACAAGTCCTCTCCTATTTGGAATCCTTTTCCTTCAATGAGAAGCAAGTCTCTCTCTTTCTTTTTATCCTTTGGATATCCTCTAATATATGGATATCAAGAAATTCGAAAATCCTCTTACTTATCAACTTTTATATTTGCTTTTTAATCAATTGACACGAATTTCTATTTTCCTTTAGTTGCAAATACTCTCTTTTTAGCAATACCACATAAACCCTTAATAACATATCTCATCATCCTTTTATTTTGCAAATATAGTATTTTGTCTTTCTTTCATCTTTATTGGGACTCCTTGGTTCCCAAGAAACTTAATGATTTCGAAATTCTTTTCCAAAGATATTTATTATCCTTCTAGATGCATCTTAATGCATTATTTCACATTATCTTGATTATTTCTTATTAAAATATCTCTTTTTGAGGATTTCTTTTTATTTCTCTTTTATTTTCCTCATTGGCATTCCTTTTATCATTAGTAATCCTTGGGATACGAAATTCCACAAAGGATAACTCAATTATATCTCTTTTCACTTGTTTTCCACATTTTAACATTATTTCCAATTTCTTTCTTAATAAAGAAATGCTTAATTAATCTTTTCTTCTCTTATTGCTTTCCTTTTTACAACTTTGGACTCCTTGGAACCCAAGGAACCCAAGACACACAAAATCATCTTTGGATTTGCCTTCTAGAGGTTTCCACATACTTCTTTTATCAATTATTCATTCACTAATTGAATTTTCTTTGTTATTTCCTTGTTATTGGGCCCAATAGCCAATAAAGCCCACAACACAAACATCAAGGCTATTGTAAACGAAATCCATTTATTTGAAGCAAATTATATCATTATTTGTTCAAATATCTTTAATATGAGAAATTACATTTCTCACCAATTGAACCCAAAAATTGGGGTGGGTGCGGCTTCGACCTCTCGGTCTCCCTTAATTGGGGGTTATCGGAAGTCATGGGTGCGGCTTCGACCTCTCGGTCTCCCTATCTATGTCTTCTACTCTCCTTATATAACTTTTTGTTATCTCATTTCCTTTAACAAGTGGTGTTTCTTATTTCTTCATACCCCTACTTTTTGAAATGACAAAGGGGGAGAAAGGTATGTCTTCTTTTGACAAAAGAGGGATAAGGCATGTCTTAAATGAAGAGGAGAAGCATGTTCATGTAAAGGGGAGAAGAAAAATGGGAGAAGGCATATATGTGTGGAACATATATGAGTAGAAGACATAGTATTCTATGAATGTTATTAAAGCTAACCATGTAGGAGAAATATCAGCAATTGAGGGGGAGTATGAGAAATCCACTAGCGTCAATTAAGGGGGAGCATATGAACTCAATTCTATTGAAACCCCTAGGTTTCTCCAAAGGTATGGCTTTACTTAAATGCTTTCAATACATTTATGGAATGGTTTGTCATCTTCAAAAAGGGGGAGAATGTTGACTCAAAGTCTAAATTGACTAAACCCTTGTTTTGATGATGACAAAACCATTCTAATTAATTGTGTCTAATGTCTCTACTTGAGTGATTTCAGATTATGCTTAGACACACTCCAAATGTCCTAACTTGCACATCTCAACTTGGTGAAAAGACAAGTCAAAGTCAATACAAGTGCACATTTTTGGAATATGATGTAAATCCATTAGAATCATGTAGTATATCACTTGTAATGATTGTATGACTTGTAATTAAGCTTAGTAAGAATCAAGAGCACTTAGATCGAATGTTTAAGCACTCAAAAGCCATTTTCCAAAATTCACATCAGGATGTTCATCAGTCGAGATTGGTCGAGTTACAAACTCGACTGATCCTGATTGGATCTTGAAAATGACTTTTGATCGATCAAGTTTACACTTCACAGAACTCGACCGATCCCTCTACTGACCAAATCTGATTTAAGTGAATCGGTTGGGTTACCCCAGGACAAACTCGACTGATGCACTAAATTGGTCTTGTCTTTTAGTGGGATCGGTCGAGTTACCTTTATAGAAACTTGACCGATTGCACTGTACAGAAAAGTTAAGAAAAGTGTTTCTAACTGTTGAGGTGTTAAAAAAAGTGAAAATATATCCATTGCAAGCCACAAAATGGCTAGTTTTTGTTCTCAAGTGTTCCCAAAGGCTAGGAGGCATCCCCTGCTATGAATAGGACCCATTGGGCTTTATTCCAAGGTTGAGTATTTAATGCAAAACTCTATGTGAGGTTCTTATTCTATAGTTGAGTGCTTCCTACAACCTCCTCTCTCTCTAAGCTTAGTCACTTACTACATCCATTAGTGTGAGTAGGAGATGTAAGAGAGCTCATCCTACATGTATATCTTATGAGGCTCTCACTTCCACCACCTCTCAATCTTTCATTTCAACCATGAAGATGAAGGATCTCTCTCTTGGCTAAGAGATGTGAAGAAGAAGAAGAAGAAGGGAAGGCATCCCTTGGTGAAGATCAAGGCTGAAGACTTGGATCAAAAGTGGGTAAGACCTTGGTGAAGGCAGAAGACTCCTTGCTAAAGTGGGTAAGTCCTTGGTGGAAGCTTCTCTGAGTGAAGGTGAAGTCAAAGGCCAAAGATCCAAGAAGAGTGGGTAATCCCTGCTAGGCTGAAGACTTGTGCAAGAGTAGGTAAGTCCTTGGAAGAAGGCAGATGACTCCTTGCAAAGTGGGTAAGTCCTTGGTAAGGTTGAAGACTCTTAGTATTCAATATGTAAGTCCTTCGGTTGTTCATGTATTGTATCTCTTATAATGAATATAATGAAGGTGCAAGGTTAAGAAATCCTAGAGGTTGACCTCTCTAGGTAAGTGGACTTACTCACTTCTAGTTTGAACTATGGAACCACTCTAAATAGTTTGTCTACTTGTGTATGTTCAATCTCTCACTCCCTTACTATGCATGTTTTAGTTGCACTCAAACTTCCTATTTAGCAACCTTATCTTGTGATATATCTTGAAGGTCTAATGAATTTTGTTTAAGTGCATTCAGCTCTATTCACCCCCCTCTAGAGCATCTAATCACCCACCCTTGATCCAACAATTGGTACCAAAGCGGGTTTCTCCAAGCATACTTCAACAAGTAGGAGAAGATGGATGACTATCAAGGTGGGAGATACTTGATCAACCTGCCAATATTTGATGGGAGCAATTTCCTCTATTGGAGAAGAAGGCTTCAATTCTACATCTAAGGATCAAGTCTTGAGATGTGGCAAATGATGAACAACCCAAACAAGATACCTAAGGCAAAGATTGAAGATTGCGATGAAGTTACCTTGAAAAAAGCAACCTTAAATGCTAGAGCCATACACATCCTCTATGCCTCCATGACCCCCACCAAGTTCAACCAGATTTCTTCATGTGAAACAACCTATGAGGTATGGATAAAGCTATGCATCACTTATGAGGGGACAACTCAAGTGAAGGAAAACAAAGTCTACATACTCAAAGGGCTGCTTGAGAACTTCAAGATGGGAAAGGAGGAGAAGATAGCCAACATTTACTCAAGGCTCAACACCATTGTGAATGGTCTTGCTATTCTAGGACATCCTATGAGTAGAGGAGAGATCAACTCAAAGATCCTTAGAACTTTCCCCAAGAGATGGTAACCCAAGGTGACTTCCATTGAAGAAGTAAGGTTTCTTAAGGATATTCCTATTGAAGAGCTCATTGGAAATCTACAAGTACATGAAGACACACTTGACAAGAGGGAGGAAGTAGAAAGACAAGAAGAGAAAGAACTCAAGAGAATGAGGAAGTATAAAATCAAAGATCAAATCAAGGCTATTGTTGGTCAAGATTCTCCATCCTCTCAAGTTGAAAAAATGCCATGTACTCCAAGGGTAGATTCTACAAAGGCAAGAATTCCTCCTCCATTGGGTGCCTCAAGTGTGGAAAGAAGGGTCACTTCAAGATAGATTGTCTACAAGGCAAGAAGACCCATCATCAAAAGGAAAGAGAAGAAAAGTACATGAAGAAGGAGAAATGGCACTCAAGTTCAAGTGACTCCTCTGACTCAAGCTCAAGTGGCTCCTCCAACTCAAGCTCAAGTGAAGAATCAAGTGAAGAGTCAAGTGGAAGATCAAGCTCTAGTGAAGAAGGAGAATGTTATTTTGCTCTCATGGCATCAACAAGTAAAGACTCATGTGAAATAAATCTAAACTCTTTAGATAATGAATCTTTGATTGCTATTATTCATGATACTCGTGCCTCTCTTAAGTCTTCTAAAAAGAAAAAAAAAACTTGCTAGAATTGTTGATAATATGCATATAGAACTAGATGATCTTGAACATGCTAATTCTTGCTTGCTTGATGATAAAAATGTTTGTCTTAGTCAAGTAGATTCTATTAAACTTCAAAATGCTAGTTTGCTTGATAAGATTAGATTTTTAGAAGCTCAACCTCTTATGCCTAGTTTTAATGAAGATCATACCTTAATTGTTGATTCTCTCATGCATGATATTGATGTTCTTAAATCTGAAAACAAGGACAAAGATTTTGCTTTGCAAGGATTAGAATCTGAAAATTGTGTTTATCTTTCTAAGATTGCTTTGATTGAAATAGAAAATTCCTCCTTATTTGCTAAAATCAATGTGCTTGAATCTTGTTCTAGTTCTACTAGTAGAGAGAATAATGTTGCTGCTCTTCATATTTATAGAGATTCTTATTTAACTAAAGCTCTTTGCTTAGAAAATGAATGTTTGCATGCTAGAGGTAATATCAACAATTTGTCTTCTATAATTTATTCTCCTATGCATGATAATCATAGTTTGAGATCTTCTTTGCAAAAGTTCTTAGTTGGCAAGAAGAGCCTTAATGATATCCTACTCCATACAACTAAACAAATTGGTAGACATGGTTTGGGGTATGATTGTTGTCAAAGGAATAAAAAAGGTAAAGATCCTCCAATATTCCATGGAGAATGCTCTAGTTCCAAAACTATGGGCACATGCAACTATTGCAATGATATTGGTCATTATTCTACTTGTTATCCTTTTAGGAAAGCATCCAAGAGAAATAGGACTTGGGTTGCTAAGCTAACCCCTCCAAACCCAAAAACATGATTGGGGACCATTTCATCTTTCTTCTTGTAGGTACTTGCAAATGGATTGACTTGAGCCATTGAATTGCAAATTAACTTCTCAATCCACATGACAGAAAAAAAGGTGAGATGTGTATGAGGTGAAAACAAGTGGAAAAGAAATTGTAAGCACAAAGGTAATGTTTCTCTTACTTATAACCAATCCTAACTTGTTTTTGTCAAGATAGTGTGCACTATACATATGGTTTTTGAGTCAAAACTGGTATTTTGTGTTTCTCTTCAGACTCTTGCTCAAAAACTATTTCAAATGCTTTTATAGTACATTACTAACATGCTTACACATGTTTGGATATAGTTTGTATTTTTAGCATGCCTTTAAATATGTTTTTATGAAATATATGTGCTTTTTGATAGAAGCTTTGTCGGTCGAGTTTGTCCTATTTGAAACTCGACCGATATGCACCAATAGGTGTTGCCAACAGCTATCATCGGTCGAGTTGTCAATACACATAACTTGACCGACAACAATGTGCACAGAATACACAGTTGGATTATTGAATGAGAATTTCCCTCTCAACCAATAGCCTTATTCTTTGGCACCCCCTTGATACCTCTACATATGCATATTGCCATGCTTTAAATTTCCTATCTTTCTTACAACTCTATCCTGCTAATTGCTCTAAATTGGTATATCTATATCTTACAATTACTTATTTTGAGTTGTTTTGCCGGTCTTGATGATGATATATTTGGATCTCTTGGTTATGTCTTAAATTGCTTATGTTGTACTCTAACTTGCTGCATATATATAGTTGTATATCTTGTTTGGATACAACCTTGAGGTTCTTAGTGGTGATCATCTTTTGGTAATGATGCATACTTGTTAGTGAGTTATATCCTTTCATGCTTCTAAAATTATATATCTCTTTGATTGCATATATCTCTACGTCTACTCATAGCTTGCTTTATATTGTGTATATTTTGGTATCTCTTGCTATGATCTAGTTCCTACTAGTAGTCCTAACTTGTGATAACATCTACTAGTGGTTCACATACATGTAGTTCTAACCTCATTTATAATTGGTATCTTTGCTCATCTAGTGGTATTTTACTATATGCTATGCTTGTATCTTGTCTCATACATGCACAAGCTTGTTCCTTGAATTACATATCTACTATCTTGAGTTGCTTGCATACCATTGTGATGCAGGATACATAGATCTACATTGTATGTAGAAATTAGAGAATTTTTGGATTTCATGTAGATTTTGCTCCTGTTTTAGTTTTTGGTGCAAGACTAGTGTTTTTTATGCAGAAACGACCTTCTGAGAAAGGCTCATCGCTTTGCCTTGAGCCCTGACATATTTTGGGCATATTCTATCATCTTGAGGGTCAAAATTGTGATTTACTATTTTTCTACAGCACTTTATCTTGCATTTTGGGTTGTTCAAGTGCATGGTTTAACTTGCTTTTCTTTCTATGCTTGGACAAGCTCCTATCTGTGCTCTTCTACTTTCCTTATATAACTTTGTGTTATCTGCTTTCCTTTAACAAGTGGTGTTTCTTATTTCTTCATACCCCCACTTTTTGGAATGACAATGGGGGAGAAAGATATGTCATCTTTTGACAAAAGAGGGAGAAGGCATGTCTTACATGAAAAGGAGATGCATGTTCATGTAAAGGGGAGAAGGAAAATGGGAGAAGGCATATATGTGTAAAACATATATGAGTAGAAAACATAGTATTCTATAAATGTTATGAAAGCTAACCATGCAGGAGACATAACATCAATTGAGGGGGAGTATGAGAACTGCACTAGCGTCAATTGAGGGGGAGAATAGGAACTCAATTCTATTGAAACCCATAGGTTTCTCCAAAGGTATGACTTTAATTAAATGCTTTCAATACATTTATGGAATTATTTGTCATCTTCAAAAAGGGGGATAATGTTGGCTCAAGGTCTAAATTGACTAAACCCTTGTTTTGCTAATGACTAAACCATTCCAATTAATTGTGTCTAATGTCTCTACTTGAGTGATTTCAGATTATGCATAGACACACTCCGAATGCCCTAACTTGCAAATCTCAACTTGGAGAAAAGACAAATCAATGTCAATACATGTGCACATTTTTGAAATATGATGTAAATCCATTAGAATCATGTTGTAAATCACTTGTAATGATTGTATGACTTGTAATTAAGCTTAGTAAAAATCAGGAGTACTTAGATTGAATGTTTAAGCACTCAAAAGCCATTTTCCAAAATTCACACCAGTATGTTCATCGGTCGAGTTGCAAACTCGACCGATCCTGATTGGATCTTGAAAATGACTTTTGATCGGTCGAGTTTACACTTCACAGAACTCGACCGATCCCTCTACTGACCAAACTAATTTAAGTGAATTGGCCGAGTTACCCCAGGATAAACTCGACCGATGGCCTAAATTGGTCTTGTCTTTTAGTGGGATCAATCGAGTTACCTTGATAGAAACTCGACCGATTGCACTGTAAGGAAAAGTGCAGAAAAGTGTTTCTAGCCATTGTAGAGTTGCAACAAGTGAAAATATATCCACTGCAAGCCACAAAATGGCTAGTTTTCATTCTCAAGTGCTCTTAAAGGCTAAGAGGCATCCCCAGATACAAATAGAACCCCTTGGGCTTCATTCCAAGGTTGAGCATTCAATGCAAAACTCTATGTAAGGTTCCTATTCTATAGTTGAGTGCTTCCTACAGCCTCCTCTCTCTCTAAGCTTAATCACTTACTACATCCATTAGAGTGAGTAGGAGATTTGTAAGAGAGCTCATCCTACATGTATATCTTGTGAGGCTCTCACTTCCACCACCTCTCTATCTCTCATTTCAACCATGAATATGAAGTTTCTGGTGAAGAAGAATAAGGGAAGGCGTCCCTTGGTGAAGATCAAGGCTGAAGACTTGGAGAAAGAGTAGGTAAGACCTTGGTGAAGGAAGAAGACTCCTTGCTCAAGTCGGTAAGTCCTTGGTGGAAGCTTCTCCAGGTGAAGGTGAAGTCAAAGGCTGAAGATCCAAGAAGAGTGGGCAATCCGTGCAAGGATGAAGACTTGTGCAAGAGTAGGTAATTCCTTGGAAGAAGGAGGATGACTCCTTGCAAAGTGGGTAAGTCCTTGGTAAGTTTGAAGACTCTTTGTATTGGATAGGTAAGTCCTTTGGTTGTTCATGTATTATATCTCTTATAATGAATATAATGAAGGTGCAAGGTTAAGCAATCCTAGAGGTTGACCTCTCTAGGTAAGTGGACTGACTCACGTCTAGTTTGAAGTGTGGAACCGCTCTAAATAGCTTGTCTACTTATGTATGTTCATTCTCTCTCTCCCTTGATATGCATGTTTTAGTTGCACTCAAACTTCCTATTTAGCAACCTTATCTTGTGATATATCTTGAAGGTCTAATGAATTTTTTTTAAATGGATTCAACTCTATTCAGTCCCCCTCTAGAGCATCTAATCACCCACCCTTAATCCAACAATTGGTACCAGAGTGGGTTTCTCCAAGCATACTTCAACAATTAGGAAAAGATGGGTGACTACCAAGGTGTGGAAAGAAGGGTCACTTCAAGATAGATTGTCTACAAGGCAAGAAGACCCATCATCACAAGGAAAGAGATGAGAAGTACATGAAGAAGGAGAAATGGCACTCAAGCTCAAGTGACTCTTCCAACTCAAGCTCAAGTGACTCCTCCAACTCAAGCTCAAGTGAAGAGTCAAGTGGAAGATCAAACTCTAGTGAAGAAGGAGAATATCATTTTTCTCTCATGGAATCAACAAGTAAAGAGTCAAGTGAGGTAAATCTAAAATCTTTAGATAAAGAATCTTTGATTGCTATTATTCATGATACTCGTGCCTCTCTTAAGTCTTATAAAAAGAAAAGAAAAAAGCTTGCTAGAATTGTTGATAATATGCATGTAGAACTAGATGATCTTGAACATGGTAATTCTTTCTTACTTGATGATAAAAATGATTGTCTTAGTCAGGTAGATTTTCTTAAACTTGAAAATGCTAGTTTGCTTGATAAGATTAGATTTCTAGAAGCTCAACCTCTTATGCCTAGTTCTAATGTAGAACATACCTTAATTGTTGATTCTCTCATGCATGATATTGATGTTATTAAATTTGAAAACAAGGACAAAGATTTTTCTTTGCAATGATTAGAATCTAAAAATGGTGTTTATTGTTCTAAGATTGCTTTGCTTGAAATAGAAAATTCATCCTTGTTTGCTAAACTCAATGTACTTGAATCTTGTTCTAGTTCTACTAGTAGAGAGAATAATGTTGCTTCTCTTCATATCGATACAAATTTTTATTTAACTAAAGCTCTTTTTTTAGAAAATGATCTTTTGCATGCTATAGATAATATCAACAATTTGTCTTATACTATTGCTTCTCTTATACATGATAATCATAGTTTGAGATCTTCTTTGCAAAGATTCTTATTTGGTAAGAAGAGCCTTAATGATATCCTACACCATACTACTAAACAAATTGGAAGACATGGTTTGGGGTATGATGGTAGTCAAAGGAACAACAAAGGTAAAGGACCTCAAATATTCCATGGAGAATCCTCTAGTTCCAAGACTATGGGCACATGCAACTATTGCAATGATATTGACAATTACTCTACTTGTTGTTATTTTAGGAAAGCACCCGAGAGAAACAGGACTTGGGTTGCTAAGCTAACCCCTCCGGACTCAAAAGCATGATTGGGGACCATTTCATCTTTCTTCTTGTAGGTAATTGCAAATGGACTGACTTGAGCCATTGAATTGCAAATTGACTTCTCAATCCACATGAAAGAAGAAAGGTGAGATGTGTATGAGGTGAAAACAAGTGGAAAAGCAATTATAAGCACAAAGGTAATGTTTCTCTTGCTTATAACCAATCCTAACTTGTTTTTGTCAAGATAGTGTGCACTATACATATGGTTTTTGAGTCAAAAGTGGTATTTTGTGTTTCTCTTCACACTCTTGCTCAAAAACTATTTCAAATGCTTTTATAGTGTATTACTAACTTTCTTACACATGGTTGGATACAATTTGTATTTTTAGCATGCCTTTAAATATATTTTTATGAAATATATGTGTTTTTTGACAAAAGCTTTGTCGATCGCGTCTGTCCTATTTGAAACTCAACCGATAGGCACCAATGGGTGTTTCCAACAGCTGTCATCGGTCGAGTTGTAAATACACAGAACTCGACTGACAACATTGTGCACAGAATACACAGTTGGATTATTGAATAAGAATTTAGCTCTCAACTAGATTTTCTCAACCAATAACCTTATTCTCTGACACCCCCTTGATACCTTTATATATGCATATTGCAATGCTTTAAATTGCCTATCTTGCTCACAACTCTATCTTGCTAATTGCTCTAAATTGGTATATCTATATCTTGCAATTACTTATTTTGAGTTGTTTTGCATGTCTTGATGATGATCTCTTGGTTATGTCTTAAATTTCTTTCATTGTACTCTAACTTGCTGCATATATATATATATATATATATATATATATATCATTGTATATCATGTTTGGATACAACCTTGAGGTTCTTAGTGGTGATCATCTTTTGGTAATGATGCATACTTGTTAAGGTGGGTAAGTCCTTGGTAAGGTTGAAGACTCTTTGTATTGGATAGGTAAATCCTTTGGTTGTTCATGTATTCTATCTCTTATAATGAATATAATGAAGGTGCAAGGTTAAGAAATCCTAGAGGTTGACCTCTCTAGGTAACTGGACCGACTCACTTCTAGTTTGAAGTGTGGAACCACTCTAAATATCTTGTCTACTTGTTTATGTTCAATCTCTCTCTCCCTTGCTATGCATGTTTTGGTTTCACTCAAACTTCCTATTTAGCAACCTTATCTTGTGATATATCTTGAAGGTCTAATGAGTTTTGTTTAATTGCATTCAGCTCTATTCATACCCCCCTCTGGAGCATGTAATCACCCACCCTTGATCCAACAAATATAGTTCCAACTATGGTGGAAACTATAATCCACCCCAACAATTAGATTCCTTTTCATAACGGAAAATGATTTTTGGATTCTTAGGGACCCTATTTGTAAGACTCGTGACCTATCTTAATACTTAATTGTATTTACTTGAATAATGAGATTCTTAAACCTTAATATAAGCTCTTGAGATGTTTAATATCATGTGACATGCTTGTATTTTCAATTGGGTCCAATTTGAATAATGTTTGCGCTATCTTTTTTATATTGTACATGTTTTCGATCATATTGTAATTTGCAAAAATATGAGGATTACTTTGTAACTATCACATGAAGAGAGTGTTTCTTATGCTCTAGCAACATGAGAGAGAAGATTGTGATATGGGGTGCCTTGATTGAATCATAGTTGAAAATGTCACATCGTCAAGTGATATTAGGGTTTCTAGGGTTACTTAGTTGACATGGTGATTGACCTAGGGTTTGATGTTATGATCACTACACCACCTTTTGTGAGGGTTGCAACTGAGACACATGCTTGGGATGCATGGTTGCTATCGAGACAACTTTGAGAAAGTGGGTCAAAACACCTTGTCTTCTAGTGTCTTGACCTATGCACATATGAGACCTAGGGTTCCAACCCTAAAGTGTATCGATCGAGAAAAAGATGGATGAAGTGTCTCGATCGAGACAAGAGGCCAACTAACCTTAGAGGATGTGACACATCTGCTAGATAAACATGGACATTTTATTTTAGTTTTGAATGTGTTGGAAGGAAAGGATATTTCCTTGAAGGGCATGTGTCCCTTAGTGATCTAATGTTCTATCACCTCAAGGATCTCTACTATCGTCCTCCTTTGGATATATAATCCCTTCCTTCCCTTGCAAGAAAATCTTTTTGGCTCTATACACATTCGTCTACCTTGAGATCATATGTGGAGCTCCACGAGCAAAGAAGATTAGGTCTTTGACCTTGGTTGGCCGGTCCTTTGTGCATGTTGAAGATCTTGTGATAAATACAACCTTTGGTGGTGATTCTTGGAGGATCGTCTCATGGTAAGTGATCTTCCTTATAGATCATGTTTCCTCTCTTCTGAAACCTTCATGTTCTTCCTCCTCCTTGGCCATAGATCCTCCATGGTGGTTCTTCTTGAAGATCTTTTCTTTACAAAGATCATACATTAGGGTTATCATTGTGAACTCAAGTTAAGATGATCCTTTCCCTTTTCCCTTTCTTTTTGGTTCAACCAAGATCTATTTCCCCCCCTTTTTTTTAACTCTCCTGTAATCATGGATTTCTTCTTCTTGGAGATGATACTTTGGCCAACATTTTGAAGCTTGGAATCTTGGGAGTATGTTTCCCTTAAAAAATAGGCGGGTTTTATAACTTTTCTCTTCACCTATTATATGCATCCTAAACTTGATTATATACTATTGTTCTATATTATCAAAAACATGTTCTTCGTGGTAGAAGAGATGATTATGTTTAGGGTTTAATCTGTATTCTATCCCAGAAAGAATTACATTTGTTTTAACCCTAAATGATGGTTTTTTTTTTCTTGTTTTGGCTGACACAGTGTTGCTTCTTGAAGTGTTTTCTACAACGTTGCAGTTAAGATGGTTAATTATGTAGGTCGCACCACTTGTTCATGTTGTGCCATGAACAAATCAGGTTAAACTTAGGTTGCCATGGTCATGATATCAATGAGTGTTGTTACGCCTCACGATAGTTGGGTTGACACCCCTTGGTGTTGCACAGTCGTGACACACCTTTGTGCCACACGGTCACGACAAACGTTGGTGTTACACGATCACAACCACTATTAAATGTCTTCTTGTGACACAGTCATGATGTTGTGCTCATGTGCATCACGGTCGAGGTGTGCTACACGCGTCGTAGGAAAGTGAGCTGAGCATCACAAACAAGTGAGCAAAGTGTGTGTCGCGAGTAAGTGAGCTAAACATCAAGGGAAAGTGAGCAAGATGAGCATCACGGGTGAAGTGAGCAAGGAGTGTGTCGTGGGTGTGGGAGTATCATGTGTGTTGTGAGCCGCAACACCCTTACATGCGTTGTGACTGAAAGAGAGAGTTGCACGTGTCATGAGCCGTAATGCAGGCCTTGCACGCATTGTAGGTCAATGCACTGCTGCACGTGTCATAGAAAGAGTCAACCTACACACATTGTAGGCCACCATCCCATGTGGTGTGAGTGAGAAATATTAGTACATTTATTTATCTACGTGGGTGTTTCATAGTGTAATAGTTTGAACATAATGAGATAATCATACACGGCTAATTACTAATGATGGTGCTTAACTTCAATACCCTTGAAACATAAAGGAAGTAATGAATTAGGGTTTATGGTTGAGTAACATTTCAAACCCTAATTTTCTAAGTATGAACCCTAACCCTAATCATGTGATCATATGACTTATGCTCTCACCTTACTTGATGAATTGTATTCCATAATAGTGTTTCTTTCTCTTGATTATTTATGTAAACCTAACCTTGCAAGTGAGACAAATGACATGATTATTATAGTGCTATGTTGAAACCTTATATAATATAGTGTGATGATTATGAGCATTGTTGAGATATAATGTATTATCAAATGTGCATGATTTATATGAATGAGTCTAATAATCTTGAAAGTGCCTTGAGCATAGTTTGAAGTGAAATTCTAGTGATGTGATTGAAGAATTGATATTTCATAGCAATGTAACCCTAGTGATGACACAAGGAATGACAATAATACAAATGCCATCCGATGATGAGGCAAGATCTCACTTAAAATGTTTTATATTTTCTAAAGTTTCATTCTACCTTAATTTTGTAGAGTTTGTTTAAAATTAATACATTGTAACTTGATTGATATATTAAAAGATACCCAATCGACATATCTAATCAAGCGAAACCCTGATCATGTAGTTTCCATGTACCATAGATCCATCTTTAGTACCAGTATCTAGCTGGATGGTGAAATGAATAACTCCTTTTAGAAACTCAGAGCGTTTATTGTTGAATATGCGAGGTGTAAGTGATATATTTCCTAGTGTCCTTAAATTGTTGAAATAGAGGTATATTGTTTATTATTGAATGGCCATGTGTCAGCCAGTTCTCTAGTGTTGTGCCATGTACCAAGGCAGACTAGTTTTTTTACAGGACCATTGCCTTGACTATGAGTTGTTGTCTCTGCAGGACTATAGCCTTGACTACATGTTGTTGTCTTTAAAAATATGACTATATGTCACTGCATTGGAAACTTGAACTGAACAAGTACTGTTGGTTATGATTATGGAGTTCGACTCTTCTATTGATCTTGTAAGGTACTGATTTTGACTTAGTAGTGGTCGATTCAATTTGAGTGGTACGCCTCAAATCCCCAGGGCATAAAAATGAATAAACAACCATATAGTAAAATCATTTAGGGTCAAACACGAATCACATTGGATGACCACATGCCTTATTTCTTGTACTATTTAGTTTATAACAGTCATACATGTTATTTGTATTTCTTTTAATAGTATAAATGTTCTATTGCTCAGTTGTAACTACTTAAATTTCTCAAATACTATTACCTATTTTATTTTCTATTCTCTATAGTACTATGCTTATAACAGATGTTGGCCAAGAGTTATAACTCTCACTGGGATGTTTGGTCTCACTTTGTGGGTTCCACAACTTTTTAGTTGGTCGTGGATGAGGAGGTCAAGGTTGTTGTACAAGTGTAGAGCAGTAGAGTGAGTAGTAGTTGTTAGAGGTTGGGCATGCTTCTAGTTAGATTTTTATAGCAGAAGTCCTATGTGTCGCCTCTATACTCTCAAGTCTTTGTGGTGATTTTGTGTTTTGTTTATCGAAACATATATTTTATCCTTATGCCATGTTTGTGTATAAATGGCTTGTACATATATAAAGGTTGTAATATGTAACAGATGTTGCTTGATAGCCTATTAACATGAGATGCAATCTTTTGGTACATAATGAATACATATGGCCTAAGTTGAAGGCTTGTTTATGAAATACTTCCTCTTAGAATAATAAAATGCAAATGGTTTAAATTTACCCTATTTTGTGGTAATATTGTGATTAGCAATAATTTCATGCTTTGTTTTTGAGTAATTTCACTTAATGTGGTGAAGGGCATCACAGTTTGGTTGCTATCAGAGTTATAGGTTCGTTGAGTCTATAGGAACATAGGACTTGTGTTTGAGTCTATTTTAGTGTCCTCTAGTATATCTTATGGTCACTTTTTCTTATGCACAAGAAGAAGAAGAGAAAAAAAAAGATGTCTAGAGAACATGAAGAACATATTGCGGAAAGTGGTATTGTTGCACCAAGAGGTGATGCAAGAAGAAAGAAAGGATTAAGTATTTGCCTGAGATGCCTCAAGTCAACCCATCTGATGTAGCCAATCCTACTTTTAGGGATATGTTTAGATAGTTCATGGCTACCATGACACACATTATGGATAGAATGCCTATAAAACAACCTAGAGAAACTGTCCCAGGTGCTGAAACCCAAATCTTTGGAAAGACCTTTGAGAGACTTCAATGTGTAGGAGCATTAGAGTATGTTGGTACATATGATCCATCCGATGCTGATATGTTAGTGAAGGAGTTGGAAAAGGCCTTTAGGATCCTTAACATCCCTAAGGAAGATAAGACGAAACATGTTGTATATCTACTGAAAGGGAGTGTTGGTCACTGGTGGACCATTGAAGAGGAGAAAAGCCTGGGTGTCATGATTTCTTGGGAAGAATTCTCATGGAAGTTTGTAATTTGGTGAAAAGATTGTACAGTTCAAGAACATCATATAAGGAACCATGTCAATATGTTCTTATGAAGCTTAGTTTATGGAGCTTCTTAGGTTCGGTCTGCATATGGCAATGACATACAAGGAGAGGATTAGGTGCTCTGAGAAAGGTTTGAGTACTAAACTGTCAACTCCAGTGTCATCTTTGGAGAATAGAGAGAGGTTTGCAACTTTGTAGAGTTAGTTCAGAGGGTAAAATAATCAATTATTTAAAAGCATGAGTCAAATGCTAAAAAGAGGCTTGTACAATATAAGGAAAATCTTTTGGAAGTTTAAAGAAGCACAAGTACTATGAACCTCAATTTCTATAGGGATCGATGACTCATTCACAATGGACACATATAAGAGGAAGATGCCATATTTTTCCACCTACAGGAGCTCACAGTGTAACATCAGTGTCTGTGACCGTCTAGGACATGGTATGAGGGAAAGATCTATTTCAAGTGTTGACAAGTGGGGCATACTAAGTGGTAATATCCAGTGAAGGATGAAGAGTGAATCAGTAGACGAGTCAAAGCCAGCAAGGATCATAGCAACAACATAACCAAAATGGCAGAGGACACACTCAGGTGTCACAAGTTGGTTCTTCAGGACATGCTAGCAGAGGAAGGGGTGACAACAAGCAACAATTAGATTCTATGTGATGAGTCAACCAAAGGGAGTTGTCAACTGAATGGTCAAGATAGGTCAGATGGAATTATATCATTCTAATTTGTCTTCTTCACGTTTTATATCTATTTTGATTGCTCCAAGTGCGACACATTCTTTCATCACTAGAGAAGTCATAGTTAACTGTTTCTTGCCTATTAGTCATAGACATGACAATCTTTATATAGAAACTCCCTTAGTTGGTTCTAGAGCTATGGGAAGTATGTCTATCATGTTTTCTTTCCTTCTCAGGACATAACACTCAAGTGGATCTCCTACCACTTGACATGCACTGGTTTGATGTAATCCTTGGGATGGATACTTTGGAAAAGTATCAGGTGATATTGGACTGTGGCACCAAGATTACAATATTTTTTGATGGTTATGCTTCATGGGTTTTCTAGGGTGATAGGGAGATCCTTCTGACATGTTTAGTTATAGCTTTGACAGTAGAGAAGTGGATGAGATAGGGTTGTGATGCATTTTTGGCACATGTGGTGGATACAAAGGCAAAGGGTCCTAGTATTCAGGAAGTGCCAATAATACAAGAGTTTGAGGATGTATTTCCTGACTATTTTCTAGGTATACCTACTCCTAGAGAGATTCATTTTGAAATCAATCTATTTCTAGGTACCCAACCTATAGCAAAAACACCATATAGAATGGCACCAGTAGAGATGCAAGAATTGAAGAAGCAATTGGAGGAGTTACTTGAGAAGGGCTTCATTAGGCCGAGCACGTCACCTCAGGGTGCTCCTATTATGATTATTAAGAAGAAGAATGGATCAATGTGGTTGTGTATTGACTACCAATAGTTGAATAACATGACAATTAAGAATAAGTATCCATTTCCAATTATAAATGATTTGTTTGATCACTTATGAGAAGCCACCATCTTTTCTAAAAAAGATTTGAGGTTGGGTTATCATCTGTTGAGGATTAAGGTAGATGATGTACCTAAGTCAACCTTTATGACTAGGTATGGTCATTATGAGTTTTTGTTTATGCCGTTTGGGCTAACCAATGCACTAACAACATTTGTGGATTTGATGAACAGAGTGTTCAGACCACATGTAGATTATTTTGTAGTTGTGTTTATAGATGGAATCTTGATTTATTCTATAATGGTTACAAGCATGAGAAACACCTACATTAGGCTTTGACTTTGCTGATGCAACACCAGTTATATGTAAAGTTCAGTAAATGTGAGTTTTGGTTAAAGGAAGTACCTTTCCTAGGGCATGTGATATTTTCCAGAGGAGTCTGTGTAGATCCAAAGAAGGTGGAGTCAGTACTAGAATGGTATCAGACAAAAACACCTATGGAGGCTTCCAACTTTCTAGGTTTGGCATGATATTGCAATAGGTTCATCAAGAATTTCAGTGTAGTAGCCTTACCTCTAATAAATCTTATAAGGAAGGATGTGTCGTTTGTTTGGGATAGCAGATGTCAACGATATTGTATGATCTTGGAAGGAGAGATTGACCAGTGCACTAGTGTTAGTGCTTCCAGCGTAGGAAAATGGTTGCATTATCTTTTTTGATGCATCTAAAATGGTGTGGATTGTGTACTTATGTAGGATAAGAACATGATTTCTTTTGCTTCATGACACCTAAAGAAACATGAGGATAACTACCCAATGCATGATCTAGAGTTAGCCACTATGATCCATGCTTTGAAGATTTGGAGACATTATTTGTATAGTGAGAAGTGTCAAATCTTCACCGACCACAAGAAAATGCAATATATCTTTTCCAAACAGGAGTTGAACATGAGACATCAATGTTGGATGGAACTGATTAAAGATTATGACTGAACCATAGATTACCATCCATGGAAGGTGAATGTAGTAGCAAATGCCTTAAGTAGGAAGTATTTGTCATCATCCATGAGAAAGCAAAATTGAGTACTTTGGTGTGTCACAAGAGAGATATGTTGGTCTCTCTTCGATAGATGAATGTACAGTTAGAAGTGTCACTGTTAGCATGTCTATTAGCGCATCTACAAATGTATCCAACATTGAATCAACATATCATAGATGTACAAAAGAATGATACATCGATACAATAGATTCAGAAAAAATTGGGTAGTGAGAAGCATGAGGGATTTCACGAATCCGAGAGTGGGACAATATGTTACCATGGTAGGGTAGTTATACCAGATATTGATAATTTAAGGATGTTAGTTATAGAAGAGGCTCACTCTTCTATTTATGCCATGCATCCAAGTATCACCAAGATGTATCAAAATGTGAATGATCTGTATTTATGGCTAGGATTAAAGTGTGATGTAGTAGAGTTTGTATCTAAGTGTGTATTTTGTTAGCAGGTTAAAGTTGAGCATCAGAGGAATGCACAAAATTTGCAACCATTGCCTATACCTCAGTTGAAATGGGATCATATTACAATGGAATTTGTGGTTGGACATCCAAGAACAACAAAAGATCATCATTCCATCTGGGTAATAGTAGACATGTTGACTAAGTGAGCTTACTTTCTACCAGGAAAGACAACATACATAGTTGAGAAACTTGCACAAGTGTATGTCAATGAAATAGTATGTCTACATGGTATCCCAACTACTATAGTGTCATATAGAGGTCCCCAATTCACTAGTTGCTTTTGGGAATGCTTGCATATAGTGATGGATATGTAGTTGAGATTTAATACTGCATTATATTTAAAAATATATGGATAGTCTGGAAGAACAATTTAGACTTTGGAGGATCTTCTAAGAGCCTGTGTGTGGTGGTTTTTGGCCAGTTGGGATATTCACCTTTGTTTGACAGAATTCGTCTACAACAAAAGTTATCAGGGAAGCATCAAAATGGAACCATTTGAAGCATTGTATCAGAGACATTGTAGACTCCTTTGTGCTGGTATGAGATGGGGGAATATCAACTTTTAGGTCCCACGCTAGTATAGTAGACAACAGAAAAAATCAAAGTCATTCAGCAACATCTAAAGGAAACACATGATAAACAGAAGTCATATGTTGATAACTGCCATAGACCATTAGAGTTCCAAGTAGGAGACATGGTATATCTTAAATTCTCCCCTTGGAAAGGTGTTCTAAGGTTTTGAAATAAGGGTAAGCTAGCTCTCAGATATATGGTACCTTATCCTATAGTTGCACGTGTTCGGAAGATAGCTTATACGTTTAAGCTACCACCTATGTTGCAGAGGTTACATCCTATTTTCACATCTCTATGTTCAGGAAGTGTCACCATGATACAGAGTTGACTCTTTAGCCTATAAAAGTGGAATTAGATAATGATATATCTTATGTAGAAGATCCTATTCTCATCCTAGATAGAAGGATCAAGAAGTTAAAGAAGAAATACATCGTATTAGTTAAAGTTATGTGGAATCATTGTGGCGGTGAAGAAGCCACGTGAAAACTTGAAGACAAGATGCAAAAGAAGTATCCATCTCTTTTTGCATAGGATTTTGGGGGCAAAATCCCTATTAGGGGTTTATAGTTGTAAGACTCCTGACCCAGTTTAATGCTTAATTGTGTTTACTTGCATAATGATATGCCTAAACCTTCATCTAAGATCTTGAGGTATCTTAATATTATGTGACATGCTTGTATTTTCAATTGGGTCCAAATTGAATAATGTTTGAGCTATCTCTGCTATATTTTACATGTTTTGGATCATATTGCAATTTGCAAAAATATGAGGGTTACTTTGTAACTATCACATGAAGAGAGTGTTTCTTATGCTCTAGCATCATGAGAGAGAATAGTATGCTATGGGGCACCTTGATTGAATCATAATTGAAAATGTCACATCATCTAGTGATATTAGGGTTTCTAGGGTTACTTAGTTGACATGGTGATTAACCTAGGGTTTGATGTTATGATCACTACACCACTTTTTGATAGATTTTCAATCGATAAACATGCTTGGGATGCATGGTCACGACCAAGACAACTTTGTGAAAGTGGGTAGAAACATCGTGTCTTCTAGTGTCTCGACCTATGCACGTATGAAATCTAGGGTTACAACCCTAAACTATATCGATCGAGACAAAGATGGATGAAGTGTCTCGACTGAGACAAGAGGACAACCTACCTTATAGGTCATGAAACATTTGCTAGATAAACATGGACATTTGTTTTTGTATGTGGTGGGAGGAAATGATATTTCCTTAAATTTCATGTGTCCCTTAGTGATCTAATGTGTTGACACCTCAAGGATCTCTACTTCCTTCCTCCTTTGGATATATAATCCCTTCCTTTCCTTGCAAGCAAATCTTTTCAGATGTATACACCTTCGTCTACCTTGAGATCATATGTGGATCTTCAAGAGAAAAGAAGATCAGTTCTTGGACCTCAGGTGGACGATCCTTTGTGCATGTTGAAGATCTTGTGATAAATACAACCTTTGGTGGTGATTCGTGGAGGATCATCTCTTGGTAAGTGATCTTCCTTCTAGATCACATTTACTCTCTCCTGAAACAATCATCATATTCCTCCTCCTTTGCTATGGATCCTCCATAGTGGTTCTTGTAATGCCTGGGCCCACTGCCCAAGACTCTAGTAGAGTTTCAGGAATGACGACTGGCCCCACAGACCACCACTAGCCTTAACTGCACACTTTGTCCACACTGACGCGCAATCCAGGATCAACTTCCCGACTGATCACCCATCCTAGTACTACTCCAAGCCGAGCACGCTTAACTATGTAGTTCTTTAGAAATGAGCTCCCTGAAAAGGAGGTGCACCTTGGTGATATGGGTAGTCCAATCATTTCTGTTAAGATCAACTTATCTGAGGCCTCAAATCCTGGGATGTTACGATCTCCCCCACTTAGACTCTTGACGTCCTCGTCAAGGCTCAACTATAAGGCCTCATAATCTCTTCCCCAATTTCAGTGCAGACCCATAATGGCCCATGGACACCCAACTCCCGATCACGAAATACCAGCGCAAGGGTGGCTACGTCAACCATGGACAACCCTTTCCTACATGCCTGGACCGCATGGCTCAAGACTAACATGTCATGCCCATGTGGGCCCACCTACTGGAGGAGAATTGGCTCTGATACCATTTGTAACGCCTAGGCCCACTGCCCAAGGCTCTAGTAGAGTTTCAGGAATGACGACTGGCCCCACAGACCACCACTAGCCTTAACTACACACTTTGTCCACACTGATGCGCAACCCAAGATCAACTTCTCGATTGGTCACCCATCCTAGTACTACTCCAAGCTGAGCACGCTTAACAATGGAGTTCTTTAGAAATGAGCTCCCTGAAAAGGAGGTGCACCTTGGTGATATGGGTAGTCCAATCATTCCTTTTAAGATCAACTTATCTGAGGCCTCAAATCCTGGGATGTTACAGTTCTTCTTTAAGATCTTTTCTTTACAAAGATCATATGTTAGGGTTATCATGGTGAATTCGAGTTAAGATGATCCTCTCTCTTTTCCTTTACTTTTTGGTTCAGCCAAGATCTATTTTTCCCCTTTTGTGAACTCTCCTCTGATCATGGATTTCTTCTGCTTGGATATGATCCTTTGGCCAACGTTTTGAAGCTTTTGGAGCTTGGAATCTTGGGAAGTCTATTTCCCTTCAACAACAGGTGGGTTTTATAACTTTTCTCTTCACCTATTATATGCATCATAAATCTAATATATACTATTGATCTATATCTCAGAAACATGTTCTTCATGGTAGAAGTGATTATATTTAGGATTTAATCTATGCTTTATTCCCAAAAGAATTCCCTTTGTTTTAACCTTAAACAATGTTCTTTATGCCTTTTTTTTGATGATGCACCGTTTCTTCTTGAAGTGTTTTCTGTAGCGTTGCGGTTGATATGATGAATTATGTAGCTCATGACACTTGATCATGTTGTGCTGTGAAAATATTAGGTTAAAATTAGGTTTCCATGGTCATTATATCAACGATTTAAAGTTATAACGCCTCGTGATAGTTGGGTTGACACACCTTGGTCTTGCACGGTTGCGACAGACCTTGGTGTTGCACGGCCGCGATGCCTGTTGAATGTCTTCTTATGACATGGTCCCGACGTTGTGCTGGTGTGCGTCGCGGTTGAGGCCTGTTGCACACATTGCAGGAAAGTGAGTTGAGCATCATGGGCGAGTGAGCAAGGTGTGCATCGCCAGTAAGTGAGCTGAGCGTCGCAGGTAAGTGAGGAAGATGTGCATCATGGGTGAAGCGAGAAAGGATCTTGTCACAAGTGAGTGAGCATGTTGTGCATCACGAGTCGTGAAACCCCCTACACGCGTTGTGACTGAAAGAGAGAGATGCACGCGCCATGATCCATGATACATGCCTTTCATGCATTGTAGGTCAGAGCATTGTTACACACATTATAGCAAGAGTCAGACTACACATGTTTTAGGCCAGCATCCCATGTGGTATGAGTGAGTAATATTAGTACATTTAGTTATGTACATGGGTGTTGCATAGTGTAATAGTTTAAAACATAATGAAATAATCATACATGACTAATTAGAAATGATGGTTCTTAACTTTAATACCCTTGAAACATATGGGAAGTAATGAGTTAGGGTTTAGGGGTTGAATAACATTTGAAACCCTAATTGTCTAAGTATGAACCCTAACCCTAATCATGTGATCATATGACTTATATGCTCACCTTAGTTGATGAATTGTGTTACATAATAGTGTTTCTTTCTCTTGATTATTTATGTAAACCTAACCTTGCAAGTGAGCCAAATGGCATGATTAAGTTAGTGTTATGTTGGAACCTTGTATAATATAGTGCGATGATTATGAGCATTGTTGAGATATAATGTATTATCAATTGTGCATGATTTACATGAATGCGTCTAATAATCTAGCAAGTTCCTTTAGCACAATTTCAAGTGAAATTCTAGTGATGTTATTGAAGAATTGATATTTCATAGTGATGTAACGCTAGGGATGACACAAGGAATGGCAATAATACAAGTTCCATATGATGATGAGATAAGTTCTTTTTATGTTTTATATCTTTGGAAATTGAATTCTACCTTAATTTTGTAAAGTTTGTTTAGAATTAATACATTGTAACTTGATTGATGCATTGAAAGATACCCAATTGGCATATCTAATCAAGTGAAACTCTAATCATGTAGTTGCCCTATACCATAGATCCATCTTCATCGTCAGTATCTAGTTGGATGCTGAAACGAGTAACTCCTATGGGCATTTCGGAGAAAATATTGTCGAATATACGGGGTGCAATTGATATATATCCTTGTGTCCTTAAATTGTTGAAATAGAGGTATATTGTTTATTATTGAACGACAATGTGTGAGCCAGTTATCTAGTGTTGTGCCATGTACCAAGGCAGACAAGTTGTTTTACAAGACCATAGCCTTGACTATGAGTTGCTATCTCTACATTACTGTAGCCTTGACTACAAGTTGTTGTCGTTAGCAGTATGACTATATGTCATTGCATTACAACTTTGAACTAACCAAGTAGTACTGACGATGATCATGAAATCCGGCTCTTCTATTGATCTTGTATGGTAGTGATTTTGACTTAGCAGTGGTCGGTTGGATTTGAGTGGTACGCCTGAAATCCTCAGGGCATAAAAATATTTAAACATTCATATAGTATAATTGTTTAGCGTCAAGTACGAATCACATTGGATGACCCCATACCTTATTTCTTGTACTGTTTAGTTCATAACAATCATAGATGTTCTTCATATTCCTTTTAATAGTATAAATGTTCTATTGCTCAGTTGTAACTACTTAAATTGCTCAAATACTATTACCTGCTTTGTTTTCTATTCTCTATAGTATTATGCTCATAGTTGACGTTGGTAAAGAGTTATAACTCTCACTGGGAAGGTTGGTCTCACTCTATGGGTTTTGCAACTTTTTAGGTGGTCGTGGATGAGGAGGTCGAGGTCGTGGTGCAGGTGCAAAGCAACAAAGTGAACAGTAGCTGTTAGAGGTTGGACATGCTGCTAGTTAGAGTTTTATAGTATAAGTCCTATGTGTCGTCCCGGTACTATCTGGTCTTTGGAGAGATTTTGTGTTTTGTATAATGACACATAGATTTTTAGCTTTATGCCATGTTTGTGTATAAATGACTTGTACATATAAATAGGTTGTGATATGTAACAGATGTAGCTTGATAGCCTGTGAACATGAGATGTAATCTTTTGGTATATAATAAATATAGATGGCCTAAGGTTAAGGCTTTTTTATAAAATATTTCCACTTAGAATACTCAAATTCAAAAGGTTTAAATTTACCCTATTTTGTGGCAATATTGTGATTAGTAGTAATTCTACGCTTTGTTTTTGAGTAATCTCGCTTTATGTGGCAAAGAGCGTCACACATTTAATGTCACACAATATGTAAATATGGATGAGGATTTAAGATTATTTTATACCATAATTAAGTACAAGCTGGCAACCTTAATGCAGAAAAATGAGAGGTTAAATGGTGTGATAATGTCAATGGATGTGAATCATCTATTTTGCAAGTCATGGGGTGTTTGTTTAGATATGATGATTTATTTGTGATTTATTTTCTTTGAGTAAGGACTTTCATTGATATGATGGAGATGACTTGGCTCGTTGCATACAAATTCACACTTTGTTATAGGGTATAACTTTATATTTTTGTTGATTTTCTCTCTTTTTCTTCTAGTTGAGAGATTCTACATAACAATACCATATTATTCTTATAGAACGTCATGAGTTACTAGTAGGTGAACAAGGATGAGCAGTGTTTCATTTCATACTGGGTTTGACAAGCCCGAGCTCAAACCAAACTCAAACTTATATAGTCAAACGAGTGGCGGTTTGAGTTTAGCCCAAAAGAATATTTTAAAATCTCAAAATGTGCTCAACAACAAACAATGAATATGGATATCCGCTCATATTTGTGTCCTGTCAAATTAAATACAATAGTGAATATCATTCAAAACATGTGGAGATGCATAATTTTCAATAAGGTTAACCAACCATATCTTAGGTAAGAGGTGGAGTTCTATAGTTAGCTTAAGAAAATGTTTATCTTTTTCAAAATTGTCGGTTATATATATGCATGGGGTTAGGTGAGTCAAAACTCGAATCAAATCGGACCAACCCCATTGAATGCTCATCCGTACAGGTGAGATATATATGGTCATGCTCAGGTTTTAATAGGTTTTAATAAGGCTTGTGGGGAGGATAGATCAATATAGTCCTTCCTTTGTGTTTTATTAAGGCTTGTGGGGAGATCAAATGAATATAATACATGTGCTTAAATTTTAAAAAGAAATGAAGGGGAGGAGAGTGAAGATACAAAATAGAAGATGAGTACCCAGCGTGGATACACGTCTTATTCGCTGACCCACAGTCAGAGACTCAGAAGTTAATCAAATGGTCCTGGAACTGCGTCCGGAAGGACCCACATGATGGAGGCAGAGAAGGAGCAGCAGAACATTCCGCTCGTAGATTCCCGTGCATTGGCCAAAGATGCCCTAGCCGGCTCATATGACCAGAGTGATTCCATTCAACTTGCTACTCATGGTATCAAACTATCAGCGGGCATCAACGAAGGGTGCAATCCAGAAAAAAAAAACGCTTCTCTAGTAGGTAGATAAGGTGAACATTAGTCAAACCACTTTTAATATTTTCATAATATGTAATCTTAGAGCAACCCTCTTAATCTGCTTAGTGCTTATGTCATATGGATATCAAAAGTGCAACTTACTTTATCTTTATACGCTATATCGCGTATGAAAAGAGCACTATAAATATTCAAAAGTGCACCTTGCCTTATCCTCTTATGTCATTTTAAATATTCTATAATCACATCTCTTTGAAAAAACAAGTTTCTTTTTGTTCATATCACTATCACAAAAACGTTTCAACTAAACCCAAACAACCAGATTATCGCCATATCTTTCAAGTCATTCTTATTATAAGAACAAACAGTCAAAAGACATCATGATACAATGTGCAATCCGCAGAAACTCAGTAACATGTGATTTATGTTAACTGCAACTTATTCTAAGTACTCTTGATGCTGCTTCTCGTTGATTTGTTACTGTGAAGGTCATGTATAAGGCTTTGTAATACCCTTCGGCTGTATTTGGTACATGGTGAAAAAATTAATGGTGATGAGGACGGTGATGGTGATGGGGAAGGGAACGGTCATGGTGATGAAGAATTTTTAAATGTCTTGTTTGGTAACATGCACATGGTGATAGTGATACGGAAGACGAAAAATATATATAAAAAAATTGTTGCATTGTTATAAGGACAGTGAGGGGAAAATTCTTCATAACAAACACCCTACACAAGTAAAAATCATATTTATTAGAACTTCTTTTACATATGTATCTAAATAAGTAGTGGAGTCTTGAAAGAAACTTCATTCACCATGGTTCACCATGATTCACCATGTTTTTCCATAGTGACAAAAATATATCAAATTTCACCATGAATTCACAATGATTTCCTATGACCATGGCAACCAAACAACATTTTTTATTTCACCATCATTCCTCTCCCTATGATTCACCATGTAACAAACACACCCTTCAACTGTTCCATAACCGGATCTCCTTTCTCACTCATTTATGTCGTCGCCCCACTTTCCTCTCCTACTTTTTTCATTATCATTAGCAAGCTAGCCACATGCACAGTTCCACTTCTATATGGGTATGATTTTTCATTCATTAGCTACTCACATATAATGTCGTTCACTACTGCTCTATTCTTTAATACATCAATCTGACTGTGATAACCTAGTTTTTCCTAACCCCAATTAGTTCACACCTTGACACGTTAGATGACCAGCGGTGCTCAACAATCTTCCTCGCCTTTAATTTGATGATTGTCAGTGACTTGATACTCAATTAACGCATTGGAATCGACTAAACGTCACATGTACTTTTTGACTAATGTTTAAGCTTTTGGTGCACCAAGGATAAGAAATTCCATTTTTGATCCTTGCTATGAGTACCATTTTGCCCTAAATTTGATTCCATGTTGTACAGTTTGATCTCACGGCTTCAATGCATCTTTTCTTATCCATTTTGGTGTTTCCAAGTAAGAGATGGACCCTTTTGAACTTAGGACCTAATTTCTTGCCTTTTGCCCTTTTAGTGGGATTTGGGCCGGCCAGGAAGAGGCCCAAGCCCGGTCGGTCCCCCCCTTTCTTTTTACCTCCCCCTCATCATTGCCTCGCTCGCGTGAAGGGTCTTACAGACCTGATTCCCCCCATGCTACAACACATCCTCCTCTTTTCAGCCTCTCCCCTCACATCCTTGTCTTTCAACCGCTTGACCAGCTGTGGTTGGCAGCAGGGTGCCTTCGGAATGGGACAAACTCATTGGCCGCCTCCACTACTTGTCTTACTCCACCCAAAGCCCTAACCTATCCTCTCTCTTCCCCTCCTCCTATTTAAACCCTCTGACCCTTTGTTTCTGAGGTTAGCTCCTACTCCCACCAGTAGCAACATCACCTCCCACGATTCTCATCCAACTGCCTAGTATCCCATGATCTCGGTGCCACCATTTTGTCCAGGGTTTCAAAACCCTAACTCCATCGTGAAGGTGACCAAAGGAGTGGCAAAATGGTCTGGGGTCTCATTTTCTACTCATTCTTCTCTCCCTCTCTTCGCCCTGGCCCGGCGATCCATCCTCAGCCTCAAGGCCACCTCGACAACTGGACATGGATGCACCTACTTGATGAGGACAACAACTAGGGAGGTCGATCGTGCACCTGCATCCTCCACCTCTCACTCTCCCTCACCCCCTTAAGAACCCTACCATTATCTGCCCCTCATGATGCGTCACATGACATGGTCCCACACCACATGCCCCTGATCCACCTTAGCTAACGAAACGTCGCCAGGGAGGTGTGCATGCATAGGCGGACCATGAAGGGAGCAAGCGGGCAAAGCAGACAACCCCAAATCTGAGTCGTGCGTGGCCAAGCACTGTGAGAAAGCTGGGTCATGGGCCTCTAGCGAATAATAGGAGGACCCGGCCCAGGAGAACCAGCCAGGGAAGCAGCCAACCCAGGCAGACCCTCTCATTCCCCCTTGGATTTGGATCTAAGTGTCCAGATCACCTCAAAACAAGGTGATTTTATAAAATTCAAAACAAATTGCTCCCTTATCCAAATATGGACTCCAAATATACCATTTTGATAAGAAAAGAGAGTCATATCCATTAAAAATGATCTGTAAATCTGATTTTACTCGTGGTTCTCTTATTTTTCCTAGGATTGATACTTGATGCTTGTTTAGTGAACTTTATGCCCTTTTATATGTCTCTTTGTGTCTCTATTGGCCTCATGTTATTTTGAACTTCTAAATCTATAATATATATCAACTAGGATGTTGTTTTATGCTCTAAAGTCTTATGGATGTATCCTAAATGTTTACCTTTTACCTTAAACGGTGACTCTTTTATGGTCATGCATGGTGCAACATGGTCAAGATGGAAACTTTAACCTTTTTGTCACCTAGCTTCAAAATCAGTTTTTTTATGTTGTGGTGTGACACTTTTTGAGTTATATGTAGTGTCCTTTTCTCATAAATATCACTTGTATCCTAAAAAATCACTTTAGCACCCTCATATGCCCTAATTAATGATGATTAAATAGTTGTGGGATTGGATCCTTTAAACCTTACGTAAAGTTGATCCTGAATGTTGAAACCTTGATGATTCACCTTAAAATTAGTCTCTTTAATGTTTTGTAACACAAACACTAAGTGGCACACCAACACACTCTTTTGGGTCTTCATGGTCTACATGTCAATCTTAGCTTGACCTTTTTACACATATGGTTTATTTGGACTCTATTCTTGTATGAAAAATGATCAATTGTTACACATGTATATTGTGACATCAAATTAGTAGATTCATTAAGCTTGTTGTCCTCAATCTCAAATCCATCTAATTAATACTCATATGAATTTGAAATATACCAATCTTTCTTGAAAATGATATAGTATCACTAGTTATGTTTGTATGATCAAATCATGACAAGTACTCATTTTTTATGATCTGCATGACCCCAAATCAATTATGATCTCACCTTATATTTGATCTAAAGGGGATGTTAACTCCACACCCAAAGTATCCTTGGTAATGCTTGAAACTATGATGTTAAGTACATGCTTGGATGACATGATGGGATATGTTTGAATGCTTTGAAAACCTAGACCTAGGGAAACATCCACACGACTCATATGATGTTTAGATTATCAATAACCCTTTGCATCTAAGACTCTATGCTATATCTTTTCCTTGCGAGGTACCCTTGGTTTGGATAATCTCTAGGATCTTACTCTAGAATGCTTAGTCTTGTACTCTACTTACAAGGTACGCTTACTCTCTTGACCCTACTATGGTATTAGCTTGCTTGTATGTATGATCATATGAATGTTTGGCTGGATAATTATATGTTTTAGCTACTTGTTCCCCATGATTAGTACATTCATTTTGCATGAATTATGTTGAATAAACTGTGAACATAATTGAACTTGTCCATTATGCAAACCTTGGGTACCTGCATGTAGTCTCGGGGTAAGGCCACAAGGAATGCATGAAACATGGTTAGCTGATTGACTTAGGTCTTGAGGTCCCTCACATATATATAAGGGTTGGCTAATGTTGAGCACCCTTATGGACCCTTCCTTTGAGGGAGCTGGTCAATGGCCATAATATGTTGTTAAGTATAATGGAAATGCACTTAAAACACACTTTTTATAAAGCAATGTCATTAAGTGTTCTTGCCTATTTCTACTCCTTGTTTATTATTATTTTTCTAGACAAGAAACTTTTATACTACCCTTAAACTGTTTACATGCCTTTCATAACGTACTTAATGCTTTAGAATTAATATGTTTAGTTATCAAATTTGTAGTTTCCAAATGAATATCTGCCGCACTCAAGACTCTAAGCTCTAAAATGCAATACAAATGTGTATACTTGAAAATAGATTTCGATACATGTTTCTCTATCCCCTCTTAGTATCTTTTTATATCTTCTTGTTGTTGCTTTTACATATATACTACCCATGTGAAATATTTTATGAGATCCATTCTAGGGATAGATTCCCCGATGCACTCGTCTTTGGCTGTGTAGCCATTAGGAATGTGGATTAGGGTAACAAATAGCTCTTTGACACTGACCCTTCATTCATGACAAAGGAATATAAATACATACTTATAATGGCATCATGTACATTAATAGATCTACTATATAGTACATGGCATTGTCTTTGTATAATCAATTATAAACTTCTAACCATTGAGCTTGTTTCATAATAAGTTTTTTTTCAATGTATTTTGAGATGATGTGATCCTCCTTCTCAATAGAGGTTATGACTTGAGATTTTTCTATGCATCATTTCATTTAATTGGGACATAAAACACTACATGTAAAAGGTATTCTTAAAATTTCAATAACGATGATGCTACTTATTCTAAGTTAGCATGTCATTGAAATCATGGGGTACACAAAAGTTGTGGTAAGTCCAAATTTGGGTGAATAAAACTTTGGAAGAAGAATTTTTGCATGGAACAACCAATGAAACTTTGTGAAATACTCCCGAAAGTGGAGGAAAACTCCCAAAATTGACATTACTAAGAGATTGGTAAGAATGGATTTGTAAAGAAAGAAGACTTGAATACTCTCTAGATCTCTACAAACACTAAGAGATACTCGATCACACACATACCTCTTATGTTAATTTTTTTTATTCAATTGAAATAGTGTTGAAGTTGTATCTTGATGGAAAACTCACCAAAAACACTTTGTGTGCATCCACTCAGATTAAAGAAAGACCCCTTCCCCACTATCGTTTGAAGTGGTGAATAAAATCAAGTTCTATTTGCCTTAATATTACTATAAATCTTTTTAACAAAATTCAAACACCATTGAGTAAATATTAAAAAACAAAACATGCATGCGAAAATATATAATAATTGTAATGGACCTATACCAAGGCCCTAGAAGTCTTGTTAGGTTGGTTACTAAGCATGTAAATCTACTTTTACCAAGACATATGAGGTTCCCTTAAGGCCCATTTATTAATATATGTTTATGGTTAGGTTATTTGGGTAGTAGGAACCCATGCTCATTATATCTATTTGTATCCTCACATGGCGACATTAGTCATTTTTGTTGACTATGACCCTATATATAGAATCTCAACTGTAGGTTGTTACAATATCCTCCACTTGACTACCAGGCATCCTCGTGAACCCTAGGTTATATAGGTCGATTACCATATCCCATCTTCAATGCAAGAACATAGCAGCCCATGTACACCTCAATTGTCATTCATGATTACTAGAACAACTACAGGTTCATGTCACTTTTACTTAGGAATTAGCTCATTCCTCATGCTTATATTTGAAAAAAAACATCTCACAAAAATGGTGCCACATGTCCACTGGCTCCCATATACTGGAAGGGATCAAGCTCTAGTACTATTTGTAATGAACTAAACTTAAGTCCTCTAGAACTCTAGTCTATTTTATTACTATGCATGTTGCCCACTAACCACAAACTTCATGAAGGAAAATCAAATTGGACCATCTATGTAAAAATGCTAAGCCCCATGTTACTCGGAAAATAGGACCCAAGGAGGTTATAGGTCACCATAACTCATGAAATTTGTGATTTGGGATGAAACTTCTTATCGTGTTGACATGTAGCAGGACTGGTCATCATCCTATAGTACAATTCATGCGTAGCACCTCACTTTACAAAGTGGATTCCCACACTTTTCCTAGTAAGATTCCTTCTTGTATAAGAAACAAATATCCCTATCTATAGCAACCGTACAAATGGCACAATTCAATGATGTGTCTCTTGAAAAATTTAAGAAATTCATAAACTTTATGCCATGTAGAATAATTTGCACACATCGATAGCTTGTTTTTGCATGATTGTTCATCAATGAGTTGTATTGTTATACATTGAATACTCCAATAATACACACTAAGAAAAACATGTCCCTCTTCTTGAATTAATTTTAAAAATATGCATTCTCATTATATGTGTACATCCTCTTTCTGGTTGACTTGGAAAAACAACATAACTGATGATATCACTCTTGGTATGTTCTGTTATGTTTAAAATAAGGTTTTATATTTCTATAATTTCATATTATATAGGTTTTGTTAATCAAAGCTGAAGTTGAAATAATCAATTATTTTTATCTTCTTTTGAAATGGGATATCCACCATACATTAGTACTAGAGGTACTATAAATCCAAATCCTAAAATACAAATAAATTTAACTGTGGTAGACCATGAATGAGAAATAGTTAAAAGTTGATCATTATTCATAAATGATAAAAACAAATCTAAACCGTTTACATATGCCATGCAACCATTAAAGACTCAATTTTATGAATGCCTACAAGTTTTTTAAATAGATGTTGAATTCAATTACTTATGGATGAATCCAAAACTTTTGTCTGAGATAAAAATAGTTTACAATAAAAGTAATTATAAATAAATAAACAATATAAAATATATATAATTTTTTTAACATTACAAGCATGCCTCTAGTGGGGTATAATTTATTTAAACATTATAATGACCCTTTACCAAGTTAAATATAACCCTAAATTAGTCTCCATGATTGCTACGTAGTCTCTTCTTTTCTAGAAATCCAAAAATTTGGTTTGTAGAATAAACTAATGTGAATGCATTTAAGCAATGAAAACCTAATTTGGTGAAGATTTAGTATCATTGAGTGATCACGGTTAAGAAACCTAAACCATATGTTTCTTACATGACTTATGGCATGCATACTGATAAACTATTGATAATGAATTGAGTTGTCTCTACTGCATTTAATATGAATAAATGATGAAAGTAAGAATGTTAACATTATGTTATATTTAGAAGAAAAAATAGCATGAGAATTGCTCATGAACCAAACATAAGACTAAAAATATGATTACTTGGATAATTTTGAGGATAATATGAATTAACAAACACAACAAGGCATAAGGATCATTAGATGGTATTTTGAGGTATTGGTTTGACTTAGTAAAGTGTAGTCCATAAGTCAATCACATTCTGTAAATTTTGAACTAACCATTGGGGTTGAAGTGGCCATGAAAACCAATGCAAACACAAAAAATTAGCTCCATAAGTTAGACCCACTCCCCTTAAGTTAGACCAACTTATGAGGCTTTGACCTGTCCTTTTTTCTTGGACACTTAATTTTGATGAGTCTGATGCCTTTTCACCATGGAAGTCAGACTGTCTACACAAAAAGTCTATATACTTGTAATTCTATAAAAAAACATAAATTAAATGAAATTAGAAGGTATGAGTACCAGATTTTACTTCCATTGACCCTAGAACATATCCAACAATATTTTTCACTACTCTTCACCTCCAATCAAAAAATATATCATATAATAAGTATCCAATGAAGAAATCAAATCTTTTGTGGTGATTTAAAATCAAGATCAATCCTTTGATCATTTGGATATGAAATCTTGTGAATGTTTTTAGTTATTTGTACTTGTCCTATTCTTTCCTATCTCCTTTAATCTTCAGGGCATCCTCTCCCTAGGATAATAAACATATTGATGCATTCTTTTATTTCTATTCTAGTCTTCTTTTTTAGGTTAATTTTATGATCCTAAAGTGAATATACCAAAAGATTTATGGGTTGAGTATATTCTTATAAATCATAAGACGATAGAATGAATCTATTCCCTTATATCTACATATAGGTGAGTAGATAATTACATGTAGAAGAATTAAGTATTCACGATGCAAAGCACACTTCACTTAATTGGAAACTTTTAGGCATAAATAGTAAATCAAATAAAGATTTTCTATGTTGTTATTATTCAAAGATCATGAATGCATATATATTCTAAATGATATAAATAATTGAATGTTTCTCTAATTATTTTTAGAAGTAGATTCTTATCATTAAACTTCCCCTAAAATGATGGATAATGATTGATTTTTGTTTATAATTGGATATAAATGTGAAATGGGATTAATTGTAAGACCCTTGACCAAGATTCATCCCTCATACTATTTTTTTTACCTTTATATCCTATTTAGATGCTTGGAAGTGTGAGTATTACTTTTGGAATTATGTTAAATTTGCCCTAGGTTGAGGGTTTCCTTACAGTTTGTACATAGCATGTTGTTTGTCTTCTTCCTTTCTTAGCTTGGCCTTGATGAATAATACTAGGAGGTCTAACCTAGACTTGATGCTCTTCCATTAGTTGAGAACCAATGGGAGTTGTATGACATTCCATCTTAAGATGACCCATGGAAGTGTGTCTGGCTGCTTGTCTTTTCAAAATTGAGGAAGTTCTTCTAACTTTTCATTGATTTGTGTGTGTGCTTGGATTCTGTCAAATGAAGGATGATGCCGATGTTCTATTTGTCATCATTGGATGACAATTGGAAGCGATTGGGTGTGTGACCTTTGGTGTTTCTATTAATTGTCTATCAATGAAATGGTTGGTTGGTTGAGAGGTGGGTTTCATTAGTTGAATACTTCTGGGAAGCATGCACTGTGTCTACCAGTGGTTTTATTGATAATTCTTCAAGTTGTGTCTTATGATGGTTTTTTGAAGAGCTTGAACTGACAGAAATTGTTGACATGTTTCTTTCTTAACATCATCAATGAGAATACTATATGTGCATGATGATGGATTCCTAGGGTCTTTCTACCAACGAGATGTCTTTAGAACAAAGGTACAACGATCTATCTGATGACATGCCAGTTTGACCACCTTTTATCTATCCTCTTGGGCTACATATACACCCCTTGTATACCCTTATTGTCTCTCTTGTGCAAGCCAAACCTCTAGATGTATTTGTAGAGGGAGACACCATCCGTTGATGAAACCTAATGAGATTTTATTTCACTGATCTTCACTAATACCATCTACCTTCTTTCTCTTCTCTACTGATGCGAGTTGAGACATATGGTGGGTTTTGATCTTGGATCTGAGTAAGTAGATCTATGATCCTTGTGTTACTTTTGGTGATCTTTCAACTTTCTACCTTCCTGGAGATTTTCTAGGTGGTTTTTATCTAGGATTTATTCTATAGAGTCTTATACCCTATTTCCATCTTCTTCTTGCTTTGTTGCTTTTGGGCCATGAAGGGGCAGCTATAAAGCAAGTTTTTAAGGAAGGACTTTAGATAATAGAGTCTTTGCCTCCTACACTGGGGTTTGCCATGAATCTTATACCTTCATAGTTGTTGCACATGTGTAGACTTTTATCTACCTTTTTTAGGCAAGTGATATAATCTTTGACTCATTTATTACTTTCTATATACTTGCATGGCAAAGATCTTGCTGTAGTGACTCTTAAAAATATTAAAAGATGGTCATTTATTGACCTTGAGTCTAGATTGACGTATATCTACCACACATGTCATAATTACAAGCCATGAATACATTTTGTTACGTTAAAAGATGTTTATATGCTACTCTTGGATGTAGATACAATCCTTAATGGTTTTATAAGATAAAAGTTCCATATTAATATTGTGATATGATTTTTATATCGGTAAGATGTCGTCAGTAAGTAGTTCTTTCCCAATGTACACCCTAAATACTTGGTGTTAGCTATTTTACTACTGAGATGTTGTTGGAATATGTGAAATTGATACCTTTATAGGAAAAAGTAGGGCTCTAATTTTATTTATTTCTATCTGACTCGAACTGATGATACAACAACTGATAACATTAGTTTTTAGGGGACCTATTACCCTTGATTATAGTGAATGATCAAGTTTTATGTGGATTGTCTTAGAGTGACTAGAGGCTTGGTATATGTGCTTTATCTTGAGATCTTGAAGCATGATTGTTAAGCATTTTATATTACCTGATGCTATTGTTACTTTACTACTTGCCTATTTTTTAGTGTGTCATATACTCTTATTAGTATAGTCATATGGAAATGAGACTAATCATCAAAAGAGGAACATAAGTTGTAGCACCTTGTATTTGTATATCTATTCCCTTGAGTCATTAAGGGGAGTAGTGACGTGAGTAAATTGTTTAGAAACATTGAGTTGTGAGAAGATACTTGAAGCCATATATTAGTGAATGATGGAGATGTTTTAGGTCATTTTACCCTATCATCTTGAAAAAATGTGTGGGACTTAGTAACGACTGATGTTATGATAGAAATGTATAAGAAATGACATGATGAGATGAAATAATATATGGAGGGATTTTACCCCATATTTAGCACCATGACATGTGTACCCATGACATGCCTGAGATTGGTGGATCTACTTTTAATCTCATTTCCATGATAGACAATCCATATGTCTCTTTGCCTTTTGTTTGCCTCACTTTGACCCAAGGTTATGTGGAGAGATATAGGGAATGTGGATATACTTAGATCTTATACAAATTGCAGAATGGCTTAGTAGCATATAGATAGTTGATTGAGTGATATGCATCAATCAGCTCGGGGAAAATAAAACATACATCATCCATATAGCATAACTATTTATGCTTCTTCTATAGACATGGTTGTTCTCTAAAATTGATAATATCTAGTATGGACGGTATATATATGCTTTGTAGCTTTTTTGCAATCCACTATATGTTAGAAAGGATGAGTAACTGTACTTTGTGGTATACAAATAGTTTAGAATAATCATCTCTTCATAATTTATCTAGTATTTAATAGTCATTTGATATATTATATCCTATTGCTATGGCTTGGTGTACAACCCCTGTAAATTTTCATACTTTTTAGGTGAGCTTCCCAACTATATCATTAGAGATCAACAATAATGAAATTCATCATAAGTTCTGAGGTGGGCGATGCCTGTGTGAAGATATATCGGAGGTAGGTGATATTTATGTAATCTACTCCAAAGATAAAGCATATAGGGATGGAGTCTTAGTTGTTCATGTATTCTTGAGTGTGGACGGGAATGTTTTGTGATATTCTTAGTTTTCCTTCCATTCTTCTATGTGTGTAAAACCTCTAGAGTTGGGGGTTATGAGAGTTGTAATACTTTGTGGGCATGTTCTATTGTAACACCACATATACAAAGCTAAAGCTTGTTAAAGTTTATTGCGATATATGGGCATGACTCCTGAACTTTTTGACAAGTAAGGACTTGTAGTTAGTTACAATTATAATATTCCCTATGAACTTTTGTGTGGATCAAATGTTTAATATAATTCTATGTATGGTGTTTTTGGCAAATTTTTTATCATGTGACCTCTATGTGGCTCATGGGTTTGATGATGTTTTCAAGCTTTAATTTGAATTTGTTGTGAATAATCATGTTCTTGTGGCGTTGGAGCACCACATTGATCATGGGAGCACATATGATTCTTGAATATGAGTTATAGGAAAGATGTTAGAATGGATTTTAGTTTTGATACCTACGATTTTACAATATAATAACATAGTGGTCCATTTCTTATGTTATTTTGTTGAAGTGAAACACTAATATTTATGTGAATTGTAATTGATATGAATTACATGGTGATACATGATATAATATATGAATTAGAAGAGGATTTAAAAAATCTTCTCCTGTGCCGTTCTTTATTGATTTGTGTATTAGTGAAGGCCCAAATAGGATTTCTTTCTGATTGAGCACATAGTGATATTGTTTGCATGCTAAAGGTTGAAAATGAGTAATGGAATGCATAGAAATTGCATGATGGATAGAAAATAAAATAAAAAATTATATTTTATGACCTATCATAAACATAATCCTAGTGATTATGCTAAATAATTGAGATTAGTATTAATGGTAGTTACACAACATTTTCATCTAGTGATTGCAAGCGGTATATACATGTGATGGTATCAATATTTTGGTAACAAAAACCTAGATCTATTGAATGGGATGTGTTATAAAAGTGCAAGGAATATGCAATTAATGGATATGTGATGGAATCAAACAATATGTGGTGCTTGTTAAATTATGAAATCAATATGTTGTTATGGATAAAAACTTGGCATATATCACATATTATTTAAATTGTGTTGGTTGTAATAAAGATATAGGTGAAAAACTCACTCTTAATATATTACAATACACTAAGGGTCCCTATATCATAAAGATGAATGAAATGGCTAAGTAATCAGTGATACTTTATAACACATAATTATGTGCTCTAAACACCATGTTCCCCCAGTGTTCATGCTAGGGTGACAGGACAATTACTCCTTATAGTGGATAGAGAGCCATGTGAATGAGAGGTAGCACTTATTTTTGGAAAAAATAGTGGTACCAACAGAGGTGGGATAGAGGCCTCAATTTTCTGAAGAGATATATGTCAAAAAGATTAGGGGGACCCACAAAGGTGGGAAACATTCACCAAACCTATGATTTTGAAATTGGAAATCTAAACTATGAATATGTGAAAGAAATGTGTTATGACCCACCTATTGGATTTAAGGGCTTTAGAGGGGGCTGAATAGAGCTAAAAACATTTGCACAAAACTTGTTAGACCTTCACGTTACTTCATCTATGCATAATTGCAAATAGTGAATTTGATGGAAATCTAAATATACATATCAAGGATGAGAGTGATTGAAACAACTAATTGAACAAGCTATTTTAGAGTGATTCCACTCTCGAAACTAAGAGAGAGTCATTCCACTACCTAGAGAGGTCAAACCCTAGAATTTTGCAACCTATGTATAATTATATTCCATTATAAGACATACAATTGAGGTTCCTTTTCCTCAACAAGGATACCTGAATTCCCTTTAAGGTCAAGGGATCCAATAACCTTACAACCAAGGTCTTACCTATATGGAGCTACAGTCTTCTACCTCACCAAGGTCTTACCCACTCTTGCATGCAGCTAGACACCTTCGCCAAGGAGATCCTCTCTTTGCAATGAGTCTTTATCCTTGAAGGATTTACCCACTCTACTCTTGGATCTTCATCCTTGCCCTCCTTCTTCACTTGGAGAAGCTTTTTGCACCTTCTTCTATAGCTTGAAGAATCTTGCACCTTCTCCTTCACTTGGAGAAGCTTTCACAATCTTGATCTTGAAGAAATGGGTAGGGAAAAGAGAAGTTCTGAGAGCTTTACAAGCATAAAATGAAGTACCTATCTCACACAGATCCTATCTCACTCATAATGACGAATTGAAGTGTAATATAGAGAGAGAAAGGGGCTCAAGTGGACTAGATGTACTCAAATATAGCAAGGAGCTTCACGAGCATGAAGGAGCAACCTTGGAATGAACTCCAAGAGGTCCTACTTATAGCTAAGGGTGTCTACTAGAGGGTAGGAACACTTAAGAACATTTTCTATCCACTTGGTGTGTCATAATGGATATAATTTTGAGTTTTGCAACACTCCAATGGTTAGAATCACTTTTTCTATGTTTCCGTATAGTGTAGTCAGTTGAGTTTCATAAAGGTAACTTGATCGATTGCAGTATGCGTCATAGCTAATTTGAAGCATCGATTGAGTTTGTCCTGTGTGCAACTTGACCAAACACTTGATATCAGTTTTGCTGAGTGCAGAGATAGGCCGAGTTTTGTGAGTGGCACACTCGACCTAACCAAAGAATTCTTAAAATCTATCAAAGGATTGGTCGATTTTCTATCTCGACCAATCAATAGCCTGTAATGAATTTTGGAAAATTAGATAGGTCGAGTTTTGTGAGTGGCACACTCGACCTAACTAAAGAATTCTTAAAATCTATCAAGGGATTGGTCAATTTTCAATCTCGACCGATCAATAGCCTATAATGAATTTTGGAAAATTACTTTTCAGTGATCAAATGCTTGAATTAAAGGTTCTAAATTTTTCCACATCTTATTTACTAGTCATATCATCAATAAAAATGATTAGGAAAATAATCTAAGCTAATTTGGAGTGTTCTCCACAAAAGTACATTTGCATTGCTTTTGACTTGAACTAGAATAGGATATGGCTTGGTATATTTGATCCTTTTCATGTATGTAGTGCCTGAAATCAATCTCAAACAAACATATTAGATACATATGAATATAATGGTTAAGTCTTAACTAAAATATGGACAATGTGTAACAGTTAAGTCAACATTCTCCCCCTTTTTGACAATGACAAACCATTACTCAACATATTGAAAAGGATATGAAATTTTAACCTTTACCTTTGAGAAAGGATGTGAAAGTTAAACCTTTACCTTGTGAATTGGAAGGGGATATATGAATGAAGAATGTCAATTGATCCCCGTTAATTCTTACTTACCTAAACCTACATAGTTAGTCTTTCCACAAAAAAACCATAGCACATGTACATACTATATGGTCGTGTATAAAGTCATATGATATGTAGATAATTAAGAAGAAATGGATCATACAAACAATAAAACAATATGGTTGATATAAATTCTCCCCCTTTCTCATATCAAAACGGTAGGGAGGTAGAAGGGCTAAATTGCACATGTCTTCTCCATAGGCACAAGCTAAAGCAAGCAACCACATATAGCACACACTAAATAGAGATGAAATAGAGATAAACAAGCAATCAAGGTCATAATCAAAATATGGGATAACATACCAAGAACTCATAAGATATAGTCAACCAAAGAGTTATGGTACATACGATTAAAATTACAACTCAAGGCATGTCCTCTCAGATAGAACCACAAACCATTGACAAAACAACAACATGATAAAATGGTATGCCTTAGATATAGTCCCCAAATGTCTTAGTACATAATAGTCTAAAAAGATAGATATGATCAACACCTAAAGTGTAAAGACCCGATCTTTATGGTCGAATATTTACAAAATGATATCAAAAATATAAACAATCTTTATTACAATCATGCTTGTACATCAGAGTCGCGGAAGCTTACAAATATGATTACAAGGTTTAAAAATTCATTGCTAACTAGTCTTCGACGGAGGACTACCCAATGCATGTCTCTTCAAGCTCTTCCATATACTACCTGCCCATGAGTTCCCAGAGGGAACAAAACCACACATGGACCCCATTGAAGGAAAACAAAGGGTCAGCAAAGCTGGTACTAAATCCAATCGTTGAACTATGTACAAAATAGGTTTAGATGTATAATAAAAGTTAGGAAAGGACTATTTGGTGGACTAAAGGCTTACAAAAAGAAATTCCAATATCAACTTCAAGATAGCAAATCTTTCACAAGAATATCATTAAGTAAGATTCACTAATTCAAGTATGCAAAATTTATCCAAGTTATTCACAAGGTATATCAATTTGAAGATATTCTATTTGGCAAGTTTTTGGCACCTTTCTATCATGTCTTTTCTAGGGCTAAGTGCCTTGTGTTCTCACACTCTAGGAGAGAACGACACTAGTGCCTTATTAGCTATTCCAGTTAACTGGGGGACAACTAATCCCTATCCACTACATAGGGTTGTGGGGGTACTTGGCCCACTCAAATGAGCCAAAGCTTTATAGGGCCAAAGCCCAAGGGACCAAAGTCCATAGGGAGTCAAAACTCCAATTAGATCAAGTCTAGTGCCAAAATTATTATCAACAACATTTATCAATTACAAAATGAGAGTGGTGAACTTTCAAGAATAAGTAGAGGTTTCAAAACTATATGGAATTCACCACGAATCAAGATATATGTGTGTCCATCAAGAGGGAAAATAATTCAACAATAAAATAGAAGATTTAGTACCTCAATTATTCAGGGCTCCAAGGATTGTATAATCATAATGTGTCTCCAAGAATTTATGAAGAGGTGGCTACAAAGAACAATAATCTTGTCACCATATGACTTAGAATCAATGTAGTTCAATTTTTCTTATTTATGATTAAGTTGTTTCCATCTAGGTTTCTATGACATATTTTCCCCTCCATATCATTTCTAAGTTTCCAACCTGGTTATATAAAATCATTATTACCTTTTTACATGTTCTAGGTGTTACTATTTCATGCTTTTCCCATTTCTTGCTCTCTAGTGCTTCTTGTTGTATTGCGCATACAATCAATTTCACCACATTATGTTATTGACCATCTCAAAATATTTTAGTTCTATCAAAATAAGTTTCATAATGATTTAAAAGTTTTCCATGTGATATAATGTTATAAAATATAAAGGTTCCACAAATTTTAGTTGGAATACAAGAAGAACTCACTTACAATGTACTAAATTAATACTCTACTATATACATATACCTAATTGTGTGTATTATGGAGTTGTATACGATTGTTCACAATATAGGTATTAAATAAGTTATTACAATCCTTATACATATTCATGGATCTCATGAAATAAAGATTACATGAAGATCCTTCAACTGTAAATACTTGTATTACTATTAGACTAGTATATGTATCAACATGGTAACATGGTGAATCATCATATGTGCATCTGAAATGGATCTAGTAAGTTGTTGACTTTATATAATTGTGTTAATTAAATAAGGTCCCAAAACATTATATGTCTATTATACTTATATTAACATACTATCACGTACCTATACATACGTGGTTTTAAGTTGCTCGGCCAAGTCATTAAACCAGTTATTATAATAATTTGCAGCTTACGAGTTAGCCCATTATGTAGGTATCCATTAGTCTCTACGATTAGACAAAGCCATAGACCAAATACTCATATGACACAGATGTATATGTACGTATAAAGACTCTACTACAGACATACAATAGATAAAAGGGTAGATAGAATACCGCTACTAATAGATTCTAAAATGAGACATTACAATAGACATTAATTCTGAGATCATGAAGTTCATTTAACTACTACTAATGTACTAATAGGTATGCGTGTATCAACTTTCTTACAAGATTAGTTAGGTATATGTACTACCCAATAGTATTAGCCCAACCATCATTCTTATTAGGTTAACATAGTTCTGAAATGAAATCAAATCATCAAGAGTACTGACCTACAACATCAGTGAATCAGTTCTTCTTTGCTCGAAATCAATGATGGATTAAAATGCTTCAGAACCCAACATTAGTCTCCCTTGACAATATGCTAGTAACAGATCTGATCCAATCGTCGACTTCCTTAGGATCTGTCTAGGGGAGACTCCATTTTCAGGCTGGTATAGGTCATGACCATGACTGCAGTATCTCGTACAAGAAGAGGCAACATGTTGTAGGGAGGAGGAAGGGGCCAACCACTGGTTCACAGTAGGAGTCGAGCCAAGCATGGAGGTCCTCGCCAGATTTATTAGGATTGACTCCCTTGTTGTTTGCGATGCTAAGCTTGGTTCAAGTGGCGCACCGATCAGGTGAAGCTATAGGGCAACGACATAATCCAACATGGCTTTGCAGGCACAGGCGGGGAGCGAGGCAGAGGAGTCTAATCTACAGATTTCCTTGCTGGCGAGTTGAGGCCTGCTGAGTTGATGAGGATGGAGGAGATGATCGGTTCTTTGGTAGATGAGGAGTATCAGGGCAGCAGTGGTAGTAACTGGGCGTAGGATGATGGCGGTGAGGAGTTCGTAGTAGGCGGTGGCACTTCTGGTGGCCGCGATGGGAACTGCAACTGTGACACATGGTTGAAGCAAGACATTGAGAGGCGACGAGGTTCATGGCGACTAGCTGCGAAGTCCAACGATCTTCTAGGGGTTGAGGGTCCCTATAGCAATAGGGTTTGTAGCTGCAGGTCCCCAGATCCAGCCCATGCAACTGAGATGTGAGCCATCGTCAGGTGATTGCAGGATGATAGCGAGATGGTTGCATGTCGGGTCAAGGTTGGCACCGTGGCGGGGAGGTCTGGAGTAGTAGGCGTCGTGGTGTTGGTAGGCTATCATCTGCTTCCAAGATCTAATATGATCGCAGCCACCATCGACAAATCTAGATCTCGTGTTGGGCGAGTTACAGAGCTAAGCGGTGGCTGGGTCAAGGTGGTGTCGGCTCTGCAACCCTTTGCTTAGGTCTGTTGCTTCTTATCATCCTTGGGGTTCATTGGTTATATAGGCAGTGAGGAAGTGCATAAGGATTTCTGATAAATCAGAGGGGCACCATGAGCATTAAGGGGAAGAAGAGAGAGAAATAGTAGGTCGGTTTTAGATCTTCATCTGTTTCAGGTCAGAGGGATGGACGAGTGAAGAGGAACAGAGACACATGTGACGTCCCCGGATTCTGGCTTCTCCATACCCTATTGGGAATGAGAGGTCAAAATCCGAAAACATCATCTAATCATATCAGAGAGTGATGCAGAAGCATAATACGCATACATGAACATACAACTATAACATACACCATAACATTTCTCAGCATTCAACATGTATATTACAAAGTGAATTACATTTACATATTAAAAGAAGATTTACAAGTCTAAGAACATGTATGCTAAACTAGGATCTACACAATAGGTACAACCTGGACAACTGCTCATTTCCTTTCTTTTACCCCAAGCTAGCTCTGAACCTAAAACATACGTGAAACAACAAATCAACACACAAGGTGTTGTGCACGTGGGTAGAAAGATACATACTAATATGCTTGCATAATTGAAATAACTTGAGAAAGAAAGATTAAAAGAAAACATTATTTAAAGCGATAATCAGGTAAACATTCCTTTTATTGCTTTCACTTTGATGCGGTTGTACTACACATACTTGCACTTGACTTACATCTAGTGTGGGCAATATAGTATCATCATACATCTAACATGGGCCAAGGAATCATACATCCATGTTAGGAAACATACATCTACACCAGGCTATGTGCTCTAGTAGCTACAACCCATCATACTCATTTATGTTCTATTAGATTTGGCAAAGTATAACTCATACTAGTTCAACCAAGCAATCATATCCAAATGTGAGCATTCAAGATATTGCATATCATAGGCAACCAAAAAAACTAGTCTTATAATTAATAAATCCCACGTACCTGAGTTCAGAGATTTCTAACTTATCCTTGATCATCTAGAAGTGTGGTCATCACCTGATTAAGACAAGATGACATACTATCATCAGATTCTCATAATCTTAACCCTAGTCGTATTCATTAGGGTTTATATTATCTCATTAGGATATTCCAACGTTTACTTGCATTATTGTCTTATATTTATCTTACTGATGTCATTTTTCAAATTATGATTCATTATCTGAATATTAGGTCCCATATCCTTTTTGGTGCACATATTAACCCTAGGTTACATCATTAACCTAGATTAGGGTTTTATAACATGTATTAAGATTCATCTTCATATAACATGGATTCTCTTCATCATTATGATATCAATATTAAAACTAAAGTTCCATATACTGATATGATCTTTCTCTGTGAATTTCATCATTTATTGAGCATGTGTGCATTTATTGCATCATCTTTAGTGTTATTAGCCCTAATTAGACATATTAATAAAATTATGTAATTTCATACATCAACATGACCATATCTGACATAATATGCATTCTGTACATACTTGTGGACTTACTTATATTTTTCCATGATTTTATGTCATCATTTGCTATTTATTATCCATTAAACAAGCATTACACATCTTACATGATATCACTATTATTAGTGCATCAAAAGTCTGATATTCTACTTCCATTTTGTTCTACGCATTTTTCTGAGAATTTTGGTACCTTATTTGTATTTTCTGATAAACATGCTATTTATTATGAATTATGCAAGATCAGGGGAATTTCTGGGAATTTACCTTATTGTGGCCAATCACGCGCTACCACGTGACCACCATGGTGGGCGCAACTCTTGCCTTCCTGGCTTGGATGAGCCGGCCGATCTATGATCTGTTTCGGTCTATTGTGATGGACCGGCCGGTTCCTGGCCTGACCCGATCCTTTTCCTCTTCTTCACGATCACCAGGCACCTCTCTGTCTCTGCTGCTGCTTGCTCGAGCAGCAAGATGTCTACTCCGGTGAGGTGCTGAGGCTCCTACTGTGAGGACCAGGGTGAAAAGGATGCACCCCCACCTTCGTCTTGTGCTTCCCCATTGATGCGGCTAGCTAGGTGGGTGCAACTCCCTTTGGGGCTCTGTGCCGCCATTGTGGATGGAGAGGTCGCCAGAGTAGGGAGGTATTGGGATTTGCCGCGGACCATCCCAGTAGTGAGCCGAAGATGTTGGGGGGTGGATTTGATGCAGGGTTCTCTGGGGTAGTGAGGCGATGGTGGTTCTGGAGGTAGAAGACGATGGAATGGGGGAGAGGTGTTCCGGGTGGTTTTGCCAGAATTGATGGTCGGAAAAGGGGAAAGAAGGGTTGGCGAAGTTACTGAGATACTTAAATAGGCATCACAAGGCCTAACTGATAACACAAGATTTGGTGATGTTTTAGACTGTTTTTTTGTTATCAAACCTGCCCTTTTTGGCTATTTTCCTCTCTTTTATATGCACTTTCGCAATAATTGGTCGAGCAACGCTCTTAATCCAATACTTCCATCTTCTGTAGAATGTTCCTCCCATTTTGACCCAATAAGGCCGTCCCGGCCCACAAGCTATAAGTCCAACATGCATCGGCCTTCCAACGGCCCGATACAAGCACTGTCCGATAGGGTGGCACGACGCAACGACGCGCGACAAGGGATGCCGCGCTGGAAGAACTGACGGATGACACGCCTTTTACCTGACAGGGAGCCGAGCTCACCACGACAACCGAAGCTTGTCGCGCGATACAGGCCACCCACCGGCAGGCGCCGCCCATCACGCGACCGACAGCCAAGATCTCTGTGCCGGGCGATATGTGTATCGGTCGTCCATCAAATTCGTGAATACAGAGGACATGTGGTGCTTCGAGCACCATAACTTCCTCCAACCGCTGCCTATAAATAACAGCTACAAGAAGCCAAAAAGACAATTCGGACATTCAGAGACTTTGGGCGATCTTCGGAGGAAAACTGCGAGAGCAAGAGTATCGTGCACCAGTGCTCGTGCCGGGAAACTCTAGGTGAGCTCTTCCCCATCTCGAGAGGGAGGGGGTGGTTCACTTAGGACCATCCTGGGCGACACTGCGGGCCGATATTGGCCAACGTTGATGAGCGAAACAAGTATCCGGCAGTAGAACGCGTCGCTCCATGCCGACACGATATCGAACCTGATACGCTTCGCCCGTCATGCGTGCCGCCCGAGAGGGTGCGCCGCACGACAGGAGCGTATCGTCCAGGGTCCTTGAGCGATAGAGTCGGCCGTCACGGTGTGCCGCCCGAGAGGGTGTGCCGCCTGACACGAATGTATCGGGGTAGGCCCCTGACCGGTATCGGGCTGGAGAGCCGCAGTAGTCTGTCGCCCTTCTACATCAAGAAGGCGACACATATCTTTAATTATGTTATTTAATTCCTTACTTATGCAATGTATTAAGACCTTTATTGGTTATGGGAATGGAAAAGCTTAACTACTTGCTGCTCTATGCCTGGTGCAAAATGTTGGATGACTGCTACGTTTGATATCCGAACTCTAGCTTGCATGTTTGGATCACATTTTGCTTAGCTACCGAATCGTGTTTTCCCGTCGCAACAACTTCGAGAGTTGTGTTGTGGCTATAGTATTTGGTCTGATTCTGGAGTATGAGAGTGCCTGGAACGGAGTTGTTTCAGTAACATTCCACTCTAACTTAAGTCTAGCAACCTCGAGAGGGGTGTTGGTACTTAGTTAGAGGTACCCGCTCTGAGAGGAGGGGTACAGGATGTTACTATTTCCTCTTGTTTTGCTGAAGTCTTATCCTTCGTACCTTGCTTTACCTCTAGTTTTACCTTTCTGTTTCTATTACATGAAAACCACTAAAAACTGCTAAATGACGAAAACCTTAAATCTTTCTTGTAGCTCCATTTGGAGATAGGGTTTTTCTTTTGCTTTACCGATCTTGTTCTGCCATCCCCTTTTGGGGATTTTATCATCTTTTATCCTTACCGGAGTGTAGCGTGTCGATTCTGAGTTCTCAACACTACCACCCTTGTCCCTGTGTTTGACCCCGTAAACAAAGTTGTGGGGGCCTAGATGAGTTCGGGTTTATAAATGTAAAAGTCCAACTAACTTCAAATCCGCCTACAATTTTGGACGCGCGATTTAGGCCGGACAACTTTTTGGCACCGTTGCCGGGGACAAGGCAAAATGGCACTGTTGACGAATCTGAATCCACTAACTACACTCCCGTGCCTCAAGTTTGGAAATGAGCTTGACAACACTCTTTTCTTTTTCTTATTGCTTTTCTTTACCTAAAAGTAAAAATTCAATTTTCTAAACTTGGTTTTTCGTGTCGTTTCAGGAACTCTGAAGAAAAGTGATCTGTTCCACCGAGCTTCGATGCCACCTGACTGATCAAGCAAGCACGATCATCAACACCATGCCTCCCCGTGTCAACCCACAACACTTTGAAGGGGAACAACAGGGAGGGCCTAGGCCTGAATCGCCTCCGCCATTTGAGGACGACCACTACAATGGCAATAATAGGCTTGAAGATCAGGAGTTAGAACACTCTGAGGAAGAACGTCCTCAAATTAGGCGTTGCCACCACTAGCGACACCAGATAAACCAAGATCAGGCACATCGCCAATAGGGCAACGACAACAATGACTGCGAGGAGGAGGAGAAGACATTGAGAGAGTTGGCATCCACAAAGGCAACAACTCCAGATGTCCCGTCATCACCCCACGGTTCAATGCGGCCAATTTTGAGCTTAAGCCTTCTATGATCTCTATGATCCAGAACAAAAGCTTCAGAGGAGGCTCAAAAAATGACAACCCCTACCATCACCTCGATGCTTTCAAGAACATCTGTGAAACGATAAAGATGTGGGGGGCTCCTCAGGAAGTCATATATTGCAAGGTATTTATCTTTTCCTTGGAGGACAAAGCCCTGTCCTGGTACCTCGGGTTACCCCACCAGTCTTTGAACGGATGGGGAGCATTAGCCGACGCATTCATAAATAAGTTCTACCCCACCGAAAGAATGGTCAGAAACCGGTAGAAAATAACCTCCTTCATGCAAAAGCCAAACGAAAGCCTCCACGACGCCTGGGAGCGATTCCAGGAATACCATTGGGATTGCCCACATCATAATTATAAGAAAGGCTTTCTTGTCACCACCTTTTATAATGGCCTGACTCCCGAGGAAAGGGTGTCACTAAATGCGGCAGCAGGTAGTGTCTTCCTTGGGAAGAAAACGAGCAAGTCTGAAAGGATCATCAAGAATATGGCCGAGTTGATGGCCGGCGCTGATTTTGACCGATCTGACAGAGGACAGGTCAAAAAGGTCGGTGAAGCATCCACTCTTGAGTCCAGGGCGTTGGATTCCATCACCTCGCAGATACAAAGAATCACCACTAATGTTAAGCAATTGCGAGAAGCTGGAGGGAAAGGTAAGAAGCCGGTTGAGAAGGTGATGAAATGTGTTACGTGCGGAGAAGGAGGTCATGGGGTAGACAACTGCGTCTACACCCGACCAGACACAGACAACGAATCCGACTCAGAAGACAAAAGGACAGAGAATGTCTCCTACGTGAACTTCAAGAGGCCAGACCACCGTGGCTTTAATTACGGCAACAAGGATGCGGCCAAAAATTCACATCAACTGCACACCTCGGCCAAGCCAGTGCCAAATTTTGAGTGGAAAGGAGGAGCTGATAAATATACCAAGAACAACCAATTCCAACCGGCAAAAGGCAATTTCCAGACATTGGGAAAGTACCAAGGCCTAAACCGAGAACAGGACAAAGGAGCAAGCCAATCTGATGTGATTGGCCAGTTGTTTGATTTCGTTAAGAAACAAGATACCATCAATAACCAACTAGCGCAAAGTGCGCTGTCCAATTCTGGTGTTCTAAACTCGTTGCAGGTACAGTTGGCAGACATGCAGACGCATCAACGCCAAATCGACCGGTAGCTGACTCAACTCGCCGAGATCGTAAAGAACCCGTCGGGGAAGATCCCGTCCAACACTGAACCAACCGAGAGAGCGGGACAGTAGCTACGGAGGAGAAAGATGAATAAGAAGCCAAAGATGACCAGCTGAGGACGGGAAGCTCAGTGCTTCTCGGGAGGCATCCCGAGCTGAATTTTAATTTCCTAGTATAGGGTGCATTTACTTTCATGCAAGTTAGAACATTTCAAGTAATATGGACAATTCAGACTGTAATAAGGCCTGAGTCAGTGCATGCGCCACGTGCGCTGACTCTTATGTTTTGGGGGTCACCGCTTTAGCTTTATTAACTGTTGACGGGTAATACTATCTGAGGCCGGGAGCTTAGTCTTAGGCCAATGATGTTTTACTCATCAGTCGCAGTTTAAACCGCTTTGTTTTCACGACGTATCAGAAAGCAACCCAACCGGGGCTATGAATGCTCCCATATCGAGCAGTGGAATTTCGGGGATCGCAAGGGTCGTGCCGACGGATGGACTTGCCCGACCTACGATCTTCCTTAACGGATGACATGCACCCTGGATTTACTTGTTTCACCCTGGTTGAGATTTCTATATAAAGGAGTGAGTTTTTACCGTGTCAGGATCCTTGCCTTACTGTTTCCACACTCCCATATCGTGCTAAGAGTTCATGCTTTTGCTCTCGTGTCGTGTGGAAGTTCAGATCACATCAAGGTATAGCCCGACAGACCCTATCGCCCGGCAGACCATGCCGCCCGACATGTGCCTTTCTTTTTTTAGCAAGTAGCTTATCGACCTTGCGGTTCCTACGATGAGAAGCCTTGTATCACCCGATATGGATGTCGCACAACATACCTTTTATTCACAATTGCCCGATACACCGTGTCGAGCAGCAATCATATCGCCTATCTTTGCACCACCTCGCATGTTTTGTTGTCGGGCGACACGCTGCTTTCCTTTCAAGATGACCTTATCAGGCATCTTAACCGACACACCCATAACAAAGACTGACCCGACGTGTGTTTTTCGCCTTATGGCCTTGATTCTTATCACATGTTTTGATTTTCTGACGTGACGGGCGATACCCATCTCTCATATCGGGCACAAAAATTTCACCTGTGAAACTCTTGTGTTGCCCGATACGGGGTGCGGGACAGTCTTTATACAATGAACTACCTGGTTGCACATTTATTCTTTACTTTTTCAAGGCATCAACATATTTAATCAAGGTATTTTCTTATTGTCTTACAGAAATGGCCCGCACCAAGACACCAGATTTCCCTATCAACGCGCAAGGTAGGAGAATCTACCCAGAGACTGCTGCTGAAGGGTAGACTGCCAGGTCTAAGCGCCCGAACCTAGGACCAGCCAGGGCGTCAACAGCAGAGAAAAGGGCTAGGGTTGGAGAAGTGGCGGCTCTGACTCCAACACCAACACCTCTAGCAACAGCAGAACTCCCAGAATTCTTGTCGGGAAGTTTCGAGCCAAGGGATGATGAGCATGCTCGCCGATATGCTGAACTAGTGACCAAGGTCTACAGACCAAGCAGGTTCTGCCATCAGGCCTCGTTTGCTGAACTAGGAATCATGGGGAGGCTGAAGGCCGTCCTTGTCGCGGCAGGGCTGAAGAAGATCTGCTTCAACCGATCTTCCTCCTACACCAAACTGAAAATGGAGTTTATGTCTTCTCTCCACCGGGTGAGGAATTCCGCGGCGGAGAAAGAAGAATTTGGCGGGCCAGACAGACTCCAGGCCCGACTTTACAACTCGGAGCATCCCATCTCTGAGAGGTTGTTGAATAAGATCTTCTCCTCCAACGAGGTGGAGAGGAATCTCATGGACAATAGTGAGAGAATCACCGAGGGAGATGGGTTCAACCCCGCAAAGCTCTGGAGCAAGCTAACCAGCGAATCTTCGTTCAAGCCGGGAAGAAAGGTGGTGGCGGTGCACTCCTGCTTTTGGAGGATAGTGCACAAATTGGTGGCATGCTTGTTGTTCAGCAAGAATGAGTCCAGTAACATTTATACAGAAGAACTCCACGTCATGTGGAACATAATGGAGGGCCGAGTGATCAACCTCGGGCAGTTCTTACTGAACAGACTGCATCCGATGAAAGAAGCACAAAAGAGTACTGCATGGGCGGAATAGTCAACTTGATCGCAGTAGGGCTCGGGTACCCAAAAGAGCCGCGCGGCCTTTCGAGGACACAAGGCGATGAGGTGATCGACACCAAGTACCTGATGAGGACTAGCATCATTAAGAAGGAGGGGAGGAACTTCTTCTACAAGTTTTCAAGGACGAACATTCTCCTCCCGCTCCCTCGCTGTGCTGCCTACGACGCAGAGAAACTAGTCTTCACCGCCGCTGAAATCGAAGCTGTAGCAAACGACACAGCTTACGCCACCGACACCAGGGCCCCGGAGAGGGCAGTTCTAGAGCTACCAATAACAACTGCTGATAGAGTTGTCATTGCTCCGACCATGTCAGCCACCGCCACAAAAAGGACGGTGATAGCTGGGAAAGGACCGGTGATCATTGAGGTCACTAAAATAGAGACTACGGGAGCTACCACAGGATAAACGACCGCAGCCCCCGTCTTTGCTTCAAGGCCTACAGAGGAAGAAGAGGAACTTTAGCTGGACGTCAGCAATGAGGAGTTCGATGAGATCCTGAGAATGGAGCTTGAAGGAACACCGACACCGTAGCTGAAATCCCCATCTGCAATAGTTGAGGAGGTCGCTGACAGTGCATAGGTGGAGCAGAGTCTGCCCTCACCAAGGCCATCTCCACCCAGACGAGAAGGCAAGGCAGTGGCACTTGAAAAGGCGCCGACACCTGGCCTGGCAACAGCTGGACTGCAAATGATTCTGATAGATTCTACCTCGCCGAGTAGGCCATCGCGCGAGCAAGATGTCGCAAGGATGGAAGGGAGACCGACATGAACTCCTCCATCGCTCGAAAAGATGCTCGGGCATGAGCTCGATTATTTGCGGGAGGTAACGGATACCAACTCTGCTACTTGTACTTCCCTAACCTGTAAACTTGCATCTTTCTAAGACAGGCTGAATAGCCAAGAAAGAGAGCTTCTGACTCTAGCGAGCCTTCCCGGCGGATTAGATGCTTTGAATGCAATAATGCAGCAAGTTTTCCAATGACTCGACAAGATCGAGGAGAGGCTAGACAGAAGCGATGACCATTCGCGCCGAAGGTAGCCGAGACGGTCTCCGTCACCCCCCAGCCGTGGCTCTCCTTCTTCGTCAGCTTCCCCCTCGGGAACAACCTCCCCTTTCTCCCACAACGGGTGATCCTCAATACCTGAGGAAGGGATGCAACGACGACCAGCCGAAGGAGCTCCAGCAGGACAGGAGAGCTCCCTAGGTTTGGGAGAAGCAAACATCTCCGCGATGAAGCCGAAGATGATAGCGTAGATATCAGCATCGGGGGAGACTCTTCTGATGAATCTGAGGGGGAGAAGGGGGATGTCTACATAGTCAATAAGAGGCATCTACCCCAAGGAAGGCGCTTGATGGCAGACAGATTCCGCGAGCCATACGAGATACCCTCCTTCGAGATGGCTGACTTCGACAGAAGAGCCATCGGAAACCTGACGATCAGAGACCAGAAGCTACTGAATAAGGTCTTACGATCGTAGGCGGATGAAGATGACGTCGTCTGGACTGACGGATACCTCACTGTGTGACGTGCAGTTCTTCTAAGCATGTTCTGCACGCCGGCCGTGGTCGGCAAAAGACTTTTCAGGGTCCTGGAGAATGCGATAATAGAAAATATCGACAGAAGGATAGGTCGGAGGGCACTATACACAACCACCCCGACCTTGGCAAGAAAGCTGATGAAGGGAGATCCAGACTCCCGTGCGGTGGCTGACATGCTGCAGCACATCGAAGAGAATAGGCCGAACCTGGTTTTGGCCCTGTACAAGCACCGGAACGTGTGGTTTCTCTGCATAGTAGACCTCAGAAACCGCGACGTCCAACTACTGTGTTGCAGCAATAATGAAGTGTCGCGCTCCGGGGGTGTTTTCTGCCACCCAGATGACATGAAGCTGAAACTCCTTCCGCTGCATCTGCTACGAGCTATAAAGCAAGGAGGCCAACGTCACCAAGGACCTTGGAACTTCTTTACCCTCCAAGACCTCCCCGTCCAAGCAGAAGAGGGGAGTGGGAATAGCACTTTCGCCATCCTGAGTGCTATTGAGGTGCTCAATACTTTTGGAAACTTGGGAGCCCTCAAAGGCAGATCCTTCTATCAATGCAGAGGCGCTTACGCCATGTTGCTGATCAAGGAAAGCGCTATTTCCAAGACACAGGGGTACCAGAGCAGATACTGGACAGTGACCTGGAAGAAGATTCTTCTCAATCCAGCAACTTTTCGGAAAAAGAAAAAGAGATAGCTACCGACTCCTATGGGGCAGGCAAGAAGTTGGAAGTCCTGAAGAAGATGCACGGGATGGAAGACGCCGCTTCGCCTGAAGCTTCAGAAGGGCTGATCTCAAATTTCAACCGCTTTTCGTGTGCAACTCTCACACAGGAGTAGGTCAACGTAATCCAGCTGAAGTTAGCTGATTCTACCCCATCAGTTGTCGCCTTTCAGGCAGGCAATGTCATAGTCCCAGTCGATGATCTAAGGGACATGGTAAAGGAAGGAGGATGCTTGGTTGTATCTGTTGCAGCCGCTTACATCCAGTATATACAGCCAAAGCTAGAACATGCGTACATAGCCCATCATATGTTGTTCAACGACATTTGCCTAGCCGATGAAATAGGAGCGAAGCAAACATTTCTGCAGGAATTGGTGAGAAAAGTTCCCAGCAAGATCTTCCTCCCCGTCCTACATTAAAACCACTGGACGCTCCTAATAATGTACACTCGTCAACGAGTAGGAATCTTCAACAACAGCTCGGACAGCAACAAGAACCATCCAGTGCCGTGTACATCAGAACCTTTGACATCCGTCGAACGCTTGGTCAGAAAATACTACGAAGAGGTGGCAAATATGATCCAACCATTCTTGGATACACAAGCAAGCAAATGGCACGATCTCCAGTTCTGCCACCACAGTCCGCAACAACTTCCCTTATCAAACGACTACGACATCTACGTCCTGGAATGGATGTCGAACAAAGAAACGCCTGACCAACTCAACCACACCTTCTATCACAGCAAAAGGGGGGAATATGTGTGGGAGCTCCTGTCTGACGCAGGCGCAACCTCACTGGAATAAACATTACCTCACCTTATCTACTTCTCAACTCTGGGACAGAGTATGGAGTAAGTTTGGGGGGTACCATGTACCAGTGAGGGAGGTACAAAATTTTGAAAATTCTAACTCTATTTCTTTATTCTTTTTTCTCATACTCGTTATTCTTTGTTCCTTGTGTACATATATATGTTCACACCAAAGCTTTGAAAGTCCATTTTTCTTATTGTGTTCCCATGCATTTGCACAAAGTTGCTATATTAGTAAAAACCTGATGCGCCTTCTTGCCAAGTCTACTTTCTATGTGCTCAACGAAATGCAAGTTTTGTTATATCTTTTTGATAATGCCGCCTCATACGAATAAAAGATTATGTTTTGCCATGCCAAAAATTTCAAAAAATATAATAATCTCGCAAACAGCTAAGAGACGAGTATGGAGAAGGAAATAACTGCCCAAACAGTAGAAATCTCTTTGTTTTCCCTCACCCAATGAAAATCCCAAAAAGAGAAAGCAGCCTTATGAGTGTGAATAAAAGCATGAGAGTTGTGCCCAATAAAAGAAAAAATAAAAAAATATATATACACACTTGTTTTCCAAAATTTCCCATCTTTAGGCATGGTAGACCCGGGGCAGTGGTACCTAGGATGTGAAATCACTACTCTAAAGCCAACTGGCTTGGACTGCAAGGACCACTTGCCTGCTAACGGACCCTTACCTGGATGGACTGATGGGAAACAAGAAAAACCCAAAAAGCCTTAGCCTACCCTATACACAACTTTCTGCCCCAAAAATAAAGTTGTTTGGTGTGTAAGCTAACTTCGGAATCATACAAAAAAGTCTCACCGAAGCTGTAGAGAAGAATCCTAATTAAACAATAAGGCAGGAAAAACAAAGTCTTTTGTTCGAAGTGAGACAACATTATCTCTAAAGGCATTACGATACTTGTTTTACTTCTTGGCCCGAAAGCTACACCGAGCAGAAGAAGCATCACTAAACAAAGTTTAAATATTGATTGAAGACAATCAAAAGGCTAAGTTTGGGGGAGTTGATAACACCAGATTTGGTGATGTTTTAGACTATTTTTCTGTTATCAAAACTGCCCTTTTTGGCTATTTTCCTCTCTTTTATATGCACTTTCGCAATAATTGGCCGAGCAACGCTCTTAATCCAATACTTCCATCTTCTGCAGAATGTTCCTCCCATTTTGACCCAATAAGGCCGTCTCGGCCCACAAGCAATAAGTCCAACCTACATCGGCCTTCCAACGGCCCGATACAAGCACTGCCCGACAGGGTGGCGTGACGCAACGACGCGCGACAAGGGATGCCGCGATGGAAGAAACTGACGGATGACACGCCTTTTACCTGACAGGGAGCCGAGCTCGCCATGACAACCCAAGCTTGTTGCGCGACACATGCAACCCACCGGCAGGCGCCACCCGTCACGCGACCGACAGCTGAGATCCCTGTGCCGGGCGATATGTGTATCGGCCGTCCATCAAATTCGTGAATACGGAGGACACGTGGCGCTTCGAGAACCATAACTTCCTCCAACCGCTGCCTATAAATAGCAGCTATAGGAAGCCGAAAAGACAATTCGGACAGTCGGAGACTTTGGGTGATCTTTGGAGGAAAACTGCGAGAGCAAGAGTATCGTGCACGAGTGCTCGTGTCGGGCAACTCTAGGTGAGCTCTTCTCCATCCCGAGAGGGAGGGTATGGTTCACTTAGGACCGTCCCAGGCGACACTGCGGGTCGATATCGGCCAACGTTGACGAGTGACACAAGTATCCTGCAGTAGAACGTGTCGCTCCATGCCCGACATGATATCAAACCCGATACGCTTTTCCCGTAGCATATCGGTCAGGGTCCTTGAGCGATACAGTCGGCCGTCACGGTGTGCCGCCCGACACGACTGTATCGGGGTAGGCCCTTGACCAGTATCGGGCTGGAGAGCCGCAATAGCCTGTTGCCCTTCTACATCAAGAAGGCGACACATGTCTTTAATTATGTTATTTAATTCCTTACTTATGCAATGTATTAAGACCTTTATTGTTTATGGGAATGGAAAAGCTTAACTACTTTCTTCTCTATGCCTGGTGCAAAATGTTGGATGACTGCTACGTTTGATATCCGAACTCTAGCTTGCATGTTTGGATCGTGTTTCGCTTAGCTACCGAATCATGTTTTCCCATCGCAACAACTTCAAGAGTTGGGTTGTGGCTCTAGTGTTTGGTCTGATTCTGGAGTACTAGCATGCCTGGAACGAAGTTGTTTCAGTAACATTCCACTCTAACTTAAGTCTAGCAACCTCAAGAGGGGTGTTGGTGCTTAGTTAGAGGTACCCACTCCGAGAGGAGTGGTACATGATGTTATTGCTGCCGCTTGTTTGGCTGGAGTCTTATCCTTCATACCTTGCTTTCGCTCTAGTTTTACCTTTATGTTTCTGTTACATGAAAACCACTAAAACTGCTAAATGACTAAAACCTTAAATCTTTCTTGTAGCTCCATTTGGAGATAGGGTTTTTCTTTTTCTTTATCGATCTTGTTCTGCCATCCCCTTTTGGGGATTTTATCATCTTTTATCCTTACCGGAGTGTAGCGTGTCGATTCTGAGTTCTCAACACTACCACCCTTGTCCCTGTGTTCGACCCCGTAAACAAAGTTGTAGGGGCCTAGATGATTTCAGGTTTATAAATGTAAAAGTCCGACTAACTTCAATTCCGCCTCCAATTTTGGACGCGCGATTTAGGTCGGTCACTAGCTTTGCCTCCCCCAATGTGGCCGACAGGTCCATGGTGCCGACATCTGGGCGTTTTCTAATCCTTGATTGTTAGGGATATTTCTGGGGCTTGTTGGAAAGAGGAGGTCAAGCCGGATTTGAGGAACCAACTTTGATGAGGTTTGAGCAAGATACGAGAGAGAGATGTGAATTTGAGAATTGGCACTATAGTTGGCTGTGCATCCTTGGGAAGCGGGTGAGGAGGACGACTCAGTCGTGTCTCCCATCGGATCCAGATTTAGGTTAGGATCCATTTAGGGTTAAAAGGGCATTATGTACATTGAATTAATTTGCTTATATCTCTCAATTCGATAATCCAATTTCAATGAAAATTTAGGAGCAACTTTATAATGTCATGATGTAGCCGTGGCATAAGTTTGGGAATGAAATTCAAAGGTTATGCATGGTTATTGACTAAGAACATTAATACCTAAAGTTCACCTTCATGTGATACTTAGGGTTTTACATTATGCGAATTTGGTAGGACATTTAGTCAAGGTTAACACCAGAACTCCAACATTGGTTCAAATGTATATAATTCCTTAAAAGAATTTATTTCTTTACTCAACAGACCACTAAATGAATGATTGGTCTCATGAGGACTTAATCAATCAGTAAGGGTATTAATTCACAGTTGAATTCAATTAGGCATCATAGTCCTCTATCGTATATCAAATCACCTAATTTGGGTGAAAGAATCCATGATTGCATTACCAATTCCTCAATTTGGTATTTGACATCTTACATAGAATGCTTGTCTCTCAATTATCGTATTAGTTATTAAAACTCAAAAATCTAGGTTATCACAACACATCTCTGCCATTGATGATTACCGGTGCAATGAAGGGAGGCATATGGATGCGATCAAAATAGGCAACTTGATCTTTGGTTCAGATCAGTAGCGAGAGACCATTAATGGCAGGTATAAGGCAGTAAGGCAAGGGTATCAACTGGGCGAACTATTGAATGGAGGGAGAGCATCTCTCCAGAAGTCCTGAAACTGAAAGGTTTTGGAGGAGAAGACAGCCGACGTAGGTTTCCCCTCCTAATAATCATGGTTATAATCATAATTAAATGGCTCATAACGTCCCCCTTTTTAGGCTCATTAAGTGGATTGATGCGATGATTTTGAGTCGCATTTATAGACCTTTTTTATATGTATTTTGTGCTTTTATTAGTCATTTTTATGGTTAATATTGCATAATTCACCCATTTTGGTCTTTGCCATCATTGTTTGTCAAATCCCCTTAGTTTTATCATGTTGAGCATTAATTATCACATTATCATAATTCGTGTGGATTTACTTGATCTTGTCTTGGAATTTTAGGAAAAACAAGTATCTTCTTCCGTCAATACCATCGACGGAAGTCGATACCATCGACAAGGCCACAGGTTTCCAGCCGAAAGGAGCAGCAAAGAGTCGATACCATCGACACCCAAGTCGATGGTATCGAGACCCCTTCAGGTTGCTGGCGAGGAAGCTGTCGATACCATCGACGCATGGAGGCTACAGCGTCGCTAAACGACAAAACCGACGCTACAGAGAGGTCGATACCATCGACCCAAGTCGATGGCATCGAGATGGCCACATGCACTCGGATAAAAAGACAAGAAGGCTGTCGCTACTACACTGGGTCAATACCATTGACCCGCGGTGATGGTATCGATGCCGGCAGATATGCGTTGGATTCAGATTGATTTCAATCGGACGGGTGGAGTTAATTGACGACCTAATTAGAGACTTATACCTAATGACGGCCGCCGAGACGAGATCATCATCTAATTTGCCATTGCACAAGTGCCGAGGAGGGAAAGAAAGGAGAACGGAGGACAGAGGTTCATACCTGTCGATCCGGACGCTGCCGAAGATGGATTTTACCACCGAGAGGCGGGAAAGCTCGTGTTCTACGCAAAGGATCAACCTGTTCTCCTCCATTCAGGGGTTTTCCCATTTAATTCACGTTTTTCATATGATTTCCCCTATTTCTACCATGTATTTGTGCGAGATGAACATGCGGGGCTAATCCCCTCCATCTTTAGGACCGGGAGTAGCCCGGGAATGCATTGTATGACAGTTTTATATTAATAATTCATATTTTCTCTCTTAAATCCGTGGTATGATTTTGTTTTCTCCATATATTGTTATGCTTGATCACCATAATAATAACCTAATGCCCTTAATCACTTCGACAGAAGGATTAACGGTTGAAAAGAGATGAAACCTACATTAATCGGTAAATCCCTTGACAAAGGAGGTGTAAAATTAATGGTGGAAACTGAGAGATCGTTCGTAATGCACTTAGTTTAGGGAATAGATTACTACGACGGTGGAATAAACCTAAACCTAAGTAGTGAATTACACCACGACAGTGGGTAATTCTGTTTTCAGGCGACTACCCGGATGGAGAGAGAAGATTGAGGAATTATATGAAACCTAATACAATGATAACCCGCGGTGAAACCGCAATCCTAAAGATACTCTTTTGAATTGATTAAATTAACATTTAATCGATTGGTTGTTTTGTTTTATTTTAACTTTTCTTTTAATTTTGACAACAAACCCCAATTTGTTATTCGGCTTAGCTGGTCGCAAATAGTTAGTAGGAGTCTCCAATAATTCAGCGTATCCCTGTATTCGACTCAGGCCTCACAAAGGCATGTACTACTCGACGCGTATACTTGCGTTTTAGCGCGTAGTAAAATACACGTCAAGTTTTTGGCGCCGTTGCCGGGGATACGGCGGAATTGTTGGCACTTTGAGTGCTACGAGCGGCCACTCTAGGCCACACATTTTTTTTATTATTTTGAAACAACTTCAAATATTTCTAAATTTCTCTATAGTTGTTTATACTTGTCTTAGCATAGTACTGAACGCGAATTTTCTCATTTCAGGTACGTTGTAGGGTGCATACACATAGTACAGACTATGACAATCGCACACCCGAGGTTCCGTTTTCGGGACCTATGGACGAGGAGCACTACGAGCAAGAGCACCAAGAAGAAATAAATTCTGAATCTGAAGCAGAAGAGATGGCCAAAGAACCAACGATATGGGCGAAGATCAAAGCTTCTTCCGCATCTTCCTCTAAAGGGCCGATAAAGAAGCAAGCAATCAATATACCAACGTACAAGATTGATCCAGCTCTAATTAATTTGGTCAAGTCCAATGCTTTCCATGGGTTGAAAAATGAGGATCCCATTGCGCACCTGAGTCAATTCGTGGAGAACTGCGATATGGTGAAAATTGATCGATTTCCGCAGACTGCACTTTATTTGAAGCACTTCCCGAGCACGCTAGCGGGAATTGCACGAGAATGGATACACAACCTAGATGACAAATTTGTGGAATCCTGGGATCATATGGTGGAGGTATTCTTTGAGAGGTTCTTCCCTCCTAAGAAGACCAACGACATGATCTGGAAGATTCATAATTTCACCCAACAGGCCGATGAAACATATTCTGAGACCTGGGAGAGATTTCAGGTTATGCTGAGGAGATGCTCACATCATGGGCTGGATAAGGAAACACAAGTGAAAATCTTCTATTTTTCTCTCTCTGAGCACGATAGGAGTAACCTTGATTCTGTAGGATCTGGATTCTTTCTGAATAATACAGATACCAGATGTTGGGAGATATTAAAGAACATGGCTAGGAAACAGTCATGGGGTGACAGAGGTGTTGTGGAGCAGGTCAAAGCTGCTGGCGAATCCAGAATAGTTAAGGAGCTGAACGATAAGTTAGATCGTCTAGCCAAGAAGCTATTATCTAAGGAAGAAGCATATGAGGAAGAGGAAGCCCAAGTCAAATTCGTGCAACAACAGGGCTACAAAAACAATGACTATGCATGGAGGAGAGATAAAAAGTTCTCATGTAAGGATCCAAATAATTTTCTACAGGATCCGGATGCCAAGCCACAGCCAAGAGCTGAGGATAAGAACAATGAACTACTGAGTCAAATGGTTCAGCAGAATCAGGAAATGATGGCTATGTTTGGGAAGCAATTGCAGTCTCAAGGTGATATTCTAACCAAGTTTGGGGAGACGCTGCAAAGCCGTGGAGCACAAATGTGGGCATTAGAAACCACTGTGGCACAGATTTCTAGAGAAGTGGCGGCCATCAAGCACGCCAATCAACAGAAACCGGCCGAGAATGCAAACGTGGCCCAAGCACACCATCAGGTCAAGTATATGTCTGTGGTAAGCAATGAGGAGGACTCTCAGGTGCAAGAAGCTGTAGAAGGAAGAAAAATGACTTTTAACACGCAGGCGACACCGGCGATACCATATCCACGCACTTACTATGGACTGCCAGGCGGAAATCCTTTCTTCAGAAAATCACAGAGAGTTATGAATATTGTATCTCCATGTAGGCAAGAAGAACAATTGAAGGCTGTTTGTGCACGTGTGGAAACATCGAATGCGAGAGAGGAACCACAACAAGCTGTTACTATTGAGGATGTCTCACCAAAGCCCACGTCAGAGGGAGTGATTGAAGCAAGCTTAGGGGAGGTAACCCCAAAAAGCTCATATGTGCCACCTCACATGCGTGTTGTTGCAGCAGATGTTTCAAAACTGAACAATACTAAGCCAAAGAAAGAACATCGTCATTTTAGGAAATTCTTGGAGATATTCTAAAAACTCCACATCAATATTCCATTAGTTGAAATGATCGAGAAGGTAACCGCCTATGGGAGGTTCATCAAGGAAATCATCAATAAGAAGAGGCAGATAAAATACGATGATATTTGTCGGATGAGTGAGATGGTGAGCTCTATGATTCACGGGAGTTCGCCAAAGAAGACAAAAGATCCTAGAGGTTTCTACATTCCGTGCTCAATAGGTGGTCGACATTTTTCTAAAGCACAATGTGATTCCGGCGCTAGCATAAATCTCATGCCTCTGGCGACATTTCAAAAGCTTGGGTTAAAAGAGATAAAGAAGTCAGTCGCGACAATTGAATTGGCAGATGGGTCATTAGTGAGACCATATGGAGTGTGTGAGGATGTTCTCGTCAAAGTGGATAGATTCATATTCCCGGTGGATTTCGTTGTCATTGATATACCACCGCTCCAAAGCTATGAAATTCTTCTAGGAAGACCGTTTCAAGCAACGGCGGACGTCGTGACTGCCTTAGGGAGAGGTATATTGTCCTTGGGAATTGGAGGAGATCGAGTTGAATTCAAGTTACCACATGATCCTCTAAGCAGTTCCCAAGGTTAAAAGATGATGAGATTCATACCGTCTAGCCTAAGACGTTAAATAAGGGCGCTTGTTGGGAGGCAACCCAACCATAGGTACATTAGGATAGTTTAATTATAATCGTAGGTTGCTTTATTTTTGGTTCAATTTTTAGTATAAAGAAGATACCTTGATCCGTTTGTTCATTTTGCAGGTTGAGACAGAGTCGATACCATCGACTTGCGTCGATGGTATCGACAAGGGTACAGGTTGAAGACTACAAATTTCGTTCTGAGTCGATATCATTGACGGCCTCGTCGATGGTATCGACATACCTACAGGTGGTCGAGAAGGAAACGTCGATAGTATCGACATAGTCGTCGATACCATCGAGATCTCTGGAGAAGTTCAGACCGATTTGTCTCAGTCATCTCGATACCATCGATGGCCTCGTCGATGGTATCAACATGATTCCAGGTTGAAATGAAAAAAAAAGCAGTGTCACAATGAAGCCAAGTCGATACCATCGACTCCTGTCGATGGTATCGACCATCCATGTCACCGATCCGCGCATAGAAATTGACGGCGATCGCGGCGTCCACGTCATCAATCCGGGTGCTGCGTCGATACTATCGACTTGCGTCAATGGTATCGACAGGTCGGAAATCCGGGTTTCATGATCCAACAATCGTCAGCCGTCGATACTCACGAGGGGGGCGGATAGCATCGAGACGTGTCGATACCATCGACCCGAGTCAATGGTATCGACGGGTCAACAGTGGCGCCGGCCAAGTCTATATAAGGAGAGTCATTACGTCATTTGATGTCACACCTTCAGAGTGATCTTCCTCCTTTGCGCCGAGCACTCCCCCGAGCCATCCGAGATCGAAGAGCAGCAACATCGAGCAAAGATCTTCACCGAGCGGAGAATCAATTCTCCATCTTCACCGAGCTCTTCTTCTTCAACCCTTTTTCTCCGCAGCCACCTCCACCTCCACAAGAGTGATCGGGTATCTTTGTTCCACTCTTAAGTTTGTTTTTTACTATGAGGCCATAGTCAGATTCAAGCTTAGGGGAGTAGTTGGAACAGCTCTATCTTTTATTGTTTTTAGTTTTTAGCATTGTTATTTGTTTCTGGCATCTTTAGTTTTTGTAGGATCCACGTGCTATCTAGTGTAACTGTGGATGTCGTACAAGTTTGTCATCTGGCTGTTAGTTCATGGGAAATTTAAGGGAAATTTAAATTTTTTTTGTGTCTTGGATAGCTTGCTTTGGTTGACCTTGGGGAACACATCCTACTAAAATGATTGATTATGTCAACTTTAAAACAACATGTCACACCTGTACTCCTAATGATTCATGAAAAGTGGACAGTAATGGTTGTTTGAGCCTAACCTAACCAAATGGTAATGAGACCTTAATTGGATGTAAGAGAGAGAACCCTCTAAACTACTACACATGTCAGTAAGGAGGGACACATAATATCTTTCTAAGGTTCAGTCATCTAATCTTGTGATCATTCCACTTCATTTTTCCATAATCCACATAAGAGTTGGAAGTAAAGTGCAATTTTAATTCCTTTTTGTGTGCATAGCATGTAGATAGGACTTGCATTGATATTTTCCATACTTTTGCATAAAAAGAAAAAAATATAGGGATTCATGCACATTACCTTTAGGTGCATGCCATGTAGTTGCACTCATGATTTTCATGCATAAAGTACATCATGTGTCTCAATTTTTCCCCAATGGTGAATTAAACTGTTCCATACCTTCTAAATATTGAAAAAAAAAATTCTGAGCATGAAGAAAATAGCCCAATAAACTTATCTTTAAGAAATTATGGATATGTGGGCTGAAGAAAAAAAAATTCTGAAAATCTGCAATATAAAAAAAAAGAATTTTGAAGAAAGTGAAATAAGAAGGAGAAAGGAACATGATATCACTCACATTTCAGGAAAATTGAGTACATGATGTAGTTAGACTAGATATCCATCTCATTTTGAGGTGGAAGGTTAGTGCACGCATCATTTTTACCCAATTTTAGGCATTAGGGCATTTCTAATGTGCATTGACATCATTTAGGACATTTTTGTATTATGCATGTTGAAACTGTACAATACTTCCAAGTTCTTCCATGAGCCACCCATTTTCATCCACCCGTTGCTTGGATTGGTAGGCCACCGTGAAATTCTCCTCACTAATGATTATCAGGAGAACTGCTTCCATGTAGATGGTAGTTAGGGCGAGCAACGTAGCATAGGCGATCACAAGATGCACCAATGCTGAATCGGCGAATTTTATTATGTTAACTGCCTTATGTGATAGTGTTCATCGGTTTGGAGGTTAATTTCTTTTATTGATGATTACTGTCGCCTTTAGGGTAATTACCGTTCTGTGGTTAGAGAAGGCCGGTTTGAGAATGTTCAATGGGAGTCATATGGGATGTTGGGTTGGTGTGTTGTTTTTCAGTTGACATTTGCAATTCTATTCTAAGGATTAGTTGCTCGAGGGCGAGCAATGTTCAAGCTTAGGGGAGTTTGATGCGATGATTTTGAGTCGCATTTATAGACCTTTTTGATATGTATTTTGTGCTTTTATTAGTCATTTTTATGGTTAATATTGCATAATTCACCCATTTTGGTCTTTGCCATCATTTTTTGTCAAATCCCCTTAGTTTTATCATGTTGAGCATTAATTATCACATTATCATAATTCGTGTGGATTTACTTGATCTTGTCTTGGAATTTTAGGAAAAACAAGTATCTGCTTCCGTCGATACCATCGACGGAATTCGATACCATCGACAAGGCCACAGGTTGCCAGCCGAAAGGAGCAGCAAAGAGTCGATACCATCGACACCCAAGTCGATGGTATCGAGACCCCTTCAGGTTGCTGGCGAGGAAGCTGTCGATAGTATCGACCCCAAGTCGATACCATCGACGCATGGAGGCTACAGCGTCGCTAAAAGACAAAACCGACGCTACAGAGAGGTTGATACCATCGACCCAAGTCGATGGCATCGAGATGGCCACAGGCACTCGGACAAAAAGACAAGAAGGTTGTCGCTACTACACTGGGTCGATACCATCGACCCGCGTCGATGGTATCGACGCCGGCAGATATGCGTTGGATTCAGATTGATTTCAATCGGATGGGTGGAGTTAATTGACGACCTAATTAGGGACTTATACCTAATGACGGCCGCCGAGATGAGATCATCATCTAATTTGCCATTGCACAAGTGCCGAGGAGGGAGAGAAAGGAGAACGGAGGCCAGAGGTTCATACCTGTCGATCCGGACACTTCCGAAGACGGATTTCACCACCGAGAGGCGGGAAAGCTCGTGTTCTATGGAAAGGATCAACCGGTTCTCCTCTGTTCAGGGGTTTTCCCATTTAATTCACGTTTTTCATATGATTTCCCCTATTTCTACCATGTATTTGTGCGAGATGAACATGCGGGGCTAATCCACTCCATCTTTAGGACCGGGAGTAGCCCGGGAATGCATTGTATGACAGTTTTATATTAATAATTCATATTTTCTCTCTTAAATCCGTGGTATGATTTTGTTTTCTCCATATATCGTTATGCTTGATCACCATAATAATAACCTAATGCCCTTAATCACTTCGACAGAAGGATTAACGATTGAAAAGAGACGAAACCTACATTAATCGATAAATCCCTTGAGAAAGGAGGTGTAAAATTAATGGTGGAAACTGAGAGATCGTTCGTAATGCACTTAGTTTAGGGAATAGATTACTACGACGGTGGAATCAACCTAAACATAAGTAGTGAATTACACCACGACAATGGGTAATTCTGTTTTCAGGCCACTACCCGGATGGAGAGAGACGATTGAGGAATTATATGAAACCTAATACAATGATAACCCGCGGTGAAACTGCAATCCTAAAGATACTCTTTTGAATTGATTAAATTAACATTTAATTGATTGGTTGTTTTGTTTTATTTTTACTTTCTTTTAATTTTGACAACAAACCCCAATTTGTTATTCGGCTTAGCTGATCGCAAATAGTTAGTAGGAGTCTCCAATAATTCAGCGTATCCCTGTGTTCGACTCGGGCCTCACAAAGGCTTGTACTACTCGACGCGTATACTTTCATTTTAGCGCGTAGTAAAATACACGTCATGGATCGTCGTTATATTGACTATAGTATATCAATAGACCATGAACCCCATAAATTTTAAACTTTTAAAGCTCCTATAGTGTAAATATGATTGCCACAAAATTTCATCTATGAATCGATATCATATAATGCTCGTTTATAAAAATATTAATTCCCCACTTCATGGTTCTAACTTGGTCTAACCAATTTCCTACCCTAGTCCACTCAATATAAATGTCACAAATATGATGTCTAATCAAAGTTTGGATTCAAATTACCAGTTGAACTAAATGATCTCAAAGAATGACAAATGATACTTGAATGAAAGACTAATTTCCAATTACTCTCTTAAAGGAAGAGTATTGAGTTATTTAGTACATGAAACTCAATAGGAGACAAATATTCATGATAATCAATCAAAATAGATCATACTGAAGTTGAAAAGGATGTGATTGAAATTGAGCTTTAGCTTAGTGAAAATATGCGAATAATAGTTTGAAATAGATTGAATAACCAAAATTTAGTATGTTACATAAAGATTACAAAACTAAAACATCTAAGGTATATCTATGATATCTATATCAAATGGGTCATCATCAACAACAACATCATCATCGACCTTAGGCTGGTAGTCCTCATCATCATCTGAAGGTGCAACAGAGATAGTAGCAGCCTCATTATCATCACTAGAAGAACCAGAAAAGTATCCATCATATTCATCCTCAGAAACATCAACCTCAACATCCTCAACATCATTAGACTCATCCTAAACATCCTAGTTAGGAATCTCCTCATCAGTAGGAGGTCCAAAACCTAGACCTGGCTACCTGGCATTCTGTGCAACCCAAGATATGCCACATCCATGTAATGCATTTGCTTGCTCAAAGGAAGGGGCAGTAGTCCCATCAAACCCAAGAAATAGAGTGGTAGTAGGACTAGTTGGTAGAGCTAGCAGAGGTAAAGCACTAGGGGCAGGAGTAGAAGCAAGTCCACCATCAACAGTAGGGGTGGCAATGGAAGTAGAAGGGTGTGGGGGGTCAGGATAGAACTAAGTATATGCATCAGAGGGATATTTAGCTCCAGAGTATGGCTGGTAGGTAGGGTAGATATGGTTGCATCATAGGTACATGGTATACATGATCTAGAAAAGGTCATGGTGGAGGTAATCCCGAACCTAAAGGTTATACGCATGTTGATGCATCATATATCCCATGAGGGTTTCATTTGATACATTAAAAGAGGTGCGGTCAGTTCGGGGTGGTGGAGGTGCTACATAGGCTTGGGTAGAGGTGAGGGCTCTAGGAGTGGTAGGGAAAGTAGGAAGAAAAACCTTCTTGATGGTTGTTTCACTGATGCTGACTCATTTCTGACTTGACTTGTATTGAAGATCATGGAAAAGATATTTATGAGTCATAACAACAAAAAGACCACATATCAAGGCAGGACAAGGACAATGACTGCCAGATGTGTTCTTCCCTGAGTCAAAGAAGGTCATGTGGTGAAGAATGTAATGAGACCACTTGACTCTGATATTCTTCAAAAGAGAGTAAATTATCACAATGATGGTTTCTACAATCTCCATTTGATTTTTCTTCTGATGGACATTGCAGTTGACAACCAATGCGATAAGATGGTTTTTGATGTTGAGGGAAGAGGATGGAATGGTAGACTTCTTCCTATATGGGACATCAGGCTTCTTCAAAACTTAAGAATATCAGGAAGTGTAATATCATTGCTTTTGTAGAAAGCCTCAAGGTCAAGTAGGTCATAATAATTAGGATAGTCATCCCTCCATGTGTCAGTAATATGAGTACCATTGAAAAAGATATTCAAGGAATCTATATAGATGGTAAATTTGGTATCAGCAATCATGGAATTCATAATTACGTAAATATTGGGTGGTGTCACTATCGTGTTGTAGTTCCATTGGAGATTTGCATAGAAATCATGGATCACCTTGGTGCTAGTGATCAAATTGTTGTAGCACAGGAGTTCTACACACAATGCACTATGGTGATGGGTTTTAAACACCTCAACGACCTCCTTTATAGCCTCACTCCTGGAGAAACTAGGTTTGTATATATCTCAAAAAGGGAAAGGATTCCTAGGGAGGAGTTCCTTATAGCGATTTAGAGCTTGGGAGTATATAAAGTATGTGTCATCAAAGGAGATGGGGTGAGGAGCAGAGGAAGAGAAGGGTGCTCCAACATGGATGAATCTCTTCCTATGGTTGTAAGCCATGGAGGCAGATGGAGAAGCAAAGATAACCAAGGAAGAAGAAAAATTCCACAAAAAGGTCATTTAGGCACCTAGGTAGGCACGGGAAAAGGCAAGAGAATCCAAATGGAGGTTGGGAGAGGAAGGTCGAACCTTGGGTTTGAGACCAAGGGAGCATGAGGTCGGGATCGTTCGATTTTTCTTTAGTTGAGAGGGAGAAAATTCAGTAGATACCCTTTTTTAATTTGGTCCAACCCCACCTTCGGTCAAGTTTTGGGATGCAAAAGCTTGACATATCGAGTATTTCACTATAACCTTGGCCAGGGATTGGTCGAGTTGGTGATTTGACCTGATGGGCAGTGTCAAAAAATTTGAAAATTTTTAATTCCTAGCCTCTAGGGTGCTAAATAAATTTAATTCTTTATCCCATTATGCATTTTATACATATTGAGACACATTTCACTCATCATAGGGTACTATTTTGCGATAAATCATTTGGTTGCAAAATATACCCAAAAACAAGTGAAACAAGGTAGGGAAACACGGCAACTATATCACTTAGCAAGTGAGAGATGGTCAATTTTAAGCAAGAAACATATAGATAAGAGACCAACTAGCTAGAAGGCATGTCAATATCATCAAGAGGAGTAATAAGCAGTTTTAATCTAATAAAAGTAAATTTCTCTCTAGCTAGAGGTTTAGTGAAAATGTCTGCAAGCTGGTTTTTTGTGTCCACATGCGTGATATAAATATCCTCCTTAACAATGTGGTCACGAAATAAGTGATGATGGACCTCTATATGTTTAGATCTAGTATGTAAATAAGATTCTAAGTTAGGTTAATTTCACTGGTATTATAATAGTAGATAGGAGAATCATCAAAATGAATGTTGAAGTCTTGGAGCATTTGCTTTGTCCATAGGACTTGGGCACAACAACTTGCAGTTGTAATGTATTCAACCTCAATAGTTGAAAGAGCCACATTGCTCTATTTCTTAGAGAACCAAGAAGCTAGGCATTGTCCTAGGAAGAAGTAAGTGCCACTTGTGCACTTTATATCAATCAAGAAACCTACATAATCAACATCACTATAGGTAGTAAGAGTAAAATCCCTTGACTTGGGATACAATAGTACAAAGTTTTGAGTTTTGTCTAGATACCTAAAAATCCTCTTAACCACTATGAGATGTGATGTCCTAGGAATTGATTAAAAGCTAACACACAAGACAGCACTAAACATTTTATCGGGTCTACAAGTAGTTAAATAAAGTAAACTTCCAATCCTACCTCTATGGAGCTTCTCATCTACATTTTATCCTTTGTCATCTATGTCAATCTTGCTAGTGTTTGACATGGGGGTGTCCATTGGCTTGGTGTTCTCCATTCCCAAAGCACTTAAGTAGTTCACTGGTGTACTTGCCTTGGTTGCATGAAGTTCCCATCGTTCGTTTGTTTGATTTGAAAGTGAAAGAATAAAGTAAGCTCCACCATCATGCTCATCTCGAACTCACTCTACACAAGAGCAATAAACTCCTTGCAAAGATCAAGATCAGTTCCTCCAAAGATAATATCATCAACATAAATTTGAATAGTTAAGAAATTGCTAGCAGTGTGTTTGAGAAATAAGGTAGAATCGACTTTGCCTATGATATAAACATTGTCTAAAAAATAGTTCTTTAGTTTCTCATACCAAGCTCGAGTTGCTTGTTTAAAATCATAGAGATCTTTTTGTAACAAATACACATGGTTAGGAAATTATCATGCTCAAAGCTAGGATGTTGAGCAACATATACTTCCTCCTCAATTGTACCATTAAAAATGCACTTTTAACATCTATTTGATAAAGCAGAAAGTTCTTATGACTAGCAAAAGAAAGCAACATTCTAATTGACTCAAGTCTATATATATGTGCATATGTTTCATCAAAATAAACACCTTCCTACTGGTTGTAGCCTTGAGCAACTAACCTTGCTTTGTTTCTTACCACTTTTCCGCTTTCATCAACCTTGTTGCAGTAGACCCACTTTGGGGCAATAATTTTTCTATCGCTTGGTCTTAGTACAAGAGTCTACACGCAGTTCTTCTCAAGCTATTCCAACTTTTCTTGCATGCCTAGGATCCATTCATCATCTTTGAGACCTTGTTTGACATCTTTTGGCTCAAGTTGGGAGATGAAGGCATTTTCTGCTTGTTCTTTGTTGTAGGTAGCCTGCGTCTTCACCCTTTTAAAAGTATTACCTATGATAATCTCTTTAGGATGATGCTTTGCAATGTGGGGGGTTGGATCCTTCTTTTCTTCTTCTTTCTTTTCTTAATCAGGCAACACCACTTTTCCTTTATCAACAATGTTGAGCTCTTTCAAGTGAGGGATCACCTCATCTAGAACATCATCATTATCAATATTCTTGGAAATGGAGGGGTTATTTTCAATAAATCTAACATTGATATATTCTTTACTTTACACAAATAAATGTCAAATACTCTATAAGCCTTGCTAGTAGAGTTATAGCCAATACATAAAGCCTTGTAAGACTTTAGATCAAACTTGTCGATGGAATCCTTGGTGTTAAAAACTAAAGAAGGACAGAAAAAAAACATGAATGAAATCAATGGAAGGCTTTCTACCACGCCATAGATCATAGGGGGTTTTCTTCAAAGATGGATGAGTAAAAACTCAATTTTGCACAAAAGATGAAGTACGAACGGCTTCAGGCCAAAACTTCTTTAGAGTGTCATACTCTATAACCATAGTCGTAGACATATACTATGGTGACCTATTCTTTCTCTTTACAACCCCATTTTGTTGAGATGTTCAAGGTGAAGAAAAGTTATGTGCAGACCTGGATTCCTCACAAAACTGTTCAAGTAAATTATTTTCAAATTCTCCCCATGGTCACTACGGATAGAGATGATCCATTAAGAAGCTTCATTTTCAACTCATTTGCAAAAAATTGAGAAAATGTAAAGAGTATCACTTTTTGAAAGAAGAAAGAAAGTCCAAGTATAGCAAGAAAAATCATCGACAATCACAAGACAATACTTGCTACCACGAAGTGATTACATACGCTTTGGTCCAAACAGATCAATATGAAGAAGCTCAAGAACTCTTTTGGTGCTAAGGAATCCTTTGGATTTGAAGGAAGATTTGGTTTTCTTTTCTTGGGTATAAGGTTGACATTCCTCATAATTTTTAAAATCCAATTTTGGAAGTCCCTTTACCAAATCCTTTTCCTCAACTTCTTCATTTGATTCATACTTACATGACCAAGCCTACGGTGCCATTAAGAAATATCATTCTAATTGGCAACAACATATCTACCAACAATAGGCTTAATAGAGTCAATCACAATAATATAGAGATTACCATTTCTAGTTCCCTTATATATAACATTGTAGGATAGGGAATCTAGAAGCAAGCATTCAAGTGAGGTAAAAAGAATAAGAGAACCATTATCAAAAAATCACTTATTAAATTGTGATGTAGGTGATACATAAGAAATACATTCTTGATTCATAATGAATCACCTACATCACCCTCACCTATCACCTTACCCTTGTTGTTGTCACTAAAAGTAACCGACCCTCCTTTATTCTTGTGAATCAGTTGAAGTGGATGATTTCATCTGTCATATTCTTTGAGAATCCACAATACATTTTCCTTTTACTTGCAAGAAAGGAAGATGTCAGTTTGCAATTCAAAGTTTAGGATCTGGTGTTAGCTTGGGGACCCATTTCATCTTTGGGTTGGTCCCCTTCTCTCTATATGGACAATAAGTAGAGTAATTGTCATCACACTTGCAATGCACACAAACCATAGGGTTCTTAGAGATGAATGACTCTCCATGAAAAATAGGAGGTTCCTTGCTCTTTTTCTTACCCTTTCCCTTGTTCTTGCTCTTTGGAGATTCCCCAACATATCCCAAACCACTAGTACCACTATGATTGGTAGAGTGATCTAGAACTTCATTGAGGGATTTCTTCCCTTTGAGGAATCTATATAAGGAAGCTCTTAGTTTGTGATTATGATCACTAAGAGTAATGACAGTAGAAGATAAAGTAGAATGATTATCTAGTACATGAAGTAAGTCAGCCTCCAAACAGAGGGCTTTAGTAAGATAAAAATCTTTTTCTAAAGTAATATTAGCAACTTCATGACTAGGCAACAAAGGTATAGAAGAGAAATCATTAACTTGAGAAAGAAATCTAGCATTTTCAGCTCTAAGAATAACAAGCTCATCAAGATAAATTCTATTTTGATCCTTAGTAGCACGACAAGCAAGCTTAAGATTTTCATTTTTAGTTCTAAGTAAAGAAATCTCATCTAATAGGGCTTGGTTTTCTTCGTTAAGACTATTGATGTTCTTAAGGTAGATACATTGTCTAATTCAACTCCATTGTATTAGAGCTCAAGTTCAAGAAACTACCCTTGCAAGGAATCAATGCTATCAAGATGCAACTTATCATTTTGATCAAGAATATATATCTTAGCATACAAATCATATATGATCTTCCCTAACCTTTTCTTTTTATACTTGCATTCAGAATAAGAGGAATGAGAAGCATTTAACATATAAATAACAGTTTCTTTGGATAACTCATGCGGGCTTACGTCACTTGCCTCACTTACCTCATTGATTTCTTCACTTGTGGATGACATGAGTGCAAGATTGCATTCTCCTTCATTTGATCTTGAGCCACTTGAAGAGGATTCCTCCCAAGCCATATGATCTGCATCCTTTCTCCTCTTGTCCTTATTATCCTTCCTCTTTTACTTTGCTTCCTTCTTGTAGTCATTCTTCTTCTTATGGCTGCTCTTATGGTAGGCCTTTTTTGCCTTGGGGTATTCATTGTTGTAGTGCCCCTTTTTGTCCACATTCATAGTATCTAGGAGTTGAGGATGAGGAAGACTTTCCCTTGAACTACTTGCCTATGGATTAGTTTGCTTCATGATCACTAGGGCCATCATCTTCACTTGAGGAGGATGGAGAGGACCGACAAGCAAGTTGTTGTTGGAGAATCATAGACTCCATTTGAGCTTTGAAGGCATTGTATTTGATCTTCTTTGATTCCTTCTCATGTTTCTTGTCATATTCTTCTTGCTTGTCTAGCCTTGGCTCATGATCTTTAAGGTTTCCAATGAGCTCCTTAGGGACTAAGTCACTAATACTTCTAACTTCTTCAATGGAAGTCACCTTGGGTTCCCATATCTTGGGAAGATACTTTAGGATCTTGGAGGTGATATTTCCTCTATCCAAGGTGTGGCCCAAAGCAACAAGCCCATTGATGATGGTTTTGAGCATTATGTACATCTCGACCACTCTTTCCTTCTTGCCCTTCTTGAAGTTTTCAAGTTGTCCATTGAGAATGTAGATCTTTGATTCTTTAACTTGTTGTGTGCCTTCATAGGTAATGCACAACTTGTTCCAAATCTAATGGGTTGTGTCCCAAGATGAGATCACATTGAACTCAGAGGGAGTGAGGGAAGCATAGGTGATGCTTATCACCTTGTCAATGAGATGTGCCTTCTTGAGTGTAGGTTCATCCCAAGTAGATACATCACCTATCGATTCCTTGGATGGAAGAATCATCACCTTCCACATGTCGTAGTTTATACCTTGAAGGTAGAACTGCATTTGTGATTTCCTATAAAGGAAATTTGTGTCGTCGAAAATTGGGGTCTCATGGAGAAGCCTCCCACTAGGTTGAGGGACCCAAGTAAGTCACCCATCTTCTCATCTCATAGGAGATGTGTCACAGAAGACCGTGGCTCTAATACCACTTGTTAGATTGAAGGGCTCTAAATAGGGGGTGAATAGAGCTAATAACACATGTACAAAACTTGTTATACCTTTGAGTTACTTCAACCAGGCACAATTCCAAATAGTGATTTTTAAGGCAATCTAAACATGCATAGCAAGGATGAGAGAGATTGAAACAACCAATTGAACAACCTATTTTTGAGTGTTTCTACTCTCCAAACTAGGAGAGAGTTAGTCCACTACCTAGAGAGGTCAAGCCCTAGGATTTTGCAACCTATGTATACTTATATTCCATTATCTGCATACAATTGACCTTCCTTTTCCTTGGGACAAGGATACCTGACTTCTCTTTAAGGTCAGGGGAGCCAATAACCTTACAACCAAGGACTTACCTATTCAGATCTAGAGTCTTCTACCTCACCAAGGTCTTACCCACTCTTACAAGCAGCTGGACACCTTTGCTAAGGAGATCTCCTCTTTGCAACAAGTCTTTACCCTTGAAGTATTAACCCATTCTACTCCTAGATCTTCTACCTTTCCTTCCTCCTTCACTCGGAGAAGCTTTTTGTGCCATCTTCTATAGCTTGAAGAAGCTTGCACCTTCTCCTTCACTTGGAGAAGCTTTCACCAACTTGATCTTAGAAAGGGGTTGAGAAAAGAGAAGCTTTGAGAGCTTTACAAGCATATAATGAAGTAGCTCTCTCACACAGATCCTGTCTCACTCATAATGACAAATTGAAGTGTAACTAATAGAGAGAAAGGGTATCAAGTGGACTAGATACTGTGATGACCGTCTCGCGAAAACAAGATTAACTAATGCGGAAGCGAATTATTTGCAGCGGATTACTGAAAATCACTAAAAATTAAAACTTTTTGCAAGAAGATCCACAAACTGTGAAACTTTGACATAAAGAACCAAAGTAAGTTATTTACAAACTGATTCATCATTACATCTCTGTATCATTTCATCTCGAGAGTCATAACATTGCCAGCCCTGTTAAACTATGCATGAGCAGGATACAAAAATCTCGAGGCTTCAAGCCAAAATCTTAGATCAACATCAAACACTCTACTGACTCCTAGGACCTGAGAGTACAGAGACGACTCATAGGACTTTCTATATACAACTTGACAGCTCATATCCCCACCTAGGATTTACTGCTGTCCCTGCTACTGCTGCTGCTGCTCTTCCTCTGTAATAGGTTCCTTGCCTTTTCGTCGGCGGTTACCTAAAAATTTAATCCCACGGGGGTGAGACAATTATAAAAATTGTCCCAGCAAGAGATATAACTCTCCGCCAATAACATTGTTATTGTAAGTGATAGAATAACACTGAGCAGTAGAAATATAAACATTTATCAGCAGGTAATGCATTAGATAAACTAAATAGAGCAGCATTCTCTATGCAATCATTTCAGTTGTAACTTGAATAAGAAGCAAGTTATCCATTTAGGAAGAAATATAAAGATAATGTAAATCATTTATCCAACTAGAACATTTTAATCAATGTATTCTCAACCATTGATTCTCATAGTTCAACCTTAAGCAAATATGCTACACGGCTGATTACATATTACAAACATACTTATGCCCTGAGGATATGAGATATACCGCTCATACTCCAACCGACCACTGCGAAGTGGAAATCGGTACCATACATAGATCATCAGAAGAGCCGGATTTCTATGACCTCATCCTCCTCAGTCAGTGTGAGGAACAACATACATGACATCTCGTGTCTCTGCTATAATAGCTTTCCATGGTATTCTGGCAACTTCTCTATTAGAGTTACAGTGGCATTCTGTACTCTCTTCGCCATTGAGGGATTTCTTGTTTATCTCTCATCGATGCGACATTAACAACATTATCGGGAGATTAGTGATACATCATCCCGACATATACATATAATGAAGAATTGAGAGATTTAGTGTTTATCTCACATCAATTCCTTCATTAGGGCATAAGGATATTCGCGCCCATAACCCCCACATACTCAAAAGTATGCTCTCCAGGAGTTCCCTTAGGAAAACCTGTTTCACCATCACCTGACTACTGACGATGATGGATCTATGGTCAGAGCTCTACATGATATCATTTCACTTGATTATTTAAGTACATTACAACATTCTTTTAGCATCAGGCATGTTGTGAATCATATAACATTATAACATTTGCTATAAAGAATGAGTACTATTTCTATCAAGTTCATTTCACAGCTTTGCTAACATTGGGATCTCAATCCCTTATCATCTCATCATCATGGTTCAAGAATATGGGTGTTAAAACCCTTAAATCATCAAGACACATGTTACCACTTTAACAGGTAACTTAATGCCATCAAGTCATCTAACAGTGTAAACATGATAAATGTAATGCATGTATTTCACATGGCTCTTAAAGCCTATCAAACTCTTTTGTTACCTTTCACTAGGCAACATGGCATATCATTGCTTATAGAACTTATAAAGTGTTTTCAATACACAAGGCATCATAGCTCATACCTGACTATGTTCAATACCTCATGAAACCTGCATGATTAGTACAGATGATAACAACACATCAATTTTATATCAGTACAATGCAAAATAATGATAACATCACTATTCAAGGATTACCCCACTATGCCCTTACTAGGGTTAGGGTTTCCTTTTTAATTCAATTAGGGTAACCATTCCCTTAGATAAATTAGGGTTAATAACTTATCCCTCATCTTCTATAAGATGAAGTTACTTCAACCTTGATTAATCTAAGTCAACTCAATCTTGCAAGAAGAATTGACATCATAGGATATGTCATTATATCAAGTTCATTAAGAACTCAATCTCCCTTGGATTACATCATGTGATTGATTACATAAACCACTGACCTTCATCCAATTTGAGAGTTCATACTCTTTGGTTGATTACCTTCCAAGTGATCTTGGAATAGGCGAAACCATTTAGTAGGATAGTAATTGAAACCACTTAACAAAATTGAACTTCTGAAACTGTTTAAGCCTCAACTGATTTGGGATCGTTTGGCCCCAAACGGTCTTGAGACCGTTTGGTCCCAAACGGTCTTGAGACCATTTGGTCCCAAATGGTCTTGAGACCGTTTGGACTCAAACGGTCCTGAGACCATTTGGTCCAAACCACCTCAAAACTGAAAGGACCAAATATGGTTTCCATCAATCACATTGAATTAGGGTTTTCAATGTTGAACCCTTCAATCGATCTTGCACATGTTAGACACTAATCAATTGAGTTAATTAGATCAACCCTCAACTGATTTGATACTCAATTGACCCTCAATTGATCCTCAATTAGGGTTGGAATCAATTGAATTAGGGTTTAGAATCAATGAACCTTCAATATTCATCAATGTGTGACTAGTTACTTCATAACTATTGAACCACCATTCAAATGGGGTATGACCTGACCCTAAACGGTCTTGAGGTCGATTGGATGACCTCCAAACGGTCTTGAGACCGTTTTCCCATCATATCACTCAAAACCAAGCAATCCAATTAGGGTTTGGTTCATTGAAGTGCTCACCAAATCATCAATTTATTGCAGATCAACTTGATATCTTTAGACCTTCAACCACTGAACTATACCAAACCCTAGACCTCCAAACGGTCTTGGGTGACCACCAAACGGTCTTGAGACCGTTTGGATGAGCTCCAAACGGTCTTGAGACCGTTTGCCCATCCAACCTTTGGACTTTAGTGAAAAATCATCATGGATTGGTCTATCAAGTTGATCAACAAATCAGCACTACCTTGCAATATGATTAGTACCTTTGGACCTTCAATTGGTCAACTATACTTGAACCCAGACCTCCAAACGGTCTTGGGGTGATCCCCAAATGGTCTTGAGACCGTTTGGGTGATCCCCAAACGGTCTTGAGACCGTTTGGGCTAATCAACCCAAAATCTCAACTTAACTCATTGGAATTTCAGCACTGTTTTCAATTAGGGTTTGCCTAATTGATTGGCCTTCAACTCATGACTCGTTTGGAATTAATCCATAAAATTTGGTGAGTCATTAGATCACATCATAAGGAATAGTAATCCCAAACGGTCAACGCTTGGTCAACGCACTCAAACGGTCTTGAGACCGTTTGCCCAAAAAGTTCAATTAAATCAGATTGAAAATCAGCACTTAATCCAATTAGGTTTCCCTAATTGATTAGGCTTCAACTCACGATTCCTTCGGAGTTAATCCCTCACATTTGGAGGGTTATTAATAAACATAATTATAAACAGGAATCCCAAACGGTAAACGCTTGGTCAACCATCTCAAACGGTCTTGAGACCGTTTTCTCAACCAGGTCAAGTTAATCAGGTTGAAAATCAGCACTTAATCCAATTCGATTTTCCTAATTGATTGGCCTTCAACCTATGATTCCTTTGGCGTTAACCCCTCAAATATGGAGGGTCATTAGCCTACATAATTAGGAACGAGATTCCCAAACGGTCAACGCTTGGTAAACCATATCGAACGGTCTTGAGACCGTTTTCCACCAAATGGTCTGCAAATCGTTTGGTCACCAAACGGTTTTGGTGAAACCGTTTGGTCCCAACCAATGAGATCATTTGCTCCCAAGATATTTGGTGAGGTGCTTGCTTATGATGATGTCATCATCATCTTCCTTCGTGCACCCAAGAACAGCAACCGTTCTTGATGGAATTTACAGCAAAGAAGCAAAAGTTTATCAAATTGAAGAAATCAATCAACAAAGCATAGAAGATTGATGCAATAGCAATGTTTGACGGTTTAAGTTATAAAACCCGCCTCAAATTTGATCTCCAAGCTCCAAGCTCCATGGCTTTAATGGTTGATGGAGCTCCAGCAACTATCCAAGGTTCGTTCTTGAGCTTTTGGATGAAATGGATGGCTAGAAATGGAAATCGAGTGAAGAAAACCTAGAATCAATCATTGATTTAGGGTTTTCACCATGAATCCAAGGTAGAAGATGATGAAACCTTACCTACAGGCGGTGTTCGTCCTTCTCCTGCTGCTGAGCTCTCCTTAGGTCGGCCAAAGCAAAAGGAATAAGGAAAAGGCTAAGGGAAACGTTCCTTATGTGTTATTGAAATAAGGTATATATAAAGAATATGTATATGGGTCTTTGATGAAAGCGAAAATGAATCATTTTCCTTAAATAAATTCCATACTAATTTCCCCCTAATCGTCCTGCATTACTTGATCACGAAACCACCTTCAAACTTTCGTAAAAGCTCTTCATTATCCAAGAATTAATGGAAAAGAAATTAAGCACCTTAATCCTTATTATATTAATATCCATATGTGAGTGGGTTTTCTTTTTCTTATAATAATGGTGAGTGGAATTTCACCTACTTAGGATATTTTCGTTCCTTATCTTGGAAAAGGAACGTCCATCCTTATTCAAAATCAACCCAAAACATTTTGGTTGAAAGCCCTTCAATTATTTTTATTCAGTTTTGCCCTAAATTGATTTAGGGTTTCAATTAGGATTAAATCTTGATTATTTTAATGTCAAGATTCTCTCTCCTCCAAGATAATTCAAATGAGGTGCCCATCTCATTTTCTTTGCTCTACTTGATGACAAAGATTATTAGGGACCTTATTGAAGTGGTAATTTGCATATTGAACCCAAGGTTTTGGGTAAATTGCACTTTACACCAAAACCAGGTTTTAATGTACAAACTTTGCTTTATCAGCACTTTCTTGGTATTCAGGCTATCACAAGCCATACCTCTGCATCATCTTCATTCTTATGATGCATCAACACATGAGGAACTCATTATCATACAAAATTTGCAATCTAACCCCTCAACTTGGGTAATTTGCACTTTAGTCCAAAATTAACAAAACAATGTTTCAACATTATTCAAAAAGGACTGAAATTGAAATATGAGTTCCTCAAGAGCCTTAATTACATTTCAAAAGTTAACCACAAGCATAAAATCACATATTTGAGCAAAACACCTAGGGTTAGTTCATAACCCAGGTCAGGGATGTTACAAATTATCCACCCCTTACAAGGATTTCGTCCCCGAAATCATTACAAAACATATTAAGAGAAAAGAGCAGGGTATTTCCTTCTCATCTCTTCCTCTAGTTCCCATGTGGCTTCTTCAGTACCACGATGATTCCAGAGGACTTTCACAAGACTTATGTCTTTCTTTTTCAGCTTCTTGATTCTTCTATCAAGAATCAACACAGGTCCTTCAACATATGATATATCATCATTAAGCTCAACCTCCATAGGCTGTAGAATCGTTTCTATGTCAGGGTGACATTTCCTTAGCAAGGAAATGTGGAACACTGGGTGTAACTTTTGCAATTCAGGTGGTAACTCCAACTTATAAGCTACCTTTCCAACCCGTTCTATAATTGGATAAGGCCCCATAAATCTAGGAGCTAACTTTCCTTTCCTTCCAAATCTAAGGACTCCTTTCCAAGGTGAGACCGTGAGGTATACTCTGTCTCCAACCTGGAATTCTAAAGGTCTACGACGCTTGTCAGCATAGGATTTCTGCCTATCCTGTGCAGTCTTCAACTGTTGTTGTATTATTTTAATCTTCTCGGTGGTTTGCTGCACAAGATCAGGGCCCAAAAGTTGATATTCACCAGTTTCATACCAACATAGGGGAGATCTACAACGTCTACCATACAAAGCTTCATAAGGTGCCATGTCAATGCTGTGCTGATAGCTATTGTTGTCGGCAAACTCTATCAAGCTTAGATGTAGATCCCAACTTCCCGTAAACTGAAGGACACATGCCCTAAGCAAGTCCTCCATGGTTTGTATTGTCCTCTCAGACTGTCCATCTATTTGAGGATGGAAGGCTGTACTAAACCTTAATTGTGTGCCTAAGGCTTTATGAAGTTGCTCCCAAAAATGACTTGTAAACTGGGGACCTCTGTTAGAAACAATGGTAACTAGGACCCCATGCAGCCACACTATGTCATCTACATATAGTTGTGCCAGATTCTCAGCAGAATAGGTTGTTTTGACAGGTAAGAAGTGTGCTGTCTTTGTCAACCTATCAACTATTACCCAAATGGAATCATGACATTTGGTTGTTCTGGGTAAACCAACCACAAAATCCATGGTCACATGATCCCATTTCCACTGTGGTATAGGCAGAGGCTGCAGTGTTCCTGCAGGCTTTTGGTGTTCAGCTTTAACCTGTTGACACACTGGACACCGCATCACGAACTCAGCAACATCCTTCTTCAAACCAGGCCACCAATACATATCTTTCAAGTTATGATACATCTTGGTGCTTCCTGGATGCATAGCATACATAGAAGAATGAGCTTCTTCTAGGACTAACTTCCTTAAGTTATCAGCATCAGGTACTATCATTCTACTATGATAACAGGCTACCTGATCATCTGAATCATAGAAACCTTCTCGTTTCTCACTACCATACTCTGATCTAATCTGCTGAACTACAACATCAGATTGCTGTGCCTCCTTTCTGTTGTCTCAGAGTAGGTTTTATGTGCATCTCAGCTAACAAACCGGCTAACAACGATACTTTAAGCTGTATGTTGTTTTGCCTCAAGGAGATAAGCATCTCTCTCTTAGAGCACACTAAGGAGTTCAACTGTGTTTTATCTAGAGCTGGTGTTGCTGATTTTCTACTTAATACATCAACAACCACATTGGCTTTCCCTGGATGATAATCAATTGTACAATCATAGTCCTTGATTAATTCCATCCAGCGACGTTGCCTCATGTTAAGCTCATGCTGAGAAAAGATATACTTTAGGTTCTTGTGGTCTGTGAAAATCTGAAATGTTTCTCCATAGAGGTAATGTCTCCAGATCTTCAAGGCATGAACTACAGCAGCTAGTTCTAGATCGTGTGTTGGATAATTCTGCTCGTGTTTCTTAAGCTGTCGGGAAGCAAAAGAAATCACTTGCTTATCCTGCATTAACACACATCCTAGTCCATTCTTAGAGGCATCACAGAAAACTATATACCCTTTCCCTTGCTCAGGTAACACCAATACAGGTGCACTAGTCAACCTTTCCTTCAACAACTGGAACGATTGTTGACACTTGTCATTCCACACAAAAGGAACATCCTTTCTGGTTAACTTGGTTAAGGGTAAGGCTATGGAACTGAAGTTCTTAATGAACCTTCGATAATAGCCTGCCAACCCTAAGAAACTACGAATCTCCGTTGGTGTCTTCGGTTGCTCCCACTGTAGAACAGATTCTACCTTTTTAGGGTCAACACGAATACCTGAAGCAGATATTACGTGTCCAAGGAAAGAAACTTCTGGTAGCCAGAACTCACATTTGCTAAACTTAGCATATAACTTATGCTTTCTTAGCAAAGTCAGAGCCTGACGAAGATGGTGCTCATGCTGCTGAGCACCTCTACTGTAGATCAGGATGTCATCTATAAAGACGACTACACATTGATAAAGAAAAGGTCGGAAGATTCTATTCATGAGTTCCATAAATGCAGCTGGTGCATTAGTTAGTCCAAATGACATAACTGTGAACTCATAGTGACCATAACTTGTCCTGAAGGCAGACTTAGGTATGTCACCCTCCTTAATACGTAATTGATGGTATCCCGACCTCAAATCTATCTTTGAGAAGATGGTTGCACCACGCAACTGGTCAAACAAATCATCAATCCTTGGCAGAGGATACTTATTCTTTATAGTCACTTTATTAAGTTGTCTGTAATCAATGCATAACCGCATTGACCCATCCTTCTTCTTAACAAAGAGGACCGGAGCACCCCAGGGTGAAGTACTTGGTCGGATAAAACCCTTCTCAAGCAACTCTTGTAGTTGTTTCTTGAGTTCTGCCATCTCAGCAGGCGCCATTCTATATGGTATTTGTGCTATTGGCTGTGTGCCCGAGATTAGATTAATCTCAAAATCAATCTCTCGGGGTGGAGGTACACTTGGATGTTCTTCAGGAAATACATCTTGAAATTCCGTGACTACAGGAACTTCAGTAGGATTAGGACTCTCCATGGTGGTATCTACCACATGGGCCAAGAATGCATAACATCCTTGCCTCATCATCTTCTCAGCTACCATGGCTGACACAAGACAGGTTGGAAGGATCTTTCTGTCTCCTTGAAAGATCCATGTGTCACTGTTATCTGTAAACACAGCTTGCTTGGACTCACAATCCAAGACAACCTTGTACCTTTCTAAGGTGTCCATCCCAAGAATTATATCGAACCCATGCATCTCAAGTGGTATAAGATCCACTTGGATGTAATGTTCAGAAAAGGAAAGAATACATGGAGAACATACTTCCCACAACATAGCAGATCCCTTTAAAGGAGTTTCTAACAACAAACTATCTGCTCTATGACTTGTAGTCATGTTGCAGTCAAGAATCACTCTCCGAGTGATAAAGGAATGAGTAGCTCCTGGATCAATTAAAACAGATACGATGCAGGATGTAGACATATCAGAATAAAATAGTTTCATCTGACCTATCACAACCCGAGGGTTGATCACTGCATCAGGTGGATTCATCGCATAAAATCTCGCCGTTGCCTGTGGTTGATTTGGTGCTCGATGACTAGGTGCTGATGATCCAGCTTGGGACGCTTGTCCACGTCCTCTAGCTCCACTTGGAAACTGCCTCCTTTGAGAACCTTGCTGACTCTGCCTTTGAGGTTGAGTCACACTCACCTCTCGGGCTCTACAATCCTTCATCAGATGTCCCACCTTTCCACATATAAAACAACTTCTGATCCCCTACTGTGGTCTGGATGGTCCTGTAACCGATACAGATGCTGAGCTGTGAGCTCTTTTTGGTGGTAAACTTCGTCCTCTACCCCTATTTGACGTCCACTGCGTCTGGGTATTGAATCTAGGTGTTGCCATTGGTGCAGAAAACCTCAGTTTCTTGAAACCTTTGGATGAAGATCCTCGGAACTGGGGGTACACCTTCTTGTTCTGGGTCTGTCTCTTCTCAGTCACAGACCTCTCTATCCTTCTAACAGACTCTACAAAAGTAGAAAATCTTTCCCTATTCTCCAGAGCAGACACAGGGGTGGTCAACTCAGCATTTAATCCTTTCTCAAAATGTCTGATCCTTTCTTCATCAGTGGTTGCCATATGCGGACACAACCGCAAAAGCTCCATAAACTTAGCCTCATACTCACTAATGTTCATTGGTCCTTGTCTTAATCTCTCAAACTGAGAGATTTTCTCATCCAGAAAGGTCTTAGGAAAGTATCTATTGACAAATTCTCGTCGAAATACTTCCCACGCAATCTCCACACCTGGCCTTTTTCCCTCCTCTATGGTCCACCAGTGACCAGCACTCCCCTTAAGAAGGTACACAGCATGCCTGACCTTCTCAGCTTCTGGGATGTTAAGGATTCTAAAGGCCTTCTCTAGCTCAGTTAGCCACATGTCAGCATCTGCTGGGTCAGCTGTCCCAGCATATTCTGTGGCTCCAACTCGGTGAAGTCGTTCAAACGTCTTGCCGACTCCTTGTCCTTCTTGATGAGTAGGTGCCCTGGGTGCAGGCATGGGCATCCTATCAGTCATATGTTTCATGGCAGTCATGAACTGCCCAAACATAGCTTGGAAGGCTGGATTCCCCATGTCAGCTGGGTTGAACTGGGGTGGTTCAGGCACATGCTCCTCCCTATGATGGTCACTTGCACCTCCTCCGTGTGCAGCGACACTACTTTCAGCAACATGTTCCTCGTGTGATCCAGACATCTTTAGTTTTCTCTTCTCCTCCTATATGAGCAGAAGACACTATTCAGATATACTGGAAGACACTAGAACAGACTCAACAACCCTAGTCCTATGTCTCTGTAGACTCACCAAACCTAGAGCTCTGATACCACTAAATTGTGACGACCGTCTCGCGAAAACAGGATTAACTAATGCGGAAGCGAATTATTTGCAGCGGATTACTGAAAATCACTAAAAATTAAAACTTTTTGCAAGAAGATCCACAAACTGTGAAACTTTGACATAAAGAACCAAAGTAAGTTATTTACAAACTGATTCATCATTACATCTCTATATCATTTCATCTCGAGAGTCATAACATTGTCAACCCTGTTAAACTATGCATGAGCAGGATACAAAAATCTCGAGGCTTCAAGCCAAAATCTCAGATCAACATCAAACACTCTACTGACTCCTAGGACCTGAGAGTACAGAGAGGACTCATAGGACTTTCTATATACAACTTGACAGCTCATATCCCCACCTGGGATTTACTGCTGTCCCTGCTACTGCTGCTGCTGCTCTTCCTCTGTAATAGGTTCCTTGCCTTTTCGTCGGCGGTTACCTAAAAATTTAATCCCACGGGGGTGAGACAATTATAAAAATTGTCCCAGCGAGAGATATAACTCTCCTCTAGTAACATTGTTATTGAAAATGATAGAATAACACTGAGCAGTAGAAATATAAACATTTATCAACAGGTAATGCATTAGATAAACTAAATAGAGTAGCATTCTCTATGCAATCATTTCAGTTGTAACTTGAATAAGTAGCAAGTTATCCATTTAGGAAGAAATATAAAGATAATGTAAATCATTTATCCAACTAGAACATGTTAATCAATGAATTCTCAACCATTGATTCTCGTAGTTCAACCTTAAGCAAATATGCTACACGGCTGATTACATATTACAAACATACTTATGCCCTGAGGAGATGAGATATACCGCTCATACTCCAACCGACCACTGCGAAGTCGAAATCGGTACCATACATAGGTCATCAGAAGAGCCGGATTTCTATGACCTAATCCTCCTCAGTCAGTGTGAGGAACAACATACATGACATCTCGTGTCCCTGCTATAATAGCTTTCCAGGGTATTCTGGCAACTTCGCTATTAGAGTTACAGTGGCATTCTGTACTCTCTTCGCCATCGAGGGATTTCTTGTTTATCTTTCATCGATGCGACATTAACAACATTATCGGGAGATTAGTGATACATCATCCCGGCATATACATATAATGAAAAATTGAGAGATTTAGTGTTTATCTCACATCAATTCCTTCATTAGGGCGTAAGGATATTCGCGCCCATAACCCCCACATACTCAAAAGTATGCTCTCCAGGAGTTCCCTTAGGAAAACCTGTTTCACCATCACCTGACTACTGACGATGATGGATCTATGGTCAGGGCTCTACATGATATCATTTCACTTGATTATTTAAGTACATTACAACATTCTTTTAGCATCAGGCATGTTGTCAATCATATAACATTATAACATTTGCTATAAAGAATGAGTACTATTTCTATCAAGTTCATTTCACAGCTTTGCTAACATTGGGATCTCAATCCCTTATCATCTCATCATCATGGTTCAAGAATATGGGTGTTCAAACCCTTAAATCATCAAGACACATGTTACCACTTTAACAGGTAACTTAATGCCATCAAGTCATCTAACAGTGTAAACATGATAAATGTAATGCAGGTATTTCACATGGCTCTTAAAGCCTATCAAACTCTTTTGTTACCTTTCACTAGGCAACATGGCATATCATTGCTTATAGAACTTATAAAGTGTTTTCAATACACAAGGCATCATAGCTCATACCTGACTATGTTCAATACCTCATGAAACCTGCATGATTAGTACAGATGATAACAACACATCAATTTTATATCAGTACAATGCAAAATAATGATAACATCACTATTCAAGGATTACCCCACTATGCCCTTACTAGGGTTAGGGTTTCCTTTTTAATTCAATTAGGGTACCATTCCCTTAGCTCAATTAGGGTTAATAAATTATCCCTCATCTTCTATAAGATGAAGTTACTTCAACCTTGATTAATCTAAGTCAACTCAATCTTGCAAGAAGAATTGACATCATAGGATATGTCATTATATCAAGATCATTAAGAACTCAATCTCCCTTGGATTACATCATGTGATTGATTACATAAACCACTGACCTTCATCCAATTTGAGAGTTCATACTCTTTGGTTGATTACCTTCCAAGTGATCTTGGAATAGGAAAAACCATTTAGTAGGATAGTAATTGAAACCACTTAACAAAATTGAACTTCTGAAACTGTTTAAGCCTCAACTGATTTGGGATCGTTTGGTCCCAAACGGTCTTGAGACCGTTTGGTCCCAAACGTTCCTGAGACCGTTTGGACCCAAACGGTCCTGAGACCGTTTGGTCCAAACCACCTCAAAACCGAAAGGACCAAATATGGTTTCCATCAATCACATTGAATTAGGGTTTTCAATGTTGAACCCTTCAATCGATCTTGCACATGTTAGACACTAATCAATTGAGTTAATTAGATCAACCCTCAACTGATTTGATACTCAATTGACCCTCAATTGATCCTCAATTAGGGTTGGAATCAATTGAATTAGGGTTTAGAATCAATGAACCTTCAATATTCATCAATGTGTGACTAGTTACTTCATAACTATTGAACCACCATTCAAATGGGGTATGACCTGACCCCAAACGGTCTTGAGGTCGTTTGGATGACCTCCAAACGGTCTTGAGACCGTTTTCCCATCATATCACTCAAAACCAAACAATCCAATTAGGGTTTGGTTCATTGAAGTGCTCACCAAATCATCAATTTATTGCAGATCAACTTGATATCCTTAGACCTCCAACCACTGAACTATACCCAACCCTAGACCTCCAAACGGTCTTGGGTGACCACCAAACGGTCTTGAGACCGTTTGTATGAGCTCCAAACGGTCTTGAGACCGTTTTCCCGTCTAAACTTTGGACTTTAGTGAAAAATCATCATGGATTGGTCTATCAAGTTGATCAACAAATCAGCACTAACTTGCAATATGATTAGTACCTTTGGACCTTCAATTGGTCAACTATACTTGAACCCAGACCACCAAACGGTCTTGGGGTGATCCCCAAACGGTCTTGGGGTGATCCCCAAACGGTCTTGAGACCGTTTGGGCTAATCAACCCAAACTCTCAACTTAACTCATTGGAATTTCAGCACTGTTTTCAATTAGGGTTTGCCTAATTGATTGGCCTTCAACTCATGACTCGTTTGGAATTAATCCATAAAATTTGGTGAGTCATTAGATCACATCATAAGGAACAGTAATACCAAACGGTAAACGCTTGGTCAACGCACTCAAATGGTCTTGAGACCGTTTGCCCAAAACGTTCAATTAAATCAGATTGAAAATCAGCACTTAATCCAATTAGGTTTCCCTAATTTATTAGGCTTCAACTCACGATTCCTTTGGAGTTAATCCCTAAAATTTGGAGGGTTATTAATAAACATAATTATGAACAGGAATCCCAAACTTTCAACGCTTGGTCAACCATATAAAACGGTCTTGAGACCATTTTCTCAACCAGGTCAAGTTAATCAGGTTGAAAATCAGCACTTAATCCAATTCGATTTTCCTAATTGATTGGACTTAAACCTATGATTCCTTTGAAGTTAACCCCTAAAATTTGGAGGGTCATTAGCCTACATAATTAGGAACTAGATTCCTAAACGGTCAACACTTGGTCAACCATCTCAAACGGTCTTGAGACCGTTTGCCACCAAACGGTCTGCAAACCGTTTGGTGACCAAACGGTTTTGGTGAAACCGTTTGGTCCCAACCAATGAGATCATTTGCTCCCAAGATATTTGGTGAGGTGCTTGCTTATGATGATGTCATCATCATCCTCCTTCGTGAACCCAAGAACAGCAACCGTTCTTGATGGAATTTGCAGCAAAGAAGCAAAAGTTTATCAAATTGAAGAAATCAATCAACAAAGCATAGAAGATTGATGCAATAGCAATGTTTGAGGGTTTAAGTTATAAAACCCGCCTCAAATTTGATCTCCAAGCTCCAAGCTCCGTGGCTTTAATGGTGGATGGATCTCCAGCAACTATCCAAGGTTCGTTATTGAGCTTTTGGATGAAATGGATGGCTAGAAATGGAAATCGAGTGAAGAAAACCTAGAATCAATCATTGATTTAGGGTTTTCACCATGAATCCAAGGTAGAAGATGATCAAACCTTACCTACAGGTGGTGTTCGTCCTTCTCCTGCTCCTGAGCTCTCCTTAGGTCGGCCAAAGCAAAAGGAATAAGTAAAAGGCTAAGGGAAACGTTCCTTATGTGTTATTGAAATAAGGTATATATAAAGAATATGTATATGGGTCTTTGATGAAAGAGAAAATGAATCATTTTCCTTAAATAAATTCCATACTAATTTCCCCCTAATCCTCCTCCATTACTTGATCACAAAACCACCTTCAAACGTTCGTAAAAGCTCTTCATTATCCAAGAATTAATGGAAAAGAAATTAAGCACCTTAATCCTTATTATATTAATATCCATATGTGAGTGGGTTTTCTTTTCCTTATAATAATGGTGAGTGGAATTTCACCTATTTAGGATATTTTCGTTCCTTATCTTGGCAAAGGAACGTCCATCCTTATTCAAAATCAACCCAAAACATTTTGGTTGAAAGCCCTTCAATTATTTTTATTCATTTTTGCCCTAAATTGATTTAGGGTTTCAATTAGGATTAAATCTTGATTATTTTAATGTCAAGATTCTCTCTCCTCCAAGATAATTCAAATGAGGTGCCCATCTCATTTTATTTTCTCTACTTGATGCCAAAGATTATTAGGGACCTTATTGAAGTGGTAATTTGCATATTGAACCCTAGGTTTTGGGTAAATTGCACTTTACACCAAAACCAGGTTTTAATGTACAAACTTTGCTTTATCAGCACTTTCTTGGTATTCAGGCTATCACAAGCCATACCTCTGCATCATCTTCATTCTTATGATGCATCAACACATGAGGAACTCATTATCATACACAATTTGCAATCTAACCCCTCAACTTGGGTAATTTGCACTTTAGTCCAAAATTAACAAAACAATGTTTCAACATTATTCAAAAAGGACTGAAATTGAAATATGACTTCCTCAAGAGCCTTAATTACATTTCAAAAGTTAACCACAAGCATAAAATCACATATTTGAGCAAAACACCTAGGGTTAGTTCATAACCCAGGTCAGGGATGTTACAGATACACTCCACTATAGCAAGGATCTTGAACAACAAGAAGGAACAACCATGGAATGAACTCTAATAGGTCCTATTTATAGCTGAGGGTGTCCACTAGAGGGTAGGAACACTTAAGAATGTTTTATAGACATTTAGAATCACTTTTTTTGCATTTTCTATACATTGCAGTCGATCGAGTTTTCATAAAGGTAACTCGATCGATTACACTATGCACCATAACTAATTTTAAGTATCATTCGAGTTTGTCCTGTGTGCAACTCAGTCGATCACTTGAAATTAGTTTTTCTAAGTGTAGAGATTGGTCGAGTTCTGTGAGTAGTAAACTTGACCAAACCAAAGAATTCTCAAAATCCATCAAGGTATTTATCAAGTTTCGATATCAATCGATCAACAGTCTACAATGAATTTTGAAAAATTACTTTTGAGTGATCAAATGTTCGAATTAAGGGTTCCTGATTTTTTCACATATTAGTTACAAGTCATATCATCAATACAAATTATAAAAATAATAATCTAAGGTGATTTGATGAGTTTTCCACAACAGTTCATTTGCATTACTTTTAAGTTGAACTAGAACAAGCTAGGGCTAGATAGATTTGATCCTTTTCATGTACCTAATGCCTGAAACCAATCTCAAGCAAACATATTAGGTAAATATGAATGTAATGTTTAAGTAATTATCAAAATATGGACAATGTGTAACACTTAGATCAACACCAACCTTGTACAAGGTATGATACTAATAAGGTAGATATTCCATCGTCTTTTGTCTCATCTTGCAAAAGTCTTGGATTGGGTTAGTTGTATTATAGTGGTTGGATAAACTCTACATCACTGACAATGAGTTGTTTACATGAGAATGCCATGGTGGATTCTACTTGGTTGATACAAGCCAAATAGTTTCTGAACAATCAATAAAATAAAAAAGATGATTGTGTTATATGATGATTATTATATTATACTTGCATGTTTGATCATGCTTATTTACTTCTAAGAACAACTCAAGAATCTACCATTTTGATATTGTAAGTCTTGATGAGATAACACTTCCGAGATGGTGGTGACTGGCGGTGCGAGGATGCTGCTCTTAGAAGAAAATATCCTCTTCCTTCTTGGAGGAGTGAGCATTCTTCATCGGAAGCTCTTAGTGTTGAGTCATTCCTTGATCCTAATGCTAATCTCATGACATCCACAACTAAGTCTTGGGTGGACTTGATAAAACCAAGGCCTTATGATACCTATTTGGAGAAAGTAGAAATCGAGATCTAAGGCCAGAAGGTGATCTACCCAGAAGAGGAGGTAGTAAAGAATGCAGAGAGATGGAAGAACTGTCTTGCATGTTACATCATTGGTTTCAAGCTATATCTTCCTATTCTTGATAAGTACTTATCATAAATCTGGAACTTGAAGGACACAATTGAAGTCATGAATCACAGGCAAGGTTTTTTCCTGATTAAATTCTTTGACAATTCAGATCTGGACAATGTGCTTGATGGTGACCTCTATTTTGTTAGAAACAAGCCATTGGTACTGATGAAATGGGAACCAGGGGATGCTCTACGAAGATTCAGGCTCACTGACATGCCAATCTAGGGCCATGTACACAATCTTCCGCTCGATTTATGGGACATGAACATATTTTCAAGGATAGGTTCATTTCTGGGCAATCCACTTTGAGTTGACAAAGAAACATTGGAATGGGGAAACTTGGTATTTGCAAGGTTGCAGGTTCTACTGCCAACTGAGTCAAAGTTACCCAGTGAGCTTGAAGTTTCCAATGATAAAGGGAGTTCTCATGTCATTAAGTTCGAGTGTGAATGGAGACCAAAATCCTGTTTTGTGTGTAAGTTGTTCAGACATAACGACTGCAATGGGAATGCCCCTGAACTAAAAAAGAAGATGGTGAAAGACAACACACTCTGATGCCGTGAAGGTGAATGAGACTGGGTATGTGACACATGCAGTTCTGAATGTGTAATCTACACTTACTGGAGAAGAGCATTCCATACAAAGTGATGAGATTGTAGCTCCCATTAAAAACACAGTGACACATGCTATGAAATATGCTAATGATGATAATAATGACTTGGGTGTTGGTGGAGATGAAGATGAGTTTCATGTTCCTAATGACTAATTTGAAGACAATTCATCCAACTCAGATTCCTCTGAGGTTGATAGTATCATGGTAGGGGCAGTTGTTGATTTTACCACTCCACATGTAGATGAACATGTGATTGAAGATGACTGTTTTGAATTTCAAAAAGGTTATAGAAGGAAAAAGGGTAAGGGAAAAGGAAAAAAAACCTCCTAGTGCTAGTAAGGAAGTAGGTCAGAATGCCAAATTTTCATTAACCAAGAAGTTTGACAACCTAAAGATATGTGTTATGGAAACTAGTGGCTTTGACATGTCCCAAACTAGTGAAGTACTGTTCTCAAAGGTTTCTAATGGATAGCTCTATCAACATCTTCTCTTGGAATGTTAGAGGTTGAAATCTAAAAGCCTCTGTAGTTCATAATAAGATAGTAGAATTCAAGCCAAATATTATCCTTCTCAATGTAACTAATGTAAGGGAAAGAAATATGTGTAAGCTTATGGTTAAATATTTTCCTGAATATAGCTGGACCTCCAATCATAACTCACATGTTTTGGGGAGAGTCATTTTCTGTGGAGAGAAGATTCTTGTCTTGTGAGTAAAATTTGGGAAACTAATTAATCAATTCTTGTGAAGATTTCCTGTGCTAAGAAAGAATTCTTTATTACTGTTGTCTACGGGCATAACCCTGATAACGACATGGTCCATTTATGGGATGAAATCGATTCTATCAATCAAAATATAGATTTTCCATGGGTTATCCTAGGTGATTTTAATGTTGTGAGGAAAGTGGATGAGAAATTGGGCAAAGATCTGCCTTCAAACAAATCCATGGAGGATTTTAATAGTTGTATTCTTAGATGTTGTCTTTATGAGCTTAGACTCAATGGTTTTCTCTTCTCTTGGGACAACCATCAAAGTGGGTAGGGTTTTGTTACTTCCTACATTGATAGAGTTCTTTACAATGATAAATTCATACCTGAGTTCAATGATTTCAAGGGAATCCTACATTCTAATATTTTCAGTGATCACAAGATTTTATCTCTTGATATTGGTGAAAGGGATAAGGTGAAAACATACTTTAGATTTATTAATGCCTGGTCTGCAAGAAATGGTGTCATTGATATTGTTAAGAAAAGTTGGGATACTGATGTTTTTGGTTTCCCTATATTCAAGGTGTATTCCAAGTTTAGAAAGCTTTGTTTTGATCTTTCAGAGTGGAACAAAGTCTGTGTGGTCAATTTTTCTGATTCAGTTAAGGAAAAGGAGTTTCTAGCTATTGAAGCAGAAGTGAGCTTGGACCTGGATCCAATCTAATATTGATCTTCAAAAATATGCTTGTATTAAAAGGAAAGAAGTTGTTATAGCCAAGTTGCAGGAAGAATCCTTGATTAGATAAAAGTCTAGAGTCACTTCATAAAAAGAAGGAGATTCCAATTCCAAAATTTTCTATTCGTCTATCAAGGTCAGAAGGAACTTCAATCATATTAAAGCTTTGTCTATTGATGGAACAATTTGTTCAAATGTATCTGTCATCAAGAAGCATATTGTGGACTAGTATTATGATTCGTTTAATAACTCTCATGTTGCCAACTTGGGTATTCTATATGACCTTCGTTTTCTTAAACTCAATGAGGTAGATAAACATGTTTTGGATAGACACTTCACAGTTAAAAACATTATTGAAGTTTTCAAAGGCCTGAACTCAAACAAATGTCTGGGGCCTGATGTGCAAAATGGAAAGTTCTTTAAGGATTGTTGGAGTGTTATTTGTTTTGAGGTGGTTGAGGTTGTATTTAGTTTCTTTCATAATGGAAGGCTACTCAAGGAAGCGAACTGTACTTTCATCATTGTAATCCCTAAAGTCAAAGATTCAAATGATCTGAAGAATCTCAAGCCTATTTCTTTATGTAATGTTTTTTATAAGATCATATGAAAGCTCCTAACCAATAGGCTTCAAAGTGTTCTACCCTCTATCATCAGTGATAGTCAGTGTGCTTTCATGCAAGGAAGGAGTATTAAAGATGATATGCTTCTTTCTAATGAACTTATACATGATTTTAATAAGAAGGGTTGTAGGCCTAAAATGTGCCTGAAGATAGACATATCAAAAGCCTATGATTCTGTATCTTAGGATTTCATTTTCTGCATTCTTTGTATTATGAATTTTCCCCACTGTTGGATCATCTGGCTTAAGGAAATCTTTGATACTATGACCTATGAGGTCCTGATTAATGGATTGGATATGAACTCCTTCAAACCTAGTAATGGAGTAAGGCAGGGTGACCCCCTTGCTCCTTACATCTTTGTTCTTGTTATGCATGTGATCACACTTCATTTTGATAAGGAAGTTAAAGAGGGTAATCTCAGACCTTTGAAGGCCTCTTCTTCTCTAGAAGTCTCTCATTTCATTTTTGCAGAAGACCCCATGGTGTTTGTTGAGGCTGATATCCAGAGTGCTATTGTTGTTAAAAGAGTTCTTGATAATTTCTACAATTCGCTTGGCTTAAAGATAAAAGTTTAGAAGAGTGTGGTCATCTACAACCTTGGTGTTGATAAAGTTGGTATTGGTGCTGACATGGAGTGGCTCAATTGGTCAAGCACGGTGTCCCCTAACAAAGGGATCCGGGTTCAAATCCCATTTTCCGCCTTGATTTACCACTCTCCTGGGTGTTCAGCCTCAACCACGGGCATGGGAGGGGGGGAGAAATCTTTCTCTCTCAATCCCAAGTTGGTATTGGTAATATTCTGGGCTTGAATGATGGTTCACTTCCTCTAAGATATCTTGGAGTTCCTCTCTTCATTGGCAAGCTCAAGAAAATTCATTGTAGTCCCTTAGTGGACAAAATTAAAAGAAGACTTGATAGTTGGAAGGCCTCTCAACTATCCATGGATGGTAGGGTTGAATTAGTCCAATCAACTCTAACTGCTACCTACCAATACTGAGCTTCTGTATTCCCTCTACCCTCTTCAGTATGTGATGAGATAGATAAATTGTGTCATGATTTCATATGGGGGAAAGTGGATAACAGGAATCCAATTCATCTTGTTAAATGGAGCTCTATTGTTAAGCCTAAATGTGAAGGCGGCCTGGGCATTAAGAACATTAGGGATATTTTTAAAGCTTCTGTGCTTCTCAATGGATGGAACATTACCAAAAAGAAAGATAGTGTATGGATAAAATGGGTACATGAAAAATACTTGAGAAAACTTTCCTTTTGGTCACTTCCGCTCAATGATTCCTTCTCTTGGTTTTTCAAAAAAGTGCTAATGGAATGAGATGTTCTTAGGAAGTTCATAACTTTCACTATTTGTGATGGGTCAGATACCTATGTTTGAAATGACCCTTGGTTTTCGAGTGCCCGGTTTCTGGTTGAGGTGCTAGGCAAACATAGTATCATTCAGCTGGGCATTGCCAATAATGCTAAAGTTAGCCATCTCATTAATGACGGTGAATGGTTGATTGGTGACTCTAGATTACACAGTAAGTTGTCTAACATTATGAAATATATGCCTTCCCCTAGAGGTAATAGTGATGGTATCATCTTTCCAAGAAACTCTTATGTTAATCTAAAGGTTATTCTAGATAACACGAGGATGAATCATGAACCAATACCCTTTTTTCAATGGTTGTGGAAATATAAAGTCCCTAGGAGTTTTTAGTTGTTGGGATGGAAGATTGGTCATGGAAGAATCTTGACCTCTGGCTACGTTAAAAGACTTGGTATTATTCTAGCTTCTAGATGTCCCTTATGCAAATCTTTTGAAGAAGAAGTGCTCCATATTTTCTTCAAGTGCCCTTTTGCCCGATTTGTTTGGAGTCTGGCCAGTTCTTCTTTTGTTTTTCAGATTCCCGAGTGTTTGGAGGATCTCTACACTCTACAAGGAAAGAAGAAACCTGATGATTTACATATGCATTTTCAATTGGATGTGGAAGGAAATAAATTATAGAGTTCACAGGAACTCTGAAAGGGGTGTGCAAAGAATTCAGTTGTTTATCTTAGATGATATACACAGTGTTTTTGAGTGATCAGTTGGAGGAATCTTTGTAGACCTTTGTTGTACTATTCTTTTACCCTCCCATTCCTATGGAGAGGTGTTAAAAGGATGTATAGTTTCTTTTCTTTCCTCCTTCACAACACTCTTAATTCTTGTTGTTTGCAGAAAGAGTGTATAGTTACTTGTACATGTACAAATTAAAAAAAAGCAATAGAAGAGCTGGGTTCACCAAAAAAAAAAAACAATTCAAGAATCTATTAGTATTCATGTGTAATGATTATCTTGGTTTGTAACTCCTTTAACTAATAGAAATGAATATTAATTGTGTCTACTTATTCTTATGTCTCATATGCTCACTTATACACTGATAAAAATACCATTAACCAGATCATCAGAAATAATCTAATGGTTGCAGTCCATATTTTCCTGAATAACACATTTTCCTATATAATATCTTATTAGAGGGGAATGGTTAGTAGAATCATTTTTGTACTAGGATTCTTAGTAAGTGAGAATATTATGATGATGTCAAGTACTTTCATGTGTAATTGTAAATATTCTATGTTGGTATTTTTGTGAGGATAAATATATGTAACTACCACTTATTTCTTGCATATTTAATGTTTTTAGGTTATAGAACAATTGAGTATAAGATTATCCAGATTTACTCATAATAACATGGCTAGTGATGATTATCGTGAGTGGGTCCTAATGACTTGGTAAAGATGTGTGTTACATTAAGTTTAATAATAAAATAATATTAAAAAAGAAAAAGTAGTACTATTTGGAACAAATTATAAAGGAAAAGAGTGCAACCATATGAATTGTTCACCCTAAAGGTCAAAAGAGATAACAAATCATGATTGAGAAAGAGAAATGGACAATATGTAAACCAATATATTTAATCATTCTTGAGTCTCTATCCAAACGGTCTTGCAAATCTATGACCATACAGTCTTTAGCAAACAATCGTTGGTCTTAAGAGTATCCGTTGACCAAACGGACTTGGCTACAAATGGTCTTGGCTCCAAACGGTCTGCAACCCATCGATCTTCACTTGCAAATGGTTTCTATTCCAAACGGTCTTGGCTCCCAACGGTCCTACTCTTCTCGATTTTGTTTGTCAACCAGTCTTCATCTATCTCCAACCGGTCTCGCATCCGATCGGTCTTCGCCTCCTATCGGTCTTGGTATCTTCACGCCCTAATGGTCTACACTGATCGATCTTGCCTCTCAGTCTCCTGCCAATTGGTCATGCTATCTAACTGGTCTTGCGGATCGTTCGGTTCCAATCAGTCTTTCTCTTGATCAGTCCTCATCATCCAAGTGGTCTTGATGGGTGGTTGGTCTATCAGTTTGCTTCCGAACGATCTTCAACCATTTATAGCCATGTGGTCTGCTATGCAACCGGTCATCAGCGATCTATCACATGTTATCATCCTCCCAGATCGACATAGCTCTGAATGGTCTTGGACCTTTAATCGGTCTCGCACCCAACCGATCTCGTGGCATGTTGTTCTATCGATTATGAGACTGTGTGCCACCTATGTTGTAGGTCCTGGTTGAGAAGGTAGTGTGGTGGTGAGGTAACCATGGATGACGAGGAGTTGCTGCGTCAAGGGCTAGGGTTTCTAAGGTTGAAGATGATGGCAGGAGGGTTTCTTTGCACTTTTCTGGGCATGTGCTTCATACAGTCTTGTGAAGAGACTGCTCATACAGTCTTGAGGCTATATAGAAGGGCAAGACCGTTAGGAGGAGAAGGGTGAAACGGATTGGATGAAATTGTATGGTCAAGACCGTATGGTTAAGACCGTATGGTCAAGACCAAGGATGAGTGAGGGTAGATCAAAGATTGAGAAGGGTGGGTCCCACTCAAAAGGGTTTGTTTTTTATGATGGTTGATGGAGATAAAGATGGAATGAAGCAAGGGGTAGTGATGATTATGTTGAAGGTGGATTAGGGTTAAATGGAGGTGGGAGCTAGATGATGGTTCAACATCATCATGACCTACATAAAATCAGTATAAATTCAGTTAATAATCTAAATAATTGCACCAATTAAGAAATTTTGCATATTATGATATTTAGAAGATGAAAGCAGATGTATTGAATCAAAATGAGCCCAAGATGGCGACTGAATTTCATGATGAATATGCATACATCAAAACACCCCGAACATAAACATTTCTCATCCTCGAGTAACACAAAATCTGAAACAGTCACTAAATGAATACTTTCTACTCATGTGATTGCCTCATCTTCACATCACGATTGTATTCTTTATGCTCATTTTGGCTAAGTGTCTCAACCTCCTGAGACCATTGAACACATCCTACCGTATCTTCGTTCCTGAGTTTGTTTTCCAATATCACTTCCTCTTCACTTTTTCCAACAACAAACATGTCAAAGAGTTTTGTAAGAGTCCAAAGATACCCAAAGAACAACAAGTGTGCATCTGATCTGACACTGGTGTTTTTCAATGTAGTGGAGGCATTCATTGTGCCTTAGGTAGAAAAGGGAGTGAAGGGTGGTATGGAAGGAAGAATTAAATCTCTCCTCTATTCAACTCGAGATTTTTATTATATGATTGCATTTTTTTGGGTGTGAATCTCTCCTCTATTCGACTCGAGATTGCATTTTAGTTTTCTATTCACATTGGCATCTTTTCTTTGACGGTACGCCCCTATTTATTAGCGAGGGGTATGGAAGAAGTGAATGTAGAGGGAAGTGGCATGCCACCCCGAACTTAGGGTTTGGCACTATTTTGGCTATTTTTATTTCTTTTTTTATGAATGGAGGGGTATGAAGATGATGGAGGAAGTGTAGAAGAGAGTTCAGATCGGAATGCAACTTTATTTACAATTTCATGCACTGGGTGGTTCTCTTTATCGTACTCTACTCAAATAATGACTTGATGAAGATCTAGTGGAGATTCGATGTTATAGTTCCACTAGTCAGTTAGGAAGCACGACATGTTTGATCCCTATCAGTTCAACAGACACTTGTCATTTTTGCATAAGTATCATTATGTTAGCAATCATAAACTTCGCAAGATGATTTTAATCAAAAGGCTTGTTTCAAAATGTGGTCTTTTTGAGGATATGCTTCGAATAAGGAGGGTATAATGATTCAAAATGCACAGCAGAATAGGTAATGGCTTTTAATGTAGCAGAAAGTGTCAAAACTTCATCAAGTATCTATTCAATTTCTTTGAAAAAAACTTTAAAATTTTTGAAAATTTTGGTTGAAAATGCAATGGTGAAATCTTAAGTCTGAAGTGGATGGGTGTAGGTGGAAAGTGAAATATGTACCACCCACCCTCCACCCCGAACTTAGAAATTTTCTCATCCTGAGAAAACTCTAAATCTGAGATGGAGGGGAAAATTCATGCCATTTGGACCGCCAAATGTGGTTGTGTTCCAATCAGCGCGCGTCCTCCATCTGAAAATTTAAAAAATGAAGACTAATCAGAACTTAAGATAGCATATTGCGATGCAATTTTTATTTAGTGAAAATTTGTCTAAAATTTAAAAACAAAATTAAGGAAAATTCTAATTAAAAGTAAAAACGAATTTATTGATCGGGTTGCCTCCCGAAAAGCGCCTTTGTTTTATGTCAATGGCTCGACTTGATTCCTTCAACTTTATAGTGGATCTGTTGGATTGGTAAGTTCCAGCATTGCTTCGGTGCTTGTGTCAACTGAGGTGAAATATCTCTTCAAGCGTTGACAATTAGCTACAAATTTGCCTGACTTTTCACTCCATAAAGAGAAAGCACCGTGTGGGGAGATGCTCTTGACAATAGAACTTGGTCTCCCACTTGTATGTCCTTTCTTTTCAGATGACCATCGTGCCAAAGCTTCGTGCGTTCTTTGTAGATTCATGCATTCTCATAAGCTTTCATCCTGAGTTCATCAAGCTCTTGAAGTTGCAGAATCCTAGCTTGGCCAGCTTTCTTCATATCAAAATTCAGTTGTTTGATTGTCCACCATGCTTTGTGTTCTAGTTCTACAGGCAGGTGGCATGACTTCCCATATATTAACCAAAATGGTGTAGTTCCTAGAAGAGTCTTAAAAGCAGTTTGGTAGGCGCACAATGCATCATTGATTTTCACTGACCAATCTTTTCGATTACAGCCTACTGTCTTTTCCAAAGTAGCGTTGAGTTGACGGTTAGAAACCACTACTTGTCCACTTGTTTGTGGATGGTAGGGTGAGGCTACTTTGTGTGTTACACCATATTTTCTCTGCAATGCTTCAAAGCTTCTTTCCAGGAAATGAGATCCTCCGTCGGATATCATAGTGTGTGGGACTCCAAAACAAGGGAAAATAATATCTTTGAACATTTTGATGATGGGTTTGGAATTGCTAGTGACGGTCAGTATGGATTCTACCCATTTTGAGACGTAATCCACCGTCACTAGGATGTAGGAAAATCCATAAGAAGATGGGAATGGACCCATTTAGTCCACACCCCAAACATCAAATATCTTGACTTCTTGCCACAACTTTAGTGGCATCTCATCTCTCTTTGTTATGTTACCCATTCTCTGACATTTGTCACATGATAGAACAAAATTGTAGGAATCTTTGAATATGGTTGGCCAAAAGAAACCACATTGCAAAACTTTCAATGTTGTTTTCTTAGAACTCATATGGCCTCCAACTGGGCCTGAGTGACATTTCTCTGAAATGAGTTGGGATTCTTCCTCAGTGATACGATGTCTGTAAAGGTCGTCAGAACAAATCTTGAAGAGGTACGGCTCATTCCAGTAATACTGCTTCACATCATGCATTAATTTCTTTAGTGCATTCAGGATGGATGAAACCAGCGGCGAGGTAGTTCACATAGTCTAAGTACCAAGGGGTAGCTTCTATAACTTTCATTAGTTGGTCATCTGGAAGAGAATCATTAATCGGGATCTTCTCAGTTTCTAGAGTGTGGATGTGACTGAGGTGGTCTGCCACCACATTCTCTGTACCTTTCTTATCTCTTATCTCTAGATCAAATTCTTATAGGAGGATAATCCATCTGACTAACCTGGGTTTTAGCATTTTTGTTAGCTAGGAGGTAATGGACAGAAGCATGATGTGTGTAGACAATGACTTTTGAACCCATGAGATAGGATATGAACTTGTCAAAGACATACACGACTACAAGATGTTCTTTCTCAGTAGTTGCATATTTCCTCTGAGCTTCATCGAGGGTATTTGATGCATAGTAGATCACATAATGTTTATTTTCCATACATTGGCCTAAGACAGCACCCACAACATAATCACTCGCATCACACATAATTTCAAATGGGTGATCCCAATCAGGAGCTCTAATGATGGGTGTTGCTGTAAGGGCATGTTTCAGGTTATTAAAACTTTTGACACATTCTTTGTCAAAATGGAACTCAGTATCCTTTAGTAAAAAATTTGTCATCGGCTTGGTTATCTTAGAGAAATCCTTTATGAACTGTATGTAAAAGCATGCATGACCTAGGAATGCATGAACTTCTCTTACATTTGTCGAGATAGCAAGTTTGGAAATCACTTCGATTTTCACCCTATCTACTTTGATTCCTCGATTGCTGACTCTATGACCAATTACAATGCCTTCCTTCACCATAAAGTGACACTTCTCCCGATTCAACACAAGATGTGATTCTTCACACCATTTAAGGACAAGGGAGAGGTGCTTTAGGCATGAGTCGTATGAATCTCCATATACAGAAAAATCATCCATAAAAACTTGCATGATGGTCTTAGTTAGACCAGTGAATATAGCTTCCATGCAACATTGGAAAGTTGTAGGCGCATTGCAAAGGCCAAATGGCATTCTTCTAAAGGCATACGTTTCAAATGGGCACGTAAAAGTTGTTTTCTCTTGGTCATATGGATGTATAGGAATTTGATAGAATCCAGAGTACCATCAAGATAACATAAATATTCTTGGTGAGCCAACCTCTCTAAGACTTGATCAAGAAAAGGCATCGGGAAATGATCTTTTTGGGTTTCCTTATTCAACTTCTTGTAATCAATACACATCCTCCACCTGATGACTGTTCGAGTGGGGATGAGTTCAATATCTTCATTTCGAATCACAGTAGTTTCTCACTTCTTGGGGACAACATGCACGGGACTTACCCATGTCGAGTCAGATATCAGATAAATGATTCCAGTAGTGAGCAGTTTAATGACTTCTTGATAGACTACTTCCTTCATGTTTGGATTAAGCTTCCTTTGATGTTCAACGGTTGGCTTATGATCTTCCATCATGGGGATTTTATGCAATCAAAGTGCCCAATTCACCCCAGTGAGATCACTCATCTTGTAACCTATAGCGTTTCTTCTTTCCCTTAATTCCGTCAAGAGTTTATCCTCTTGTTCTTTCATTAGATCAAAATTTATGATGACTGGGTAGACCTTGCGGTCATCTAGAAACACATACTTCAATCCCTCAGGTAGGGGTTTCATTTTAGGAGCTTGTGGTTTTTCACATGGTTCTTTAGTGACATCCACACCTTTGAGATCCTCAATTTTTCCTTCAGGATTTTCTTTAGTAGCATCGAGGTGGAGAACGCAGTCCTTTATTTGTTCATCAATGGAGTTATCAGTAGATGGGTTTGTTAGAGCCAGTTCTAACATGTCATCTTGTTCATAATCCTCTTGTGTAAGCAGTGTCATCTGCTCTATGCACTCAATCAAGTAGACTTCTTCTTGCATGCTTGGTCTTCGCATACTTTCAAAAACTTTGAATTTGAGAGTTTCTTTACCAAGTTTGAGCAGCAAGGTTCCTGCCTCTACATCAATCAGAGCTCTTGCAGTGGCGAGGAATAGGCATCCAAAAATTAAGAGGGTACCCAGTGTATTCTTTTATGTCCATGATGACAAAGTCACAAGGAACATAAGAGTCTTTGCCTACCTTGACAGGGACATCCTCAATGATTCCTAAGGGTAACATCATAGTGTTATCTGCAAGTTGTATGGTCATGCCAGATGGGAGAAGCTCAGCAAACCCTAGCCTTTTACAAAGGCTAAGTGGCATTATAGAGATGCTAGCACCAAGATCGGCCAATCCTTTCTTACATGAAGAGTCGCCTTTATGGCATGAAATTCCAAAGGATTCTGGATTTTTCTGCTTCTTAGGCATCTTGCTCTAGATGATATCAGAAGTGGTTGTTGCTAACTTAACTATCTCATATTCTTCAATTATATATTTCCTTGTGAGAAGTGACTTCAAGTACTTCGTCCAAGCTGGTATCTCGGCTAGCGCATCCAGAAAGGGTATATCAACATGAAGCTTCTTCATAGCTTCTTTGAACTTATTGAAATGAGTATTAAGTTTTGTTTTCCTTAAATGAGCTGGAAAACATATATGAGGCTTGTAAACATGGATATCAGGTTCTGGTGTTGCTTTTTCCTCTTCTGTAGCTGGTTTCTCAGAATTTTTTTTGTCTAACTTATCATTTTTTGGATGTTCCTCTGGAAAATATTTAGGTTCCTTGTCGACTTGATCTTTCACCTGGTCTTGTTCATCTATGACAACCATTCGTGTCCTAATAGGAGGTTCATGATATACATTACCAGAATGAGTCATAACAACCTTCAATTGCTCAGGATATTTAGGGTTGTTCTCTGATTGATCAGTAAAGGCTCCAACAGGTGGCTTCACGCTGGCTGCAAGTTGAGCTAGTTGAGATTCAATGGCTTTCTCATGTGCTTGCTGCTTAGATATCAAGGTTTGCCTGTTGGCTATCATGATTTGTCACGACTGCAACATCTTCTCAATGGTCGTCAGTTTGTCATCAGGAGAAATGGGTCTGGTTTGTTTCCCTTGTTGTTGATTTTTTAAAGGGGCCTGGTTAGGATTCTAGAATTGAGAGTTGTTTCGATAATTATTGAAGTTCCTGTTTGGGAAGTTGCCTTTTAAGTTTCCTTGATTCTCGAAGTTTTTTTGTTGGTTATACTGGAATCCAGGTGGGCCCTGTTGTTGATAGTTTGAACCAAGTTGTCATGAGTTTTCGCCTCATGAAGGATTTCTATATTGAAAACCATGATGGTTCCTATTCTGATTTGGATTGTAATATCCTTGACCAGGGATGGTGTTGACCGCATTAAGATTTTCCATTTGACTATTTTCTCCTTGGCAATAAGCATTGCTTAGAACAACATCGTAGAGAACATTGCATGCTAAAGTGGAATGATCAATACCTTTACAAGCTTCACAGAACAATGAAGTTGACTTGATGTATTCTTGTTGTTGAGGGAGTGAATGTCCTCTTCGAAATGCAACAAGGGATGATTTGATATGGTCTTTCTTGGAAACTAAGAGTTTGAGGGTTTCATCGATAGTCTTGTACTTAGGAGTAGCATCAGCCATAGCTACTTTCAACACTCCTTTACCTACAAATCTACCCCAATTAGCTTGATTTTCAGCTCCAAGGGTGATGACTCTCTGTGCGCCGTCATAACTTTGACGCATGAAATTTCCTCCAGATGAGGAATCTAAAAATATTTTGATATCATCATCCACACCCCTATAGAAAATTTTGATGAGTTGATTCTTAGGAATTCCATGGTTTGGACACTTGCGAAGTAGCTCTTTGTATCTATCCCATGCTTCAACAAAGGTTTCTCCAGGGACTTGAGTGAAATTTGTTATTTGTCTCCTAATTTCATAGGTTAGAGAGAGGGGATAAAACTTTTCTACAAAAACATTTAGGAGTTATTCCCAAGTGGTGATGGGTTCACTTTCCAAAGAATTGTACCAACTTATAGCTCTATCTGCAAGAGAGTATTTGAAGAGTCGGAGTCTAATGGTATCATCAAGAACTCCATTTTGCTTTGTCATAGCACATAGATCTATAAACCTTAGAAGATGTTCCTAACTATCTTCTCTTTGTTTACCATAGATTGGGCTATTTTGAAGCAAGGCAATCCAATGTGCCCTAATCTCAAAATTGGGAGCATTAATGGGAGGAGGTTGAACTGGGTGATGAACATCAACAACTTTAGGGATTGAGAACTCCCTATGATCCTTTTGCAGTTCTGCTGCTTGCGCTGCTGCTAGGATTTCTTCTATAACTGCAACTCTGGCTTCTTGCATGAACCATTCTCTTTGTGCATTAATGGCTTGGTCTACCCTTCGGGCTATTTCCTCCTCTTGAGCCATTCTTGCTTGATTTTCTCTATTCTGACGATGAAATGTCTTATCTATGTTAGGGTCAAAGCTAGCAGAGAGACCGAGACTATTCAAACGGTGCATGCACTAGTCCTTGATGGTACCTGAGATGAAAAGATATGAAGTGAGATTGATGGAGTAGAGTGAAATTCGAGTAGATGATCGATTTTATCAAAAGAAAAGGAAAAAACCTAAATTATCCTTAAAAGAACTAGATTTGACTAACTGATTCCATTGTCCCCGGCAACGGTGCCAGAATTAGACGTGGAATATTATCGCACTAACAAATTCACTCGGGGTTGAAATCCCCGAGCTTTACCAAAACCTTATGCCATAATACCACCCACAAGCAGACGGGTCTTATCACAGTATAGTTGAGGATCAAATCCCAAGAGACAATGTTTTTAAGAATCGTCGTCAGTCGAATCTAGCTGAAGTAAGACTAATATTTAGAACGATTGGTTGATTTGATGTTAATTAAACTAATTGCAAGAAAGTAAATAACATAATTAAAGTTGGATCTAGATTAATGATATGGAATCGCTGGGATGGTCACAAGTTTTACCACCACTACACATGCAAACACATCCTAACATCAAACATCCAAGCAACATATAACCATTCAAATGGAGCTACTGCAAAACCCCCCATATGGGTGTTAGGCTTGCGTAAGCATCACCTTACGTATCATATGTCGCTTCACCATCTGGATCACTCACTTATGGCTCAAAAGATATAGAAATCCAACTGAAGTTGTGGGCCCCCTTTACAGGCGTTAGGCACACAAAAGCATCACCGTAGGCTAGATGGCTTGTCCCCTCATGGATCATCCACTTACAACTTCAAGGAACCCCATTCTATTTCTAGTTTGGGAGTCAACCGTGCTAAATGACAAGCAAGCAGGTGATTAATCTGCAAGATAACATGGACGATTAACAAATAAGATACAAAATCCAACTAAGGTTGGGGCCCTTCCTGAGGGATGTTTAGGCCATAGAAGCATCACCAGAGGCTAGATGGCTCTTCCCCTCATGGATCATACACTTAAGACCTCAAGGAATCCCATTCTATTTCTAGTTTGGGAGTCAACCTCGTTAATTGACATCCTACCCTACATATTGAAGAACTCGTAACATAGGGAAGAATAAGATAAAAGTAAGCAGGTAATCAAATTACAAGCATGAATGATTGACAACGAATTGAAAAGTTATATACATTGCCTTAGAATGTTAAATGAAAAGACATGAAAGCATGGGCAGTGGGGCTAGTCCCTGTACCCCAGCAAAAAGGAAATACTCGCTCATGATGTGAGAAATAAGAAGAATAAGAGAGAGGGAAGATTCCACCATGAGCATGATGCAGAAGGTATTTGCAGCTCAGTGAAGATGATGCAGTCTTCTATGTCGTGTTGGGGCAGATCTTAGACAAGGAGGAAGAACCACCAAGGTAGACTGGGTGGAGCTTCTTCTCCACCTTCCTTCTCTACTTGACCTCCTTGCTCACATCAAGAGGAGTAGGTGAAGTGGCTATGGTGTGGCTGTGCGTGGATGGAGTTGGATCGAGCCTTGCATTTGGGTAGCCTAGTGGAATCCATAGATCGATGCCCAAATGAGGACCCTCGTGGTTCTATTTATAGGCACTGGTTAGGTCCTCATGTTTTTGGTGTGAGTCTGCTCCAAACGGTTTGGAGCAACCGGTCTTGCTTGAACGGTTTGGAGAAAACGGTCTTGGAGACCGTTTGATGGCCAAACGATCTTGTATTTATTTTCCTTCAAATGGTTCTGTCTTTAATGGTCTCTGCCTCTGATTGGTCTTGAGTCTCTTCCCAAATAGTCTTGTAAATCTATGACCATACGATCTTCAAAAAATGATCATCGGTCTTCAGAGTATCCACTGACCAAATGGGCTTGGCTCCAAACGGTCTGCAGCCCATCGATATTCACTTCCAAATGGTTTCTATTCCAAATGGTCTTGGCTCCAAACGGTCCTTCTCTTCTTGAGTTTGTTCGCCAATCGGTCTTCATCTGTCTCCAACCGGTCTCACATCCGATCGATTTTCACCTCCTATCAGTCTTGGGATCTTCACACCCTAACGGTCTGCACAGATCGATCTTGCCTCACTGTCTCCCGCCAATCAGTCCTACAGTCCAACCGGTCTTGTTGATCGATGGGTTCCAATCGGTCTTGCTCTTGATCGCTCCTCATCATCCAAACGGTCTCGGCGGGTGGCTGGCCTATCGATATTCCCCCTAATGGTCTTCAACCATTTACAGCCCTGCGGTTGTAACATCCCAGGATTTAAGGCCTTGGATAACATGATCTTAAAAGGAATGATTGGACTACCCATATCACCAAGGTGCACCTCCTTTTCCGGGAGCCCATCACTAAATAACTCCATAGTTAAGCGTGCTCAGCTTGGAGTAGTACTAGGATGGGTGACCAGTCAGGAAGTTGACCCTAGCTTGCACGTGCATGAGGATAAAGCACGCAGTTAAGGCTAGTGGTGGTCTATGGGGCCAATCTTCATTCCTGAAACTCTACTAGAGCCTTGGGCAGTGGGCCCGGGCTTTACAAATGGTATCAGAGCCAAAACCCCTCCATTAGGTGGGTCCCACATGGGCATGGCATGCCAGTCTTGAGCCATGCCGTCCAGGCATGTAGGAAAGGGCTGTCCATGGTTGATGTAGCCACCCTTGCGCTGGTATTCCGTGATCGGGAATTGGGTGTCCATGGGCCATTGTGGGTCTGCACTGAAATGGGGAAGAGATTATGAGGCCTTATAGTTGAGCCTTGACGAGGACGTCAAGAGTCTAAGTGGGGGAGATTGTAACATCCCAGGATTTAAGGCCTTGGATAACATGATCTTAAAAGGAATGATTGGACTACCCATATCACCAAGGTGTACCTCCTTTTCCGGGGGGCCCATCACTAAAGAACTCCATAGTTAAGCGTGCTCAGCTTGGAGTAGTACTAGGATGGGTGACCAGTCAGGAAGTTGACCCTAACTTGCACGTGCATGAGGATAAAGCACGCAGTTAAGACTAGTGGTGGTCTATGGGGTCAATCTTCATTCTTGAAACTCTACTAGAGCCTTGGGCAGTGGGCCCGGGCTTTACACTTCTGTGCAACTGGTCTTTAATGACCGATCACATGTTCTCATCCTCACGGATCGACGTATCTCGAAATGGTCTTGGACCTTTGATCGGTCCCGTACCCAACCAGTCTTGTGGCATGCTGTTCTATCAGTTATGAGACTATGCGCCACCTATGCTGCAGGTCCTGGTCGTGCAGGTAGCGCGGTGGTGAGGCATCCATGGATGACGAGGAGTTGCTACATCGAGGGATAGGGTTTCTGAGGTTGAAGATGATGGCAAGAGGGTTTCTTTGCACTTTTCTAGATGTGCGCTTCATACGGTCTTACGAAGAGACTGCTCATATGGTCTTGAGTCTGTATGGAAGGGCAAGACTATTAGGAGGGGAAGGGTGAAACCGATTGGATGAAACTGTATGGTCAAGACGGTATGGTTAACAATGTATGGTCAAGACCATGGATGAGTGAGGGTAGATCAATGGTTGAGAAGGGTGGGTCCCACTCAAATGGGTTTGTTTTGGATGATGGTTGATGGAGATAAAGATGGAATCAAGTAAGGGGTAGTGATGATTATGTTGAAGGTGGATTATAGTTAAATGTAGGTGGGATCCAGCTGATGGTTCAACCTCATCATGACCTACATAAAATCAATATAAATTCAGTTAATAATCTTGATAATTGCACCAATTAAGCAATTTTGCATATTGTGATATTTAGAAGATGAAAGTAGATGTATTGAATCAAAATGAGCCCAAGATGGCGACTAAATATCATATTGAATATGCATTCATCAACATCCAAACAGCTAAAACCCAATGAACTGAATTATCCCTCACATGATTTGGAATTAGATGCAATCATTCATGCTCTCAAAATCTGGAGGCACAACTTGTACGGCGCAACGTTCAACATCTTCACCAATCACAAAAGCCTGAAGTACATTCTGATAGAGAATGATCTGAACCTGCGTCAACGTCGATGGATTGAGTATCTAGAGGACTACGATTTCACTATTGCCTATCATCCAGGTAAGTCAAATGGAGTCATTGATGCCCTTAGTAGGAAAGGTAGTGTGTGCATCCTTATCTATTCCTGAATGGAGGAATATGGAAGACCTAGTAGGCTGGAAGCCATAGTTTTTGTCTAATGATATGCATGTTAACAACATCTCTATCACATATAACTTGCATTCTGAATGCCTTGAGGCACAGAAATCTAGTCTTGATCTTATAAAACTCTCCTCTCTTCTGTCCAAGACTCAAACACACTTTTCTGTGGGTCTCAATGGTGGTATTTGATACAAGAATTGTATGTGGGTCCCCGAGTAGTCAGTTGTAAGGACAAAGATTCTCAGTGAGGCACATGGGTCAAAGTACACAGTTCATCCCGACACGACGAAGATGTACAAAGAACTACAACGTCAGTTCTAGTGGAGGGGCATGAAGCGTGATATTGCCGAATTCATGTCCAGACGTCTGACATGCCAAAGAATCAAGCCGAGCATCAAAGACCAGGCGGTCTACTACAACCCCTTGAAATTCCAGAATAGAAATGGGAACACATCACCATGTAGTTTGTGGCAGGGCTACCCAGGACCAAGAAGGGATACGACGTTACATGAGTCATAGTGGATTGTCTCACCAAGTCAGCTCATTTTTTCCCTATGAAGACTACTGCAAAAGTTTCTAAGCTAGCCGACCTCTATATATGGGAGATAGTACGTCTGCATGGAGTTCCAGCATCTATTGTCTTAGATAGGGACCTAAAGTTCACCTCAAAGCTGTTGAAGTAGGTTCAATAAGAATTGGGCACCAAACTGAACTTCAGTACATCCTACCATCTACAGACATACATGAAGTTAGAACGCACATTGTAGATTCTGGAGGATCTTCTGCGAGCTTGTGTTCTCTATTGGGAAGACTCATGGGACTACTACTTGCCTTTAGCTGAGTTTGCCTATAATAATATCAATCAGGCGAGTATCGAGATGCCCCCTATGAAGCTCTCTATGTCTGACCGTGCAGATCTCTGTTACACTGGGACGACGTCGGAGAGCCTACCCTGATGAAATATGAGGAGATGTAGATGTATATAGATAAAGTTGCACTAATCAGGGAGAGGATGAAGTGGGCACAAGATAGGAAGAAATCTTATGCAGATGCTCACCAAAAGGAACGTCAATTCAAAGAAGGTGACCACATTTTTCTAAAAATCCGACCTATTCGAGCTTTGGCCAAGAATAAAGGAAAGCTCAGTCCTCATTATGTTGGACCCTTTGAGATCCTTGAAAGGGTTGGTAAATGTGCCTATCGTCTTGCTTTGCCACCTCAGTATAGTGTTATGTACAATGTCTTTCATGTATGTAATCTAAAGCCTTATGTCAAAGATCCCATTCACATTCTGAATCATGAGCCTCTCGAGTTGAAAGATGATCTATCTTATGCTGAGCCCCCAGTCAGAATTCTCAATTTTATGTCAAAGGAGCTTCGTAATAATCAGCATATAGATATGGTGAAAGTTCTCTACAGCCACAATGATCATACCGATGCCACCTGGGAGCTCAAGTCTGAGGCCGAGAAGAAATATCTACACCTTTTTCAAGTTGTGTGAATTTTGGGGACAAAATTCTTAAAAGGAGGGGAGAATGTGACAAAGTGAGTTTTTATAAGTTTTGGAATATATTTATCTCTCTTATAAGTTTTGGCATATATTTATCTCTCTTATAAATTGAATTTCATGTACATATTCCATTTACTTTGGACCCCATGACCTAAGTCTCAAATTTTAATTGATAAAATGTGTCACGTGGCCCCTATTTTCTAACCTGGGCATGGATCACTTAAGGGAACCCATCCCAGCTATTCGATCTTCCGATCATGGATCGCACCAGATCCAACGACGATTGGGTCATCCCTAACTTCCTGTATGACCTGGGATTTGACCCGAACAGAGCGACGATCTCCCCAACGCCCTTGTACCTGACTCTTGCATCACCTATACAAGATTTATAGAGTAAGACTTCCTCTCACCTGAATGAACCCAACGAACCCTACCAAGTCACCCATCTCCCTCAGATCAGAGAGAATGGGCCCCTCCTCTCTGCACCTCTCACTGGCGGCGACACCCATTTTAGGGCTTCCTTCTATGCCCCATATCTAGTATGTTTAAGGATCCCAGTAGCTCTGCCACCTTCCTTTTAGTCATGAAGACCCCTCAATTGACTGTCATCACTCCTCTTCTTCTCCACACAACTCCAATGCCACCGGCTTGAACCGGTGCTGCCTGCTCGTACCTCAAGGTTCCTCCCTTCAATTGGCTTCATTTGTACCATCTTTGGACCAAAGTGGAGACCTCCCGACTCTCGTTGGGGGTGCAGTGGTCCAAAAGGCACCATCGACAAGCACCTGCAACTGAGCTTCAGAACAATATCCCCAGGGAAGTCCAGAGCTTCTCCAAATTTCCAAGAGATTGTGAACACATTGCCAGACCAACGTAGAACTTCTTAACCCCTCAATCCAACACAAGGGTAGGTAAACACCCAAAACCTCAGTTTACTTTTCTTATACGCAATAGAACCAAACCCGAGATAGGGACCATCTCTGGAGATCTTGTTGGGTTTGTTGAACGTAGGAAGACTCTACGAACTCAACCCACACTTCAGTGCTATTCTTGACCCACCTGGTTACCCCAACCTCACCTCACCTCCACTGTCCCCTTGCTGCATCCATGGTGCACGTGAGCAAGGAACAATCTAGTAGGTGGAATTCCCACCTTGCCCATACCCGTCAATTGAATCCATTTCAGCCCCATGGGCATCCTCATCATTTGCCAATGTTGACCCCCTTTCTCTGATGAGTGTCTACCCACAGATCAGTGGGAGGATCCGGTAAGTCAGATCCCTCACCTGAATGAAGCTAATCTCACTTTCCTTTTTTTCGTTTAATTCTCTAGAAAATATCTGATTAGCCAGTTCTTGTAAAATCGATTATAAATAGATCCAACATCTGAAAATTCCTCATATAATATCCATGTTCTCAGAAAAAGAAGAAGAATCTATATAAAATATTGCAAATACCAAAATCCTATCCTAGAATCGATGCACCTTTCTTTTGGAATTTATTTGATTTCTTTATGAATTAACTTATAGAAAATAAATATGATAATAGGGATCAATATTTATGAAAAACCATGAGACCTTAACCTGATCATATTCTCTCTGACCCGAAACCCTAGGGTGTTGATTAATAATGGGTTTGATACTTCTTAAACCAAAAAAATGGTGTATTTCTTTCTCATTGTAATAATGATGATTTTGATAGGATCAACTATCTTAAATATCTACATCCACACTCTGATCCCTAATCTGAATATTCCCCCTATTATAAGACACAAGACACTAAATGAAATCCCTAGTATGACCAAAACCCTAATATAAGGTGTTGAAAACACATTATGACATTAGGTCTTATTTCTATTTTAGGGTGATCTACTCCCTCTTAATTTAAGCTGGTTGAAATCAAGATCTGAAATTCAAGGTACATGGATATAAGTATATGACTAGTTTTGTTGGATGTGAATTATGAGTATCTTCTTACATGTATTTGAATACCTTGTTGGATGTATATCTATGTGTGTTGCCATTTTCGCCTGAACACTAAGGGAATGAAAATGAAATGTAGTTACTGATGGTGTTCATTAATCTCCCTATTAGAGAGGGAAAGCATTAATGTTGACTAGAACCTCCCTAGAGTACTTGGTATACAAGAAGATCCCTAGAGTATAAGGTAAACGGGGAAGAGCCCACTAATATATGTGATAATGTGCTAAGTCCACCATAGTAATGCATTTTCATTGAAATATGATTAAGTAACTTGGGTTTACCTTATTTTCCGCATTTAAATAATGTTTTCTTCTCTTTCTTCTTTTTAAACTATTTTCAATATGCCAGCATAGTATAGCATTTTTACAACCATGTTCCAAATTTATGTCGATGTTTTTGTTTCTCGTATTTTCTAGGTACAAGGAACACATGATGCATCTTAAAGTATCGGAAGTCATCAATAAATGGACATGGAGGATAGATTAGATAGATTTCTATTTCTCATCTCTTCTTCAGTTAGATAGTTGCTTATTCTTCTAGATGATGTATAGGATGTTCTAAATTCTATGTAATATTTTCTTTTCTTTTATATAACTATTCATGTCTTCGATCCCAATAATTTTATGTAATGACTTTATTATCATCAATGAATGTTTTTTTGTGTGGCTATACAATGGTGTTGTGACCAATGATCTGGCTCATTTTCTCTTATTTCATTGGATACATTAATCTCTTGTATTTTCCCTTCTGACATCTATAAATATGAGTGCACACATATCTGTGAATGTCACTAAGGAAAGTATATAGAAATTGGGGTCGTCACAACAACATATAAGGTGAAATCTCATCACAGTAGCACTTCATGTCAGTGTTTCAACATGTGTCCATTACAAGGACCAAATATCTTGGGGTAACAACACCTCCTTTCATCACTTTTGAAATCATCTCATGCAAGGCAATAAGCTACCATTAGGTCATAGGACCATGTCTTCCTCCTTCTGTGTTTCCACATCACATGTGCCTTATAAGGCTTATTCAAATAGATTATAACCACCACATCTCATACTTGGCTATGTACATCAACTGGTGTTACCTTCATGGTTAGAAACTTGTAATAAAAAGAGCAATACATCACAAATATTTTCATCTTCTAAGATCCATGTCATACATGTTTCATTATATCTATCAGGGTTAGGGTTTCTTGTACTTGATTAGTGTTTACAAGGTTGGATCAACAACCACCCTTGGATTATCACTTTCATCATCGTTATAACACATGTTATGAAGTTAGAAACATATCTTTCAACATCATTCATATGACTACCCCATAGGGCAGCACATCATATCATGTCACCCTAGCATCGATGTGGTGCATCTCGAACACTATCACAAGGTATCTAGAGTGTCAGGTTAACACTAAACATGTCTGACACCCTCATCAAGGTGGTGTATCAGTTTAGGATGTATTAGGTGAGCAAACATGGCATCGGGGTACCTGCTCAAGATGTGTACCATATCATCATGGGGGTATCTGGCAGAAAATCCTAAGGAGAGGATGTTGGCCAACCTAGCATGTCAGACAACACCATCAAAAGGTATGATGGGAAACACAAGTGATGAGCAACATAAGTGTATGTCAGAATCACAAGGTGACGGGTAATAGGGTATCAAGCAATGCCATCTCAAGGCGTGACGGTATCAACAAATTGGGCAACAACGCCCACCCAAAGGTGACAGGCTCAGCAACGTCTAAGTTGTGATAGGATTTCATCAGGTAGGGCAGCAATGTCCCCAAGGTGTGATGGCCAAGGACATGATATCTAACACTCTTTGTATCACGGTCAAACACCATATAGGTTCAATAGCAACCAAACAAACTAACAAACTCGTCTCATATCAGCCTACTTATAGCCAAGGCATGACAATCTAATCAACATCAAAACGTGTTGACCTAGACCTAACCAATGTTGTGATGACATGTCACAAGGAGTGACGGTCAGTGGCATCATGGGTCCTGATGGCCATCCAAAGGCTATCGCCTAGACATGCCTATCAACCCACTCATCTTCAACCTAAATACACTTGTCCAAAGCAAATCTAGAAGGTGTAACACATCACAGCAACTAAGAAAGATTCCCTTCTTCAAAATAGAATGCATAACTACCAAGAAGAACTACTAGCATGCAACGGATAATGAACCAAGAACAAAGAACAAGATAGCAAGTAAACTGTGATAATAACAAAAAGGGTTTAGAGTTATATAACCTACCTCAAGGATCACCACCAAGCTCCAAGATTCACAAGCTCAAGGTCGAAGAAGATCTTCCAAGCTTGATCACCACAACACCTCTGATAGAGAAGATGGAACCAAGGTTAAGAGATCATGAGAGGGAAAAGAAAGTAACCAAGGTTCATGGCTGAGAAGAAGAAAGAAAGAGAGAAAGGAAGCAAAGGATCATGGTTGATCAAGGTAGAGGATGAAGAGAGCACAAAAATCATGGGAGTCATCCTCCAAACTCTAAGGGAGAGACTCCTCTAGCTTAAGGTCATCCACCAAAGAGAGAATGTAACGATAACTTAAAGGATTCTCTTGCATGGAGGAAAAGAGGTATATATAAAAGAGGGATGAAAGAGAGACCAAGAGGAAGGTGTCACCACCTTAGAACCATAGGTGACACTTGTCCAAAAAGAAAGCGACACATGCAACACCATGCAATAAGGTGATAAGATCTATGTCTCACCCACTAGGTCACCTAAGATGGTCAAGGTCGATACACACATCTACCTTCTTCAAAAACTGATAGGGGTAAACCCTAAGTACATAAAACCAATATGGTTCACCTCAAGACACCACAAAACTGATAGTATGTCCCTCAAGAGATCCATAAACTGACACAGGGCCTCTCCATGTATCTTAAGCTTAAGACAACACTTCTAGGTGCAAGGCACACATCAAACATGTACCCAAAAACATCACCAAGGATGTCACCACACAACTAAGGTCCAAACAAGGTGCCCATATCTTTCTCTTTCCTCTAGATGATTCTATGTGAGAGACGAAACACTCTAGAAGTGGCAAATATGCACATCAACCCCTACTCTAGGTAGATTACAATTTGCACCAAAACATCTCCACCAAACACAAGCATCAACCGAATAAGCTCAAATAAGGAACTCAATCTCCCAACATACCCTAGTTACATATCAGATGATTGGAGCAAGGATATAAGAAACATACTTAAGAAAAACAAATAGGATTATCCCAAAATGTGAGTCAGGGTCCTTACAAGCCATAAACCCCTAATAGGGATTTCACCCCTAAAATCCTAAGAGAAAAGGGAGGGGTACTTCCTCTGCATCTCTTCCTTGATCTCCCACATGGCTTCCTCAACACCAAGGTGATGCCAAAGAACCTTCACAAGCATAAGTTCCTTCCTCTTAAGCTTCTTTACTCTCCGATAAAGGACCAACACTGTACCTTATACATAGGTCACATCCTCATAAAGCTCCACCTCCATAGGATGCAATACCAAGTCTGTATCCAGATGAAACTTTATCAACATACTAACATGAAACACTGGATGCAACATGTACAACTTAGGTGGCAACTCCAACCAGTAAACCACCTTCCCAACACACACCATCACTAGGTAAGGTCCCATAAAACTAGGAGCTAACTTGCCCTTCTTCCCAATTCTCAAAACTCCCTTCTAAGGAGAGATCTTAAAATATACCTTGTCTCCCATTTGGAAATCCAAGGGTCTACGACGATTGTCTACATATGACTTCTCTCTATCCTGTGCTGCTTTCAACTCTTGTTGTATCAATTTGATCTTTTTCGTCATTTGTTGCACAAGCTCAGGACCAAGAAGCTAATACTCACTTGTCTCATACCAACACAATAGAGATATGCAACGTCTCCAATACAATGACTCATATGGCTCCATGTCAAAACTACTCTGATAGCTATTGTTGTAGGAGAACTCTATCAAACTGAGATGTACATCCCAACTTCCTGAAAACTGAATAACACAAGCCCTCAATAGATCTTCTAAAGTCTGGATGGTTCTTTTGGATTGACCATTTGTATACGGGTGGAAAGCAGTTCCGAACTTCAACTATATACCCAAAGCTATGTGCAGTCACTCCCAAAAGCAACTTGTGAACTGAGGACCTCTATCACACATGATAGTAGATGGAACACTGTGCAAACACACTATCTCATCAATATAGACTTGGGTAATATTTTCTGCTGTAAACATTATCTTCATGGGAAGAAAATGTGCTGACTTGGTCAACCTATCAACGATCACCTAAATGGAATCATAACCTTTGGTTGTCCTAGGCAGACTAACTACAAAGTTCATAGTAACATGATCCCATTTCCATTGAGGTATAGGAAACAATTGTAATGTTCCTGTAGGCTTCCGATGCTCAGCTTTGACCTATTGACATACCACACATCTTGCAACGAACTCAGCTACAACTTTCTTGAAGCATGGCCACTGATACATATCCTTCGAATTGTGGTACATCTTGGTGCTACCTGGGTGCATTGCATACATGGATGAACGAGCCTCCTCTAGAACCATATTCCTTAGGTCATTATCTTCTGGAACCACTATCCTATCATGATAATAAATTGTCCCATCATAAAACTCATGGAAGTCATCACCCTTCTCGTTGCTGAACTCAGATCTTATATGTTGTATCACAGTATCTGTCTATTAAGATTCTCAGAACTGCTTTCTTACCATAGGCTTTACCTGTAACTATGCCAACAAACTAGCTAACAAGGATACTTCCAACTTGACATTCATCTTATGCAAGGAGACCAACTTGTCTTGCTTGTAGCACATCAAAGAACTCAATTGTCCTTTATCCATGGATGAGGATGAAAAATTCATGCTCAATGCATGTCACAATGTTCACCTTTTCTGGATGATAATCAATTGTGCAATCATAGTCTTTGATCAACTCCATCCAGCGACGTTGCCTCATATTCAACTCCTGTTGTGAAATGATGTACTTCTGATTCTTGTGATCCATGAAAATCTGACACTTCTCTCCATATAGGTAGTGCCTCCAAATCTTCAAAGCATGGACTACTACTGCTAACTCTAGATTGTGGGTCAGGTAATTATCTTCCTATTTCTTAAGTTGTCGAGAAGCAATAGAAACCACTTACTTGTCCTGCATCAACTACATCCCAAACCATTCATGGATGCATCACAAAAGATGATGTATCCCTTTCCTTGTTCACGCAAGGCCAAAATTAGTGCACTCATCAACTTCTCCTTTTTACATCTAAAAAGCACGTTGGTATCTATCATCCCAAATGAACAACACATACTTCCTCATTAACTTAGTTAGGGGTAAGGAAATAGCACTGAAGTCCTTGATGAAGCTTCGATAATATCCTGCCAGACCTAGAAAATTGTGCACTTCTATCGGCGTCTTGGGCTGCTCCCACTCTATCATAAACTCCACCTTCTTAGGATCCACATGCACTCCTTCCACAGATATGGAATGCCCTAAGAAAGATACCTCCTTCAACCAGAACTCGCACTAACTAAAATTGGCATAGATCTGGTGTTGTCTCAATAGTGTCAACGCTTGACAAAGATGTTGTTCATGCTACTCACTGTCTCGATTGTATATTAGAATGTCATCTATGAAGACCACCATGAACTGATCAAGGAATGGTTGAAACATCGTGTTCATTAAATCCATGAGCATTGTTGGTGCATTAGTCAGCCCAAATGGCATAACCAAAAACTCATAGTGGCCATATATACCATGTCCTAAAAGCTGACTTAGGGATATTATCCTCCTTGATCCTCAACTGGTGATATCCTGGTCTCAGATCTATCTTTGAGAACATCATCGAGCCACACAAATGGTCAAATATATCATCTATACTCGGTAAAGGGTACTTATTCTTTATTGTAACCTTGTTCAATTGTCTATAATCTATGCACAACCTCATAGATCCATTCTTCTTCTTCACAAAAAACATCGGAGCACCCCATAATGATGTACTCGGCCGGATGAAACCTTTGTCAAGCAATTCTTGCAATTGTCTCTTCAACTTTTCCATCTCCAATGGATCCGTCCTGTACTATGTCTAAGCTATAGGTTGCATACCAGGAACTAGATTGATCTCAAAATCAATCTCTCAGGGTGGGGGAACACTTGGAAACTCCTCAGGAAACACATCCTTGAACTCTCTAACAACTGGTACCACATGAATACTAGGACTCCTTGCCTTAGTATCCATCACATGTGCCAAAAATGCCTCACAACCCTATCTTAGAAGTTTCTTCACTACCATTGCTGATATAAGACACGTCAAAAGAATCTTCCTATCTCCTTGGAAGGTCCACGTCTCACTACCATCTACACATGTCGCTTGCATGGAACTACAGTCCAAGGCCACTCTATACTTCTCTAAGGTATCCATTCCAAGGATCACATCGAATTCATGCATGTCAAGTGGTGTGAGATCCACTTAAATGTTGTCTCCCAAAAAAGAGAGAACACAAGAAGGACACACATCCTACAACACTACAAAACTAACTAACAAGGTTTAAAACAAAAAACTATTCCTCTACGATACTTATGGTGGAGAAAACCTCATCTTCATAAAGCCTCCTAATGACTATCCTTGAGACTGTGCAGACCTCTTCTTGGTGCTTGCCTCTCTCTTCACCTTCACATACCGCTCTATCCTTCGAACGGACTCTACAAATGTAGCAAACCTCTCTCAATTCTCCAAAGCAGCAGCTGGGCTAGACAACTCAGCGTTCAACCCCTTCTTAAAATGATGAATCCTCTCATCCTCCGTGGAATCCATGTGAGGACAGATCCTCAACAAGTCCATAACTCTTACTTCATACTCATTAATCGTCATGGATCCATGTCAAATCCTCTCAAACTGGTTGATCTTCTCGTCAAGATACGTTCGAGGAAAGTACTGACTACGAACTCATGTTAGAACTCCTCCCAACCAACCTCAACACTGAGTCTCCTCTCCTCCAGTATGGCCCACTAATGGCCAGCATTTCCCTTCAGAAGGTACACTATGTGCTTCACCTAATCTGGCTTGGGGATACTCATGATCTTAAAACCCTTATCAAACTCAGTCAGCTACAGATCCACATTTACTGAGTCAGTTGTCTCTACATACTCAATCATTCCAACACGGCGAAGCTGCTCGAAAGTCTTCCTAGTGCCTGAAGATTCAGTATGGGGAACCAGTGCCCTAGGCTGAGGTGCAAGCATCATGTCTACTATATGAGACATCATTGCCATAAACTAAGCAAAAAGATATTGAAAGGTAGGGTTTTCTATCATGGCTAAGTCAAATTGGTGGACTTCAGGCACCCAATCTTCTCGTACTTAGTTCCTTGCACCACCACCTGGTGCTGCAACACTACTCTTAGAAGCATGTTCTTTGTGTTCTCCACCCATATTTAATCTTTCTATTCTTCTTCGACATAAGTAGAAGTGACTATAAGAAAATTTTGAGGACACTAGAATAGACACAAACCCTAGTCCTAGGTTCATGTAGATTCAACAAACCTAAAACTCTGATACCAACCTAATTGTGACACCCCACTCCACACAAAGTGAGATGACTCAAAACATAACCATAGAAGAAAGATGAATGAATAGATTATCTGAAATCATTAAAAATTAAAACTGTATCATAAAACTATTGCACAATAAGAATCTTTACATATAAGTCCTTTCATGCCTCAAAGCATATACAAAGCATGCTATCAACATGTTACCGAAGAACTACTCTAGATCATATATAGATGATTCGATCACATATATACATATCAGGTATACAAGTCAACCTCAAAGAGAAAGGGTGTTCACAAAACATCTACAAAATGTTCCCAAAGACCAGAATGTATAGGGATGACTCTAGGACACTATCAACAAAAGACAACCAGCAAGATAGCTGACCTCGTCAGCTACTGGCCCTCCTACTACTCCTCAACCTCCACTACACGATCTCTACCTCTTTGTGCTCGTCCACCTAAAAATGGTGTGGGAAACCCACATGGTGAGATTCCAAATCTCAGTGGCAGATATAACTCACCACTAACTCTATTATTATCATAGATAAGATAAATAGAGCAGCAGTAAAGTTACAACTAAATGAAACATGTAATGATCATTAACAGGAAGAGCAATTACAGTTGAATTATGAAATATCTTAATAATTTAAAAGAAATATTAAGAACTTGTATTATTCCTATCCACAATATTATATAAAGATCAAGCAACGCCTCATCCAATGTTTCTATATTTTGATCCTATACAATTATAGTACACCATTGGTTAGTCATTTTATTATTCCCTGAGGATTTGAGTCATACCACCCAAATCCAATCGAACACTTGATAAGTCAAAATTAATGTCATACAAGGTCTAATGGAAGAGTCAGAATTCACAACCTCACCTTCCTTGGTCAATATGAGTGAACACACAGTGAAATCATGGGTCAACTATTTCCAACGACGTATAGTCTAGCTGTGTAGATTTATCCCACCTTGGTACATGTCATGGAGCTAGTGAGTTATGACTGCAATCATACTCTTTCAGGGTATGGCTTGCAGCCAATCATGTGATACTTATCATGGAGCTACAATCCAAAGTTGCACTCTTTGAGGTATGGCTCATAGCCACTCACATGATGCATATACATTCAGGACACAAGGAGATACCTCAACTTGCACCCCGTATATTCAACAATATGTGTTCCGAGTTAAACTCGTTTCACCATTCAGCAAGTACAAACACTGGATTGATCTATGACATAGGGCAAACCTACAAGATTAGGTTCCACTTTATTAATTATGTTATTTAAGCATCATTCAGCATCAACTAAGTTACAAAGTACAACCTCTAAACAATTTCAAAATGAATAAGGGTATAATTCATCACCAAACATATATTGAAACATATAAGGTGAAATCTCATCACAATATCACTTCATGTCTGTGTTTCAACATGTGTCCATTACAAGGACCACATATCCTGGGGTAACAACCCCTCCTTTCATCACTGACGAAATCATCTCATGCAAGGAAATAATCCATCATTAGGTCATAGGACCATCTCTTCCTCCTTCTGTGTTACCACATCACATATGCGTCACAAGGCTTATTCAAATAGATCATAACCACCATAGCTCATAGCAGGCTATGTACATCAATTGGTGTTACTTGCATGGATAGAAACTTGTAATAAATATAACAATACATCATCAACATTATCACCTTATAAGATCCATGTCATACATGTTTTATTATATCAATCAGGGTTAGGGTTTGTAGTACTTGATTAGGGTTTATAAGGTTGGATCAACAACCACCCTTAGATTATCACTTTCATCATTGTTATAACACATGTTATGAAGTATAGAAACATATCTTTCAAACATCATTCATACGACTACCCCATAGGGTAGCACATCATATAATGTCACCCTAGCATCAACATGGTGTATCTTGAACACCATCACAAGGTATCTAGAGTATCCGGTTAACTCTAAATGTGTCAGACACCCTCATCAAGGTGGGGTATTATTTTAGTATGTATTAGGTGAGAAAATATGGCATCAGACTACCTGCTCAAGATGTGTATCGATTTATCATTAGGGGGCATCGGGAAGTAACACCTAAGGAGAGGGTGTCAGCCAACCTATCTTGTCGGGCAACACCATCACAAGGTGTGACGGGCATCACAAGTGACGGGAAACACATGTGTATGTCAGCATCACGAGGTGATGGGTAACACGGTATCGAGAAACACCGTCTCAAGGCATGATAGTATCAACAAATCAGGTTACAATGCCCTCCCAAAGGTGATGGGTTCATCAACGTCTATACTGGGACGGGCTGTCATCAAGTCAGGCAACAACATCCCCAAGGTGTGACGGCTAAGGCCATGATGGATAGAACTCTTTGTATCACAATCAAACACCATATAGATTCAACAACAACCAAGCACACTAACACCCTCATCTCATATTGGCCTACTCGTATGCAATGCATGTTGACCTAAACAACATCATAACTTGTCGACCTAGACCTAACCAATGTCGTGACGATCTGTCACAAGGAGTGATAGTCAGTGGCATCACAGGTCGTTACTGCCACCCAAAGCCTATTGGCTAGACATGTCTATTGGCCCACACATTTTCAACCTAAAGACACTCCTCCAAAGAAAAGCTAGAAGATGTAACACATGGCAAAAACTAAGCAAGATTCCCTTCTTCAAAATAGAACACAAAACTATCAAGAAAAACTACTAGCATGCAAGGGATAATGAACCAAGAACAATGAACAAGATAGCAAGTAAAGAGAAATAATAACAAAGAGGGTTTAGAGTTATATAACCCACCTCAAGGATCACCACCAAGCTCAAATCTTCAGGAGCTCAAGGTAGAAGAAGATCTTCCAATCTTGATCACCACAACATCTCTGAGAGAGAAGATGGAACCAAGGTTAAGAGATCATGAGAGGGAAAAGAAAGTAACCAAGGTCCATGGTCGAGAAGAAGAAAGAAAGAATGAAAGGAAGCTAAGGATCATGGATTACCAAGGTAGAGGATGAAGAGAGTACCACAAGCATGGGACTCGTCCTCCAAGCTCCAAGGGAGAGACTCCTGTAGCTCAAGGTCGTCCACCAAAGAGAGAATGCAATGATAACCAAAAGGATTTTCTTGAATGGAGGGAAAGAGGTATGTGTACAAGAGGGATGAAAGAAAGAGCAAGGGGAAGGTTTCACCACCTTATAACCCTAGATGACACTTGTCAATGAAGAAAGAAACACATGCAACACCATGCAACAAGGTGATAAGATCTATGTCTCGCCCACGAGGTCACCAAAGATGGTCAAGGCCGATACAAACATCTACCCTCTTCACAAACTGATAGGGGAAAACCCTAGTTACCACAACCAGATATGGTGCACCTCTAGACACCACAAACCCAATAGGACATCCCTCAATACATCCACAAACCCATACATGGCCTCTCCAAGGCTCTCAAGCCCGAGACAACACTTCTAGGTGCAAGGCACACCTCGAACATCTGCCCAAAAACATCACCAAGGATGTCACCACACAACCAAGTTCCAAACAAGGTGTCCATATCTTTCTCTTTCCTCTATATGATGCTAAGAGAGAGAAGGAACACTCTAGAGGTGGAAAATTTGCACATCAACCCCTACTCTGGGTAGATTGCAATTTGTATTAAAACCTCTCCACAAAACACAAGAATCAACCAAACATGCTCAAACAAGGAACTCATGCTTCCAACTTGCATCTCAGATGATTAGAGCAAGGAGCTAAGCAACATACTGAAGAAAAACATATAGGGTTATCCCAAAATGTGGGTCGGGGTCCTTACACCTGGTGGTCCGCATGGACTATGTAGAGGTGTGGAGGTCGTTACCACATGCTATGAGGCTGATGCCAACCTCTGTCCATGATGCTACACTAGGAGGCTGTCATTAACAATAATCTGAGTGTTACTTGTGAAAGAAGCATGTTTTTTTTAGCATTATTGATGGACTTGTTCCTCGACCAGGTATCTACCTTGTAAACCTTCCTTCCCAATCCATAGTTGTTTACATGATTCTCTATTCATAGTAAATATGTTAAGAAATTTTTTGTTTCTGCTTCCATCTTTTTTTCCATCATTCCCTAGAATTATATTAAGAATATGTAAGGGATTCGAGTGCTCCATAGTTGGAAATTTGAGAATAGATTTGGACTTTTTTTTACTGCGATCATAACAAATAAAATAAAGATGATAGGAAAACTAGTGGAGCAAGAAATCTTTGATAAATATCAAATGACATATATCGTTAAGGCATTATGCAAGTGTCATATGGCTTACTATTGTTAGTAGATGGCATGGCCATTGAATTTCAGTTCTAGAAAGAAGCATACGTGAGCCTATACTTTCTATAGAATGCATCCTTCTCATTATTCCAAACAAGAACTTTCTAGTTCACTCTGTTCTATCCATGTGTGATACATTATCCATCTGACAAATAAGACAATGTTATATTTTATAAAATCCCTTATTCAGTCTATAAATGATAAATACACTCGAATACTAACAATTAAAGTAAATTATAAAATATCTAAATAGTATATTCAATAATTCTAATTCACTACTCTTTCTATGTATGTCAGTTCCTTACCACCTGTCATGAGAAAGAAAAGTACATGCAAAATTGTTTAGTCTCGATGTCCATGGTTGATGATGCTTAGTGGTGTTGCTTGTTGCGTGATTGCTCATGTCTTGACATCTCATTACATATGATCATGAGATTGTTGTGAAAGATACACATCTAGTCATAGCGCATCCTAGTGGAAGATATTTTGGGAGGTGAATGTAAAGTCAAAAGGAGGGAGGGAGAATAAGGAAAAATGAGGTTAACTAAAGTTGTGAAAAAAGTTGAGACTCAAGGAAATATGAGATTAAATAAAGATGTTACATCAAAAACTTCAAAATTCCATTTCTTCATTAATTAGATGTTCCTAAACTCTTTTACTCTTTCTATATTAGGAATATATATGCATCGAGAGAAAAGGAGTGAAGAGAGAGAGAGTTAAAGAGAGTTGAGTTTTTTAAAAATGTATTGATTTGATGGGTTGGTGGAATATTTCTAATTATATATAAATTGTCACTATTTTTAGTATGGATGTATTTTTCATTCTAACATAATTATAAGTTGGTAGACTTTTTTAGTAATAGGCTCGATTTCTAGAATTTCCACTAGACCATTGTTGGGGGTCAGAGCAGAAGATTTGGATTTTCTTACAAGTTGATTTGGCTTGTGGGAAGTCTATCTTACTTTGAGACACTAGTACAAATACCACATCTAATGTCCATTAAAATAGCTCTATAACTCAGTTTTGTACCGAAGCACTATAGTTAAGATCCAACTACATCAGTTTTTAAGGATCGCACAAACCAATGATACAGACTCGACCCCGATTGTTATGATTAAAAAAATGGATGACCTGATCGACGAGTCAGTGTTCTATGTTGTTGGCTTCAATTCAATAACCGATGTTGTAGTTCCATACCAGGTAACATTTTTGACTAAGAAAGTTTTTTGTGTCATCAATTTGAAATAAATGACGTTGTGTATAGTTTTTTCGTCGATGCAAATGTTGTAACTGACGATATATACCAATTCGAACCACAACAGATGCCTCAAGTCAGCTAGTATCATGACCGTGTTGTCCAACACATCCATTTTACAATCCATATAATGTCGGATAAGACATATAAACTGATGATTAAAATCTACGAAGTCAATTTTCTTATAATAACTGACGACATATATAAATATATTTAAATAGTAGGTCCACAATCTTGTTGTTCAATTGTTCAGTAGGATGTAGAACATGTAGTTCATGACAACTATCCGTCTTGTGTTCATCCTCAGAATAGGACAACACACCTACAAAACTTGCAATAACAAACACACACAATTCATCCACCCACATACAAGATCCATTCTCCAATTGCATTTTCATGACATGTACATATATATTTCACATTGTATTCATTCATCTTCACATTCATTCACACATATGTACATATACATCATTCACATATGTACGAATTCCATTCTTATGACATGCACAAATATAATTCCCATTGTATTCATCATCTTCACATTCATTCCCATACATGTATATATTCATTATATATGCATTCATAATTCACTCGCATTAAATTGAAAGTTGCAGTAAGTCATAACCACCACATAGATATAGAAATAATGACATCAAAGTTTAGAAAACTCATATTTTATCCCCAATCAAATTCTAAGTTTACTTCTATAATGAAGGTGTGTGCACATTGTTCTTGTATCTCATCTATCTCTTCTTTCTTATAGGGCTACTTTGTGTTAAATAGATAAAAGAGAATGACATAATAAAAGAGTTCGATTTGATATTTTCATATTATCAAATTAGACTATTTTCTTATGATGATCAAGACTATATATAGATTTCATTTTGTATATAGTGGATGTCTAGTGTCGTATATCTGACAATCAGCTCCATATACCACATCATGTAGTATCCACATACCCAACCATTGTCTTGTATATGGCAAAATAAATTTATAGTTATGCATAACATCAATAAATAAAAATGAGCATAGTTGGCATATATTTGCATTTGAGTCAGAAAAGTACCTCAAAATTCTTCCAACTTAATACTTTGTATTTCTATCCACCTTCCTCAAACCTATTTGAATTCTTATATACCCCTAGAATTTAACGGAAGAAATTTGATTGAAATGGTAAATAGTCATGTAATTAATGATGCAAAGAATAATAAATGTTGACTGGTATAAAAATTTACTAATGGAAATAATACCTTTTTCATTATGAGTCCCCCATTGTCTATTTTGACACCCTTCATATCTAGATAATACATAGTTAGTGACTTTGAGGCAATTACCAATAACAACAATGATTGTTCTGGAGTGAAAAGAATGCAAATAAAACAAAACTCGAAATTCACAATGAAATGTAATTCTTAAGTCAAAATTAAAAGAAAAGTGCATGAAACTTACTCATCATTGAAATGAGGTACAATCTTACACTTTATTGAATTACCAATATATTTAGATGTTGCAAAGGTTTATTCGATATCAAATATTGGGTCTTTATCTTCATGAATAATCAATGATGTCACCAAAAATGCTAAACATGGTAGTGTGAACTTTTCACACACCCTATATAAATAGTTGTAAAATGTATATCATGTATACTTTAACATATAAAAAATAGATCAACATATATAAAATTAGATATTGACCTATAAGATCTCACCATATCTAAAGTTATATCACAGTTGTATTTGACCAAGTATAAGTAAATAGTTTACATCATCTTGCAAAAATACACTAGTATCATGTGCTTGACCTGCAATGTCCTCCTTAATATGGACCATCATAGTCGACCCTTTTTCTAAGTCACTTAGCCATAGTGTCAACCCCCTACACTTGACCTAGCAGTCAAATAGGTCCTTTGCAATCCAATCAGGTAATTGAGTATCTTGAGGAGGAAGTGGAGGATGAACTGTAGGGGGTTTCTTTGGTGCTATGACATACATATATATATTCTCATATCAATTGTCAAGTATATACATAAGTAGAAAAGAATTACAAATACAAACATAATTTTATTAGCATACATCATTATAGACAACTCATGTTTTATGCCACACAACCACGCCACCTTCAGTGTCACCTACGTCTCATGGTCAGGATGTCGATATAGTAGTCATGTATGTTTCCAAGCATTGTAGACAAGCCTTGACGACATGAAAACCACATCAGTAGGACCATAAATCATGTCACCTAGAAGGCATGGGTAAGCCTCGCCTAGTACAAAGACATATTCTTCTAGTAAAAGATGGCATAGCCTGAACCCCTACACATTTGTATATAGTGTTATATATATACCTAAACATAAACATATTATACAAATCAATTTGAAAGACTGCTATATCACAAAAAAAACTTACAATGGATGTGCTAGCTAGCGGGTCCATGGGATTACTCCTAAACCTCTGTTGTAGGGGGGCAACTCATATGAAGAGCAGGGTGCCATAGGTACTGTCTAAGGTGTTGAATGAGAAGAATAATACTATTCCATTGCTTCCTATATTTCCTTTGCAATCATCTCTTGTACCTTCTCTTCTGAGAATCCTCCTTTTCGGATAGATTTTTTCTTATGTTCTAATGGAAAGTTCTTATACTGACACCAGCGCAACAACCCTCACACACCCACCTAGAGAAACTATCAATTTATCCCTTAGCCCTCAGGTATGAACTTGCCTTCTTTTCTTTGCTCATAGCGATCCTACTAATCATCATAAATAGTAATTGCTAAGTAGAACATAACAATCAAGGTCAAAGATGAACATGCACTTTGAGAGTTGAATTTTATCATTTTTGCAGCCACCTTCGTGGTTGTGGGGTGGGGTATTTCTCCATATTGAGTTTTCCTCACAGCTATCCACTCCTTATGGCAAAGTAGAGGTGCAGTAGTAGTAGAGGACTCAGTAGTACCAAGAGCAGGATACTGAGAAGAAGCCGACTCCATTTTCTCTTAGCTAAGCCTTCTGTTGCCACCTGGACACAACTTGTGGTTGTGCACATTCTTTGCACACCTTTCTTTTTTAGCATTTCTTGAAGTCTAGTTCATCCAAAACATATGTTAAATATGTAATATAATGAATTCATGAAGATATATCTAAATGAGGAGGCTTAATACTTCGGAGTCATAGATTTTCTAAATGATGAGGCTTAATACCTAGGATTCATTAGTTTTTTTCTTGAAGCAACAAACGCGGCCCACACCTTCAGGTCAAGATAGTTCTATTGCTCAGTGGATGACTTCTTATTCTTCTCATTCATTATGAATTCTCTTGTCATATTTATCTTATAATTCCTTAGTAGCCTTCCACAGTGTTGCAGCACCATTTTACAATGTCATTTTTCATCAAGCTAAAATATGTTGTACAAAAGTTCATATACTTAATGGAATATTCTTCAAAATAGAATTGTGAATATCATTAAAAATCATAATATTTCACAGACATGACTTTCCATATTAAGTCTTCCGTATCTTGACCGACTTTATGCCAAGATTCTATTATTGTATATGATTTTCTACCAGTAAGAACACCTAGATATTGCAAAAAAAGAATTTTGATTCCTCCCAATAAGATTTCCTGCATCATCAAACCCAATGACCACCTTTGGTCCTCTACCCATATGATCTACTAACATGTTCATCATCATGCTGCCTCTTTTACATGCATGCTCATGATGCTCCTCAGCAAGCTCAATAAGATCCTCAGGGCGCACATCCTCAAGAAGCTAAAATCAACAAGAAACACATATAAGATATAAATATGTATCTTATAAATGTCACAGACATTGTAACATGCACATTTATGTAATAAAATAAGACAACTTACACCAGCGCACTACTACATTTTTGGGCAATAATGTTGTTGTCGAAGGTGTCACTTAGACTAGCAAAACTGACCTAATAAGCTATTGCATCATTTCTTTTATAAAAACCAAAGCAATAAGTCATTAGGAAAAAATATGGGTACCGGTTGAGGTAAAAGGTCAGTTATATTAAAGATAATCGACGCAGCAAAAGACCCACATTATCAAAATTTCACTCATACACATAAACATAGCATCGATTTTATCAGAAAACCAACCCAACATGTTTCCCATTGGTAAAAATTGGCTCAATTTTTCCTTCGCGTGTCCATAAGTGTAACCGACCTATGAGTGTACAAAATAATTCGGGTACCGCTTACCTCTGTTGGGTTGGTTTTTTTCACCCAACCGACCTAGTAGGTTCAATATTGCGAGACTTCTTGGGTTGGTTTTCCCCAGTTAAGCGACCTTGCAGTTGGTTCAGCGACCACTACCTCTAGGGTAGGTTTTTTACTTAATAAGTGATCTTGTAGTTGGTTTGTTCGGGGAGTTCTTTCCCTCTAGGGTCAATTTTATTCAAATAACCATCCCTATAGGTGTCAGGCTCTGTTTATACTCTCATGAGTCTCGTGAGCTACTGCTCTTGATCAGGGTTTCTCTTTTGGGTTTCGGCCTTGCTCCTTTCTTCCTTTGATGACGACGACAGTCGGCCACTCTCTCCTTTCTTCCTTGGATGAAGACGATGACCACCGTCTCTAGCACTACAAGGGTCTCCTCCCCACCACCGTGTCACTACAAGATCCGCTCTTTTGCTCCGCCATCGACCACTATTTCGTTACCCCAACCACCATCTCCAACGCCCAGCACTCATAGACCTAACTACCACTAAAAGCTCACCTCCCCACACCAGTTCTTCTCTCGTGCAAGCTCCCACACTGCCAGAGCAGATCAACTGCCAACTTGTCCATCTGACCAGCTACCGCTGGCACCCGGAGGGATCTACTGCCGACCCGTCCATCTGATGCCAGGCACGAGGCATGGCTAGAGCAGCCATCTCCAACTAACCAGGTTGACACTTGTGTTGGGGGAATAGAGGGTCCGAGAAGGAGAAACGACTCGATGCCAGAATTTGCCTTCCTCTTACCTAAATTTGTTGTTGTTCTGCCGCCCACATATACTGAACCCTCACCTATTCAATTGCAGGTATTTAACTGATCATCAATGCAATCCAACAACTACTGATCGATCCTCTTGCTCACAGAAGCTCTGATGCTCAGCGGTCATCCTCTTGCTCTTTGCCACCTACGCTCCTTCCACTGTCCACGGGCTTCTCTCATTTTCATCTCGGCAGCTCAGGTCAGTTACACTGCTTTTCCATTTTATTTGTCTAGTAACCCAACCAATAATAAAAACGTGTATTCTTTCATATCTACATTTTATTATAAGTCACATATGTAATCATTGTATAAATTCTAGAAATATGAGGGTAGACATTGTGTAGTCCCAAATTGACACTTTAGGGTTTATAGATGGCATCATCAGTGCATGATGTTTAACTTAATATATAAATATGACAATAATACATTTATATATTAACTTAGAAACTCGTTCAAAATTTACTCATTAGGAGTAAATTTTGGATAGTCCCCGGTCTGGGACTATTTTTCGATATTTAATCTCACTTAGGATGTAAGTGTATTTGTATGTTCAGTTTTGAAGAAAATTTTAGTAGTATTTACTCATTTGTTCTCTGGGTACATATGTAGGTGGTTATTTGCCATTTACATTGATTTACTTGGAGAACTTAGGGGAAATGCTACTGAAATTTTCTTGAAAACTAAACATACATCATACAGTTACAACTGAGATTAAATATTCAAAAATGGGATAGGTGGTAGACTTTTTTTAAAAGTAATTAACTTCCTATCAATAAAAACTTACAACATATAGTATCAACAACTATTTTGATAGGTGGTACACTTTTATAATTAATTTTAATGTGATCTAGAAAATGGATCGAAGTTGGATGTTTATCAAGAACCATTGCAGTCTAGAGTTTGCCAAAGGTCTTGATGAATTTATCAGATTTGCTAAGGAACATAGGAAACTACCTACAGATAGGTTCTATTGTCCATGTAGAAATTGTGTTAACAATTTGAAAGTTGATATTGTTGAGGAAATTAATAATCATGTCATTTGCAATGGGATCATACAAGATTATAATGTATGGTATTGAGATGGATAGAAATTTGATTATGGATCAGAAAATGTCGATACTAATAGTTGTGGCATAGAATATATATATAATGATGATAATGTCAATGATGAACCGATTCAGGATGAACCAATTTAGGATGGTATAGTTGATGAGATGCTACATAGTTGTCAGGACAATGTTATTGATCCACCTTCTTTATTTGCAAACATTGTCCATGATGCTGAAAAATAATTATATAAGGGTTGTACTAAGTTCACAAGGTTGAGAGTTGTGATACAATTATATACTCTTAAAGCTCAAAACCGGTGGAGCGATAAGAGTTCCACTTCACTGTTATCTTTATTAAAGGAAATTCTTCCTGAAGGCAGCAAGCTTCCAATTTCAACATATCAAGCAAAGAAAATAATGTGCCTAATGGGAATGGAGGCTAAGAAGATTCATGCATGTCCAAATGATTGTGTGTTATTTCAGAAGGACTATAGTAATTTGATAAATTGTCCGAAATGTGGTGCGACAAGGTATAAGACCACAAATTCAGGTAAGGCTAAAAATGGCTCTCCTGCCAAGGTGATCTGTTATCTACTGATAATATCATGATTTCAATGCTTATTTGCTAATACTGAAGATGCGCAAAATTTGTCTTGGAATGGGGAGTTAAAGGTTAATTATGATGGCATCCTATGACACACATTTGATTCACCACAATGGAAGAAAATTGATTTATTATACCCTCAATTTGGTAAAGAAAGAAGGAACTTAAGAGTTGGACTATGTACAAACGGAATGAATCCTTATGGTACATTAAGCAGCCAACATCGCACTTGGCCTGTTATGATTGTTATATACAATCTTCCTCCTTGGTTGTGTATGAAAAATAAGTATGTCATGTTGTCAATATTGATATCAGGGCCCAAGCAACCTGGAAATGACATTGATGTTTACCTTCAACCTCTAATTGATGACCTAATGAAACTATGGGAAGAAGGTGTTTTGCATATGATACTTTCACATGATGAGATCTTTAGTTTGCGTGCTATGTTGTTTTACACGATTAATGACTTTCCATCTTATGAAAATTTTTCTGGATATAACATAAAAGGATAAAAATCATGTCCTGTTTGTGAGGAAAATACTGATTCAATTCGACTGAAACATGGTGGTAAAATTGTATATCTTGGTCATCGGAGATTTCTCCGACAAGTGCATCCTTATCGAAGGCAACACAAAACCTTTAATGGATCAACTGAGGAATGAAGTGCTCCTAAACCTATACCTGGAAATGTTGTATATGACAGGGTGAAAGATATTGTCAATGAATTTGGAAAGAGATCAAGTAGTCTTACTCTTGCATGTGACAAATCTTTATACAAGAAGAGGTCAATATTTTTTGATCTTCCTTATTGGAGATTCTTGTCAATTAGACACTATATTGATGTCATGCATGCTGGAAAAAAATTGTGATAGCATCATTGGTACGCTATTGAATATATTGGGAAAGTCTAAAGACGGCATCAAATCTAGAAAAAATTTAGAATTAATGGTCATAAGAAAATAATTATCAGTGGATATTAGGGGTCTCTGCAAATATTTATCACCATCTTGTTACACTTTTCAAAGTAGGAGGAAAAGACTTTGTGTGAGTGTTTGTATAATATTAAGGTTCCACACATATACTCTTCTAATATTCATAGATTGGTTTCAAAGAAGGATCTGAAGTTGATAGGTCTCAAATCTCATGATTGTAATACCTTAATGCAACAAATTTTACATGTGTCTATTCGATTTATATTGCCAAAGAATGTAAGGTTTGCAATCACAAGACTCTATTTCTTCTTCAATGAAATATGTAACAAAGTGATAAAAAATTGGAAACTCTCGATAAATTACAAAAAGATGTAATTGTTACCATGTGTCAATTTGAAATGTACTTTCCTCCTTCATTTTTTGATATCATGGTTCATCTTGTAGTACATATAACAAGGGAGGTGAAGATGTTGGGTCCAATTTTCTTGCACTAGATGTATCCATTTGAATGCTACATGAGTGTTTTTAAAGGTGATGTTTGTAATCGTTATCTTCCTAAAGGGAGTATTATTGAGGGTTATGTGGCTAGGGAGGTGATGGACTTTTGCAATGATTTTTTGAATTGCAATGAAACTTCTAGCGATCTTAAAAATTGCCATCACACTGAATCTTATTGTGGCAAAGGAATTCTGGGAGGAAGAGTAAAAGGAATTAGTCGTGAGTTGTGGGAACAAGCACATTTGTATAGTTTACACAACATCGATGAAGTTGGTATCTACATCACATAACACAATGATATTATCAAGATAAATCATCCTCGATCCAGTTCAATGTGGCTTGCTAGAGAGCATAATCAAATATTTATTAGATGGTTTGAAGTGAAAGTCTTTAGTCATCTATCTAAATCACCGGATAATGTTGCTGAGAACAAAAATGGCTCGCCTTTAAGCCAAAAATGGATGTCATGTCATATGAAGGATATGACATAAATGAATTTTCATACTAAACAAAGCATCAAGATGAAAGTAGTGTAGTCCAAAATAGTGGGGTCACTGTTCAAGCTTGTTCGTTGTATTTTGCTAGTGGTAAAGATAAAAGACCACATGAAGTTGAGATGTCTTATTATGACATCATTGTGGACATATGGGAATTGGACTATACAAATTTTAGAGTTCCTATCTTTAGATGTAATTGGGTTGGTAACAACAAAGGTGTTTTAGTGGATGAGTTGGGTTTCACATTGGTGAATTTTGAAATGATTGGTGAGAAAGATGAGTCACTCATCATGGCAGACCAAGCAAAACAAGTACTCTATATTGATGACCCGGAAAATAAAAATTGGTATGTTGTTCTTCATGGAAAAAGACAGTTTACTATAAATCCTATAAATGAAGAAGAATACTATGAAAATTATGATGATTCTAACCCATTCTCAGTTGGTCTGCCAAGTGTAAATGTTGAAGTTAACACCGATGAATACTATAAACGTCAAGACCATGCTGAAGGAATTTTTCTTGACTAGAAACTCAATAAATACTAGAGGCATGCATTCTTTGAAATATACATTTTATTATCATTCAAGCACATAATTTTCTAAATATACATCACATTACCACATGTTCGTTATTATCACTTATGCTTTTTTTTATCATGTATACTTCCAAGTTGTTCTAAAATGGCAAGTGAAGATGAACATTTTGAGCATGAGCTCCATGACGATGGTAGTGTTGATGCTTCTGGTAGTGGTGATGCTAAGAAATGTAGAGGTCCCACACTGATGCGTAGGCTGCAGGAGCTCATGGCCAAAGGGGAGAAATTGCCAATACATATTGATGTCACAGGAGCACCTATTGGGGAACATGCTAGTTATTTCAAGCATTACGTAGGGGCGACCACACGTAGTAAGGTGGCAATAGATATAGAAAATTGTCATGATGTTTCTATTTCCTTAAAAGACCTCCTATGGAAAGATATATGTGTGAGTTCAAGTGATATTATTTTACTATGTTTTTTTTAATTCTAATTTAGTTTGCTAGGAAACACATATCCTTGTTGAAATAACATTATTGCTTTTGTATGTATAGGGTGTTTTTCATCTAAATGAAAAAGATAACAAGAAAAAAGTATTACAACATTGTGGTGTACGATAGAGGGCTTTTAAGACCTATCTCAAAAGGGATTATATAGACAATCCTAATCAAAAGAAGAAAGCAATTGATCAATATATTTTTATAGATCTTGCGGTGTGGGAAAGATTTGTTATATCTAGGAATTTAGATGAGTTTTAGGTAATAAAGATTGTGATGTATTGTATGAATATTTTTATACAATTAATGTATATATGTTTGATCTAAATTGCAATACCTCATTTTAAATGATCAGGTTATTCACGACGTCCAAAAGGAAAGGCGGGCCAAAATGTGATTGACCATCGCTTGGGGCCCGTTTGTTATGCCTTCTGCCATCAACTACAAGAGAAGCAACTCTCTTATGGAGAAGAGTCTTGTACAACTCAAGTTGAATGTCCACCTTGACACTTGGTGTGAATGGATTCCAGAAAAAATTGATCAGGTAAAATTCCTAACCCTACAACTAAGGAGGTGGCACAAAAGATGGTAAGTAAAGAGTAACTCCCACAAACTTTGATTTATTTATATCTAATTGACTATGATTAAATATTTTTATTAACTATGCATAGATTGATCTCCATGAGCGAAGGAAGGAAGGAAAGTTCATCCCAACTAGCTGCATGGATGAACTATTAGTTGCTCTTGGTACAGAGGAGCATCCTGGCCGTGTTAAGGTATTAGGAGCTGGTCTAGGATTCAAGTCTTATTTTGGCCCTTCACAAAAGCAATCTAGATGCAATCGTACAGGAGGTCTTACACAAGAGGAAGTTGAAGCATTAGTAGCACAAAAAGTAAAAGAAATAATGCCTTCATTTCAGCCTAGTCAACCTTCTCAACCTATTCAAACTGTGTATCTCTTAGATGATGAGGTACAAGCCCATGCTCCAATTATAGAAGGTAGTGGGAGAACTCCCAATGACCTACCACAACAATCTATAGTAAGTTAGTTTTATATGTTGTTTTATTAGTATGATATATATAGTTGTAGCAGGTATTTGGTTTACCGTGTTGTATATAACTTGTATTAATTCAATAGGTTGGTATGAACTGTAAACTTGAAGTGGTGGTTCCAAAATATAATGTTGTGGCAGCGGGTAAGGTATACAACCTCGGTGGTACATTACATTGCCAACCAATTATTGATGGCATTTGTCGTGTGTCCATCCATCTTGTGTATGATGGAATGGGGGACAAACCACTGCCCATACATAATCCTAAATATAGTACAGTTGAAGAAGCAGAGGGTGCTATGGTAGGGTGGCCTAGGCACTTGGTTCTCAATGACAAGGTATACCTAAATTCTACCATATTTTTCCTATTTGACTACATATATGAACTTGAGTAATATAAATATGTAATATAATTAACAGGTTTGTAAACGAAAAAGTCAGAATCCTACTAGTCGTCCTCCTATGCCCAAGCCATCTTTCATTCTAGAATCCACATTTGATGAGTTGGGAAGTAAATATAAATGTTTGTGTCGATACTTAGACAACCAAAGATCGAGATCACATATGTTGGTCAATTTAACAGAAGTTGCAACTGGGAGAGACTTTGAGAATTTTATTTTTCTTGTTGATATTATGGAGTTGTTCTGGTATGATTGGCTAAATACTTCGATATTAGAAGTATGGAAAGGTAAGGATCTATCAATATAGAAAAATTCCAATACACATTTTAAACTAATTTGTATATATGAAATGATTACAAATGTCTTACATCCACTTATATACCGAGGCTATAAACTTTGAAATAAAGAATATTGGATTCTTAGTTCATTCAGTCACTACTCAGGTGGAAACACATATTGAGGATGTAAATGAGTACTTCTCTACTGCATTCAAATATTTTGCTAGTGTGGGAAAGGAAATTATTCTACTTCCTTTTAACATCCAGTGAGTATTATTATTCAATATAATTTTAATAATGACTAAATTTCTTTATTTTAATGTTTGTTTTATTCTTATTCAAATCTAGACATTGGGAATTACTGGTGGTCGTCCCAAAATTTATGACTCTTTATTATCTTGACCCAATGGGAAAAACAACAAGGGGCCATAAACTGAAATTGCCAACTATGGAGTAAGCATATATAAATTTAGTCTCTACCACATCAATTTTTATGCTTCAACATGATATCTCTATTTAGAATTTCTATTTTGCCAACTATATTAATCATTTAATTAATAGGGGTATAAAGGCTTTTTGTGAAGGTGGAGGATGAGTACACACAAAATTAAAAACATTGAGTTTGAAAAATGTCAAGGTAGCTATTTTGACAGGTTAGTCTTATATGTACAACTCTTATAGTAATGTATTAATGTCAAATCTTATAGTCTTATCTCAACTCTATTTATAGTAGTTTACTAACATTAAGTATAATTCATTATTTGCAGTGTCCTGTACAAAATAATGATTGGGCTTGTGGCTACTATGTAATGAAATATATGCAAACTATTGTCAAAGGAGCAGCAGATGACATTCATACTATGGATCAGGTAATAAAGAATAACATCATAAATTTACAAGTGAGTTGTAGTCATTTTATAAAATATTAGCATGTGCATTTTCTGTTGCAGATTTTTACAACTCAACCTTACACACCTGATGATTTAAATGAATTATGAGAAGATTGGTCAGATGCATTTCTAAATGAAGTCACTATGACATTGGATTGAATGTATATGTTAGTTTCATTTATGTATGTAGTTTTAAAACTCTTTAAATTTACTTTTGTATCACACATGACTTCTAAAATCATCTCAGACTTGCAATCAATGATTTTGTGAATGTTATGATGTTCTATGTGTATGAATATGTCTCAACTGAATATGTTGAATTATTTTTGTTATGAATATTTGTGGTTTGGAAAACTGATAATCAATTCAAATAGGATTGGACATAAAAGCTAGAAAATGGCTTTGGAATGAATTTCTGGCTTGCAGCATTGCATCTGCAAGTCTACTTTCTATTGCAGGTTTTGATCTTTGTAAAGCATATTTCTTTTCTACATGTACTTGTTTTGAAGATTTCTGTTTTGCAGATTTTTTCTTTAAAAAAACATTGTAAACTACAGGGTCAGTTTTTTAAAATAACCGACCTTATAGACCTATAGCGTTGGGTTTTTAGTATAACTGACCATATAGCCTCAGGGCCAGTTTCTTCAGGTCTTTGTACCACTCTTGGGTCAGTTTTTTTAACACATAACCGACCTTATAGACCTGTAGGGTTGGTTTTTTTTAATATAACCGACCTTACCACCTCAGGGGTCAACATGTCAATTTTTGTACCACTCTTGGGTCAGTTTTTTACAAATAACCGACCTTATAGTCCTCTAGGGTTAATTTTTTTAAATATAATCGACCTTACCACCTCAAGCGTCAGCAGGTCAGTTTTTGTACATCTCTTGTGTCGTTTTTTTACAATTTAACTAACCTTATGGACCTCTAGGGTCAGTTTTTTTAAATATAACCAACCATAAAGAATCAGGGGTCATCTGGTCAGTTTTTGTACCTCTCTTGGGTTGGCTTTGTTTTGATATAAATGGCATAGCAGTGTAAATATTGCCTTGGGTTTTTGTTTGTGCCAACTCGACACTACAATCTAAGGTTGGTTTTCTTTGGTTAAAAAAATGGACCCTATAGTGTAATTCATATAGCGACGACCACTTAAGCGTTAGTTAAAATGTGTCGCTAGAGGCTAAAAAATAGACCCTGTAGACCATTACTATACTAGTGGTGTCATCCTCATGATGCACATTGTCATGGAGCTCATACTCACAGTAATCATCATCATGGTCATCATACTCAGAGTTAGACACCATTTGAAAATTGTCATATCAAAAATAGTCAAACATTGAAATATAAGTGATAGAGAATGTAAAATTTCATCTAACATTTTAAAAATAAAATTAATACCGCAAGCCAAGATATGATATTTGATCAATTAGAATTCTTCTATGTGATCTCCATCCATATATAATTCAGTGTTAGCTTCAACATTTGGTGTTGGAAATCCATATGAAAATGGAGTGGAGTCATCATACTTTTCAGAATACTCTTCTTCATCTTTAGGATATTCTATGAAGTGCCTTTTACCATGAAGAACAACTGATAAATTTTCATTTGTAGGACTATCGATATAAAAACTTTCTTCACTTGTTATGCCATTATGAATGGTTTACCCTTCTCGCCAATCTTTTTAAAATTTACTAATGTGAAGCCCAATTCATCCATTTCAGCTTCTTCATTGTTATCAACTCAAATACACATAAATGTTGGAACTCTAAAATATGTGGAGCCAACTCCCATATGTCTTCAATGACACCATAATAAAACATTTTATCTTCACATCGACTTTTATCCTTCACACTATAAAATACAATGAAGACATTTGAAGGGTGACCCAACTGTTTTGGATGACACTTTTAGCATCTTGATGTTTTGTGTAATACAAAAATCAATTTATATCAAATCCTTCATAAGACAACATTTATTTTAGATTATAGGCAAGCCCTTTGATATATTTAGAAAAAATATTTTGTGTTTGAGATAGTTGACGTAAGACTTTATCTTCAATAACCACATAATATATGTCTTATTATACTCTCTAGGATGCCACATTGAATTGGCTCGATTATTTTTTGTCTTGATGAAATTGGTATGTTAGGTGATATAAATACTTACTTTGTTGATGTTGTGTAAAATATATAGGTGTGCTTGTTCCCACGGCTGATGAATGATTACTTCCACTCCTGCTCTTTAAGTCCCTTTTCCAGAATAGGGATAAATATTCTTATCATTGCCAAGATCTTCATTACAACTTAGAAAGTCATTTCAAAATTCCATAACCTCCCTAGACATATAACCTTCAATAATACTCCCCACAGGTTGATAACAGTTTACATCACCTTTAAAAACACTAATGTACAATTCAAAAAGGTATCTCCAATGCAAGAAAATTGGTCCCAACATTTTCACTTTCTTATTCAAATGGACAATAGGATGTACCATGATATTAAATAATAATAAGATGTCTCAAGATGGAACAAGGTAATGACCACTTCTCTTTGCAACTTATCGAGATTATCATGACTAATAACTTTGTTGCATAGATTATTGAAGAAGAAACAAAGCTTGGTGATTACAAACTTACATACTTTGGCAATATAGATCAAATAGCCACATGCAATATTTTCTACATTAAAGTGTGACAATTATGATATTTACGACCTATCAACTTCAGTTCCTTCATTGATACCAATCTACACATATTGGATGAATATCCCTATGGTAGCTTAAAATTAAGCAAACAGTTGCCAAAAGTTCTTTTCTCCTGTCTAGACAATGTGTAACAAACATGAGGTAAATATGTTTTTTGATCACTACTAGCTTCTATTGTTGATTCTTTCCTTATGCCCATTTCAAGTAGGTCTAATTTGGATTTGATGCCATCTTTAGTCTTACCTAGTATATTTAATAGAGTACAAATGATGCAATCATAGACATTTTTCTCAACATACATGAAATTGATGAAATGCCTAACTACTAAAGAACTCCAATAAAGAAAATCCCATAATATTGACTTCTTCTTGTGTAAAGATTTGTCACCCTGTGTGGGAATAGTATATTGTGAGATCGTACTGAATGCATTGACAAAGTCTTTTACTCTTTCATAAATAACATCCCCTAATATAGGTTTAGGGGCACTCCATTTCTCATTCAATCCATTGAATCATTTGTGCAACCTTTGTTAAGGATGAACTTTTGGAAGAAACCATTAATGACCAAGATATACAGTCTTGCCACCATGTTTTAATCATATTGAATCAATATTCACCTCACATATAAGGCATTTTTTTTATCCTTTTATGTTGTATCCAAACAAGTTCCCATATGCTTGGAAAGTCATTAATAGTGCAAAACATAGTATGTAAATGAAATGTCTCTCTTCTTGAAGCATCATATGTCACACACCTTCTCCAAGAGTTTCTTTAAATCATCAATTAAAGGATCAAAGATAAACATCAATATCAATGCCAGTTTTTAGGGTCTGATATCAACAACAACAACATGATGTACTTATTTTGCATACACAACTAAGGAGGAAGATTGTATATAACAATCATAACATGTCAAGTGCTTTGTTGTCTACTCAATGTGTCGTATTGATTAATTCCAATTGGTTCAGATCCCAAGTCTTAGATTCCTAACTTCTTCACCAAATTTAGGGTACAATAAATCAATCTTCTTCCATTGTGGGGAATCAGACGCATCTCATAGGATCCCATCATTGTTGTTCTTTGCCTCTTCATGTCAAGTTAAATCCTCCACATCCATGGTATTGACAAACAAGCGTTGAAATTTTGGTATTATAGGTGGATACCATATCACCTTGGAAGGATAGCCACATATAGCCTTCCATCATTTGGTACCTTGACGCCTGACATTTTGGACAATCTTTCCAATCTATGTAGTCTATTTGAAATAACATGTAGTCATTTTGGCATGCATGTATCTTCTTGGCCTTTATTTCCATTGGGTACAACATTTTCTTTAATTCATATGTTGTGATTGGAAGCTCATTGCCTTCAGGAAGAATTTCTTTCAACAAAGACAACAATGATAGGAAGCTTATGTTGCTCGATCTATTGTTAGCCTTCATAGTATACAATCTCAAGACAATGCTTAGCTTCGTAAACTTAGTACAATCTAAGTATAATGGTCACTCAACATCATGTACAATGTTTCTAAATAAGGAAGGTGGATCAACGTACTCTACTCCACAACTATCTAGCATCACATCTACCATGTGTATTGGAATCGGGTCATTCACATCGACATCGTCGTCGAAAATTTCCTTTCAACACAAGTAATTCTACCGACATCTACTAATCTCATAGTAGGAATCTCTCCATGCCAGTACCATTCTATATAGCCATGTACAATCATGTTGCACATGACATGACTTTTGATTTTGTCAACAATGTTAACTTTCAATTCATTACTGCAATTCCTACATGGACAATAGAACCCATCTCCGTCTAGTTTCCTAAGCCCTCTGTACATATTATAAACGGATCAATACTAGTAATAAATTTTGGAGTACATTGGTTTGAAATGGACATCCATGATCTATCCATTCTATGTTCATAGATAAAATAAGTACTGAATCAGATACTTAGTGATTAGGATTTAGATATTAGGGTTTATAAGTTAGAGTTTAGGGTTTACAGATCAGGGTTTAGGGTTTAGTAATGAATGTGTGTACCACCTATCCCATTCTTGAACACCTAATCTCACTAGTAAGTGTATAATGTGTCTACAATTTTTTAGAAAATTTTGACAGCATTTCCCCGCAGTTGTCCAAGGACACCGATGTAGATGGGAAAATATCCACCTACATATGTACTTAGAGAAAAAACATGGAAATGATAACAAAACATCTTGATAATTGAATATACATTCTACACTTGAATCCTAAGTGGGATTCAATGTTCAAGAATAGTCCCGAATCGGGGACTATCCAAGATATACTCCTAATGAGTAAATCTCAGATAGGTTTCTAGGCCAACAGATAATAGGGAAAATAAGGTTAAAGTTCATCAATACATGTTAGACTAGTTATGAGTAGAAAAGAGCCACAAAGCTCCTTATATCACAAAAGGGGTAGATCTTAGATGCATCACATATTTATTAATTTAAGGATCCAACATATATAAACACACCAGTTATTTATCCATATAACATTCAAATTGAACAATGCACACAAATATACGAGCACTTATATATGAATTTCAATTATAAAAGAAATTATACAAGTATAATTTCCTTAATTCCAAATTAAAACTCTAGTTACTTTTCATCATTCAATTTTAAGAAGTCTTTTGACCTCACATAATTTAAGTAGTCAAATAACTCAATGTATCATCAAGAACTAATTGATTATCATTAATCATTTTTATCATCAATAAAATGTGAAAAATATATTGCAAGTATCAATTTTGATAGAGAAAGGGAAGACAATCACCAAAATCTGAGGAGGTGCAATAGTAGTAGAGAAACAAAGTTGTGAAGAGATCTCCTCTTTAGGTATACTTGGGTGATAGTGGTGTTGGTGTTGGCAAGCTCCTCTTCCAATAGACTTGGTCGGCAACCATCACAGGATTTGGAGGTGAAGGAGGTAGAGTAGTGGCAATAGAGAGTTTCAACGTCTTGGGGGAAGTGGCCAACACAGGGGCTCTGGCATAGCGGCCAACTCAATAGTTGGAGGTGATGGAGGTAGAGCAGTTATGGTGGAGAGTAGTAGCAGCTCCTGGGTAGCAGAGAATGCTACAACAGTGGCTAGAGAAGGCGGAGCAGGCTGTAGCGGTGGGTGGAGACTTAGAGTACACTGCCGCAGCTACTAGAGGAGTCAGAGCGGGCTAAGATAGTGGTTGGAGGAGGCACAGTAGGCTATAGTGGCAGAGTCAAGTCATTGTTGTAGAGCAGGTCTTCTAGCTAGAAATCATGATGAAATAGAGAATAAGGGAAGAAAAAATTGTGGGTTCTATTATGTAAACTTAGTTGTCAGTTGCTCAAAATAATTTTTGACTAAGTACTTAGTCTTCGGTCTTTGTATTGAACCTAATGAATAGCTAGTATTATGTCATCAATTGGTAGGGACAAACCAATGTTAGAGTCCCTTATCCTAATAAAAATGTCTGCCTCAGTAAGAACTTATCTGTTAGTTTTCTTTGATAAACCAACCACATAACTAGTACTATCTCATCAATTAGCTGACAGAAACCATAACAAAGTCTCTTAAAAAATGTCAACCGCAGTATGAACTTATACATTGGTTTTGGTGAATGAGACGATGACATAGAAAAATTTGGGGAGAATATATTTTTATGGGGATGTGGAATGAATCTCTACATCGTCAGTTTCTTACTTATTAGCTGACACCATATGTTAAAAAAATTCAAAGTGGAAAAGACTTACAGTGTCAGTTTCACTATAGCTAAACTGAGAGGTACTTTGGAGGCAAGATTTATTTCATGCGAAGAGGTATGTCATCAATTTTGCAACAAATGAAGCTAACCTAAAAAAATTTCACAGGCAAATTTGTTTCCTAAAAAATTGCATTCTGTTGGTTATCTAGGACGTCAATTTCTCATAGCAATAACTGACGCTATATAAAAATCAATACCCATGTTTTTCGTAATTGACAGGACTTCAGAAATAGTAATTTTTATGCTCTACAACCTATGTTCTAGGGTTTAGGGTGTCATTTTCCCTTTAAAATGGACATTAAGAAAAGTGACATTAGAGGTCAGAAATGTACTAGCGAGAATTGGTTATAGTTTTTGTTTTTTGTGCATCTATAATTGTGTTCAGTTGGTTTGTCTTGCGGAAAATTGGTTTGACTTATAGAACTAGTTTTTCTTGTTCATATATCATTGTGATCTATCGAACCCTTGCAAAATTTTGATGACTTATGGCTTAAACTCTACAGAGTTAAGCTAATACCTTTAAAATATCATTGAAGGATTCTAGACCCTAGTTTTAATTCATATTTTCCCCAAAACTCAAAATTATAGTATTTATCATCTTCATGATAGATTCGGGAGTGATTATCATGCTCGTTCTTTTATAATTATCACATGCACTTAATGTTATTAACATGCATCATTCATATGTATTACATAGAGCACAACCAACTCAATTCACCATTTTTATTCTACCAAAATATATAGCAGAAGTCATCCAAACAACTTAATTAGAATTAACTAACCATCATCACTCTCTATACATATATTTGAAAAAATAGTATTTCATGACTTTAATTCGTTCACACATGTGATTACACGAACTTGTATTTTATATTATCACTATAAACAAGAGATATTTAGAAATCATGATACTAATCTAGGATTAGGCTTGACATGGTAATGTATCATTACATATCCCCCTCATATTCATCCTTGAAACTTGAGACATTACCTGGTTCATGTATGTATAATATCACTTAAAACATAGTTTTTTCCATGCCTTTACTTTCCCTTTTTCCTCTTTATCATGCTCCTCAAATTGTCTTTTTGGGAGCTTTTCAGGATCATGATGGGTGTCTTATATTATTCTTTTCTTTATCATTACTAGTAATTTCCTATCTAAATGAGTTTAATGTATTTTCATAATGTCCTTATTCTATGTGATCTTAATTGAGATATGTCGTTTAGTTGATCATGTCATTTATTTTCATATACTCACTCTATCTCTTGTTTTTGAATAAATTAATTCCTTTGCCTTGGAAGGATAGTATTTGAGAAATGAAAGGAAAACATTCTTCATAAGTTGAGGCTTATATATTCTTTATTCCTTATGATAAATATTTCTTCCCTACAAAATTAGTTATTTGATGATAAACATTGAATGGTTTCACTCACATGGATTTATAGTACTATATACATGGAATGCATTTACATAAAGAATATCAAACAATGTGATATTGAAATATTAGATAAGGAATTCATTTTTCATAATTATTTCAAACTATACCAACATTCTTTTCATGATCATCAACATTTCATTACAGTTGACACCCTTTATTTCCATTTCCATCTCTTTCACCTTTCTATTCATTTTTATTTTTTTTGGTCAGTAAATTTTTTTTTGGTCGGAACTATTCATTTTTATTAAACTAGTAGAAAACATAAAAGTAAGATATAAATTTTAAAAGAGATCAATTATAAGGAAAATGGAAAGTATTCATTTCTTTTATTGCATGTCTATCATATATATAGTATTTAGGTTAAAATTTTCATTTTCAAGTTATATTATGTTCATTTATTTTCTATCTAAATATAACTTTTATTTATCAAATATTATCCTTAGGAAAACACTCCTACCAATTCATGTATCATTATTCAATAATCAGGTGATGTATAAATGTTTATGAACATAAGAGTTTAAAAAGTACATAAGAATATTCTGTATCTGCCCTCAAATTATTTTTCATATACCTCAAGTAGTAACTAAATGCCCTCTGAGGACCTAAGACAAACTGTGATGGTATTAATATTATCAACCACATATATCATTATATATGTTACTCCTTTCTCAAATTTGATGTCTTGGATAACATTACTTCCTCATTGAATAACCTTTGAGAGTTTCAATAAGAGATATTTTTTATAAGATTTTAAATTATGTATCGTGTTTAAAAATTTCTAAGAATACATATATTTAACAAACCATCATGAATGACAGGCATGGAATATACTATTGTACATTACAACCCATTGGGTTATAAATTTTTTGACTAAAATCACTCATATGCCTATTTTTCTCAAATGATTCTTTGTTCTGTACTTTATTCTCACGTTTCGTTAAAGTTCCTAATTTGAGTCCTCCAGGTGACCTTCAAATATCATTTTTTGACATGCTTATCTTAAATAAAGTGTAACAACCTTTGGTAAAACGGGATAATTAGTATGTTTTCACCCATCAAGATCTAAAATTTAATGTTTATGTAATATATTCTATTTAATTCCTTCTTATAGATACTTTCAAAAGGTTTCATATTATCATTTATTCTAATTGAATAATCTCATTACAAGTTTTTATTTATTTGCATTGTTTTCCCTATTAACTCCGCCTATGTTTTCATAATTTGTGTAAATGTAGTCGGTCCCAAGCTTGGGTAAAGGAGGAGGTTTGGTGGTAGGTTGACATCCAGCCTATAAAAACGTTTTCACTCTTTCTATGACATGGATCCTTATAAGAAGATCGTTGGAGCATCCCTACCTAGTGACGTGTTGCATCGGAACCCGGGTGCAGTGATAAATATGCAAGGGGTTTCGACACAGCGATGGCCAGTTTTGGTGAAGGACAAACAAGGGTTTCCACATCTTAGATGGGTGTGGGTAAAGAAGCTAGTTCCTCTGCATTATCGCCCGGATGTGGTGAAAAATGTGCAAGGGTTTCCACATCTTGGATAGGTGTGGGTAAAGAAGTTGGTCCCGCCGCATCATTGCCCAGATGTAGTGAAAACTGTGCAAGGGCAACATTTTTTATGAAGGCAAGTAAAGAAGCAAGTTCAACAAAAAAGGATTAGAGTTGGATCTTGGAATATTGGCTCTTTAACAGGGAAATCTTTGGAGATAGTGGATACCATGATGAGAAGAAAAGTCAATATAGCTTGCTTGTTGGAAACCAAGTGGACAGGGGAACGTTGGAGAGAGATTGGAGACACAGGATACAAAATCTAGTATACAGGTATTGATAAACATAGAAATGGCGTAGGTATTGTTGTTGATAAGATGTTGAAGGATGACGTTGTCAAGATTACAAGGATGGGTGATAGAATCATAGCTATCAAGGTTGTTCTTGGGGGAAATATTTTTAACATTATTAGTGCTTATGCCCCCCAAGTTGGCCTTAGCGAGGATGTGAAGAAGGATTTTTAGGATGACATGGATGAATTGGTGTAAGTATACCGGTCGAGGAGAAGATTATTATTTGGTGTGATTTAAATGGCCATGTAGGGAGTAGCAATGCTAGATATGAGAGAGTTCATGGTGGTTTTGGATATGTAATTAGGAATAGAGAAGGAGAGAGGATATTAGAATTTGGAGTTGCATATGATATGATTTTTGGAAACACCCATTTAAAGAAAAGAGAATCTCATAAGATTACTTTCAATAGTGGGCACAACTGTAGCCAAAATGATTACCTCCTTACAAGGAGGGTGGATCGTAACATATGCAAGGATTGTAAAGTGATTCCTAGTGCAGAACTCACGACCCAACATAGGTTGGTGGTTTAGGATATTAACATGAAGATCAATAAAGGCAAGCATAACTGTAACCAAGATAGTAGGATCAAGTGGTGGAATCTTAAAGGAGAAAAGAAATTGACTTTTTATGATAAACTTGTTAAGGAGGTAACTTGGAATTTGGAGTCTGATGTTAACACTATGTGGCATAACATCAGCTCATGCATAACAAAAATTTCCAAAGAGGTTTTGGGGGAATCTAAAGGTTGTGGGCCTCCACAGAAGGAGACTTGGTGGTGGAATGATGAAGTACAGAAGGCTATTAAACTAAAAAGGGAGATCTATAGGAGCTTGCCCAAATCTAGAGATGATGCAACTTTCCAAATATATAAGCAAGCAAAGAAAGAAGCTAAAAAGGTTGTTCAGGAGGCAAGGTCTAGATACTTTGATGATATTTATAATAATTTGGACACTAGAGAAGGGGAAAAAGATATATATTAAATGTCTCGTATAAGAGAAAGGAAAGGAAGAGACTTGAGTCAAGTAAAATGCATCAAGAATGAAGATGGTAGAGTATTGGTGAAGGATGATGATATCAAGAACCAGTAGAGAAATTACTTCCATAAGCTTTTCAATGGAGATAGTGCATATAATGTTAGCGACTTGTGTGACATGAATACAAGAGATATCATTTAAAAATGACGAATTTCACCATTTGAGGTCAAGAATGCTTTTAAAAAGATGAAAATGAGAAAGGCATGTGGACCAGACGGTATTCCCATTTATGTATGGAAGAGTACGGGGGATGAGGGAATTACGTGGTTAACAAATTTCTTTAACAAGATCATGAAGACCAAGAAGATGTCAGATGAGTGGAGAAATAGTACTATAGTCCCCATCTACAAGAACAAAGGTGACGTTCAGAGCTGTACAAACCACAGAGGTATCAATATGATGAGTCACACGATGAATCTTTGGGAGAAGATTATTAAGTAGAGGTTAAGATCTATAACACATGTATTAAACAATCAATTTCATTTCATGCCTGGAAGATCAACAACATATGTTATTTTTCTGATAAGGAGGCTTATGGAGAAGTATAGACAAAGAAAAAAAAATATTCATATGGTGTTTATTGATCTAGAAAATGCTTATGATCGAGTTCCTAGAGAAGTGTTGTGAATGGTTTTCAAGAAAAAGGGTGTTCCAATCCAATACATTAACTTGATCAAAGACAGGTATGATAGATCTACTACTAGTATCAAGACTCCTGGAGGAGAGACACCAACTTTTCATATCACAATTGGGGTACACCAAGGATCCACACTCAGCCCATATCTATTCGTTCTTATTATGGATGAGTTGACAAATAATGTTCATGATGATATTCCTTGGTGTATGTTATTTGTTGATGATATTGTTTTGATTGACGAAACTAAAGATGGATTGAATGATAAAGTATAACGTTGGAGAAAGGCATTGGAATCAAATGGATTGATGATTAGCAGGAGCAAAATTGAGTATATGCATTGTAATTTCAGCCAATCTCGCAGTGTGAATGATGGAGCCAAGTTGGATGGAGTAGATATACCAAAATGTGATAAATTTCATTACTTTGGTTCTATTATTCAAATAGACACGGATGTCCAAAATGATGTTTGTCACCAGATCACTGTAGGATGGTTGAAATGGAGGAGTGCAACTCGAGTATTATGCGATCTGAAGATCCCTCTCAGATTAAAAAGTAAGTTTTATAGAACAATTATTTGACCAGGCATGCTTTATGGGAGTGAATGTTGGGCGGTGAAGAAATAAGGTCTCAACAAGATGAATGTGGCTGAAATGCATATGCTTAGATGGATGTGTGGGAAGACAAGAAAAGATTGCTTGAGAAATGACTATATCAGGAATAAAGTGGGGGTGGCGAGCATTGAGGACAAGTTGCGTGAGGGCCGACTCAGATTGTACGGACATGTGCAATGCAGACCTATTAGTGCGCCTATACGAAACAATGATATTGATCCAAACACTATAAATAGAAGAAAAGGAAGGCCTAAATTAACATGGGATGATCTTATAAAGAGATATTTTGAATCTCTACATCTCAATCAGAATATGACCCATGATAGGGCTGAATGGAAATGAAGGATCCATGTAGTTGACCCCAACATAGTTGGGATTGAGGCTTAGATGATGATGATGATGATGATGATGATGATTGTTTTCCCTTTAGTAAACTATGTTAATTTCTCATTTGTTTAAGGTTTCATGCTTGAATTCTTCATCACATACATTTGAATTCTTTATCAAAAATTTATAACCATTTATCCTATGAAATTCTTTATATCTCTTCTACTCTTCTATTACCATTTTCAATATATATATATACATATATATAGGTATTATATTTATACCTGCGTGGGTATCTATCTGCACACCCTTCCTGTCACTTTCTTTTTAATTTGCAATTGTAGAGGAGCATTTTATCTAGCTCCCCAAAAAATTTCATCTAGAAATAATATCATTTGCCCCACCAAAACCAAAAAACCCGTCCATGTATTTACTTGCTGTATATTTTCTACGTAGTTACTTTTGTTAGTCATATAGTTACTCTTTTGATCTTAGAGTTAATTTTATGTACCATATAGATACTCTTTTAGAGGTACGAGTAGCAAAAAATCAGGCTACCCGCGCGGGCAGTGAATAAATCCCCATATATATATATATATATATATATATATATATATATATATATATATATATATATATATATATATATATATATATATATATATATATATATATATATATATATATATATATATATATATATATATATATATATATATATATATCCAATGAACTTTTGTATATCTCTTCTACACTTCTATTACCATTTCATATACACACACACACACATATATATACATAAATAAATGAATAAGTATATATATAGTGCAACTAAAACATACATAGCAAGGGGGAGAGAGATTGAACAAGAACTAAATGACAAGCAATGTAGAGTGGTTCCACACTCTAAACTAGAAGTATGTTAGTCCACTACCTAGAGAGGTCAACCTCTAGGATTTCTTAACATTTGCATTCTTATATTCATTCATAAGACTTACAATACATGACCCACTAAAGGACTTACCTATCCAATACAAAGAGTCTTCAACCTTACCAAGGACTTACCCACTTTTCAACGAGTCTTCGGCCTTCTCCAAGGACTTACCCACTCTTGCACAAGTCTTAAACCTTGTAGGAATTACCAGTCTTCTTGGATCTTTAGCTTTTGACTTCATCTTCACTCGGAGAAGGTTCCACCAAGGACTTACCCACTTGAGCAAAGAGTCATCTTCCTTCATGAAGGGCTTATCCACTCTTACTCCAAGTCATCATCCTTGATCTTCACCAAGGGACTCCTTCCCTTATTCTTCTTCACCTCTCTTAGCCAAGAGAGAGAACATTCAGCTTCATGGTTTAAAAGAGAGATAGGGAGGTTGTTGAAGTGAGAGCCTCACAAGATATACATGTAGGATGAGCTCACATATAAATCTCTTACTCACCATAATGGATGTAGCAAGTGCATAAGCTTAGAGAGAGAGAAAGTAGGATGTAAGATCACTCAACTATAGAATAGGGACCTTCATAGTACTTGTCTAACCAAGGGATGAAGCCCAAGGGGTCCTATTTTTAGTTGGGGATTCCTAGAAGCCTTCAGGAACACTTAAGAACAAAAACTAGTTGTTTTGTGGCTTGGAACAGATAGATTCTTTATTGTTGCAACTCCATAATGGCTAGAAACACTTTTCTATACTTTTCCATAGAATGCTACCAGTCGAGTTTCTATAAAGGTAACTCGACCGATCCCACTATGAGACAAGACCAATTTAAGCCATCAGTCGAGTTTGTTTTGGGGTAACTCAACCGATTCACATAAATCAATTTTGGTTTACAGAGGGATCAGTCAAATTCTATGAACTAGAAACTAGACCAATCAAAAGTCATTTTCAAGATCCAATTAGGATCGGTCGAGTTTGCAACTCGACCAATGAACAACTTGATGTGAATTTTGGAAAATGGATTTTAAGTGCTTAAATATTCGATCTAAATGCTCCTAATTTTTTCTAAGCTTAATTACAAGTCATACAATCATTACAAGTGATTTATAATATGATTATAATGGATTTACATCATATTCCAAAATGTGCACTTGTATTGACTTTGACTTTGTCTTTTATCTGAGTTGAGATGCACAAGTTAGGGCATTCAAAGTTTTTTTATATCTAAGCTGAAATCACTCAAGTAGAAGAATTAGACACAAATAAATGGAATGGTTAGTCATCATGAAAACAAGGGTTTAGCCAATTTAGACCTTGAGTCAACATATATCATGTGGGCGTATGGATTCAATAATGCCCTCTTTTCTTCATGATTCTTACTCATCGTACCTTATTTTCCTTTTTCTTTAGGGGAACACACCTTTTGTAGTTAATTAATTCTCCACATGATTCTCATTCCATGTTTGATATCATATATATAGTGTTAATTGGAATGTGTTCATAGTCACTGTTTTCAACATTTTTCTAATTAAATGTATGTTTTTCCTCTATTATTCCTATGTGCAAAGATTCCAAAATTTCCTTATTTTCTTTTAATAATACAAATCTTCTCATTTTAGTTCTTAGTATTTAAAATAGACATGTAGTTATTATATATTCCTTATCTTTATTCATCTATTATGTGATTTTTCAAGTATCTCTTCATCATTTTCACTTTTCTCATTTATGTGCTTTATCACATGCTTATTTATTCACTATTTTTCCTATATAACCTAGAATTTTTGTTGTCTATATCTAGGTGCCAATATGGGGCAACCAGATCTGACTTAATTGAGAAAGTTCAATACAAAACATCCCATAACTCATATGTTCAGTTTACTTGAGTTTATCAATCAATATTTTTCTTATTCACATCAAAAATTAATTAAGGCTCTTTATAATTAATTAAAGCCAGAATTGTTTGAAGGAAAATTAATATATATCTTTTTCCTCAAATTAATATAATTAATTAAACCTGGAGTTGGAGGACCACCCTGGATGACACTGGAAGAATGGAGAACCCTCAGGAGGAAAGAATGAGCACAAAAGCCATCATGACAATAAGAGGAAGGCCCCATAAGAACAACTTGCTAAGGAACCTTGTGCAACTTGTGGTAGACTTCGCGGTGGACCATGCAAACAAGGATTGGGAGTTTGCTACTATTGTGGAGACCTGAATCATAAGAAGCCAGAATGTCCCAAGATCAAAGCAAAGAATGATGTAGGGAAAACCCCTAAACCAGAGCAATGAGAAAAAAGGCAAGCAAGGATATTTGCAATGGTTGATAGTGAGGAGGAAGAAGAAGGTACGATCTAGTTCTATCCATGAATTTAGTTTTGTGGATATACATATTGAGTTTTACAAACTAGGTGTAATAAAAACCCTAAGGTAGGTAGTCTGATAAAATTTTTAGGACAAAATTTAATTAAGGTGGGTAGAATTGTAACATCCCAAATTCATGAATAAAATAAGTTTAGAGTCTTTCGTGCAAAAATTTCAACTTTAATGTCAAAACCTAAATAATGACGCAAATCACCTACATAATTAACACATTACTTGAAAAATTAAATAAGAGAGAGAACAAGAAATATCCCCCTTATTTTCTTTTCTTTACAATTGAATGAACACAAATAATAATTCATTTTATTAAAATAGTAACTTATATGAGTTTCATGAACCAAAGGTAAGAAAAACCTAAATCTAATCATATAGGAAGATTCTAGACCCTTTCCAAGATATATATTAAATGTCTCGTATAAGAGAAGGGGAAAAAGAGGGGACTATAGTACTAGTTTATTTTAATTTGGACACTAGAGAAGGGGAAAAAGATATATATTAAATGTCTCGTATAAGAGAAAGGAAAGGAAGAGACTTGAGTCAAGTAAAATGCATCAAGAATGAAGATGGTAGAGTATTGGTGAAGGATGATGATATCAAGAACCAGTAGAGAAATTACTTCCATAAGCTTTTCAATGGAGATAGTGCATATAATGTTAGCGACTTGTGTGACATGAATACAAGAGATATCATTTAAAAATGACGAATTTCACCATTTGAGGTCAAGAATGCTTTTAAAAAGATGAAAATGAGAAAGGCATGTGGACCAGACGGTATTCCCATTTATGTATGGAAGAGTACGGGGGATGAGGGAATTACGTGATTAACAAATTTCTTTAACAAGATCATGAAGACCAAGAAGATGTCGGATGAGTGGAGAAATAGTACTATAGTCCCCATCTACAAGAACAAAGGTGACGTTCAGAGTTGTACAAACCACAGAGGTATCAAGATGATGAGTCACACGATGAATCTTTGGGAGAAGATTATTAAGTAGAGGTTAAGATCTATAACACATGTATTAAACAACAAATTTCATTTCATGCCTGGAAGATCAACAACATATGTTATTTTTCTGATAAGGAGGCTTATGGAGAAGTATAGACAAAGAAAAAAAAATATTCATATGGTGTTTATTGATCTAGAAAAGGCTTATGATCGAGTTCCTAGAGAAGTGTTGTGAATGGTTTTTAAGAAAAAGGGTGTTCCAATCCAATACATTAACTTGATCAAAGACAGGTATGATAGATCTACTACTAGTATCAAGACTCCTGGAGGAGAGACACCAACTTTTCATATCACAATTGGGGTAAACCAAGGATCCACACTCAGCCCATATCTATTCGTTCTTATTATGGATGAGTTGACAAATAATGTTCATGATGATATTCCTTGGTGTATGTTATTTGTTGATGATATTGTTTTGATTGACGAAACTAAAGATGGATTGAATGATAAAGTAGAACGTTGGAGAAAGGCATTGGAATCAAATGGATTGATGATTAGCAGGAGCAAAATTGGGTATATGCATTGTAATTTCAGCCAATCTCGCAGTGTGAATGATGGAGCCAAGTTGGATGGAGTAGATATACCAAAATGTGATAAATTTCATTACTTTGGTTATATTATTCAAATAGACACGGATGTCCAAAATGATGTTTGTCACCAGATCACTGTAGTATGGTTGAAATGGAGGAGTGCAACTCGAGTATTATGCGATCTGAAGATCCCTCTCAGATTAAAAAGTAAGTTTTATAGAACAATTATATGACCAGGCATGCTTTATGGGAGTGAATGTTGGGCGGTGAAGAAATAAGGTCTCAACAAGATGAATGTGGCTGAAATGCATATGCTTAGATGGATGTGTGGGAAGACAAGAAAAGATTGCTTGAGAAATGACTATATCAGGAATAAAGTGGGGGTGGCGAGCATTGAGGACAAGTTGCGTGAGGGCCGACTCAGATTGTACGGACATGTGCAATGCAGACCTATTAGTGCGCCTATACGAAACAATGATATTGATCCAAACACTATAAATAGAAGAAAAGGAAGGCCTAAATTAACATGGGATGATCTTATAAAGAGATATTTTGAATCTCTACATCTCAATCAGAATATGACCCATGATAGGGCTGAATGGAAATGAAGGATCCATGTAGCTGACCCCAACATAGTTGGGATTGAGGCTTAGATGATGATGATGATGATGATGATGATGATGATGATTGTTTTCCCTTTAGTAAACTATGTTAATTTCTCATTTGTTTAAGGTTTCATGCTTGAATTCTTCATCACATACATTTGAATTCTTTATCAAAAATTTATAACCATTTATCCTATGAAATTCTTTATATCTCTTCTACTCTTCTATTACCATTTTCAATATATATAGGTATTATATTTATACCTGCGTGGGTATCTATCTGCACACCCTTCCTGTCACTTTCTTTTTAATTTGCAATTGTAGAGGAGCATTTTATCTAGCTCCCCAAAAAATTTCATCCAGAAATAATATCATTTGCCCCACCAAAACCAAAAAACCCGTCCATGTATTTACTTACTGTATATTTTCTACATAGTTACTTTTGTTAGTCATATAGTTACTCTTTTGATCTTAGAGTTAATTTTATGTACCATATAGATACTCTTTTGGAGGTACGAGTAGCAAAAAATCAGGCTACCCGCGCGGGCAGTGAATAAATCCCCATATATATATATATATATATATATATATATATATATATATATATATATATATATATATATATATATATATAGATATATATATATATATATATATATATATATATATATATATATTTATATATATATATATATATATTTATCCAATGAACTTTTGTATATCTCTTCTACACTTCTATTACTATTTCATATATACACACACATATATATACATAAATAAATAAATAAGTATATATATAGTGCAACTAAAACATACATAGCAAGGGGGAGAGAGATTGAACAAGAACTAAATGACAAACAATGTAGAGTGGTTCCACACTCTAAACTAGAAGTATGTTAGTCCACTACCTAGAGAGGTCAACCTCTAGGATTTCTTAACATTTGCATTCTTATATTCATTCATAAGACTTACAATACATGACCCACTAAAGGACTTACCTATCCAATACAAAGAGTCTTCAACCTTACCAAGGACTTACCCACTTTTCAACGATTCTTCGGCCTTCTCCAAGGACTTACCCACTCTTGCACAAGTCTTAAACCTTGTAGGAATTACCAGTCTTCTTGGATCTTTAGCTTTTGACTTCATCTTCACTCGGAGAAGGTTCCACCAAGGACTTACCCACTTGAGAAAAGAGTCATCTTCCTTCATGAAGGGCTTATCCACTCTTACTCCAAGTCATCATCCTCGATCTTAACCAAGGGACTCCTTCCCTTGTTCTTCTTCACCTCTCTTCACCAAGAGAGAGAACATTCAGCTTCATGGTTTAAAAGAGAGATAGGGAGGTTGTTGAAGTGAGAGCCTCACAAGATATACATGTAGGATGAGCTCACATATAAATCTCTTACTCACCATAATGGATGTAGCAAGTGATTAAGCTTAGAGAGAGAGAAAGGAGGATGTAAGATCACTCAACTATAGAATAGGGACCTTCATAGTACTTGGCTAACCAAGGGATGAAGCCCAAGGGGTCCTATTTTTAGTTGGGGATTCCTAGAAGCCTTCAGGAACACTTAAGAACAAAAACTAGTTGTTTTGTGGCTTGGAACAGATAGATTCTTTATTGTTGCAACTCCATAATGGCTAGAAACACTTTTCTATACTTTTCCATAGAATGCTACCAGTCGAGTTTCTATAAAGGTAACTCGACCGATCCCACTATGAGACAAGACCAATTTAAGACATCAGTCGAGTTTGTCTTGGGGTAACTCAACCGATTCACATAAATCAATTTTGGTTTACAGAGGGATCAGTCAAATTCTATGAACTAGAAACTAGACCAATCAAAAGTCATTTTCAAGATCCAATTAGGATCGGTCGAGTTTGCAACTCGACCAATGAACAACTTGATGTGAATTTTGGAAAATGGATTTTAAGTGCTTAAATATTCGATCTAAATGCTCCTAATTTTTTCTAAGCTTAATTACAAGTCATACAATCATTACAAGTGATTTATAATATGATTATAATGGATTTACATCATATTCCAAAATGTGCACTTGTATTGACTTTGACTTTGTCTTTTATCTGAGTTGAGATGCACAAGTTAGGGCATTCAAAGTTTTTTTATATCTAAGCTGAAATCACTCAAGTAGAAGAATTAGACACAAATAAATGGAATGGTTAGTCATCATGAAAACAAGGGTTTAGCCAATTTAGACCTTGAGTCAACATATATCATGTGGGCGTATGGATTCAATAATGCCCTCTTTTCTTCATGATTCTTACTCATCGTACCTTATTTTCCTTTTTCTTTAGGGGAACACACCTTTTGTAGTTAATTAATTCTCCACATGATTCTCATTCCATGTTTGATATCATATATATAGAGTTAATTGGAATGTGTTCATAGTCACTGTTTTCAACATTTTTCTAATTAAATGTATGTTTTTCCTCTATTATTCCTATGTGCAAAGATTCCAAAATTTCCTTATTTTCTTTTAATAATACAAATCTTCTCATTTTAGTTCTTAGTATTTACAATAGACATGTAGTTATTATATATTCCTTATCTTTATTCATCTATTATGTGATTTTTCAAGTATCTCTTCATCATTTTCACTTTTCTCATTTATGTGCTTTATCACATGCTTATTTATTCACTATTTTTCCTATATAACCTAGATTTTTTGTTGTCTATATCTAGGTGCCAATATGGGGCAACCAGATCTGACTTAATTGAGAAAGTTCAATACAAAACATCCCATAACTCATATGTTCAGTTTACTTGAGTTTATCAATCAATATTTTTCTTATTCACATCAAAAATTAATTAAGGCTCTTTATAATTAATTAAAGCCAGAATTGTTTGAAGGAAAATTAATACAAGACCGTTTGGCCATCACCGTTCAAGCAAGACTGGTTGCTCCAAACCATTTGGAGCAGACTCATGCCAAAAATGTGAGGACCTGACCAGTGCCTATAAATAGAACCACAAGGGTCCTCATTTGGGCATCGATCCGGGGACGCCACTAGGCTGCCCAAATGCAAGGCTCGATCCATCTCCATCCACGTACAGACACGCCATAGCCACTTCACCTGCTCCTCTTAATATGAGCAAGGAGGTCGAGTAGAGAAGGAAGGTGGAGAAGAAGCTCTGCCTGATCTACCATGGTGGTTCTTCTTCCTCGTCCAAGATCTTCCCTGACATGACGTAGAAGACCGCATCATCTTCACCGAGGTGTGACTACCTTCTACATCATGCTCATGGAGGAATTTTCCATCTCTCCTATTCTTCTTGTTTCTTACATCATGAGTGAGTAGTTCCTTTTCACTAGGGTGGGGAACTAGCCCTGCTACGCATGCTTTCATGTCTTTTCATTTAACATTCTAAGGCAATGTATATAACTTTTCAATTCATTGCTAATCGGTCATGCTTGTAATTTGATTACTTGCTTGCTTTTGTCTTGTTCTTCCGTATGTTGTGAGTTCTTCTATATGTAGGGTAGGATGTCGATTAATGAGGTTGACTCCCAAACTAGAAATACAATGGGATTCCTTGAGGTCGTAAGTGTCTGATCCATGAGGGGACGAGCCATCTAGCATCTGGTGATGCTTCTGTGGCCTAAACATCCCTCAGGGAGGGCCCCAGACTTAGTTGGATTTTGTATCTTCTTTGTTAATCGTCGATGTTAGCATGTAGATTAATCACTTTCTTGCTTGTTGTTTAGCACGGTTGTCTCCCAAACTAGAAATAGAATGGGGTTCCTTGAATTTGTAAGTGGATGATATGTGAGGGGACGAGCCATCTAGCCTACGATGACGCTTTTGTGTGCCTAACACCTGTATAGGGGGGCCACAGCTTCAGTTGGATTTATGTATCTTCAGAGTCATAAGTGAGTGATCCAGATGGTGACGAGACATCTGATACCTAAGGTGATGCTTACGCAAGCCTAACGCATGTATGGGGAGTTTTACAGCAGCTCCATTTGAATGGTTATATCTTTCATGGATGTTTGATGTTAGGATGTTTGCATGTGTCACTACAAAAAACTGGGCCATTATTCACGGGAGAGTCCTGTCACAAACCCCTCTCTACAGACCCTCAGAAATAGGGATGGTTGAGGGTCTGGCCCTCACAAATGGTCCGTGAAGAGAACTCACGTGACAAATACCAGTGGCCCTCACAAATACAATTGTGAGGGACTATTTAGCCTTCATAAATACATTTTGAGGGACTATTTAGCCTTCATAAATACATTTTTGAGGGACTATTTAGCCTTCATAAATACATTTTTGAGGGACTATTTAGCCTTCATGAATACATTTTTGAGGGACTATTTAGCCTTCATGAATACATTTTTGAGGGACTTGATGGTCCTGGAGAATATATTTTTGAGGGGCTATGTGGTAGTCATGAATGCAATTTTGATGGTCAATCTGGACCTTCATCAATATATTTATGAGGGACTACTGTAAATGATTTGGTTATTGATTATTGAATGATTTATTAAATGTTAATTAATTTTTACTATAGTGAATATCAAATTTTAAATGAAAACTTTGTATACATAACCTCAAGCAATATTTTTATACTAATTCACATGACACCATAAGAAGATTCAACACCAAAATGACACATAAAAATGTTAAATCACCTCAAACCAATTTTTGATATTGAAGCAAAATATTATCCATACATTGCGTGCTCAACGTTGATATAAATAAAGAGTACATATGGTTTTAAAATTTGAGGTTGATGACAATGAACATATCATGCTAGAAACTCTTAAGATCTATAATGTCTCCATATTCCTTCAAATGGTGTGGTGCTCTTCATCAATGCCAGGCCTCATACAGTTAGGTACTTGAATATTCTTCTCCTAAAAATGACAAATCATTATATTCATAGAATTTAAAGTTAATACATAAATCATAGTAGAACAAATAACTTACCCTTATATTTCGGTTTTGGTCTACTCCAAGGCGCATTGTCGGTCGAAATGCATCATTAAAAGCAATTCTACCCTATCAATATAAATACAAAAAGGAATCAGAGCGAGTGCGAAGTAGAGAAAAATGTAAGTGAACCAACATAGAAGCAACATGCACCCGTAAACTAAAATTATGGTTGAGCTCAGTAACTAATACATAATTAAAAAAACTCAGTGGGTTAGTTAAATAGTACATGCCTATATCTCTGTTGACAGCACTTAGTTTCTTTCATAAGTGAGATGCATCTACACATACAAAAAGAGGACGATCCTCTCATGATTAACCACATGAACATTATTTTGCAGAAAAACTTCACATTATTGATGAGCATGAATAAAACTCTATCTATACACAAGCCTATATCTCATTCCAACTTCCATGCAGTTGGATCGTAGAGTTTAAACATTAGAACAGACTCCAGTAGACAATTTAACATTAGAACCTCAATTACTGTAGCAAGTTGCTGCTTCCACTCTAGCAACCACCCCCTCTCTCCCTCCACAACCTCTTAACACCTACACATTCTACTCTTGAACCATCTTTAGCATAGCAGCAAGCTGATTCTTCCACATCAGCCAACAACCACCCCAAGAAACCACCTCCACATCAGCAACATGCTACTACTTCCTCCCATCTCCTAGAAACAACCTACAAATCTACAGACCACCCAATCTTCCATCATAACATCATCATCTCCTAGCAGCATGCTACTGCACGCCACCACCAGCCCACACCATCAACCACCACCAACAACCCGCACCATCAGCCACCACCAACAACTACACATCAGCACTCCCACCCACCAGCCAACACCACCACCACCATTCAACATCCACCACCACCACCATCCAACATCCACCACCACCACCATCAATCCTAAGGGTTTTTGGAAACCAAAGGGAGGCTGCAGCTTTATCCTCAATTGAGATGTTAATTGAGAAGTTAAAGGAATTTCACAACCACGAGCTATGAGGATAAGATATGAAGATTAATAATATGTAGTAGGAATTGCACAACCACGAGGACAACATAACATACCTAGAAGAGTTGAGACCTAACGAACTTGTATCATCAGTGTGCTTACATATATTAGAGATATTAGCAGCATGAAGTATATGAAGAAACTGACTAGGTTTCCTGAGAGAGTTTCTTGAGAAATTTGACCCCACCCCACCCTTTAGAGAACACCATCAACCAGCCTCTCATCATCTCTTACACCCACCCTTTTGTCATAGACTCAAATGCAGTGCCACTTCCACACCTTATCTATAGCCAAGCAGCAGATGTACTAAAAATTTGAGGATATATTTCTGAAGATCTATGCCTCTTAGAACTAAAAGGGAGTTTTGTAGCAAATGTAGCATTTAGCTATCCTGGTATGTAGCTTCCATATGGGACCATCACTATTTCTAGCAGGGCACACAAAGATTTGGAATAGTTCAAGAACATATAAGATTTGGAATAGTTCAAGAACCTTGCAATTCCTTGACTGGACAAGCAGGGGACAAGGGCATCTGGAGCAGAAATAGTAGGCAATAACAGTATTCATCATCACAATTACTGCCATCTTTAATTTGAATTGATAACTATAGGAGAATCAGGGATAAAAAAATTAACATGAAGAAAATGAAACAACAGTAAGAGGAAGACAGGTACGAATTGGTGAGAGAAAATGGGATAAAAAGAGCATGCAAATGGTAGAAGTTATGTAGGAAGAAGTCAGAATAAGACAAACCAAGGGCAGTAAAAGGAGATTGAAAGAGGAAGAATCAACAAAACAAAATAAAAAACAGCAGTAGCAGGTGCTGAATTAGAAAATATAGAGGAAGGAATAGGTCAGTGAAAATAAATGGAAACATGCAAACAACAGTGGCTAAGAGAGGAGAATTAGGAGGAAGAAATCAGAAAAAGAAAATTAGATATGTAAATAGTAGTAGTAGATTTCGTAGCAGGATGTATAGGACAAATTTGAAAAAGAAAATATGCACATGCTTGCATAGTAGTAGGAGGGAATATAGGATGAATAACTCAGAAAAAACATAGCAGCAGGACGCAGGAATAAGATGCAGGAGAATGGATAAAAAAATAAAAGAGAAAGAAGCAAGAACAATAAAAATATGAAAAAGTAGAAAAAACTTAACAAACAGCGCTATGAGGACATACCAATTTGGCCCAAATCAATCCTCATTTCCCCAAATCAGACCTGATTTTCCTCAGACCAGACCTAATTTGCCAAAATTTGACCTGATTTACTCTAAATCAGACCTATATCAACCATGCAATGACTGAAGGTGATCTAATTTGACCAAATCTAGACTCGATTCATGCTAGTTTAGCCTTTAAATTGCATAATTTGGGCCTAAAACGCCTTAAACGCCCACTTCATGTCGATAAGCTGAAATGAATTACTTACATGATTTAAACGCTGATTTCTTGGTGTGAAAGACACCGATGAAGATGTGGTTGGTGTGTTCTGCATTTGAGGATAACTTTGTCGATTATTACTAGAAGAAGGGGACCAACTTTCAACTACAGCCTTTAATAAAGTGTACATGTTAATATTCTTATGTGTATGAATATTGAAAATAATCTATAGCTGTAATGAGTTACCTGTGGCGCAAAGATCTGTGGATGTCCATTGCCTTGTATGGAAAGCCTGCCTACTCCATTCTCCCTTGAATTGGCTTGTATGGAAAGTCTGCCTACTCCAGTCTCCCTTGAATTGCTTGGTCTAGAAAGTCTTCCAAAGCCATCCCCGCTTGAATTATTTTGGCTGGGAAACATGCCTACATTTGCACCATTACTTGTATTGTCTTGTATGTGAAAAGAACCCACATCTGACCTATTTGTTCCACTTTGCATGTGTAAGACACCTGTAGTATTCTGATTGGGGTATTCAGCTGCACAATCAACATTAATACCGCCATCCTATAACAAATACATCAACAATGTCAAAAAAAAATTATATATTACATTGACATAGACAACTGAATCTGAGTTACCTGTGATTGATTATACCAAGTCATTAATTGGGAGACGGAGTTCTTCAATCCATTTACTGTTTCTTCAAGTTCCTTAAGTTTATCCTAAAATAGAAAACAAATTACAAACATCAATCTAATACACTAGTTGTAACTAATAGTTCAAGTTTAGATTCTCTCCAACATACATCCTTTGCATTGCTTTCCTCAAGAAGCATTTCATATCTTATACGGGCAGCTTTTCCCATATGTCCTATCTCTTTGTGCCCAATTCCAACACCTCGGATCCTAGCCTTTTTGGAAGGATTTAAAACTTGCAAATAAGCAGCACGTGTTAGATTATCAACACTTCTAGGATCTATTTCTTCTTGGTTTGCTACTTGGTTTTCCACGATATCAGAGATTTCAAGCTGTAATTAGAAAGCATCATAAAAGGAAAGCTTAAATTGAGATATCTAAGCATATGTAGCTTTGTAGACATCATAGGAAAGAAAATATCCATTTTCTAACCACTTGTGGGCTTTTGTCGTAAACTTTTTCCAAAAATTTGTTAAGAGGCACAACGGGTTGATCTTCACTGACCTACACATGATAGATAACATAATAATTGTCCATGTTATATGTTCAACTCCTACTAAGAAATACAAGTGTCCATTAGTAATACCATTTCTGCCTGATAACAACTCCATGGCTTTGATCCTGTGGTATGATCCATCACTTTTTTTGCTCTGTTTGCCTTGTTGATCTCGGAAATTTTCTAAACCATAAGAAACATATAATTAGAAAAAGTAGATAGGTATACATGCAAGTTATATGAAACCATCCTCAATATAAGCAAGCCAATAGCTGGATGTGGAAGAACATCCTCAATATAAGAGATAGATATCTCTCTAATGTCCAATTCCACATTGGAAAGGGGACTGATGTGAAGTGTGGAGTGTGGAAGCTCCCTGAGATCAGAGGAATTGACCATCCTCAAACATTTCTTGACACTCCAACTCTAATTGGAGATCCATCAACATTATGAGGAGTGCGGATCAGTTTTGTCTCAAAATTATGCAAGTACCTACCACAAAATGTCAAACTTTCTTCAGCTAAATAGCAACTAGCAATACAACCAGTCGGTTTAGCTTTGTTTCTTACATACTTCTTCAATTTCTTCAAGTATCTCTCTATTGGGTACATCCACCTAGTTCGGACAGATCCGGATTGCCTAGCTTCATAAGCTAAATGAATGGGCAAATGCATCATGATGGTGAAGAAAGAAGGAGGGAAGATTCTCTCCAACTGGCAAAGAGTGACAACAATTTCTTGTTCCAATTCTTTGAATTCCTCCACATCAGAAATGTTAGAGCAAAGCTTGTTGAAAAATGAGCACAAATTAGCAATAGGCTTGTACACATCTAAGCTTATGCAATGTCTCAAGGCAACAGGTAGAAGTTGATGCATAAGAACATGACAATCATGACTTTTCAGCCCAACAAGTTTTCTATCAGATTTGCTAACACACCTAGATATGTTAGAAGAATAGCCATCAGGAACTTTCAACTTTTCTAACACAGATAGGAACTTATCTTTCTACGCATTAGTCATGGTGTAAGATGATGGAGGCAAGTAATAGCGGTCACCTGCATCTACTGGCCATAAATCTCTTCGAATGCGCATTTTCTTCAAATCTTGACGAGCTTGTAAGTTGTCTTTACTTTTCTTAGAATCACCCAATAATGTGCTTAAAATATTCTCGCACACATTCTTTTCTATGTGCATCACATCCAGATTGTGTCTAACAGATAAATACTTCCAATAAGGTAGCTGAAAAAAGATGCTTATCTTATTCCAACCAGGAGGTAATGGTTGAATTTGATCTCCAAGCCTCTTGCGCTTATTCATTTTTCCAAATGTGATATTTTCATACCCATCAAATTGCCTCAGTATATCTTCTCCAAATAGTGGCTTAGGTGGAAGTCGAAAATCTTTTTCACCATCAAAATTTTTCCTATCATGTCTATACGGATGATTCATTGGAAGAAAACGTCGATGGAAACCATAGCATTGCTTTTTCCCATACTGTAACCATTTTGATACAGTCTCCACATTACAACAAGGACATCCCAAATCTTTCTTACCTTTAGTGCTCCAACCAGATAAGTCACCATATGCTGGGAAATCATTAATGGTCCATAAAATCATTGCCTGCATAGTGAAGTTCATTTTTCTATATGCATCATAAACTTTGACTCCAAGCTCCCAAAGTAGTTGCAACTCCTCAATTAATGGCTCCAAGTATACATCAAGGTCATTGCCAACCATATGTGGACCTGGGATTAATAGGGACATCATAATAAATTGTTCTTTCATAAGAAGCCAAGGTGGAAGATTGAGAGGTGTCACCAACACAAGCCAGATGCTATGTGATGCACTCATATTGCCAAATGCATTAAATCCATATGTTGCTAATGCCAATCTAACATTGCGTGGTTCAACAACAAAGTCTGGATACCTGGCATCAATAGACAACCATTCTGGTGTGTCTGAAGGATGATGAATACGACCATCCTTGCCTTTTACTTCTGATGGCCAAATCATGTCTTTAGCAATAGATGAAGACATATAGAGCCTCTCTAACCGAGGTATCAAAGGGAAGTGATACATGAACTTAGCAGCTACCTTCTTTCCCTTTGTTTTGTATTGCTTTTCATTCCATCTTGAAGCACCACAAGTATCACAATTTTCTTTTGAAGTTGCATCTTTGCAAAAAAGCATGCAATTATTTGTACATACGTCTATAGTAGAATGATCAAGTCATAAATCCTTCAGGATCACATTTGTTTCATAGTACGTTTCCGGGAATAGACAATTTTCTTCCAGAAATCCTGAAACAATCAACTGTAACAACTTTATGAAAGAATCGTTGGACTATCCAGATTCCTCCTTCAGAAATAGCAAGGCAACCAAATACAATAGCTTAGAATGACTTGTGCAACCTCTATAGAGTGGTTGATCTGCCTCTTTTAGTAGCTTGTAAAATCTTTGTGCATCTACATTTGCAGGTTCCTCTGTAGCTTCAGTAGAGTGGTCATTTGTTGTGTCACCCATACCAAACAAATCCTCCAACATCTGATGCATATTGTCGGTGCTAGGCATGTTTGGTGCCACAACAGGATTGCTCCTACCAATCACCTCCCCATGAAACGTCCAAACATCATAGCTATGAACAAATCCTTTTTGTAATACATGTGAGAATACCTCCTCCTCTGTTTTAAGGTATATGTTCAAACATACCTTGCAAGGACATATTAATTTCCCTTATCTAGTTGGTCTCTGATGGATAAGAGCAAACTCAATGAACTTTCGTAACCCTGCCTTGAATACATCACTTCGCACTCTGTTCCCAATATACATCCAACTCCGATCTATTAGAAAATCCATCTACATGAAGGAAAATATATAATAAGTAGAGGAGCAGTTGTTTGAGATGTAGTCATGTAGGATATGTAGTCATGTAGGAGCAAGAATAAGTAAGAAAAAGTAGAAGAAAACTTGCAAATAGAAGTGATACTAGTAGTCTAGTAGACGTGCGAGCAGGAGATGCAAGTAAGAATCTGAATTTTTTATATGAGTAACAAGGAAAAAGCAATAAGAGGGGACATAGAAGTAAAAAAATTAGATGCAATAGCAGGATCATGAAATGAAGGAGAAATTGCAAAAAAAGAAAAGAAAAGAAGCTAGAATAGGAGACACAAGAAGAAATAGAAAAAAATCAAAGAAACAGTAGTATAAAAGGACTAATTTTTTTGCAACAATTGCAGCAAAAGGGTGTCGAATATACAACATGAAAAAGGAAAAAGAGAAAAGGGGAGGGAAGGGAGAATACATACATGAAGTCTATCAATATACAAGAAGCAAAAAAAGAGGCAGAAGAAACATCCTTCAAGAAAAATCCTTCAAGAACTGCAATAGCATAGGTACCCACTTAATCAATAATAGTTCACAGATCCATCCATTAACTTTTGCTCACATGTCTCAACATATACTCGATTACAGGGGCTACTTATACTGTCAGACTAGCTACACAGCTTCTCTTCTCAAACTAGGCAATCTCTCTACTACAAAGGAGTATTTTGACGCATGGATATTTAGACTCTACCAAAGGAGATTCAAAGTTGTGTGTGGTCCTGATGCTATGGGTTATGTCCAACATATCCCATAGAATCTCAATATTGTAGCAGATCTCTATGCATAAAGGCACTGACAGTCTATTTCTTCTTAGATCTGATATCAACATATTGTTATTACTTATAACAAGCATTATGAGACAAATACCTAACTGTCCCTATAAGTCAGCTGAAATACTTAAACATATAAGTATATGATATCATGTATAACATCTCATAAAATTAAGAACTGAAATACTTAAAATAAGTCAGCTGCATAAGACTTAACACCAACCAAGATAGAACATATGACATGCAGACCAGGACAACAGGGACAATTTCATTGTTTGGTATCTTGTTAATAACACAACACTCAAATTATGATAGTAGGAGACTGTAAACCAGCAGAACAATGGACTAGCAGAAGAAAACAGTTCATATATACCAACCACTACAGAAGAAAAGAAGTTTCCTCCCAAAAGAAACATTATAGAAGTGTCTATCCCATCTAAAAAGATTACTTTCATTGATAGCTGCTAGATATCAAAAGAGGAAAATACCCACTTCCGAAAAATGGCAATTTGGATACAGAGATGAGTAGCAATAGCCTCCAACCCGGGAGTACAATAAACACATTTAAAAATGTATATACTTTTGATTAACTTTGTAAATATACAGGGGAATCCTATCAATGAGTTTACACTCAACAGCCTTACCCCGATGAAATCAGCTACATGGCAATTAAAGAATAAATGTATGATAAATTCATTAGAACATCTACACAGAAAACATATAGAAGTATAGAAAAACCCTCTTTTTTTAGGTTGTTCTTCACTGAGATGTTGTTTCTAGCAATCTTTCGTAATAGGATTTTAAATTCAGATGTATGATCATCTGAATTAAATACCAAGAAAGTTGACCATAGATATCAATATTTTAGATAGAATCCTTAAGAAGGTATTTCTCATGGATCAATTTGATCCATAGACTACCTTAAGAAGATGGTTACATCATCCCACTTAAGAAGATGGATATCATTCTTGCCGTCACACTATCCCCACAAGAAATTTATAATAATTATTTCCACTTCATCATAGATATAAGTAGGAAGTGAATAGGAAGAGGACCAGAATTTTTGATTGGCGGACATAGTAGAATTACAAAGTTCTAGTCTCCAATGGAAACTGAAATGATATGTAAATAAGTTTGGTATCTTTAAAAATCAAATGATGGGCATAGAAGCACTAAAGCATGGGCGTAAAATGAATGTAACTTCTGGTTCACTTGTATGATATGTATCATTATAAGTTAGTAGCATACCATCTTTGTGCACACTTAGCATCAATAGAATGTCTGTCATGACCATGGAAAGCTTCAGACATGCATTCAACAAAAGGTCTTCTCTGGTTGAGAAGTCTAGTCAGAAGCCTCAAGAACGAATGGGTGTTCTTCGTAATGTGGGTTCCTCCTTGATCCCTTTGTTGTTAAAACAACATTTGTATATTTGTCTTTTTTTGTTTTCCCCCTCCATATAAAATAATACCCTTTCTGTAACATGTGGTTGTGATGTATGACCTAAAAGCCAATAACTATGGTAATGATCCTCTGCTAAGTGCAGCTCTGTACTTAGAGATTAATTAAAGGTCGACTGCCCAGGGCTCCCATGGGACACATCCAATCCTAATATAATAGTTGGCTCTTAGGAGATCTTTGGCATGGATGGAAGATGCAGAGAAGTTCACCACAGCTGAGCATCCTCCATCCATTCCAAAGATCTCCAAAGTGTCAACTATTATATTAGGAATGGATGTGTCACATGGGAGCCCTGGGCAGTCGACCTTTAATTAATCTCTAAGTACAGAGCTGCACTTAGCCGAGGATCATTACCATAGTTATTGGCTTTTAGGTCATACATCACAACCACATGTTACAGAAAGGGTATTATTTTAGATGGAGGGGGTAAAGGAAAAAAGACATATAATATATCCAATTGTTGTTTTAGGAGGAACCCACATTACTAAGAACACCCATTCGTTCTTGAGGCTTCTGCCTAGACTTATCAACCAGAGCAGACCTCTGAGATGTTGACAATGACTTAGTGTACCTCTGCAAAATGCAAAAACACCAGGCTATATTATACTTACAACCAAAAACAAAACATTCAAAAACAACGCAGTGAGAAAACAGAACAGCACTCGTACAAGTGACCCCCCATGACAATATTATTTCCATGAGAGTCAACTATCTAATCCATGTTGGCATGGAGGAAGATAAAAATATAATCCCATGTTGGTGATTCCATCATACATGTTTGACAAGATCTTTCCTAAGAAAATTGACTATGGGAAAAGAAAAGCCAACAATGTTGAGTTAGAAGATAAGAATGTAACTCCCCAAGCTTTGCCTCACTTGAGAAGCAATTTAATGCAGCCACCAAAGCAATCTACAATTTTCACCCAATAAGAAATGTGTTTATAGGAATGGGTTTAAATGTAAGGGTTTTTAATCAGAATAATGCTTTGGTCACCTCTAGAACTGCTCTTCAAAAGAAAGATCATTTCAGCACAACAGTTTACAAGCATCTTGATCACCACTACATCAATAAACCAGTAACATCAGATGGAACCCTTCTTCATCTTTAGAAAATAAGCACAAGCATAGCAATTCCAGAAAAAAGAGCACAGGGCTCGTTTATTAAAGAAGCACTTTTATCTCATTATGGATAATAGACTATAACACACTCACATTGACTAACCATTCCTCAAAAATCACCTTATTTCTATACCACCAGATATAGTAAAGGATACATATAATAGATTTAAAGGAGGTATTGCTTATTTCCTTCATACTGTCTTCAAAGAAACTAGGAATATTATTAATACATTCATTATCAACTACTTTGGCTCTGACCCATATATATGTGTGTCATGAGAACACTTGTTCATATAGAATAGAACAGAGTAGCAAAATTAAACATACATGCACACATGTGTATTGCTTTGAACCAAGCTTGAGCCTCAACAATTATATATGAGTAATATTTGATCAAGTATGACTTGGATTACATGGTAGGTATTATACATAAATTCGAGTTTGTATAATTAATAGATATTGTACATATTCGAGAAAGACAATATTCAATCAAATACTATATCTACTCAATCACATCAGTAAATTATTCTTTTCTTATTGACAAAACACAAAGTTGTATGATAGAAAATCATTATGAGGATGCTATACTATAGATGCATAGCCTAGGAATTTATGTACATCACAACTTTGATTCCCTTCCATTTAGTTATGGTAGCTACTCCCAAGGAGCTATTTCCTCACTTCCAAATATTGAACACGCCCCTGACTACTCTCTATTACTGCTGTATGACCATCTCCATGCAACTGAGGATAGTCAAAGTTTTTCAATATTGTGATATGTTTCTTATACGTGAGAACGTTAACCCTTAGGGGAGGGGGAGATAACTCATATGAATACTAGATGGTTAGTATTTTTACTAAGTAAACCCAGCTAATCCTATGCAGATCACATTGGGGGGAGATGAGGCGGACACATGAGGTATGAACTGGAAGCCCATTGAAGGAAGAACCAATCTTGGCTATCAGGGGTCGAAGTGGGGGCTAGTGCTCTCCCAAATGAGAAAAACAGAAAAAGATACGAACCTAGAGAGGATTCCAGTGGCCGAAGAAGCAAGTTGCGTAGTAGAAATGACCAATGGCCGAGCAGGGCGATCAGCGGCAATCAAGCACGGTGCCTGCGTAGCAGCAACGACCAATGCGGTGGGCAGCAACCGTCAATGGCGGAGGGCAGCAACCGTCAACGGCGGCAAGGAGTTATGAAGGATTAGCCCAATGCGAAGGATGAACGGCAGCAACCGAGTAGGGCGATTGGCGTCAAGGATGACCCAATGCGGAGGAACCGATGAGAGAATCGGGAGGGGGAGGGTTCAATGGAGGAGTGCGGAGGAAATGAGGGGGGAAAGGAGCGCCCGCCGGGACTGGGTGATTTTTTCATTAATTTTGATAGACGATTCAGTGTTTGAGAATGGAGGGAAGGATTATAAGATGGAGGGAACATTTGGCATGGAGTTTTTGAGGGGGTGATTCGTAAGAAATGTATTTGTGAGGGACCAATGTTCACATAAAATGCCTAACGATGTCAAGAACACGGTTGAGGGATTTGGTCCCATATTTGAAGGATGAGCCCTCACAAATGGACATCATTATTCACGATTTTTGGTTCCTCACAAATGTTCTTCAACAAAAGCCAAATTTTTTGTAGTGTGTAGTGGTGGTAAAACCTGGGAACATCCCAATGATTCCATATTATTAATATACATCCAACTTTAATTCTTCTATTTGCTTTCTTATAATTAGTTTAATTAACCTCAAATCAACCAATCGTTCTAAATATTAGTCTTACTTGAGCTATATTCGATTAATGACGATTCTTAAAAACCTTGTCTCTTGGGATTCGATCCTCAACTATACTATGATAAGACTCGTCCGCTTGCGGGTGGTATTATTGCACAAGGTTTTGGTAAAGCTCGGGGATTTCAACCCCGAGTGAATTTTTTAGTGCGATAATATTCCATGTCATATGCAAAGGCCACCACCTTTCCATTCTACTATAGGACACATCCTAAACCATTCCTCAAAGCATCAATGAATATCATGAACCCTTCATTGCTAGATTGTAGAACCAAAACTGGAGCCGACGTTAGTTTCTACTTTAATTGCTGGAAACTGGACTCACATGCAGCTAACCAAATGAAGTGCTTGTCCTTTTGTTTAAGCTTAGTCAAAGGAAGTGTCACTTTGGAGAAGTTCGGAATAAAGTAACGGTAGTATCCGTCCAAACCCAAGAAACTCTAGATTTCAGAAGGATTTTGAGGAGGTTGCCAATCAACTACAACAGAGACTTTGGTGGGATCAAAAAATATGTTACCCCTAGAAATGACATGTCCAAGAATCATGACCTTATCAATCCAGAATTCACATTTAGAAAGCTTGCCATAGAATTTCTGGGCTCAAAGAGTCTCAAGAACCACCTTCAAGTGCTCTCAATGTTTCTCCATAGAATCAGAATAGATCAGGATATCATCAATAAAGACGACCATGAACTCATCAAGATAAGGTTGGAAGACTTTGTTCATCAGGTTCATAAAATGTCGGGTGTGTTGGTAAACCCGAACGACATCACTAGAATTTTGTTATGCCCGTAATGAGTTTGAAAAGCAATTTTAGAAATATCAGAATCTTTGACTTTAAGTTGATGGTAGACAGAGCATAGATCATTTTTTGAGAAAACTTTAGTCGTATGAAGCTTATCAAAAGGGTCATCAATATGAGGGAGAGGATACTTGTTTTTAATAGTAGCCTAGTTCAACATGTTGTAGTCAATACGAATACACAAAATACCATCTTTCTTTTTGACAAAAATTACAGGCGCACCCCAGGGGGAAACACTAGGATGGATCAATCCTTTATCGAGAAGTTCTTGCAACTGTTTTTTCAAATACATAAGCTCGGTAGGAGCCATCCTATATGGTGCCTTAGAAATCAGAGTGGTTGCAGGAAGAAGATCTATGGAGAACTCATTGTCTCTATTTGGAGGTAGCCCAGGAAGCTCCTCCAAAAATATGTCAGGAAAGTCACGTACCACCTCCAGTCTTTCTACAGGCCCGCTACTAGAACTGGTCTCTAAGACTAATGGGAGGAAGACTTTACATCCTTGGGATATGAGATTTTTAGGTTTGAGAGAGGAAATTATTATATTATTATAGAATCTACTTCCCCTAGGGATCACCACAGGATTAGAATGAGGTTGAGAGAGGACTACCATCTTGTTTCTACAATCAATTTGAGCATGATACTTATATAGCTAATCCACACCAAGTATATGTTGGTATGTACGCCCTGAGAGCCAATCATGGGATGATTGGTGGGACACATTAAGATTGATTTGACAAAAATCAAAGGCAAGCTTCCAATTCTTTCTGGTTCAGTCATTTGAGATAGTGATAGAACATATTGAATGTCCATTGAATGAAAATACTCAATGACGTACGCTTTCAGGTTAAGGACGTGAACGATGAAATCATACCGATGCTAAGAGTTTGTACATTCTTGCTATGTCCCTAGTCATATGAAATTGTGGAAGTTTGATAGACAACAATGACACACAACACTAGATTGTGGTGTTGGTTGATGACAGAATCTCATTAGTCATGATATAGAGATATCAAACCAAACACATAGGTACTTGTTAGAGAACAAGTGTACCGGACAGACCCACCATGAGTTTAACACATGGAACCATGATATGGTAGTCACAGTCAGTACTCACAGTGATGGTGGTGAGTGTGATTCTTTGACCTGAAATCACTACACTCAACACATGTCATTGGGTACACTTTGACATCATCAAACGCAGTCCTGAAACATGCATTGTTATAAAGGTGATGATTGGGTGGCTTTGACGCATGGGGCTTTTGAGGGGTGAGTGATAGATATGGGATTTGTCCCTCCTGAGGGAGTTTGATATCCATGGCCACTTGATGAGTAGGATTGAGAAAGGCGTGCACGCATGTGTGAATCAGTATGTGATATTGATGTCATACATATCTCTTCCAATCTAATCTAAAATCAAGAAAGTGAATGAACGTTGACAGGATGACTGTTCCATGCTTCGAGTTCATTCGGGATATTGGTGACAAAGGAATTATACATTCACTGTAACACCATCCACGGATTGTAGGATTGAAAGTTGTTCTCCAACTTTCTATTTCACTTGGGTAGCACTGATGTGTGACTAGGCACCACTCTTTCTTGTGAAGTCATAAGTGTTATGGACTTACACTGCCAACGTGAAATGGACCTGTAGGGTGAGATACATAGGATTTAACCTGGAAGAGGAGTTTTGTCCACAAACAATGTTTAGATTGATTACTAAAGGAGTTTAGTGTTCAATTAAACACTCAATCAATTGATAGCTCAGTGTCATAATGTTCAAGGTGTTTGACTGATTGATTAGAGTATCGAATTGATTGAAACTGCAATTGACTGATTCTGCACAATCTGCACTCCCAACCGATCGGCTCATGTGATGAACCGATCGGCTGAGCTTGGTGAACTAATCGGCTCAGGTGGTGAGTCGATCGGCTCATGGACAAGGTGAAATGATTGGTTCAAGTGTTGAAACGATCGGTTAAACTGGTCCAACCGAGCAAGTTGAAAAAGTAGGATTGGTGAGAAATTTCTTTTTGTTTCACTTGCCCAATTTGATTGGAACAAGGATTGGTATTAGGTACCAATTAGAAACAAAAGAAGAAAAGTCAATCGGGAACTGATCAGGACCACGAACCAAGCGATTCAGAAGTGAATCGACTATTTCATGGGTCCCAACCGATCGGTTGAGGTGTCAACTGGCCGGCTCAGGTCCCCAACCGACCATTTCAGAAATGAAATGATCGGTTCAGGTTGCGCAGTTGGTTGTTTTTGTGGAAAATCTCGAATCCTTCTACTCCTGGTTTAGTCCCACATTGACCGGGATAGAGAACCCTGTCCCATGACCCTCCTATATATAGGGGTATTGGGGGCTTCTAAAAGTAAAAATCAGTGCAACCAGTTGCTCTGTAAAGTTGTCGTTCTCTCTGGTTTTGGTAACCGAGAGAGCCCGAGCAAGTGCTACCCGATAAGGGAGGCACAACAAGGGAAAGACAACTACAGAAAGCGACTGGTGGCAGGAGAGTGTGTCAGTGATTAGTATGCTGATAGGAGGGTGCGACTCCTTCCAATTCCTTGTGAGACAAAGAGATTGGAGTTCCAGGTGGTCTGTGTGGACTACTTCAGAGGCGGGAGATTTCTGCCGCTCGGAGGACAGTTGTCAATCCCGACAGTCCTGGTGAGACCAGGAGTTGTCAGTCGCGGTGTGACCAGGAGCTGCAAAGACACCGTCCAAGACCGGAGGTGAAGACCGCGCAAGCCGCGAGGTATTGTCTCTGAGCAAGCCTCGGGACAAGGTATGATTCCACAAACCATCCTTTCCTATTGTATAGACGTTGACGCGTTTCCTTGTTCTGGGTTTGGAGAGGAGAAAAGTTTTTGTATCCGCTTCCTTCTCTGCCTCCCCTATAACCCAACAGTGGTATCAAAGCCAGGTTAACTGCTCTATACTTTAGGATTATCGATATGATCGATTTTGGTTTGTTGCCTTTATTTATTGCATACGATGCAAATAAAATTGGCTTTATGCATGTCCAATCCTAAATCCACAAATCCCAATATATATATATATATGATATGTAATATGAATGCACTCGATATGCGTCACCCTTAAATGAGTTTTTTGGTGGATGTATAGCGTGGTTATGGCCAATAAACCCTATCTGTGTATGGTTGTATGTGGTTGCTTGCATCTCAGTCTGCGCACCGATCTTCCTTCTCCTATTCCTGATGTAACTCGAAATAATTCAAGATTTCTTTCCTACCTTTGCTTCCCTCGAATGTAACTCGAGGTTTCTCTTTTTACAATGTAAAATAGGATATAATTTTATTTTATGTTATGTCAAAGAACGGAGGACATCCTGACAACAGCTGAGACGATCGGTTTAAGGCATGAACCGATCGGTTGACGTTCGAGACGATCAGTTCAAGGAGTGAGACGATTGATTGATGACAGGTTCCAGGAGCGAGACGAGCGGGTGGCGGCCATGATGAGATGCACGATGACCAGGAAAATCGATCGGTTGGAGGAGCCAACTGATCGGATGGTGGCACCCATACGACCGGCCTGATGGCGAGTCGATCAGTCATGTGATGAGTTTATCAAACCCAGAAAGGCAAAGCACATAGTTCATATTGTACAGGTTGCATGTGATGTAGACCTAGATGACTGTGGTTCCTCTTGGCTCGAGGAATCACATTAGGATGGCCATAATAATCACTTTTATCGTTTTGCATGTTTTCAGTGGGATATAGCATGTATATGATACATACTATATATTGTGGTGATTGGATATGTATATGTATATAAAACCAAATCCCTCATTAAAATATTAAATTTTTAGATGCCTTCCAAATGCGACACACGTGAAAAGCTTGATCGACCAAGTGTGGGCACGCCCAAGCGTGGTGCACCGTCTATCTCGTGGAAGCGTGAAGGATGGATATGTGGGTCTGCCCAAGTAGGGTGCTTATTCATCGTGTTGGCTTTGGGTCAGACTTAACAAGGTGGCCTAGATAGGATCTAGCACCTTGAGGCATGGAGATGATCATGGAAAGGAGTTGCATATGACATCTTATCAAGACTTGCATATGATGCAATTGGCAAGAGTTGCCTACCTGAGAGGTCTAAGTTGTGGGTGACAACCCAAGCTGGTCCATGACTTAGAGGATTTCAGGATCTTGCCCGCTAGAAGGTTGTATGCTGCAATCTTCTGAATTGATGGTGAGTGATGTCAATTTGAACTAAAATAGTGGGAGCGATAAATTAATTAAAGGCCTAATTATATCGTCAACTTTTCAAATCAATCAAATAAGTCAAAAATGAGTTTTGGACTAAAATTGCATATTTCCTTTTATAGTACAAATGGCAACAAACAACAATCACTTTTCTTTGTGATCCATCCTTGAAAAGGACAAGATAAATGGGACAAACTTCCATGACTGGTATAGGACATTGAGAATTGTTCTCACTCAAGAGAGAAAGATATATGTCCTAGATACTCCAATTCCAGAGGAACCTACTCCTAATGCACCAAAGGCAGAAAGGGATGCTTACAACAAGCATTCGGATGATGCCATTGATGCAAAGTGCTTGATGTTGTGCTCTATGAACCACGAGTTGTAGACACAACATAAGAACATGGGTGTCATTGAGATGATTCAGCATCTCAGGAACATGTATGAAGATCAAGCATGGTAAGAGAGATACGATGTCTCAAGGGCACTGTTCAAGTGTGTCATGACAGAAGGAGATCCAGTTGGTCCTCACACACTCAAGATGATTGGGTTTGTAGAGAACCTGACAAGACTGGGATTTCCACTGAGCCAAGAGTTGGCTACTGATGTGATACTACAATCGTTTCCAGAATCCTACAATCAGTTTGTGATGAACTACAGCATGAACAACTTTGATAGGCCATTGTCAGAGTTGTTGGGCATGTTGAGGACAGCCGAGACACAGATGAAGAAGGACAAGCCTAAGTCTGTGATGGTGATCGCGAGCAAGAAAGGCAAGTCCAAGCGTAAGGGCAAGGGTAAAGCTAAGAAAGGTTCTGATGCTAGCCAGGAGCCCAAGTCATCTTCAGCTCTCAAGGCCAAGGGAGGGGTGACCAAGAAAGGCAATTGCCACCATTGTCAAAAGCCAGGACATTGGAAAAAGAATTGTCCTCTCTATATGGAAGAACAAAAGAAGAAGGAGGTGATAAACGTCTCTACTTAAAGGTGTCATGAAAGTAAACTTGTAACACTTTTGAGGTATATGATACCAAGATGTAAATCACTCAACAAATGGGGCAACTGTTGCCGCCATAGATAGGAGTACTTTAGTTTATTTTCAGCCTAAAAGGCATGTAATACAGTTATGAACTGCTATTTCATATTTTCCAATAGATATAAACACTTTATTTTTGCATATTGTATGACAATGATGGCAATCAATAAAGAGATGTTTCAATTTCTAAAGATATGATCTTTGTGGCAATGCCTTGTTTATCTTATGGTATTTGATATGCATAAGATAAAATGATACCTAAAAGTTATAGATAACTCAAACAATAAAATTAGCATCAATCATGGGAAATTCATTTCTAGTTTCCATGTGATGGATAAATCTAGACTCTTTTGGTTTGAGAACTAGTAAGAGACATGAATATCTTGAACATGATTAATCAATCTTCACTAATGGAAGTGGGAGAATGATTATCCTATTAGGAATGATACATGTGATGTATTTACATACCTATTGGAACAAATGCTAATACTTCAAATGGTGTTTAGAGAAATACCAATATGAATATCTTGAAGTGTTCAAGATTATCATAGATGAAGTGCAAATTTGGTGAAGTGTTAATTCTTGATGAGATCAATGAATGAAATACTTGGACCAAATGTTTGAGATCCTTATGAGTGATTATGATTGTGTATCATAGTAAACTCATGATTAAGGCATGGTGATGTCTAAATCAAGAAGGAATCATACTCTGAGGAGTTAGAGAATGATTATCAAATAACTGAATTCTTCTTAATAAAAGAATACCCCACACTAATAAAGGACATTAAGAATCACAAGGAGTTGTAAGTTCTTATATCCTTGACGGATACACCTCGTTTATCTATGTGATGAGTTGTTCATGTGATGAGTCAACTATCTAGATGAATATGAGGAACCGAATTTTGAGTTATGGTTTATGACCATTACATCCTAAATGACATCCATGTGAACCATAAGGTATGACCTTGGTGGTAGCACCCATTAGATGAAATCCATAAGTGCAAATGAATCTTAAGTGTTAAAACACATGGATAACATTTTGAGAAGGATGATGCTTGTTGATTTCAACTTAATGACTAAGACATTTGGCATATGGATACTAAAACTGCATTCCTATGAGGAATAAAACAAGGATGTGTACGTGACACAACCTGTAAGGTTTATGAATCCACTAATGCAAATGAAGTCTATAAGTTACAATGGACTAATCAATGTGATTGATTGAGTACAAGAAACTCAGAATTGGATCTTTACTTTGATGATATAGTCAAAGGGTTTGACTGATATGTCAAAGATAAAGAAGGGATCTATGATTTAGTGGGGGTGTGTTCACATTCCACATGTTGATGTGAAATGGAAATGTTCTATAATGGAAATCCAAAAGTGGAAATTATCTTTAAGGAAGATAGAGATGTTTCCTATGTGATAGGAATAGAGATCTATAGAGATAGTTCTCAAAAACCACTTGACCTGAAAAGAGAAAGCATACATTGGCAATTTGTACTAAAGGGTTCAGTATGCACAGATTCAGTGGGAGAAAACTTGTCCATGTTACATGGAGTTAGTATCCCAAGGCCAAGTGTCCAATTCTTATGAATAATGGGAACACTAAGAATAGATATGGATCTATCATGTATGTAATCATCCCATTATCTTGCATGTATCGACATGGCAAGAACAAAATGCATTCATCATCTTGTATGTAGGACATGGCAATATGATGTGCTCATCCTGATAACTCGTATGTAAGACATGATGAGTGGATGTCTGTCTACTTCCAGTAAGGGTTACTGGAATACCATGGGAACTTGATAAGAACTTAAGAAGTACTAGTTCTATGGAGATAAGGAAGAGTTCAATGTAAAGAGTTACATTGATGCGAACTTCCGAAAAGGATAGAAAATTAATCGCAAAATATATATAGGATATATAAAAGTGAAATTTTGTTGATAATTAGAAGTGTTCCAATAAAACCATTTAAAAGGAAATGTCGAGTATCTATGCGTTAGAGAACATCAGTGGATACTATATGGATCTGGAAGTTCATGAGATGAACTTTTAGATATTCCAGTCATTGATGACAAGTATGGAATCCTTGATCATGCAATGTGGCTAAAGGTTAGCAAAGGAATACTGGATCGCATATTACGACAACTCCATCTCATACGTATGACGTACAGTGAAGAGATGTGAGGCATGCAATTTATACTGACTTTGGCAAGGTGTTTCCATAACTCACTATGTTCGCACTAGAGTACAGTAACATGTGGGACATGTTTGAAGATCACTATGAATATGATTCAAGGGTGATTGGCTCGCAGTGCAAGTGGGAGTCTGTTGGTATGTATGCCCTGAGAGCCAATCATGGGATGATTGGTGGGATACATTAAGATTGATTTGATAAATATCAAAGGCAAGCTTCCAATTTTTTCTGGTTCAGTCATTTGAGATAGTGATAGAATAGATTGAATGTCTAGAGAATGACAATACTCGATGACGTATGCTTTTAGGTTAAGGACCTGAATGATGAGATCATACGAATGCTAAGAGTTTATACATTCTTGCTATGTCCCTAGTCGGATGTCATTGTGGAAGGTAGATAGACAGCAATGACACACAAGACTAGATTGTGGTGTTGGTTGATGATAGAATCTCATTAGTCATGATATAGACATATCAAACCAAACACATAGGTACTTGTTAGAGAACAAGTGTACCAGACAGACCCATCGTGAGTTTGACACATGGAACCATGACATGGTAGTCATAGTCAGTACTCACAATGATGGTGTGAGTGTGATTCTTTGATCTGAAATCACTACACTCAACACATGTCATTGGGTACACTTTGACATCATCAAATACAGTCTTGAAACATGGGTTGTTATAAAGGTGATGATTGGGTGGCTTTGACACATGGGGCTTTTGAGGGGTGAGTGATAGATATGGGATTTGTCTCTCCTGAGGGAGTTTGATATCCATGGCCACTTGATGAGTAGGATTGAGAAAGGTGTGCATGCATGTGTGAATCAGTATGTGATATTGATGTCATACATATCTCTTCCAATCTACTCTGAAATCAAGAAAGTGAATGAACGTTGACAGGATGACTGTTCCATGCCTCGAGTTCATTCGGGATATCAGTGACAAAGGAATTATACATTCACTGTAACACCATTCATGGATTGTAGGATTGAAAGTTGTTCTCCAACTTTCTACTTCACTTGGGTAGCACTGATGTGTGACTAGGCACCGCTCTTTGCTTATGAAGTCATAAGTGTTATGGACTTTCACTGCCAATGTGAAATGGACATGTAGGGTCACAAACATAGGATTTAACCTGGAAGAGGAGTTTTGTCCACAAATAATGTTTAGATTGATTACTAAAGGAGTTTATTAGTTCAATTAAACACTCAATCAATTGATAGCTTTGTGTCATAATGTTTAAGGTGTTGGACTGATTGATTCGAGTATCAGATTGATTGAAACTACAATTGACTGATTCTACACAATTTGCACTCCCAATCGATCAGCTCATGTGATGAACCGATCGGATGAGCTTGGTGAACCGATCAACTCAGGTGGTGAGTCGATCGGCTCATGGACAGGGTGAAATGATTGGTTCAAGTGTTGAAACGATCGGTTCAACTGGTCCAACCGAGCAAGTTGGGAAAGTAGGATTGGTAAGAAATTTCTTTTTGTTTCACTTGCCCAATTTGATTGGAACAAGGATTGGTATTAGGTACCAATTAGAAACAAAAGAAGAAAAGTCAATCGGGAACTGATCAGGACCACGAACTGATCGGTTCAGAAGTGAACCGACCATTTTATGGGTCCCAACCAATCGGTTGAGGTGTCAACCGACCGGCTCAGGTCCCCAACCGACCGTTTCAGAAATGAAACGATCGGTTCGGGTTGCGTAGTTGGTTTTTTTTGTGGAAAATCTCAAACCCTTCTACTCCTGCTTTAGTCCCACATTGCCTGGGGTAGAGAACCTTGTCCCATGACCCTCCTATATATAGGGGTATTGGGGCTTCTCAAAGTACAACTCAGTACAACCAGTTGCTCTGTAAAGTTGTCGTTCTCTCTGGTTTTGGTAACCGAGAGAGCCCTAGCAAGTGCTACCCGATAAGGGAGGCACAACAAGGGAAAGACAACTGCAGAAAGCGACTGGTGGCAGGAGAGTGTGTCGGCGACTAGTACGCTGACAAGAGGGTGCGACTCCTTCCAATTCCTTGTGACACAAGTAGATTGGAGTTCCAGGTGGTCCGTGTGGACTACTTCAGAGGAGGGAGATTCTGCCGCTCGAAGGACAACTGTCAATCTCGACAGTCCCGGTGAGACCAGGAGTTGTCAGTCACGGTGCAACCAGGAGCTGTACAGACATCGTCTAAGACTAGAGATGAAGACTATGCAAGTCGTGAGGTATTGTCTCCGAGCAAGCCTCGGGACATGGAATGATTCCACAAACCATCCTTTCCTATTGTATAGACATTGACGCGTTTTCTTGTTCTGGGTTTGGGGAGGAGAAATTTTTTTGTTTTCACTGCCTTCTCTGCCTCCCCTATAACCCAACAGTATAATATCAAAGTCTTCCATAGTTAAGAAAATAAATTCAAAGGGCATATCATTATTTTCTAATTTTAGAGAGAGGACATCAATTTTCTATAAGGTAGTGAGTATCTTGCCACTAGGAGTAGACACATACAAAATATATCCCAAGTCTCGTATATGCAGATGTTACATATATGCCAGATTTAGAGAAATAAAAGTATTTGTAGATCTAGAGTCAATTAAAGCCTTAACATGATGATCATTTAATAATACAGTGCCTACACATGATAATTGAGTTATAAATTATTTGAAGGCTTGAACAAGATATTAGACTATGAAAAGAATTTAGGTTACCTTCACAAAGCAGGTTGGGATTTTCCTTGGCCTCTTCTGCATTCACTATGAAAACTCAACTGTTGCGGTGTCCCTGAGTTAGTGGAGCACCTATTACAGGATTTCCAAAGATAGAGGGAGTTGGGCACTTGGCGACGAAATGACCCTCCTTCTTATAGTTATAGCAGACCGGCTTGGTATGGAGGCATACCCCACCATGGTGTCGCCAACAAGTCTTGCACTTTGGGTGGACTATCTTCTGTTAATTTCAGTTGTGCTTCTATCCTCCTTTTCCTGAACCTTCTCCTTTCCCTGATCCCTTGTTGTTATGGCCAGGGTTGAACTTTTTAGACTTATCATCCTCGATGGTGGTTAGCCCAAAATACCCCATACTGGAAGGTTTCTGCAAACCCTATTCTCTTTCCTACTTGAGGGCCATGTCTAGGGCTTCATCTATGTTTCTAGGATAGGAGGCTATGACTAGGGTTTTCAGATGGGCGGAAAGGTAGTCAACATAGTGTTTGGTGAGGCGGTCTTCAATCCTGATAGGTGCATAACATTCCAGAAGCCTAAACTTCTAGGTGTAGTTAGCTACTGAGAGACTGCCCTACCTAAGTTCCATGTACATCTTATCCTTCCTCTTCCTCTCGACTATAGGCATAAAACGGTTAGTGAAGAGGGTTTTGAAGGCTTCCCACCTCATGTTATCTATTTCTTCTCCACTATTCCCACCAGATTTTTGCCCCTCCCTTAAGTAGATGGTGGAAAATTTGACCTTCTTCTCATTGGGTACTTCTAGGGTACAGAATGCATTCTCCACAGAGAGAATCCAGGCCTCAACCCTTTCCATGACTTCAGGTTGGTCTTCCCCCCAAAAGGTATCAGGGTTGAGTTTGATGAAATCTATCACTGTCACTTCCTTTTTCCTAGAGGAGCTAGGTTCAGGGGTTCCTTTTAGGATAAGGATTTCCATGAAGTCTAGAAGGATTTTCTTTTGTTCCTTCCACCTTTCCGTGGTTGTAGTATCGAGATCAAGTACTTCAAAGGTTTTAGGATTTTTCGTCTTCTTAGAGGATGACTCTTTAAGCCCCTTGTGTACGAGTCTTGGGAGGCATCCTGAAATTAGGTGGAACATAATAGATTTATCATTCAACAATTTTTTTATATCATATGATATTTCATTATTCTCAATTATAAATTATTAATGATCTAATGTTATGATTTGTGTAGGATACCCTAAAATCCTTATCAGTTGGTCCTTAGGACTTTCTAAATAGAGAGACTCTTTTCCTAACCTTATATCATAAATGTAGGAGGGAAATCACAAAAAAACGAAGATGAGGGGGGAATTTTCCTATAAAAGAGATGAGAGGGAAATTTTTATAGATGAGAAGGGTCCTAATTAAGGTATGCCCAAGAAGAAGGGGACATTTAGGATATCGTCCAGGTAGAATTAACTGCCATATATGTAACCTCATGATTCCCAAGCAAAGTGGCTCAGAGACTTCAACCAGACCCAATGCATATGCTATCCTAGTCACCTCCACCCTTCACATCCCGAACTCAAGGACTACCCTAGACTCACAATAGGGTGAATGAAGTCCATGTGACTATGATGTGTGCACCTTGGCTCTGATACCAAATGTGATGACCCCAATTTCTGTATACTTTCCTTAGTTACATTCACACATATGTGTGCACTCATATATATAGATGTCAGAAGGGAAAACACAAGAGATTAAGGTAGCCAACTAAATCAGAGAAAATGAGCCAGATCATTGTCCAAAACACCATTGTATAGCCACACAAACAAACATTCATTGATGATAATAAAGTCATTACATAAAATTATTGGGATAGAAGAGATGAATAGTTCTATAAAAGAAAAGAAAATATTACATAGGATTTAGAACATCCTATACATTATCTAGAAGAATAAGAAACTATCTAACTGAAGAAGAGATGAGAAATAGAAATTTATCAAATCTATCCTCCATGTCCATTTATTGGTGACTTACGGTACTTTAAGATGCATCATGTGTTCCTTGTACCAAGAAAATATGAGAAAAAACATCAACATAAAGTTAGTACGCGGTTGAAAAAATGCTATACTATGCTGGCATATTGAAAATAGTTGAAAAAGAAGAAAGAGAAGAAAACATTATTTAAAGGCATAAAATAAGGTAAACCCAAGTTACTTAATTATATTCAATGAACATGCATTACTATGGTGGACTTAACACATTATCACAAATATTGGTGGGCCCTTCCCCATGTACCTTGTACTCTAGGGATCTCCCCTTATACCATGTACTCTAGGGAGGTGTTAGTAAACATTAATGCTTTCCCTCACTAATAGGGAGATTAATGAACACCATCAGTAACTAGATTTCATTTTCATTCCCTTAGTGTTCAGGCGGAAATGACAATACACATAGATATACATCCAACAAGGTATTCAAATACATGCAAGAAGATACTCATAATAACATCCAACAAAACTAGTCATATACTTATATCCACGTACCTTAAATTTCAGATTTTGATTTCAACCAACTTAGATTAAGAGGGAGTGGATCACCCAAAAAGAGAAATAAGACCTAATGTCATAATCTGTTTTCAACACCTTATATTAGGGTTTTGGTCATACTAGGGTTTTCATTTAGTGTCTTGTGTCTTATAATGGGGGAATATTCAGATTAGGGATCAGAGTGTGGATGTAGATATTTAAGATTGTTGATCCTATCTAAATCATCATTATTACAATGAGAAAGAAATACACCATTTTTGTGGTTTAAGAAGTATCAAGCCTATTATCGATCAACAACCTAGGGTTTCAGGTCAAAGAGAATATGACCAGGTTGGGATCTCAGGGTTTTTCATAAATATTGATCCCTATTATCATCTTTATTTTCTATAATTTAATTAATAAAGAAATCAAATAAAGTCTAAAAGAAAGGTGCATCAAGTCTAGGACTAGATTTTGGTATTTGCAATATTTTATACAGATTCTTCTTATTTTTCTGAGAACATGGATATTTTATGAGGATTTTTCAGATATTGGAGCTATTTATAATCGATTTTACAAGAACTTGCCAATCAAATATTTTCTAGACAAATAAATGAAAAAAGTGAGCTTAGCTTCATGGATCTGGTGAGGGATCCAATTTACTATATCTTCCCACTGATCCGCAGGTGGACGCTCATCAGAGGAAAGGGGGTCAGCGTTGGCAAATGCCGAGGATGCCCATGGTGCTCGAATGGATTCGATTGATGGGTATGGACATGGTGGGAATTCCACCTTCTTGATTGTTCCTCACTCGTGTGCGCTATGGTTGCAACAAGGGGACAGTGGAGGTGAGGTTGGGGTAACCGCATGGGTCTTGGATAGCGTTGAAGTGTAGATTGAGTTTGTAGAGTCTTCCTGAGTTCAACGAACCCAAGAAGCTCGCCAGAGATATTCCCTAGCTCGGATTTGGTTCTACAGTGTAAAAGAAAAGGAAACTTAGGTTTTGGGTGTTTACCTACCCTCAGGTTGGATTGAGGGGTTGAGAAGCTACACGTTGGTCTGGTGATGCGTTTGTGATCTCCTGGAAGTTAGGAGAAGCTCTGGACATCCCCGGCAATAGATCTATAAAGCTGGGTTGTAGGTTCTTGTCGATGGATCCTTCTGGACCACCGCACCCCCACACAAGAGTTGTGAGGTCTCTGACTGGGTCCAAAGATGGTACAAATGATGTCGATTGATGGGAGGAGCCTTGAGGTACAAGCAGACCACACTGGTTCTGGCCGGTGGCATTGGAGTTGGGTGGAGAAGAAGAGGAGTGATGACAGGAAATTAAGGGGTCTTCGTGACTAAAAGGAAGGTGGCAGAGCTATTTGTCTCCTTAAATAGACTAGATATGGGGCATAGAGGGAAGCTCTGAAATGGGCACCACCGCCAGTGAGAGGTGCAGAGAGTAGGGGGCTCATTCTCTCTGATCTGAGGGTGATGGGTGACTTGGTAGGGGTCGTTGGGTCCGTTCAGGTGAGAATAAGTCTTCCTCCAAAAATCTCATGTAGGTTAAGCGAGAGTCGTGAGTGGGGGCGTTGGAGAGATCCTTATTCTATTGGGGTCAAATCTCGGGTCATGTGGGAGGTTAGGGATGACTCAGTCGTCATTGGATCTGGCACGATCCACGATCAGAAGATTGAACTGCTGGGATGGGTTCCCTTAAGTGATCTGCACCCATGTTAGAAAATAGGGGCCATGTGACACATTTTATCAATTAAAATCTAAGACTTTGGCCATGGGGTCCAAAGTAAATGGAATATGTACATGAAATTCAATTGCACGTATCTCTTAATTGGTTAATCCAATTGAATTGAAATTTTAAGGAGGGCTACATGACATTATCAAGTAGCTATGGTATACAATTGAGGTTCAGATTCAAAGGTTAAAAATGGTTATTGACTAAATACATTAATACTTATAGATCACCTTCGTGTGACACTTAGGGTTTTACATTATGTGAAATTGATAGGCGATTTAGTCAATTTAGTGAGGGAGATGGTTGAGGGTCTTATTGGAATTTAAAAAATTTATAAGAGAGATAAATATATGCAAAAAATTATAAAAACTCACTCTGTCACATTCACTCCTCCTTTTAAGAATTTTGTTCCCAAAATTCACGTAGCTTGAAAAAGGTGTAAATATTTCTTCTCGACCTCAGACTTGAGCTCCCAGGTGGCATCGGTTTGATCATGGTGGCTCCAGAGAACTTTCACCATATCTATACACTGATTATTACTGTAACACCCCAGACCTGGGTTATGGCATAACCCTAGAAGTTTTTCTTAAACACGATAATTATAAACTTGTTCTAATCCTTTGAAAGGTAATTAAGACTCTTTGAGAAGTTTATTTCCATGTTTGAGCTTATTTGCAAACTATGTCTGTATTATATGAGAATCTAAGTGAAAAGTGCAATTTGCCCAAGGTGAGGGGCTACATTGCAAAATGTTACATGATAAATGTGTCCTAAGTGTTTTAATATCATAAGAGAGTGAATGATGCTAAGCGGTGACTTGTAGAAAGCCTAAATTTCAAGTAGTAAGCTTGTTTGAACAATGATAGTGTCTTTTGTACAAACTTTTATACAAATTGTAATTTATCCAAAATATAGGGTTGATATGCAAATTACCACCTCTAGTGTGTCCCTACTCCATATAGGTATCATTTAGAGAAGAGAGAAAGAAGTGGTCACCATAATTGAACCACCTTTGATGGTGGTACTCTTAATAATGAAAAGACTAAGAAAATGTATAAGTTGAAGGTTATACATATGAGCATATCGAGTTGGAGACTTAGATTGGAAGTCTCTTATCAGTTTATGGAGCTTTAGCTTTGTCCATGATGGTCAATACACTTCAAAGAAGAGATATGAATCAATTTACAACTTGTATTGGAAATGATGGAATTGAATATAATAATATAGTGAGTGGAAGAAGATTTGCCCAAGAAGATAACTCAAGAGCTGACCCTTATCCTTTACATCATCCTTGGACTTTTACTTTTTCATGGCAACATAATAATGGGATTCATGAAAATGTATGTGTCGACCATGCATGTCTAGGTGGCATGAAGTAGCTTAAAGATAATGACACCTCTTACACTCTTTTCCATAAACCTTTAGTATAAATACCTTTCCCTTCACTTGTTAGTAAGATTTTCAAATCTTGTTAGTAACCTTCCCTCTTATATTGTGAATATCCTCTTGTATTGTGCATATTGAGGAGAGTTGAGTGATAAGAGCTTGATATTGGCCAAGGATAAGAGATATCATCCAAATAAGTCATAGAAGGTGATATCGCCCATTGAGATTGGAGATATCGTGCAAAAGTAAGGAGCTCAAGTCTTGGATTGTTGAGAGTTTCATCTTCATCCTTGGAATCGGAGGAGTTGAAGCTTGAAGCTTGGAAGTTGTTCATAAGGCGGGTTATATAACTTGAACCCATCTATATTATTATCTTTTCTTCAATATTGTTCAACTTGTTGATTTTTTTCAAAATCAGATTTCCTTTAAGCAATTGATATATCTATGAGTTTCACCATGGTTTTGAATAGTTAGATAAGGATATTGAGGTTGATGATGACGAAATCATCATTGAACAACCTAATATGGGTTGAAGATTCTTGAAACCCGATATAGAATCTGATATAGAGGCTTACTCGATATGAAGGTAGGTCATATTTTATAAAATAGGACCTATGAATGATATGGAAGATACCTATCCATATTTTATACTTGATACAAGGTAAGAGTAATAACCTATGCATGATAGGGAATCAAGCATGTACTCTAACCCGATATAGTAAACCTTAGAGGATGAGAAATTTGATATGTTAATGTAAACCCACTACAAGTATGACATAAGTGAGAAGTGAATATTTCATGGGCGATATGAGTAAGTACTTATACAACCACTTGAACACGATATAGGGCCATATATTCACCTTATGTACGATATCATGTTAGGTCTATATCCTAACCTGACATGAGTTAAAACCCATAGATGGGGATGAGAAATCAGATATGAAATCCAAAATGAAAAGTAACTCGATATAGTGGTGAGTAATATTTTATACTTAATGAGAGACATGTCTTGTGAATGATATAGAAGTTACCTACTAGAACCTTATACACGATACAAGGTTAAAGAAATACCTTTATACAATATGGGCAAAACCCTAGATGATGACACGAGAAATCTGATATGCTTTGAAAATCATTTGCCTTTGAAATTCAATATACCCTACTACCTTGAGATGAATTGAAGAGCATTTAGTATCTATTTTGTCAAAGAAGAGAACTAAACCTTTAGAAGGATTTGAGTTCAAGGTTTCATCTAAATATAGAAAACCAATATGATACCCAATATGGGATCACAATATGATACCCAATATGGGTTCACAATATGGCAATCCAATGTGGGGACATGATATGATAAACCCAAGATGGAAACTGATATGGTAAATCCAAGATGAAATTTGATATGGTAAACCCAAGATGGAAATTGATATTGTATACCCAAGAAGAAAATGGATATGGTAGTTTAAAGTGGAAAACTGATATGACAATTCAAGGTAAGAAATTAATACAATATTATCTATAGGTTACTTAAATGATACATGGTAAATCCATAATGCTATGCCCGATATGGTGTACTCTTGTACACGATATGAGAATCCAATATGTCTCTATGTCGATATAAGGTCAAGAGTTCAACCTATACCCGATATAAGGATGACTTGAGATGATAAAAGCTAAAGTGATAACCAACCCGACATGGCTACACGATATGGAGTTAGGGGATGAACCCTAAACCCGACATAATGTTGTGATTTTATCAAAGGATTTATATGGAACTATAATATGATGTTATGTGCATCTTCAAGCACAAATAGGATCAGTCATGATACCCGATATGGTAGGCATGCTCCAATCCATTACACTTGTCTAAGTGACGTATGCTGTGTGATTAATATTGAGACATAATGAGTTTAATTTAATTTAATAATGTTAAGCTAATAGACCTTAAGAGGTGAATTAGGTAAGATGCAATAACTATCCTAATAAGGATAAGGGAGAGAGACTTTAACATGGATGATAAACATGTTAATATGTATGTATTAATACTCCTATGATGAGTGGAGTATGAATTAGGGTTTGATTCTAGACATTATGATCTTAAATCCTTAATTTTTAATAAAGGGAAAATATAACCCTAAGGTAGGGTGATGATATGCCTTTACAATCAATATTGGTTAGATTAAGATAATCCTAACCCTAATAATGGGAAGGATGTACTTTCTTATAACACAGAATGATGATGTAGATAATCCTAACCCTGATAATGGGAAGGATGCATTTCTCTTAAATTTAATAATGATGTAATATGTTAATAAGAATCTTTCATCATAAAGTGCACACTATACATGTATCATGAAATGATGAGAAAAGCAAGTTATGAGCTATGATGTGCTATATCAATAGAGTTAAATAAGTCTGGTACGTTGTGTGGAATATTTGTATAATGATTATATAGTCTGATATCTTAAAGGATAAGTTGTTTCCTAGTAAGAGGTGACAAGATGTTTAATGAACTATGTGAGCTATGTGAAATACTTGTACAACAAGTAAGATGAACACCTGGGTTAGAGAACCTGGAGGTAATAGTTACATGTTACATAGGTAGTAATGCTATGTGGGAATCTAAGGGTTTGAATACCCAGATCCAGTGATCATGATGATGATGATATGAAGGGATGAGAATTCCCAGTGATGTGATAAGGGACTGAGATCCCGAGTGATATACTTTTAAGAATGTTCCAAAGATCTTAAAATTTCTATCCTTTCTTTAATAGCATCTGCTGTAATTCATGTTTGAAACTTGGTTGATGCTAAAAGAATACTATAATGTACCTAATTAAGCAAGTTAAATCTCATCATGTAGTGCCCTGACCATAGATCCATTCAGTGTCAGAAATTGCTGATGGTGAAACTAGTTTAACACGGAAGTGCATAATTTTGAATATGCGGGGGTAAAAGACGAAGTATATCCAAATGTCCCAATGAGGAATCGGTGTCACACCTTCCTTATTTATCCTGAGATGATGTGAATCTCCTGACCAAATAAGAAATTGATGTGTAAATCCTTCTTCATTCCTAAGTGATATCATGATTGAAATATAAAATCTCTCGATCAGGAAAGGAATTCATGTTGATCTTCCTTATCCTTATATTACAATCTGGGAAAGCTACGTGGACTTCTCCCGAAGAGAGTACATGCTATGACAGTAACTTTATAGCGAAGATGCTACTATACCCCAGCATGCTAAAAATAGATGACACAAGATGTCCTTCCATAAGCTGACACAAGCTGCCCTGGTGAACCTAAGTGGTCTCGTACTAACCGAGACATGTGAGGTCTTGATAGTTGGCTCGGCCATTGACCTTTAATGGTACTAATTTCGACTTACTAGTGATCGGTTGGAGTATGAAAGGTATATTTCATCTCCTCAAGGCATAAGTGTGACTGTAATATGTAATCAATCATGTAGTATATTTGCTTAAGGATCAAATACGGAAAGATATTGGTTAATATACATTCCCTTTACACATCTTAGTTGAATAGATGTTATTCATATTTATTCATATTCCCTTGAATAGTGAATAGATGATTTATTGCTCTACCATAGATAGATGCATTATTTTAAGAAGAATGACTACTTTGTTCTTCTTATAATAGTGATTAATCCTGCTCATTTATACAAAAGAACCTCTACTCAGTTTTTATATTGCTTAATCTTGATAATAATATAGTCGGCAGAGAGTTATATCTCACACTGGGATAATTGTCTCACCCCGTGGGATCCACAATTTTTAGGTGGATGTGTACGAGAAGGTAAAGACCTTTCTATATAAGGAGAACAACAGTCGAGACAGAGTGATAGCTCATGTTGATTACTGTCTGTCATGTCTTATAGATAGAAGTCCTATGTGTCGTCTCTGTACTCTCAGGTCCTTGGGAGATAGTTCTTAGTGGTTTTTACAAATGACTTGAGATTTTGGTTATTTACCTTGAGATTTTTACATTGCTATTGTACATGTTAAGGTAAAGCAACTGGCACTTATTGTCCTTGAGATGAGACGGTACAATATATGTAGGATATGAACCACATGTATATATAGTTTTGGTTCCTTTTGTAAGAATTTCCTAAAAGATGATCTATGTGCAAAATGTTTTTAATTCTTAGTGATTTTTGTTAATTCTGCTGATTATGGTTATTCTACAATTTTACTGGTGATGGCTTGATTTGTAATCGGGTCGTCACAATTATGAAGTTGCTTTGACTTAAAATTGAGAATTCTGACTGGGGACTCAGCATAAGATAGATCATGTTTCAACTCGAGAGGCTCATGATTTAGAATGTGACTGGGGTCTTTGACATAAGGCTTCAGATTAGATACATGAAAGACATTGTGCATAGCACTATACTGAGGTGGCAAAGCAAGACGATAGGAACATTCACCAACCCTTTCAAGGATCTCAAAAAGTTCCACATAACGAGGACTGAGCTTTCCTTTATTCTTGGCCAAAGCTCGAATAGGTCAGATTTTCATAAAAATGTGGTTACCTTCTTTGAATTGACATTCTTGTCAGTTAGCATCTGCATAAGATTTCTGCCTAACATGTACCTGCTTCATCCTCTGCCTGATCAAAGCAACTTTATCTATATATAGCTGCATCTCCTCATATTTCATCAGGGTATGCTCTCTAACATCGTCCTAGTGTCACGAAGATCTATGTGGTCGGCCATATAGAGATTCATAGGGGGGCATCACAATACTTGCCTGATAGCTATTATTATAGGCAGTAGTAGTCCCATGAGCCTTCCCAATGGAGAACATAAGCTAACAGAAGATCCTCTAGAATCTGCATTGTGCGTTCTGACTTCCTATCTATCTGCGGATGGTATACTGTATTGAAGTTCAGTTTGGTGCCCAATTCTTCTTAAACCTGCTTCCATGGCTTAGATATGAACTTCAGGTCCTTGTCTGAGACAATAAATGCTAGAAATTCATGCAGACGTACTATCTCTTGTATATAGAGGTCGTACAGCTTAGAAACTTTCGCAGTAGTCTTCATAGGGAGAAAATGAGCTGACTCGGTGAGACAATCCACTATGACCCATGCAACGTCGTATCCCTTCCTGGTCCTGGGTAGCCCCACCACGAAATCCATGGTGATGTGTTCCCATTTCCATTTCAGAATTTCAAGGGGTTGTAGTAGACCGCCTGGTCTCTGATTCTCAACCTTGATTCTTTGGCATGTCAGACATTTGGACACAAATTCGGCAATATCACGCTTCATGTCCCTCTACCAGATTTGACGTTGTAGGTCTTTGTACATCTTTGTAATGTCGGGATGAACTGTGTACTTTGAACCATGTACCTCACTAAGAATATTTGTTTGTACTTCTGACTACTCAGGGACCCACATATGGTTCTTGTATCAAAGACCACCATCGAGACCCACAGACATATGTGTTTGAGGCTTGGCTAGGATAGAGGAGAGCTCTACATGAACATGACTAGCTTTCTGTGCCTCAAGGAGTTCAGAATGGAAGTTAGACATGATAGAGATGTGTTTAACATGCATACAATTAGACATAAATTGTGGCTTCCAGCCTACTAGGTCCTCCATATTCCTCCATTCGGGAACATATAAGGATTCACACATTGCCCTTTTCCTACAAAGGGTGCCATCAACTACATTTGCCTTACCTGGATGATAGGCAATAGTGAAATCGTAGTCCTTTAGATACTTGATCCATCGACGTTGAAGCAAGTTCAGATCCTTCAGTGTCAGAATGTACATTAGGCTTTTGTGGTCAGTGAAGATGTCGAACGTTACCCCGTACAAGTAGTGCCTCCAGATTTTGAGAGCATGAATGATTGCAGCTAATTCCAAATAATGTTTGGGATAATTCAATTCATTGGATTTTAGCTGTCTGGATGCAAAAACCACCACCTTTCCATTCTGTTGCAGGACACATCCTAAACCATTCCTCGAAGCATCAATGAATATCACAAACCCTTCGTTTCCAGATGGTATAACTAGAACTAGAGTCGACACTAGTTTCTGCTTTAATTGTTGGAAATTGGACTCACATGTAGTTGACCAAATGAAGTGCTCGTCCTTTCACGTTAGCTTATTTAAATGAAGCGCCACTTTGGAGAAGTTCGGAATAAAGAGATGGTAGTATCCGACTAAACCCAAGAAACTCTAGATTTTAGAAAGATTTTGAGGAGGTTGCCAATCAAGTACAATAGAGACTTTGGTTGGATCAACAAATATGTTACCCCTAGAAATGGCATGTCCAAGAATCATGACTTTATCAATCTAGAATTCACATTTAGAAAGCTTGCCATAGAATTTCTAGGCTCGAAGAGTCTCAAGAACCGCATTCAAGTGCTCTCGATGTTTCTCCATAGAATCAGAATAGGTCATGATATCATCGATAAAGACGACCACAAACTCGTCAAAATAAGGTTGGAAGACTTTGTTCATCAGGTTCATAAATATGCCAAGTGCATTAGTCAACCCGAACAACATCACTAGAAATTGTAATGCACATAACGAGTTCCAAAAGTAGTTTTAGAAATATCGGAATCTTTGACTTTAAGCTGATGGTAGCCAGAGCGAAGATCAAATTTTGAGAAAACTTTAGCAGTACAAAGTTGATCAAAGAGGTCATCAAAACGAGGGAGAGGATACTTGTTTTTAATAATAGCCTGGTTCAACATGCGGTAGTCAATACACATACGCATAGAACCGTCTTTCTTTTTGACAAAAAGAACAGGCACACCTCAGGGGGAAGCACAAGGTTGGATGAATCCTTCATCGAGTAGTTATTACAAATATTTCTTCAACTCCATAAGCTCAACAGGAGCCATTCTATATGGTGCCCTAGAAATTGATGTGGTTCCATGAAGAAGATCTATGGAGAACTCATTGTCTCTATTTGGAGGCAACCTAGGAAGCTCCTCTGAAAATATGTCAGGAAAGTCACGTACCACCTCCTGTCTTTCTACATGCCCACTACTAGGACTGGTCTCTGAGACTAATGCGAGAAAGACTTTACATCCTTGGGATATGAGTTTTTTTAGGTTTAAGAGAGGAAATTATTATATTATTATAGAATTTTCTTCCCCTAGGGATCACCACAAGACTAGAATGAGGTTGGGAGAGGACTACCATATTGTTTCTACAATCAATTTGAGCATGATACTTGTCTAGATAATCCATACCAAGTATAATATCAAAGACTTCCATAGTTAAGAGAATGAATTCAAAGGACATATCATGATTTTCAAATTTTAGAGAGATGACATCAATTTTCTGTAGGGTAGTGAGTATCTTTCCACTAGGAGTAGACACATCCAAAATATATCCCAAGTCCCTTATATGCAGATGTAATATAGATGCCAGATTTTGAGAAATAAAAGTATTTGTAGATCCATAATTGAATAAAGCATTAACAGGATGATCATTTAATAATACGATGCCTACATAGGATAATTGAGTTATGAACAATTTGAAGGTTTGAACAATATATTAGATTATGAAAAGAATTTAGGTTACCATCACAAAGCTGGTTGGGATTTGCCTTGGCCTCTTCTGCATTCACTGTAAAAACTCTATCGTTGTGGTGTCTTTGAGGTAGTGGAGCACCTGATGGAGGATTTCCAAAGACAAAGGGAGTTTGGAACTTGGTGAATAAATGACCCTCCTTCTTGTACTTATAGCAGACCGGCTTGGTATGGCGACATAACCCACCATGGTGTCGCCCACAAGTCTTGCAATTTGGGTGGACTATTTTTTGTTGCTTTTGGATGTGCTTCTATCCTCCTTTTCCTGAACCTCCTCCTTTCCCTGATCCCTAATTGTTATGGCCAAGGTTGAACTTTCTAGACTTATCCTCCTCGGTGGTGGTTAGCCCTAAGTATCCCATGTGGGAAGGTTTCTACAAACCCTATTCTCACTCCAACTTGAGGGCCATATCTAGGGCTTCATCTATGTTTCTAGGATGGAATGCTATAACTAGGGTTTTCAGATGGGCAGAAAGGCAGTCAACATAGTGTTCGGTGAGGCGGTCTTCAGTCCTGATAGATGCATAACATTCCAGAAGCCTAAACTTTTGAGTGTAGTCAACTACTGAGAGACTGCCCTGCCTAAGTTCCATGTACATCTTCTCCTTCCTCTTCTTCTCAGCTATAGGCATAAAATGATTCGTGAAGAGGGTTTTGAAGGCTTCCCACCCCATTTTATCTAATTCTTCTCCCCTATTCCCGCAATAGTTTTCCCACCAGATTTTCGCCCCTCCCTTAAGCAGATGGGAGGTGAATTTGACCTTCTTCTCATTGGTTACTTCTATGGTACAGAATGCATTCTCCATAGAGAGAATCCAGGCCTCAGCCTTATCCATGACTTTAGGCTGGTATCCCCCCCAAAAGGTGTCAGGGTTGAGTTTGATGAAATCTATCACCGTCACTTCCTTTTTCCTAGAGGAGTTAGGTTCAGGGGTTCCTCTTTGGGCAAGGGTTTCCATGAAGTCTAGAAGGATTTTATTTTGTTCCTCCCACCTTTCCTTGACCGTGATATTGAGATTAGGTACTTCATAAGTTTCAGGTTCTGTCCTCTTATTAGAGGATGACTTTTTAGAGGCCTTTGAGTATGAGTCTTGGGAGGCTTCCTGAAATTAGGTGGAACATATTAGATTTATCATTCAACATTTTTTTATATCATATGATATTTCATTATTCTCCTTTAATAATTATTAATAATCTAATGTTATGATTTGTCGAGGATACCCTAAAATACTTATCAGTCAGTCCTTCGGACTTTCTAAATAGAGAGACTCTTTTCCTAACCTTATATCATAAAGGTAGGAGGGAAATATTAAAAAATGAAGATGAGGGGGGAAATTTTACTATAGAAGAGATGAGAGGGAAATTTTTATACATGAGAAGGGTCCTAATTAAGGTATGCCCAAGAAGTAGGGGACATTTAGGATATCGGCTAGGTAGACTTACACTGCCATATAGGTAGCCTCGTGATTGCTAAGAAAAGTGGCTCGGAGACTTTAGTCAGACCCATGGCAGATGCTATCCTATTCACCTCCACCATTCACATCCTTAACTCAAGGACTACCCTAGTCTCACAATAGGGTGAATGAAGTCCATTTGACTATGATGTGTGTACTTAACACATTATCACATATATTAGTGGGCCCTTCCCCGTGTACCTTGTACTCTAGGGATCTCCCCGTATACCATGTACTATAGGGAGGTGCTAGTCAACATTAATGTTTTCCCTATCTAATAGGGAGATTGATGAACACCATTAGTAACTACATTTCATTTTCATTCCCTTGGTGTTTAGACAGAAATGGCAATACACATAGATATGCATCCAACAAAGTATTCAAATACATGCAAGTAGATACTCATAATTAACATCCAGCAAAACTAGTCATATACTTATATCCACATACCTTGAATTTTAGATCTTGATTTCAGCCAAATTAGATTAAAAGGGAGTAGATCACCCTGAAAGAGAAATAAGACCTAATGTCAGAATGTGTTTTCAACACCTTATATTAGTGTTTTGGTGATACTAGGGTTTTCAATTATTGTCTTGTGTCTTATAATAGGGGGAATATTCAGATTAGATATCATAATGTGGATGTAGATATTTAAGATAATTGATCCTATATAAATCATCATTATTACAATGAGAAAGAAATACACCATTTTTGTGGCTTAAGAAGTATCAAGCCCATTATTGATCAACAACCTAGAGTTTTAGGTCAGAGAGAATATTATCAGGTTGGGTTCTCAGGGTTTTTCATAAATACTGATCGCTATTATCATCTTTATTTTCTATAAGTTAATTCATAAAGAAATCAAATAAAGTCCAAAAGAGAAATGCATCTATTCTAGGATTGAATTTTGCTATTTGCAATATTTTATATATATTCTTCTTATTTTTATGAGAACATGTATATTTTATGAGGATTTTCAGATATTGGAGCTATTTATAATCGATTTTATAAGAACTGGCCAATCAGATTTTTCTAGTGAAATAAATGAAAAATAAATAAAAAAAATGAAAGTGATCTTAGCTTTGTGGATCAGGTGAGGGATCCAACTTATCGGATCTTCCCACTGATTCACTGGAGGATGCTCGTCAGAGGATAGGGGGTCAACATTGGCAAATGATGAAGATGCCCATGGGGCTCGAATGGATTCAATTGACGAGTATGGGCAAGGTGGGAATTCCACCTGCTTGATTGTTCCTCGCTCACGTGCGCCATGGCTACATTAAGGGGACAGTGGAGGTGAGGTGAGGTTGGGGTAACCAGGTGGGTCTTAGATAGCGCTGAAGTGTGGGTTGAGTTCATGACATGTTCTTGAGTTCAATGAACCCAAGAAGCTTTCCAGAGATGGTCCCTAGCTAGGATTTGGTTCAACTGTGTAAAAGAAAAGGAAAGTGAGGTTTTTGGGTGTTTGCCTGCCCTCGGGTTGGATTGAGGGGTTGAGAAGCACCGTGTTGGTTCGGCGATGTGTCCATGATATCCTGGAAGTCTGGAGAAGCTTTGGACTTTCCTAGCTGTATAGCTTTGAAGCTCAGTTGTAGGTGCTTGTCGATGGCACCTTCTGAACCACCGCACCCCCACATGAGAGTTGGGAGGTCTCCGCTTGGGTCCAGAGATGGTACAGATGAAGTCAATTGAAGGGAGGCGCCTTGAGGTACGAGTAGGCCGCACTGGTTCAGGTCGGTGGCATTGGAGTTGGGTGGAGAAGAAGAGGAGTGATGACATGCAATTGAGGGGTCTTTGTGACTAAAAGGCAGGTGGTAGAGCTAATGGGCTCCTTAAATAGATCGGATATGGGGCATAGAGGGAAGTCCTAAAATGGGTGCTACCACCAGTGAGAGGCACGGAGAGGAGGGGGCTTGTTCTCCCTAATCCAAGGGAGATGGTTGACTTGGCAGGGGTCATTGGGTTTGTTCGGGTGAGAGGAAGTTTTCCTCCAAAAATATTGTGTAGGTGAAGCGAGAGTCGGGTGCGGGGGAGTTGGAGAGATCCTCGCTCTGTTGGGGCCGAATCTCGGGTTGTGCGGGAGGTTAAGGATGACCTGATCGTCATTGGATATGGCACTATCTGTGATCGGAAGATCGAATGGATGGGATGGGTTCCCTTAAGTGATTTGTGCTCAGGTTAGAAAATAGGGGTCATGTGACACATTTCATCAATTAAAATTTGATACTTAGGTCATGGGGTCCAAAGTAAATGGAATATGTACATGAAATTCAATTGCCCATATCTCTTAATTGGTTAATCCAATTGTATTGAAATTTTAAGGAGGGGTTCATGACATTATCAAGTAGCTATGGTTTTCATTTTGGGGTTTAGATTTGAAGGTTAAACATGGTTATTGACTAAATACATTAATACTTATAGTTCACCTTCATGTGACATTTAGGGTTTTGCATTATGTGAAATTGATAGGCCATTTAGTCAATTTAGTGAGGGAGATGGTTGAGGGTCTTATTGGAATTTACACAATTTATAAGAGAGATAAATATATGCAAAAACTTATAAAAACTCACTCTATCATAGTTGTAGTATATGTCTGGTGATGTGTTATGCCCTTGTTCATGTAGAAATTGTTCAGAGGTTGTGCGTTGTGTCTTAATTGATGTTGAATGATGCTTAAATAACCTAATTAATCAAATGGAACCAAATCATGTAGGTTTTCCTTATGCCTTAGATCCATTCAGTGACTATTCTTGATGAATGGTGAAATGAGTTTAAATCGAAAAGCATATTGTTAAATATGCGGGGTGCAAGTTGAGGTATCTCCTTGTATCCTGAATATACATGTATCACAAGATTGGTTATGAGCCATTCCTAGAAGAGTGCAGCTTTGGACTGTAGCTCCATGATATGTATCACATGATTGGTTACAAGCCATACCCTGGAAGAGTATGAATGCGTTCGTAACTCACTAGCACTGTGACTTGTACCAAGGTGAGCTAAATATGCACGACTAGACTATACATCACTGGAAGTAGTTGGTCCATGATGTCACTGCATCTTCACACGTACTAACTGAGGAAGGTGAGTTCATGGATTCTGGCTCTTCTAGTAGACCTTGTATGTCACTGATTTCAAGTTATCATGTGGTCGGTGGGATTTAGGTGGTACAACTCAAATCCTTGAGGAATAATAAAATGTATAATTAATCGTGTAGTATAATTGTATAGGATCAAAATATAGAAACATCGGATGAGGCCTTTCTTGATCTTTATATAATGTTTTAGATAGGAATTATACATGTTCTTCATATTCCTTTTAAATTATTAAGGTATTTCATAATTGAACAGTTATTGCTCTTCCTATTAATGACCATTACCTACTTGATTTAGTTGTAGCTTTATTAGTGCTTTATTTATCTTATCTATGATAATAATAGAGTTGGTGGTGAGTTATATCTCCCTCTGAGATTTGGAATCTCACCCTGTGGGTTTCCTACACCCATTTTAGGTGGATGAGCACGTAGACATTGAGGAGCAGGAGGAGGGCCAGCAGCTGACGAGGTTGGCTATGATACTGGATGTCTTTTGCTCATAGATTCCTAGAGTCATCCCTATACACTTGGGTCTTTGGGAATGGTTTGTAGATGTTTTGTGAACACACTTTCTTAATGTGGTTGATTTGTATACTTGTTTTATATAGATGTGATGAAATCATGTATATATGATTTGGAATAGTTCTTTGATAATAGGTTGATAGCATGCTTTGTATACGCCTTGAGGTATGAAAGGACTTATATGTAAAGAGGCTCATTGTACTATAGTTTTATGAAATAGTTTTAAATTTTATATTTTTTGGATACTCTGTTCATTAATATTTGTTTCACAGTTATGTTTTGAGTATTCTCTCTTTGTGTGGAGTGGGGCGTCACAATCAGGTTGGTATCATAGCTTTAGGTTCACTAAGTCTACAAGAACCTAGGACGAGGGTTTCTGTCTATTATATTGTTCTCCAATCTATCTTATAGTCACTTCTACTTATGTAGAAGAAGAAAAGAAAGCTTAAAGATGTCTGGACAACATGAAGAACATGCTGCTGAGAGCACTATTGCCGCACTAGGTGGTGGTGAAACAAACCAGGCATGAGAAGATCGGGTGCCTAAAGTCCACCAGTTTGACCCAACCATGATAGAAAACTCTACCTATCAATCTCTTTTGGGTAGTTTATGGCAATGATCAATCATATGGTGGACATGAAGCCTGCACCTTAGCCTAGGGCACCAGTTCCCCATACTGAATCTTCGGGCACTGGGAAGACTTTTGACCAGCTTTGCCATGCTGAAGCAGTTGAGTATGCAGAGACAACATCCCGAAGGATGCAGATCTATGGCTGACTGAGCTTGAGAAGGCTTTTAAGATTCTGAGTATCCCTGAGGAAGATAAGGTGAAGCACACACTGTACGTTCTAAAGGGAAGTGTTGGCCATTGGTGGGCCATAGAGGAGGAGAAGAGACCCAGTGTTGAGGTTGGTTGGGAGGATTTCTGAAGTGAGTTTGTTAGTCGGTACGTTCCTCAGACGTATCATGATGAGAAGATTATCTAGTTTGAGAGGATTTAACAGGGTCCATGACGATCAATGAGCATAAAGTAAGGTTTATGGAGTTTTTGAGGTTCTGTCCTCACATGGCTGCCATAGAGGATGAGGGGATTCGTCATTTTGAGAAGGGGTTGAACGCTGAGTTGTCTACCCCAGCTGCTACTTTGAAGAATCGAGAGAGGTATACTAAGTTTGTAGAGTCTGTTCGAAGGGTAGAGCAGTCTGTGAAGGGGAAGAGAGAGGCAATCGCCAAGAAGAGGTATGCACTATCTCAAGGACAGTCGTCAGAAGGCTTTAAGAAGCCAAGGTTGTTAGCACCACTAGTATCGTAGAGGAATATTTTGTTGTTAGAAACCACAATAGTCAGATCTGATGTGTTGCTGGATGTGTGTCCTTCCTATATTCTCTCTTTTTTTGGACACAACATTCAAGTGGATCTCATACCACTAACATGCATGGATTCGATTTGATCCTTGGAATGGATGCCTTAGATAAGTATAGAGTGGTCTTGGACTCTAGTTCCAAGCAAGTGACATTTCTATATAGCAGTGAGACATGGATCTTCTAAGGAGAAAAGAAGATTCTTACGACATGTCTTATATCTTTGATGGTAGTGAGGAAGCTTTTGACACAGGGTTGTGAGGCATTTTTGGCACATGTGATGGATACTGAGGCAAAGAGTCCTAGTATTCATTAGGCACTAGTTGTTAATGAGTTTGTGGATGTGTTTCTTGAGGAGTTTCCAGGTGTTCCCCCACCCTGAGAGATTGATTTTGAGATCAATATGGATCTTGGAATGCAACATATATCTCAAACACCGTACAAGTTGGTTCCAACGGAGATAGCAAAATTGAAGAGACAGTTGCACGAACTGCTTGACAAAGGTTTCATCAGGATGAGTACAATTATGTGGGGTGCTCTGATGTTATTTGTGAAGAGGGATAGATCTATGAGGTTGTGCATAGATTACAGACAGTTGAACAAGGTCACAATAAAGAATAAGTACCCTTTACCGAGAATAGATGATTTGTTTGAATAGTTGCATGGCACGATGATGTTCTAAAAGGTAGATCTAAGATCAGGATATCACTTGCTGAGGATCAAGGAGGTTGACATACCTAAGTCAGCTTTTAGGATGAGGTATGGTCAATACGAGTTCGTGATTATGTTGTTTGGGCTAACCAATGCACTATCAGCTTTCATGGATTTAATGATCAGGGTGTTCCAACTGTTCCTTGATCAATTCGTGGTGGTCTTCATAGATGCCATTTTGCTATACAGTCGAGACAACCAGTAGCATGAACAACATCTTCATCAGGCGTTGACAATGTTGAGACAACACCAGCTCTATGCCAAGTTTAGAAAGTGTGAGTTCTAGTTCAGGGAGGTATCTTTCTTACAGCATGTCATATCTTCCGAAGGAGTGTGTGTGGATCCTAAGAAGGTGGAGTCTATGATAGAGTGGGAGGAGCCGAAGACGTCGACAGAAGTGCACAATTTTCTAGATCTGGAAGGATATTATCAGAGGTTCATCAAGGACTTCAGTTCTATGGCCTTGCCCTGACTAAGTTAATGAGTAAATATGTGTCATTCATTTGGGATGACAAATGCCAACATGCTTTTCAGACATTAAAGAAGAAGTTGATGAGTGCACCGATTCTGGTCTTGCCTGAGCAAGGAAAAGGATACATCATCTTTTATGATGCATCCAGGAATGGTTTGGGATGCATGTTGATGCAGGACAAGTAAGTGGTTTCTTTTTCTTCTCGACATCTTAAGAAACATGTGGAGAATTACCCGACCCACGATCTGGACTTAGTAGTGGTCCATGCTTTGAATATTTGGAGGCACTACATGTTTGGAGAGAAGTGTCATATCTTCACAGATCACAAGAACCTAAAGTACATCTTTTCACAAAAGGATTTGAATATGAGGCAACGTCATAGGATGGAGTTGGTCAAAGACTATGAGTGCACGATTGATTATCATTTGGGAAAGACGAATGTTATGGCAGACACATTGAGTAGGAAGTCTTCATCCTCATCCATGGATAAAGGAAAATTGAGTTCTTTGATGTGCCACAAGCGAGACATGTTAGTCTCCTTGCGTCAGATGAATGTCAAGTTGGAAGTCTCCTTATTAGCCGGTTTGTTGGAACAATTACAAGTGAAGCCTATGCTAAGATAGTAGATCAGAGAAGCTCAACAGACATAGATTTTCATATAGAAGATAAGATCAGACGTGATGGCTTCCATGAGTTAGATGATGGGACAATTTGTTACCATGACATGATAATGGTTCCTGAAGCTAATGGCCTAAGGAAGCTGGTGTTGGAGGAGGTTCATTCATCCATGTATGCAATGCACCCATGATGCACCAAGATGTATCACAATTTGAAGGATATGTATTGGTGGCCAGGCTTGAAGAAATATGTAGCTAAGTTTGTTGCAATATGTAGGGTATGTCAACAAATTAAAGATGAGCATCAGAAACCTGCAGGAATGTTACAATCATTGCCTATACCTTAGTGGAAATGAGATCATGTGACTATGGACTTTGTAGTTGGTCTGCCTAGGATAGTCAAAGATTATGATTCCATTTTAGTGCTCGTTGATAGGTTTACCAAGTTAGCACATTTTCTTCCCGTGAAGACAACGTTCACAGTAGAAAAGCTTGCCCAACTCTATATTGATGAGATAGTGCGTTTGCATGGTGTTACATCTACTAATGTGTCTGATAGAGGTCCTCAATTCACAAGTTGCTTTTGGGAGCGACTTCACACAACTTTGGGTACGCAGTTGAAGTTCAACATTGCTTTCCACTCACAGTCAGATGGTCAATCCGAAAAAACCATCCAAACTTTGGAAAATCTATTGAGGGCTTGTGTTCTTCAGTTTTTAGGAAGTTGGGATGTACATCTCAGTTTGATAGAGTTTGCCTACAACATCAACTATCAGAGTAGTATTGACATGGTACCTTATGAGGCATTGTATGGGAGAAATTACAAATCTTTGTTGTGTTGGTATGAGACAGGTGAGTATTAGCTTCTTGGTCCTAATCTTGTGCAACAGACGATAGAAAAGATCAAAGTGATACAACAACAATTGAAAGTAGCACATGACAGACAGAAGTTGTATGCAGACAATCATCATAGACCCTTGGATTTCCAAGTGTGAGACAATGTATATTTGAAGGTCTCTCCTTGGAAAGGTGTTCTGAGGCTTGGGAAGAAGGGAAAGTTTGCTCCCAAGTTTATGGGACCTTACCCAGTGATGGCACGTGTTGGGAAGATCACTTTCTGGTTGGAGTTACCACCTGAGTTGCACAGGTTGCATCCAATGTTTCATGTTAGTATGTTGAGAAAGTGTAATCCAGATAAAGAGTTGGTGTTGCATCATGTGTAGGTGGAGCTTGATGAGGATTTGACCTATGTAGAAGGTGCAGTATTGATCCTTGAATCGGAGAGTGAAGAAGTTGAAGAGGAAGGACCTTGTTCTTGTGAAGGTTCTTTGGCATCACCATGGCATTGAGGAAGCCATGTGGGAGCTTGAGGAAGAGATGGAGAGAAAGTACCCCTCCCTTTTCTCTTAGGATTTCAAGGGCAAAAAACATGTCAGGGGGGGTTATGGCATGTAAGGATCATGACCCACATTTTGGGATAACCATGTTTGTTTTGCTTAATTATGTTTCTTAGATCCTTGATCTAATCATCTAAGATGTACTTAGGGCATGTTGGAAGCTTGAGTTCCTTATTTGAGCTTGTTTGGTTGATGCTTGTGTTTTATGGAGAGGTTTTGGTGCAAATTGCAATCTACACAGAGTAGGGGTTGACATGCAAATTTGCACCTCTAGAGTGTTCCTTCTCTATCTTAACATCATCTAGATGAAAGACAAAGAGATGGGCACCTTGTTTGGACCTTGTTTGTGTTGTGACATCCTTGATGATGCTTTTGGGCACAAGTTTGAGGTGTGCCTTGCCCCTAGAAGTGTTGTCTCAAGCTTGAGAGCCTTGGAGAGGCCCTGTATTGGTTTGTGGATGTCTTGAGGGACATCTTATCAATTTTGTGGTATCTATAGGAGCACCATATCGGTTTGTGGTACCTAGGGTTTACCCCTATCAGTTTGTGAAGAAGGTAGATGTGTGTATCAACCTTGACCATCTTAGGTGACCTAGTGGGCGAGACATAGATCTTATCACCTTGTTTCAAGGTGCATGTGGTTTTTTCTTCATGGACAAGTGTCACCTAGGGTTCTAAGTTGGTGACACCTTCCCCTTTCTCTCTCTTTCATCCCTCTTGTATATATACCTCTTTCCCACCATGAAAGAGAATCCTTTTGGTTATCCTTACATTCTCTCTTTGGTGGATGATCTTGAGCTAGAGGAGTCTCTCCCTTGGAGCTTGGAAGACGTGTCCCATGCTTGTGGTGCTCTCTTCATCCTCTACCTTCATAAGCCATGATCCATAACTTTCTTTCTCTCTTTCTTTCTTCTTCTTGGCCATGGACCTTGGTTGCTTTCTTTTCCCTCTCATTCTCTCTTAACCTTGGTTTCATATTCTCTCTCAGAGGTATTGTGGTGATCAATCTTAGAAGATATTCTTCTACCTTGAGCTTATGAAGCTTGGAGCTTGGTGGTGATCCTTGAGGCAGGTTATATAACTTTGAGCCCTCTTTGTTATTATCAACCTTTACTAGCTCAACCATAACTTCAGGTGGTGGTTTAGTGTTCGCCGAAATGTCGACACAAAACCTTGTGAAACCCATGGTGGAACCATCCGACCTCTTAACCATCACTCTAGGAACCCCTATGGCGTGGGCAATAGTAGTGATGGCACGCGGAGTCCAGTGTCATCCCACATCAGGGAGAGAGACCCACACCGGAGCTGTGGTGATCTCCACCCTTCGAGTGTCTGCCTCTCTCATCCATTTTCTCATCAGCACTAGTTGATCATCAAAAAACCATAGACCACCGTCTGTTGCTTTCTTTAAATCAGTAGAATTTGAGAAACAGGCCAAGTACAGGCCGCCGTCCAAGGTGAATAGCTCCAGCGCTCCTCTCGGCCTCAAGAACTGTTGCGTCCACCCTATGAGTTGCATTGGGTGGCATTTCTTACCAAGAATTTGAATGATCACTAAGTGATGGTGATAATCCTCCATCTCCTCCAGAATGGTGTCTGTCATCCTCATCCATAGCCTTTGGTCACCCTCTCTCCAGAAGGGGATTTTGGGGTCCTCCACACTGGCACCCCTCAGCATGAGAGGTGGACCGGCCACAACGCGCACCCACTCTGTCACCACTGTGACATCGGTGGTAGGAGAGAACCAACCATCCTTGTCGACCCTAGCATATCAAAAAGTAGCTGAGGTAGAAGTAGGAGGGTTCGAGAGCCTCTGCCCAGCATGGATCGCCTTCCCTAGAGAGAAGGCAGAGTGGGTCAAAGAGAGAGAAATTCTTAAGCCTATTCTTGGTAAATTTGGATACATTTTTTAGTGTGATGGGTGTGTGGTCTCTATATTTACCAAATCTAGTGATCCTTGGGTGAAATCTATATGGAAAATACCCTCATTCAAAAAGGACTACATTTATGTATACTCAATATGTATTGGTTCATGCTTGTACAGATGTAGTGAGAGAGTGCACGCATGTAGTGGTGGTGGAACCCATTCACCTTGGTGTTTCAATATATAGTTTAGGCCTTTCTAATCTTGCAATATATTTCAATAAACCAAACTCAAATTTTGCAATAAAACTCCTTCAAGTCAGGTTAATCAATAAATACAATTTGTAAAGAAGTTTTCCTATGGGATCTACTCACATTAGGTGATTGTTCAGACACTTTAGTTAAGTTAAAACTAGTATATCTATACCAATGAATTTGAGGTATGATTAATTTCATTTCACCATCTCTACCTCTGACACTCCATTTCCTCGCTCTATCTTTGTCTCTTTTTTTCTATCCACCAACACCTTGATGCCCCTCTACTACAATAGCCCACCCCTCCATGCATCATCCATCAACCCTCTCCTCATCGTCCAGCCACTAGCTACACATCAACAAACTACACCACAATATCTCCAATGTCCCCTCTTACATGTTGATCTCGGCCACCCCTCCTACATTCATCCATTTTCTCAACCACAACATTTCCTTCACAAAGCATGAACTCCCTACCTCAACCTGCTCTCTTTTTTCCATGTTCATCACCACCACATTTCATAAACCAAAACACCTCTTTCATCATAACCAATTTTGAGAGGAATGTCAACGATCATTTTACATCCACATTGACAAGGATTAGGATTGAGTCACATTGCACCACCAAGTCCAATCATCCCCCAAAGCATTCTTATCTCACTTTAGAGGACACCACCTACTTCAGCTCTATGGTAGTGCAAACCATGGAGACACAGTTTGGCACATAGATAATATGAGGACCAACACATATACCCAATTTGAATTCTAAAGTGGATCTTTATGCACCTAAATATTAGAACATTATAGATGCTTGGATAATACCCCTTGAGTAGGAAGTAAATTTTTCTAGAGACGATCCAACATCTTGAGTAGTGGGACACCCTAGTTCTCTTCTAATTTCTTTTGGGTATGCACATCTCTAGGCACTACAACCTAATGGGTTAAAGTGAGAAGGATGCCTGACAATAAAAAAGTGTTGGAAAAAATTGAATGTATTGGCATTCAAGTTTCACACTACACCAATTTAGAAGTCTCACCAATCTAGTGATGTATCTATACTTATATCAAAATTTGGATGTAGTATAGATTAGTCAATTTGTATACACACCACATTGTCTCTATAAACAATTGATGTTGGAGTTCCCTAGCTCATTCAAGTACGATAGATCAAGATCACTTCAACTTGTATATACTTTTGCATCTTTGCCCATGACAACCAATTTAACTTAAATGACTTGACCTACATGGATTGCTAGGGAAACATAAAATATCTTTGGTGATGTAGTGATATGACTATTGAGGGTGAGTGAGATGCATTACAGGTAACATACCCATATCAAAGAAAAACATCATGTCATCAAAAATCGGATTCAATGCAGCTACATGACATCCCAATGTCCTTTCACATCTCCTAGATTATGGTGTGCACCATTTTAACCATGTGGGGAACCTAGGGAGTTGTCACCATCACCGACATATTTTGCATGTAGTGCATTATATATGGAAAGTCATTCAATTAAGGTGAGCATATAATATATTACATCAAAAATAATATTTTGGGGATTTTGGGCTCAACTTTCACGTGTGATGGCATCATCATAAGCGTTCTTTTTAATCTGGAAGACACGCATATTGATGTCAAGGAAGTAGAAGACCCATCATGCTAAGATATCAAGTACCTCCATGACATAAAATTCATCAAGAAGAGTGAGAGTGATTAGAAGTTCCTCTTGATATTCAAGGATCATCCGACTACACGAGCTAGCTACTCATGCGAATTTAGTCTACAAATTGTCTTGGTTTGATGTGGATGACATCGAAGCACGTGATTAGTAGTTATGTAGAGAAGAGCATGTACGACGGATCTGCTGAAACCCGAGCCTTGCCCGACGGGTTGACTGGCTTTGACCAGCGGGCTATCAAATATCCATAGATCCAGTTGGGGGCACACCGACGAGGATTCCTTTCCTTTTCTTTTTTTTGGTCGACGTTCTTTGCCCAGACAAGAAGGCAATTAGGACTAGAACTGTCGTTGGTGAAATAATTAGCAGATCGACAAGGCTAAGTACCCCTTAATAAAGGGAGCGGGTCGATCACATTGCAGCTGGACATCCGTTAGACGTTGGTTAACTTTTGACCGACGACGACTAGTGTGTTTGGGTAGCCCAAGCACAAAGCTGTACATCAGTGGACCGAAAGCAGCTCGGGAGAGTTTGTCCAAAGAATTTCAGCATTTCTCAACCGACGAAGGAAATGGAAAGTCAGTCTAGTGAAATACTACGTTGCCCGACCCTTACACTGGAAAAAGGCAGACCGGCGGCTGGGCAAACTTCAGCGAGACCTGTAGACATGGTATCCGACGAGTTTTCTACTTCCTTGACCGACGAAAAACATGGATTTAGACCCTTCAACTACCACCTTATCTATAAATATCCTTCCTCTTTTCCTTCTACAATCATTTGTGAATTTTTTGTTGCGTTTCAGAGACCAACAAGTGTCCTTGAAAGGTCAACAAAATAACAGATTCGTGGGTGCATGTCCAAGATTTAGTTTTCGTTAGACGATTCGAAGACTTTTGATCTTGTTTCTTGCTCCCTACATATAAGATCTCTCTTCTAGTTCGTTTTTCTTTTTGTTCCTTCCCACCTCTTCTACCATGACTGAGGTCTGGTGATACAAGTTGGAAAGTTGTGCACATGGTTAAAAAACTCTCTTCTCTTCTCTCCTTGCTCTAGATACACCCGCATCGTGGATACTTGGAGTTGTATCCTCTTGTACACCACTTGCAGAGATTTGTGTAAGCTTCAAACCCAAGAAAAATGATACACGAGATACATCTCAAGCATGCACAATAAAAGTTACGACTGCCCACGTCGACAAAGTCAAATGCCACCAAATGAATAACCAAGCATAGAATATGATTGGTGAAGAAGACCGTAGAATTCTATTAAGCAACCTCAAAAAAATTATAAAGATTGTCGCTCCCTCACAATTCCATGCCCACAATAGAATCTCATAACCCACTCTCGTTCTCTCTCCCCTTTGGCTATCTTTTGTGGCTTTCTGTCTTGGCACACAATTTTGTCCTACTTTGGCACACTCGAAGTTACTACACGTTGGAATCACACACATCGACGTATCGTATTCCAACAATGTATATCCCTATTTCTAGATAGGGGCTCCCGGTTAGACAATACGTGAGGATACGACTATTCTATAGGGATTAGGAAATGACAATATAAAAGGATATATAAGGAAATAATATCTTGGACTAGAAGTCTAAAATTAATTTGTGCTTTACTAGTATCGTTAGATATTAATTCTTATCCAATTAGGATAAGAGACAAAATTCTAACATCTCCACCTTGTATCTTATCCTTTGAAGTTTCTCCTCCAAAAAGTCTACTCCCGTTCCTCTATACTTTCGCCCTCGAAAGTTGATTTCATTTCCAGAACTGTATCACCATACACGCCTACATGGAGTGTCACTAGTACATAACCGGCCTTTAGTGTCAGTTATTTAAGGCCTTTAGTGTCGGTTTTTAAGCGAAACCTATATGGGCACCGCTAAAAGCCCAACCGTTATGCATCGGTTCTCAAACCAACGCCACAACCCTTCGCTCGCCACCGAAAACGCACTGAAAACGCGCCAGCAGGGGTATAGGTGTCGGTTATTAGCTTAGAAATCGACGCCATATACCTTCGCGCCACAGAAAGGGCGCCATCTGGGACACTATCGGCATCAGTTTATTAGTGATAACCGACGCCATCTCACCCGCTGCCACGGCCATGCTGACCAGCACAGCCATGTTGTCTGGCCTCTAGGGAAATCGACGTCGGTTACTAGTAGGGCAACCGACACTGTTACTAGTAGGGCAACCGACACTGTTACCATATGTCGTCAGTTTTATATAAATATCTGACGCCTATTTTATGTCTGGTCTGCTGCCACGGCCATGCTAGCCAGTACATCCGTGGTGTCTGGCCTCATTAGGGAAATCGACGTCAGTTACTAGTATGGCAACCGACACTGTAACCATATGTCGTCAGTTTTATACAAATAACCGACGCCTATTTTATGTTTTTTTTTCTGTCAGTCTACAAACCTATTGCGGCTGGTCGCAGGATGAGAAACCTACAGTTCAATTATGAACTGCAGGTTTTATGACATCCATTGATATCAGCCAACAACAGGCCACAAACCTACAAAATTAACATGATGGACAATATTATATATGTGATTCACACTCATGTATATGAACATTTAATTCATATTATTTTTTCATCACACGCATGTAGAAACCAGTAGCAATCTGCAGTTCCATTTGTTTCATCTCTTTTCACATTCAGACACATGTAAAAACATTCATGTATTGATGACTTTCACACACATATGACAATTCATAAAAATTCATTCACATTCACACAAAATTAATTATGAGAACAAAGTTATTATTTATTCATCATTGTCATCATTGTCATCATTGTCAGCAAAATCATATTGAAAAATTCCCACTCTTTGCAGGGCTTTTACCCCATCTTCTCTTATAACATCTAATTCATCTCTCGTATAGGGAGCATGTACATCGAAATGCTTTGCACCTGTGTTGAAGTCCTCAGTTTTAAGGACCTACAAAGAGAATGACGTACATACATAATTATAATAATATATAATAAGATTCATATATTTCATATTATCTAACGAGACTATGTATAATACCTGTTGTATGTTATCGATTTCCAATACGACATGTTTGATGATTAGGTCCATAAATCGCATCACATGGTAGGCACATGCCCATCCGTTGTCTTGTGTAGCACACTATAAATTGAAACATACAAAATATTCAAAAATACAAATAAGCACAGTTCACATAAATAATATATACATTGGAGTCAGGAAATTACTTTCACATTCTCCCAAATGACTGTCATATTTTTTTTCCTGGGGACCTTTCCTCCAACTTTTTTGTACTCTTGTAAAGCCCTATATATGTTAATGTAACACATTAAATTGCATAATTAAATAGTAATGGAGTAACAGATGTTAACAGATATAAAAACATAAAATATTTCTCACGAGAATAATGGCCTTTTAATTGCATGTCCATATAATACATTCAACTCACTCCCCACAGGATCTAGATAATAGACGATGAATGTCTTGGGGACAATAACTAATAACTCCCAATGCTTAGAACTACAGGTAAGAAAGTAGAAAATTAATAACTCAATATCCGCAATAAAAATGTAATTTGCTTAAGTCCAAATTACAAGCAAAGTAAACTTACTCGACATTGAATGGAGCTATTAACATCGTCTTATTATTTTTATCAAAATATTCAAAAGCATCACAGCAGTATGAAGTAACTGAAGAAGGGTTTGTATCTATAAGACTAATCAAAGATGGAACCAAAAATCCCACCTAGGAAAATCCAAAATCTGTACATGTCTTGTATAAGTGGCTGCAAAACATGTATTACGTATGCATTAATATATAAGAAACCAGATTGCTGTATATAAAACAAGGTATATGGATGTATAAACCAGATTGCCGTATGCATTAATCTCACCATATCCACATCTCTATCATAGATGTGTTCATCCATTCATTACTAAACAACTCCAATATATCTTGTATAAATATGTTGTTTCCGAATGTTTGACCTACATTAATACGTATCCAGAACTTCTATTACGTATTTATTAATACATATGCTAAACTTGTATAAATAGATTGTTATCATATGATTTATCTGCAACATTCTCTAGAATAGTAACATTTATAGGGAAATTTAGATTATGTTCACCGATCCATACTGCCACACTCCTACAATTAGGACCTAGCGAGGCGTGTAGGTCCCCTGGAAGCCAACTTGATAGTCGAGGAGGTGGAGGCTGAGATGTAGTGGGTCTCATCTTTTTGACATGTATATATAATTTCATATCAATTGACTCATATATATATATATACACTAACAAAGTAAAGTAATGAAAATGTATCATACAATATCAATATAGGGGACATCCGCTTCGGGCCACAGTATCACTCTGCCTACTGCCTCACCAAGTGTTTCAGCATCTGGGTGTGCATGAGGCAGTGCAAGATTCGTCCAGCCAGCGAGTATATGTATCGGGCTCACACGTACCATGCCATCTGGTACTGGACTCCCATGAAGCATGCACCCTTTAAGGGGTGGGTAAGCCGATGCATCTGCAACGATATATATCCTTCACTTTGTAGTCGGCATGGCTTCAACCCCTACAAATTTACGTAAAGAATGTTATATGCATATATACACAAACATATGATCATCTTGAACAGACTAGCTATTATATATGCCATAAAAATACTTACATAGGACGTGCTAGGTTGTGGGTCTATAGGATTACTCCCAACCTCTGTAGTACGAGCAGTAGGAGAGGAGAGGTTCGCCATAGGTACTGTCTGAGTGGAAGTCTAAGACGCCTGTCACTTGTTAAATGCTTCCTGGAGTCTTTTATCAACTACTTCCTCGACTCTCCTATCAATTAAGGAATCTACCTATACATGGATAAAAGAAATGTTAGTTTCTGATGATTGAATTCCCTTTCGCAATAATGTTCTAAAATAAGAATAAGTTACCTCAGCTTGTGAAAGTCCCGCTTTTGGGATAGGTTTGTGCTGGGATGGCCCAAAGAATGCTTTAATGCCCACACCAGCGCCTACACCCCTTACACGTCCAGGATGCTCTGGGTTACCCAGAGCAACTTGCCCTGAGGGATGAACTTGCCTTCCTTCCTCTGCTCGTGCAGCTCTCTCTAATCACCATCAACAAAAATTCGTAAGTAAACATAACAATAATCAATATCGATAGATTTCTTTAAGAGTTGATTTTTACCATTATTTCAGCCGCCTCGGCAGTTGTGGGCTTTGGTATATCTCCCTTCTTGTTTTGCCTCCCAGCTATCCACATAACATGACGAGGCAGAGGTGCGGGAGCAGCAATAGAGGACTTTGCAGTCTCCTGAGTAGCAGTAGGCTGAGTAGACTGAGCCTATAGTCTTTGGTGAATGCCTGCATATCATCTTGGACCCATTGTGTGGTCGCGCACATTCAGTGCACGCCTTTCTCATTGAGCATCGCTGATAGCCTAGTTAGTTAGCACATTGATTTGGTTAGTAACACTAAAGGTTAATCTTGAATAGGTGAATACATAAAAATGTATATTAATTAAATTGGGAGTGGCGCTTAATACCTTGAATTCATCTATTTTTCTTTGGGTAACAAACTCCTCCCATTCTTTGGGGTCCAAGTAGTTCCATTGTTGTGTGGCTTCCTTCTTCCTATATTTATTTTTCAAAGAGAATACAAACAAAAATTATTAGTGTAGAGTTAGTGAAATATTGATCAATGTCTAGAATTGGAATCAATCAAGAACCTATTCTCAGCATCGCGTATGTAATCTCGGGTGAGATTGGTCCTATAGTTCCTTAGGACCCTCCCACAACGTTGCATCACACATTTACGATGCAGCTTTTCATCCAGATCAAATATGCTCTGCAAATTAAATAGAATTGCTATTTACTAGTTCCTAAAAATTAGTAATCTACAAAAATAGAATTACAAATAATAATAACTCACACATAGTTCCTTCCATATGTGGTCTTTCTTCCCCATAGGAACTCTATGCCATCATTCTAGGATAGGACTGCAATGGCTGCGAGTAAGAACCCCAAGATATGAAACAAATGAGTTGCGGTTCACTCCATATGGATTCCCTGCCTAATCAAAATCCACAGCCAATTTGGGTCCATTGCCCCTTTGCTATATTAACTTGTTCATCATTGTGATTCCCCTCACTTTCTCAATTTTCTTTTGCTGCTCATCAAGTGTTGTAATTTCTTCAGGGGGTACATCACCAACCTAAAATTTGATAAAAAACACACTTACATAATATAATTATAAATGAACATATAGATAGAAACCTCAGGAATATATTCTTAAAACTTACATTGTCAGGCGGTGGAAGCACGTCCTCACCCTGACGGTGATCATCAGCACGGTCCTAATCAGCCATCTGAAAGTTCACATTCAAATTATAAATTTCACATTGTAAAGTAACACTAATTGTAAAGTTCACATTGTAAAGTACACATTCACATAGTAAAGTAATTCACATTGTAAAGTTCACATTCACATTGTAAAGTTCACATTCACATTGTAAAGTAATTCACATTGTAAAGACCACATTCACATTGTAAAGTTCACATTCAGAAAAATAAAACATAATAAAAATATAAACATCCATGCCTCTAATATTGTGATCTTTTATCAATTAACAATCCTTCATTATGATCCCCGCAAACATACAAGTCATTGTGATCCCCAGCTTCAATGTTTGGTGGTGTTGGCAACCCAATTGCTATCGACATCCACTGGTTTCGGGTTTGAAATCTCTCCATTGAAGGCAATTTCTTCTTCCACACAAGCAATGCTATCGACATCCAATGGTTTCGGGTTTGAAATCTCTCCATGCCAGTGCCATTCTGTATAGCCTTGTACAATCCTGTTGTACATGACATGACTTCTGATTTCGTCACCAGTGCTGATTTTTAAGTTGTTACCGCAATGCCTACTTGGACAATAGAACCTATCTCCAGGTTGTTTCCTATGTTCCTCGACAAATCTAATAAATTGGTCAAGACCAAATATAAACTTTGGGGTGCAGCGATTGCGAATGGACAACCATGATATATCCATTCTATGATCAAAGAGAAAACAAGCTATATATTACAATAAGATTAGGGTCTAGGGTTAACATATTAGAGTTTATGCATGGTTAAAACTTTAGGCCAACAAATACATGTGTTGTCATTCTTATATATAATAAATGTGTACCACCTATCCCATTCTTGAACACCTAATCTCACTAGTAAGTGTATAATGTGTATTGGGTTTTCAAGAAAATTTCGGCAGCATTTCCCCGCTGTTCTCTAAGTACATATGTACTTAGAGAACAAACGGGGAAATGCTGCCGAAATTTTCTTGAAAACCCAATACACATTATACACTTACATCCTAAGTGAGATTAGGTGTTCAAGAACAGTCCCACATTGGGGACTATCCAAGATTTACTCCTAATGAGTAAATCTTGGACGGGTTTCTAGGCCAACAAATTCATGTGTTGTCATTCTTATATATAATAAATGTGTATAACCTACAGGCAACATGGTTAATCCAAATCTATAGACCATTATTAAATAATAAATCAAGAAAATCAATAGTTTCAAACATGCAATAATTCACAATGCAATGTTATAAACTACAGGCAACATGGTTAATCCCCACACTCTAGTAGACAGACTAACCTTAAATATATAGTGATGTATAAGAGATTAAGAAAAAAATTTCTTAGGTAAGAGTAAGATGAAACTCAACATATATGCACAATTAGCATCAAATATAGGACAAAAGGGTAGATTAGATTAACCCTAATTTACTCAAACATGTATAAAAATTACTCTAATGACAAAAAGTCTAGGAATCTTTACTAGACATTATATATAGCCCTAATCATCATATTTAACATACTACATTATTAATAACCCTATTTCCGCATGTACATGATTGTCAACTTTAAAACCCTATAATTCATTGAAATCATTCTAATTCAATTTAAGATGTTGGGATCGCATAATTATATACTGACATCAGAATAAATAAAAGAATCATAATTAACATGATTAACAACATGCTCATCAAACTAGGGTTTTCTTGAATATCATCTAATATTCGTGTACTAACTATACCTTTGTAACAAGAAGAATAATAGAGCTTTAAGTATATTTTATTCACAATCTACACATTTTTCTGATCAAACCCATATACAACACGGTAATATTAATGTGAATCAGAGAATTTTTTATTCACAATCTACGCATTTCCTACATTATTCGAGCAGGAGCATGGTACCTGCTTGACGGCGGAGGAAAAAGAGGAGGAAGAAGAGCAGGAGCAGGGTACCTTTATGGTGGCATTGGGGATGCATGAGCTATGGTCAGAGCGGAGCAGTGACCTGGAGAGCAGGGAGCAGAGCCCTAGGAGCCGCGACCAGCCTGGAGAGCAGCGGTCAGAGAACTGGCGGCAGCTGGTGGAAGCAGAGGCGGCGGAGGCAGAAGCTAGCAGAGGTGCGGCGGCAGAGGAGTGGCGACTAGCGGCAGTGTCGGCAACCAAAGCGCGCACCAGAAACTGGCGGCAGAGGCGGAGGCGGAGGCGGAGGCAGAGCAGCAACGAGCGGCGGTGGAGCAGAGGAATCGTCGGACCAGCAAACCCTCAGTGGAAATGAATGAAACAAAAGGGGAAGAGTCTGTCTCACGCGGGTGCGCTGTTAAGTTAACAATAGGTGTCAGTTATTAACAACAACCGAGAATAAAAACTATAGGTGTCAGTTACCAACAAAAAACCGACACTATTGTTCAATTATAGGTGTCGGTTCCAAACATAAAAACTGACGTCTATATTTATATGCTGACAAAAATAAATGTTATCGAATTAAGACCATACTCGTCAGTTTCCTTATAAAAACTGACACTAAAGGGGGGTGAAAATTTTCGCGGTTATGCGCGTGAAAACACAATTGCTTCAGTTATTGTAACACAACTGATAATAAAAATTGGTCAAATTTTTGTCTCGCAGAAAACCTTTAGTCGTCGGTTTCTTTTTTAAAAACCGACGATGTATGTTAATTTTTGGAGGTAATTTTTTTCGCTGGAAATTTTGGATTTGGTGGTTACTTTTAGGTGTCAGTTTGTTATTAAGGAACCGACACTGAATAAAAGTGATACCCATGTCTGGTCGCCCTTCACAGATTGATGTCGGTTTATTTTATAAACCGACACTGTATTGTTTAGGTGTCGGTGTATTATTACAACTGACACCTTTAAAAGTGACGTTATAAGCCATTTCTGTAGTAGTGTGTGTTCAGACATGGCTGTCTGGACCCTTCACGTGAGAGCTCCTCATGTTGTATAATTTGAGAAATTGCACCACCTCCACCTGCGGTTGGAAGAACTGCATCCTTCGTACCTTTGGCCCCCATGCCATAGGGTTGTGTCTTCTCAGATCTGCGCCCGTACAATGACACCACGTGGTTGGTCCTACCACATCTTTCTCTTTCCAATAGTTGATAACTTCACCTCTGCACCTACTGAAATTTGCAGCCGAGTTTGTAATCTCGCACTAGATTTCCCATGAGAGTTGAATACACGTAGCACTATTCAGGTTCATGACGCCCGCTACCCATGCTACTGCTTCATCTATGCCTCCCGTGTTTGTAGACCTCTCGTCAGCCGCTCCTCTTTTGGTTAGATAAAACAACCGGTCGATAGAACTAGCTAGCCTCCGTGGCTACTTGCCCCTTGCAAGTAGATATCATGACTCCACCTCGCATTGATATTTCACAACCAGTAGATTCATGCCCTCCTGATTCCATGATAATGTTGTCATCAAGATTTTCTACTGGATGGCCTTCAATAGTAGTTGTCGATGTTGTCATATTGTTCTGTGCCCCTCATGATTTCTGATCGTCTCGCATGAACCCTACTCTGATACAACTTGAAGAGATATGTAGAAAGCTTGAATCCCAAGAAAAATGCCACACGAGATACAACCCAAGTATGAACAACAAAAGTTATGACTGCCCACGTCAATAAATCCAATAACCACCAAATGAATAACCAAGCAGAGAACATGATTGGCAAAGAAGACCACATAATTCTATTAAGCAGTCTCAAAAAATTATAATGATTGTCGCTCCCTCACTATCTCGTGCCCACAATAGAATCCCATAACCCACCCTCATTCTCTCTCTCCTTTGGCTAACTTTTATGGCTTCCCATCTTGGCACACGATGTTGTCCTACATTGGCACAACTGAAGTTAGCACACGTTGGAATCCCACACATCGGTGCACCATATTCGAATGATGTCTATCCTTGTTTATACATAGGGACTCCCAATTAGACAATAGGAGAGGATATGGCTATTCTATATGGATTAGGAAATGACAATACAAAAGGATAAGAAATAATGTCTTGGACTCCAAGTCTAACATTAACTTGCACTTTACTATTATTGTTAGGTATTATTTCTTATCCCATTAGGATAAGAGACAAAATCCTAACACACGCATCGTTGATATTAGTAGATTCTTTGGATTTTTCAAAGAACAAAAACTGGATCTTTGTCGTTATTTTCATAATTCATACTCTTGTATTTGGTTTTCATCACACATAAGGAGAGTGATATAACTTATTAATGCATTTGTTGCCTACTTAATGAATGCATGAATGTAATCTTATTCTAGTAAATCTTTACTATGTCAAAAGATGGTCTTTGATGCATTGTTTTGTATGAATAAGATGATAATATGCATTTGTAAGTTTCCTTAAATTCTATGAACCTTTTCTTCTATAAAGTGAGCTTATCTTAGAACAAGAAAGTCTAAAATTTGAAATACAAGTGTAATGACTCATAAAAATGTAATTCTTGTGGTGTTTAGGGACCCAATAAAAGAAAATCCAAACCCTATATTATCTATTCATGATTGGTCACTTATGCAAAGTTTAAGGTTTTTAATTACTATTACAGTGTTGTAATGATAAATGGAGGAGATACTATTTATCAAGGTCACTCATCAATGATTAGTATTGAGCATATGATTACCAAATTCTGAAAACTAGTATAACTTATATGCGATCAAATTTCAAGTTGAAATTTTGGGTGATACCTTATTATGACTCGTTAAACTCTATAAAATATTAGATGATAATGAGATTCATACAAGAAGTTATTACTATTTTGGTTATAGTGATAAATTATGCTGTTATATACCCTATTTTGAGGATTTGTCCTCTTTACGATCAAGGGTTGGTACATATACCATTATGGAGTAACATAGAACTATTTTATACATTTTATGTCTATTGATGTTGTAATCGATGAATTATTGTGTAAAGATCATCTATGTTCTTGTAGGTAACTTGATTGATGTTGCCAAAATACCTAATTGGTTAAAGAAAATCAAGTGCAACCATAATCATATAGTGCCCTAGGACCATAGAACTGTCTCAGTGTTAAGACTTGCTGGATAGTGAAACGAGTAATCTTAAAAGGAGCTCAGAGTCATATTGTTGAGTATATGCGGGTGCGGGAGGATATATCCCTATCAACCTGATTTGAAGGTCTTAGAGAGTGGTTGAGGTTGTGTCTCATATTTGATGTGATTGATAGTGATTGCGCTCATAACTCAAATCTGATGGTTTATACCCTGATTTGCTGTCTTGGTCTGTATACCCAAGACATACCAAGTTTGACTTTAGTACTTTAGGTCAATGAGCCACTATAAGTTATCACTCGTACTGACTTGAGGGGAAGATAACTATAGGAATCCAGTCATCCTAGACTTATACAGGGCTTATTATGACTTCTTACTGTCAGCTAGTATTTTCATGGTACACCACAATATACCAGGGCTTAATAAGTTATGTAACTCAACAATGTAATATACATGTTAGAATTCTTTGGCGAATCACATTGAATGATAACCACTTCTTTAATTTTCTTGCTACAACTATATGTGATGTGTATCTAGTCATGTGAAATTAACTATAACTGTAACTTTAACAATGTTTAATCATTGTATATACATTGCTCAATTTTTTCCTAATTCGTCATAATAGCTTTAATTACATAACATGTTCGTAAATAGTAAATGTTATTAGAGATTTTAATGTGTCATTGGGAAATGGGTCTCACCGTTCCACACCTTTTTAGGTGATCAATAGTGTAGTCAGACCCATGGTGGTGAGGACACACAGTTTGGATATTAATAGAGCTCAGGAGGTTGGTGTGGTTACATAAAGTTCCTGAGTAATCACTGTACTCTCAAGTATGGATGGGGTTTTTGTACACGATGTATATTGACTTGAGATTTTAGTTGTATGTCGTGACCAATGTAAATGTCATAATTATCGATAAGATAGATTGTGTATACAAGTTGTGTCTCAACTCATGTAAAGTAACCTGGTACGTATATATATGTGAAATTAAACCTTGGTATAAATGTTTCTTATGGAATGTTGAAATCTTAATTCACTTATATTTGTGTAACTTTTTGGTAATATGGTTAATTATTTTTTGATCTACATTTTAGTTTTGCATAATCTCATTCTAGAGTGTTGGGTTTCCTTGATAGCTATTGCATTACACTCCCAGTGGGTTTCCTTGTCCCACTGGGAGTGCCACATAGTAGAACATGTTGTTCTATGTTGGAACTCCACATGAAATGAATAAATCCATAGATCTGATGGGGCATACATTATAGAGATTATGTTATATTCTTGTTACGAAGGTGAACTAGTTTGTAAAATTTCTTTTCATGACATTGAACCCTCTAATTCTCATAATCAACTATAAATACCTCCCCCCATATCCAACATCAATATGTTCCTATTTCCACTATCTTAAATCTATAGGGAGAATTAGAATATCTTTCCAGACTTATGGCCTATTTTTCTCCAAAAGAACCTTCTTGTCAACGATTCAAATATTTCGAGAGGTTATAGAAATGGAAATGAGGCATAAAGAGGCCCAATATATAGTAAAATGTCTCTTATTTTCTATCTACCTAGATCTATATCACACTTTCATTTTTATCTACTCATTTATTTTATGGCAGTTGCTCATCTTAGGACAACTTGTTTCCCACCTCATGTACTTGTTCATAACATATCAACTAATCATGTTAGGATAAGTAGATCATTATGATTTATGATCATATTGTATGGTTTTCTAGTTTCTTTAACCACATAATTTCTCTAATCACTAAATCTTAATCAAACTAGATCTTGCCATTCTTATCACTCACATCTTTTATCTTGAAGTTAGTTTTTTAACTAGATCTTGATATGCTTATCTGGTTACATCATTCATATTATTCTAGTTACATTATTTTGTCATGATTGCATAATCAATATTTCTTTGTTGGTATAGTATGCCCAGAGAGCCAATCATATGATGATTGCAATGATGCATCAAATACTTGATTTGATAATGATAAAGGTAATTCCGTCTATTATGTTTGTCTTAGTCATGAGATGATGACACATACATGATAGATGTCTAAAGAATGATGTGAATCGATGACATATGTCTTCAGGTTAAGGACATGAATGGCGAGACCATATGTATGTTAAGAGTACATACATTCTTGTTATGTCCATAGTCGGATAATACTGTGGAAGAAAAATAGACAACAATAATACATAAGACTAGAGTGTGTGTTGACTGATGATAGAGTCTCATTAGTCATGATATGTGATATCAAGTCAAGCACACAAATATATGTTAGAGAACAGTATATCAAACAGACCCACTGTGAGAGTGATACATGGATACCATGGAATGGTAGTCACAATCATCTCTCATAGTGATGGTGGTGATTGTGGTTCTTAGACCTAAAATCACTACACTCGTCACATGTCATTGGGTACACTTTGACATCATCAAATGTAGTTCTGAAACACAGGTTGTTATAATGGTGATGATTGGGTGACTTTGATACATGAAGACTTGACTTGTGACGACCCGCCATCAAACTGATAGCCAAATCATCAGCAGTAATTACACATAATAACCATAAGCAGTGGATTAACAAAAACACTAAAAATTAAAACCATTTTGCAAAGAGATCCATTTCCAAGAACTCTTAAAGGAAGAACTGAAACTTTATATACAACATGGTTCACATTATACATACATTGTACCATCTCATCTCAAGGATAACATATACCAGTTTCTTTGCCAAGAACATATACATAAGCAACTTAAAACCTCGAGGCATACAAGCCAAAATCTCAAATTGTTTATAAAGCAATTATGTAATGACTCCAAGGACCTAAGAGTACAGAGACGACACATAGGAATTCTATCTACAAGACACGATAGACAATACACTCAACCTGAGCTGTTACTATTGTTCCTATTATTATTGTCCTTCCTCTGCAGTACAGTCTCTACTTCCTCATGCACGTCCACCTAAAAAAAATTTGGATCCCACAAGGTGAGACACAAGTCCCAGTGAGAGATATAACTCTTCGCCAACAATGTTATTATCATGGTAAATAGTATAAAACTGAGCAGAGGTTCTTTTATATTAATAAAAAAGATTAATTACTATTTATAAGAAGAATAGAGCATTCTCATCTTTTAAAGTAATGGAACTATCTATGATAGAGCAATGAATCATCTATTCACTTTATAAGGAATATGAAGAACATGTATAACATCTATCCATTTAAGATGTATAAAAGAAGTGTACATCAACTAATGTTTTCTGGATTTGATCCTTAAGCAAATACGCTACACGGCTGATTACATGTTCACCATCACACTTATGCCCAGAGAAGATGAGGCATACCGCTCATACTCCAACCACCACCACTTAGTCGAAATTGATACCATACAAGGTCAACGAAAAAGATGACTTCCATGACCTCACTCGTATCAGTCAGTATGAGACCATTGGCAGTAACCATATGTCAAACTGCAACTAACTTGTCGGGGTATAGCGACATCTTTGCAATAGAGCTACAACTGCAACATGCACTCTCTTTGGGCAGATATCACATCAATCCCTGGTACATTTTCATCAGGGCATCACACGGCAACCCTGACATTCATTGGGGAGATAACACATCAATCCCCATATGGACGTAAGGATATTTTTGTCCTTCACCCCCACATATTCAAAAATATGCATTATGAGTTAAACTCATTTCACCATTCAGTAAATTCTGACACCGAATGGATCTATGGGATGGGAACTGCATGATAAGGTTTCATTTGATTAATTAAGTATATTATAGTATCTTTTAGCATAAATCAAGTTGCAAGCATGGATTATAATAGATTCTACAAAGAAAAAGGTGTAATACATTTATCAAGTACTTTCATAATCTTTGGAACGCAATGAATACATAACACTTGGGATCTCAGTCCCTTATCACATTACTGGGAATTCTCATCCCTTAACATTATCATCATCATGATTGCTAGATATGGGTATTCAAACATGTAGTTCATCACTGAACACTGTTACCTCTAGGTCCTCGGACCAAGGAATACATTATACATGTTGCACAAGTATTTCACATAGCTCACAAAGCCCATTTAGATTTATATCATATGAACATCATAGCCCATACCTGGCTATGCTCATAATTTCATGATACCTGCATGGTTAGTATTTCATGATAACAACACTATCAAATACATATCATTACCATGCAATACAAGAGAAATACAACCTTTCCATTATTTTTTTTGGTCAGTCAAAAGGCGTGTTACTATAAAACAAAAAACTTTGGGCACGATTACCCCTTTACATCAAAAGGAGCTAAAGGCTCAACCAAGGATCAAATACCCTACTTAGGGGGTATTACACTAGACCTAAAGATAACAGGAACTAAGAAGAATATCAACGTAACAAGACTAAATCTAGGAATTCCTACCAGGAGAACGATTTATTACAACCTATAGATACATGCAATAAGCCCACCCACAAATAGTAAACACAGATTGCAACATGGCATCCACCTAGTAACCCTACCTAGAAAAACATCACTAGCTTTAGATCTTCTCAGATCACCAGAACCATCACATTCTACCAATACAGACCTGTGAGGCTAAGAGGTTCGAAACAATCCTTTCATTCTTGGCATGGTACCAAATGTCTAATAGAAGCACCCACACTGTGTGGTCCTAGGCCAACAATTAGGGGATTCAACTAACTTCTGAACCAAGCAACCAATCTGTTGATGTCATGTAATAGGAGCAACAACCAACTTCTTATGAAGAGGAAACTCATCAAACACCTTAGGGGTGTTCGTACACACAGCAAAGGAGGGGAAATCAAGATGAATGATCCGACCCCAACATCTCCTTGATGTAGTCTTAACCAGTAGCAAGCTCCAAGGATCATCTGGTCGAACACCTTGATGTTGCTCTACCTCGCAGAAGCAAGAGCCAGCCCCGCCTGAAGAGCAAAGCTCCTGGGATCAATCAGTCAGAGCAGACCTGCGACAGCGAACTAGAAGTTGGGGCCCTGTTTGCACAAGAACCTTTCGTCGAGCACTTGAATGGTGACCAACCAGACAACATCAAGAAGGAAGACGTTCAGGGACACAACGCTCGAGCCCTAACAACCTTCCTCTATCCTGGACGTCGGTAAGTATCAGGGACCTACCTCTAGGAGCCGGAATGCACACCGTGTGGAAGGCATCGTCAGGAGACATAGGGGTGAAACCCTAGCCTGATGGCAATCCACCCTAACGCGCCATGGACCACAGCAACCGTGAGGTCGCACCAATGCCAGGGATGAGAGGAACCATCATCAATCACCAAACCAAATAATCAAGGATCTCGTCGGGGGTCGAGGGGTCACCGTCGGCCTAGACAGCCAGCCACATCTCGGCCGTTGGAGTAGAAGGTGCCTGAGAAGAACAGGCGACCAGCCAGTTCTTCACCTGCAATACCGTATCAGCACACGTTGTCGCAGACCTTGGAGGGGACGGTACTCTCCAACCATCTCTCTTGAACGGATTGAAGTTGACCAAGTCGATAACTGAGCCCCTGTGAACCAAATCTCGACATAGGCGGCATGACACTCCTTCCACTCCAGGCCAGTCGAGGGGCCCCTGCGATCCAACTAGAATGCCAGAAAAGCCTCGTGAACCCAACTCTCTTTTCTCCAGCGAAGCCCTCTGCCTCTTGACCACATTTCTTGAAAGGGCCAAGGGGAGGGCACGCCTGAAGGGAATGACGCCCCTCCCCCCAGCGAAGGAAGCCCTAGAGACTCTCTCTCTCTAGTTGGAACAAGAGGGAAGGTGTTTTCTCCTATACTTACCTTATTAGGGTTAGGGTTCCCCTTCCTTACTGATTAGGATTTCAAGTGCATACCACTACCCATTATTTGGGTTAGGGTTTCTCTTATTAACTTATTAGGGTTTCAAATCATATCATCACCCTTCATTAGGGTTAGGGTTTCCCCCTATTTAATCGATTAGGGTTTCAATATCATATTATCAAGAATCAAACCCTAACTCATACTCCAACCATATTAGGAGTATCAATGTATGCTATTACATGATTATCACATATGTATAAGTTTCTCTCTCATCCTCACAAGGATGTTGATTGCATCATACTCTATTAAATTGGTTCAACCCTTTCTTCAAGGTACATAGGCCTACTTATCAAAATGCATTAAACTCTTTACATCTTAATGTATTACTTAACATAACACACTTCATGTGTTACTCCATCAAGTACATTGAATTTGAGGTGCTTCCACAATATCGGGCATAGAGGTGTGTACTTGACACCATATTTTGCTTCCATATCTTGCTTGAGGTGTATCCTCATCACAATATCATGCTTCCATATCAGTTTGCTTCATCATTAGGGTTTGCATATCGGGTTAGACCCTTATGCTCATATCTCTTCAAACCTTCATGGTATTATCATACCCTTCATAATGTGATAAGTGATAGGATAAATAATAGGTTAGTCTAAACCAAACTAGTTATACAAACCAATAGGGGTTTGGAGTTCCAATGTAAATTGGGTTCCACATTACCATGTTGGATTTCAACACCATATCGGGTTAGAATGTATACTTGACTCCATGTCGTGCATAGGGTGTGAACTTGATCCCATATCGTGCACAAGGTGTATACTTGACACCATATCATGCACAAGGTGTACTTCGTCATCATATCATGCATAAGGTATATGCTTCATCATTTATATCATGCTAGTGGTGTGTTCACCTCACCATATCAAGTTAGAGGTGCTTTAACCTGATATCAGGTTGGACTATGATGATGTCATCATCATCAAGCTCAAGACCTTCGTTCTTACTATTCTAGTTCAGGGACAACAGGTCTATGAAACTATTAGAACTCATGGATTCATCAATTATTGAAGAAAATTTGAAATTGAAAGTATATCATCAAATATGATAAGATTGAAGGTGAGTAATAACATAATTGGGTTCAAGTTATATAACCCACCTCAAGAACAACTTCAAAGCTCCAAGATCCAAAGCTTCATGTTCCCAAGGTTGAAGATGAGCTTCAAAACTCCTCTATATGCAAAGAATCACCATGGGTAAGTATTTGGTGAAGAAGAAAATAAAGGAAGATCACAACCCTAGATCCATGATTTAATCAAAGGTTGAAGTTGATCGTGGCTTCACCTTAGGGTTAATATTTGAGCTCCTTTTGGTTCCTTAGCACCATATATGATACCTCACTACTCATGCATGATATCCCCTCACTTGTGTCTGATATCCCTTCACTTATGGCTGATATCACTTCACTATGGCCGATATCACCTTGCTATGGCCAATATCACTTTACAATGGCCGATATCACCTTGCTATGGATGATATCACCTTCCTATGGCTGATATAAAGGCTTGATGCATGATACCCCTTCACCATGCACGATATATAAGAGAAATAGGGTGGTAATATTCAAAAAAATTCACTAGTAGGTGAAAGGAATGGTATATATAGTTGTGGTTCATGAAAAAGAATATATATGAGGTGTCATCATTTGACACTACTAGGTGCCACATGTTCATGCATGGTTGACACGTTTTCATGCATGGTTGACATATTTCCATGCATGCATATTTATATTTACATGAAAAACTCTTGAGGATAATCTAGGGATAAGATTTTGACCCTTAAATATCTTGTTGAGCAAGGTATTTCAACTCAACATCACTTTATTCACAAACCGAGACACTTTTTTCAAGGAAAGTTGCAAATCGATAAACATCACCTCCTTGAGGTGCTTAGCCCATGATGAACAAGGAAAAGAGTTAAAAAACTAATATGAGACTCCCTCTATGGCTCCTTGGCCAATAGGCACTCTCATATGAACTCTACAACTCGATACAACTCATAAAAAGGCTTCAACTATACATCTTTTCTTAGTCTTTTCATCACCAAGAATGCTACCACTCAAAGATGATTCAAACATGGTGCCTCCTTCTTTCTCTCTCCTCTAGATGATACTATGAAGGATTAAGGACACTCTAGAGGTGGTAATTTGCATATCAACCCTACATTTTGGGTAAATTACAACTTGTACCAAAATTGGTGCATAAGACACTAGCATTATTCAAACAAGTTTCAATTTGAAATTTAAGCTTTCTACATGCCGCCCCTTAACATCATGTTCTCTCTTATGATGATAAAACACATGAGGTACATTCAACATGTGACATTTTGCAATATAACCCATCATCTCGCATAAATTGCACTTTACACCCAAACTATCATATAATGCACAAACATTTTGCAAATAAGCTCAAACTTGAAAATTAAACTCTAGGAGAGTCTTAATTACTTTTCATAAGATTAAAAAAAGTTTGTAACTAACTTAAGAAAAAATTCTAGGTTTATGGAATAAACCAGGTCAGGGATGTTACATGACTATGAGTAATAGATATGGGATTTGTCCCTCCTACAAGGAGTATGATATCCAGGACCCCTTGATAAGTGAGACTGAGAATTGTATGGCCATACTCATGTGATTAAATATATGATATGTGAATTCACATGCATCTCAGACAGTCTGCTCTAGTTCAAGGAACATGGATTGAATGTTGAAGAGGATGACATTCCATGCCTCGAGTTCAATCCGGATGTCAGATACAAAGTAACCATACGATCACGGTAACACTAATCATAGATTGTAGGTTGAAGTTGTTCTCATACTTTCTGAGTTACTTGGGTAGCAATGATGAGTTACTAGATTCTGCTTATTTCTTGTGATGTCATAAGTTGTTATGAACATTCACTGCCAATGTAAATTGGAACATGCAGGGTCACACACATAGGATACCCCTACAAGAGGAGATTGTCCATGAATGATGTTTAGATTGATACTAAAGGTGATTAGGTACTCAATTGAACATATAATTAAATGATTGGACTCAAAACTATCAAGTTCAAGTGTTGAAATGGCTGGTTAAGAGTGTTAGATTGATTGGAGACTACATTGGCAATGTCAAGACTGCCAACCGACCAGTTCACCCTTATGAGCCGATCAGTTGGTGTGAGCCAACCAATTGGTTCACTTGGTGAACTGGGAGGATCACAATCCTACCAACTGAGGAAATAAGGATTTTCCCGGTTGAAGGAAAACTTTCTTTTTTCACTTGTTTAATTCGACTGGAATAAGGATTCATCTTTTCATTAATTGGAAACGATTAAGGAAAGTTAATTATAGGAAAGTTTGGGAAGTGAAACGAACATTTCACTGAGTGAACTGACTGGCTCACACTCCCAACTGACCGGTTCACTAATGAACCAATTGGCTTACCTTGTCAAACAACCGGTTCATTTATGAAATGTCTGTTCTTCCTGCCGCAATACAAACTATTCATGGAATTTTTGGATCCTTCTACTCCCGAACAGACTGGGAACCCTGAACCTACCCTCTACTATAAATAGAGGGGTACAGGGGGCTTATCAGAACACACAACTCAAAACATTTTGTTTCTCTACAAAGTTTTTGTCCTCTTTGGTTCTGGTAACCGAGAGAGACCGAGCAAGTGCTATCCGACTAGGGAGGTACAGCGATGGAAAGATAGATGTAGAAAAACTATCTAAGTTTGAGAGAGCAGGTTGGTTCTAGTACACTAGTAGGAGGGTCGTCTCCTTCCTGCCAATTCTTTTAGAATGGCATGAGTTTTAGGTGGTCTATATGGACTATCTGTAGAGGTAGGAGATGTCTACCACTCAGGAGGACACGTCAACCGCAGTCTGTGGTGAAGGCTAGAGTCCATGGTGAATACCAGGAGCTGCACAGACACTGTGGCGTTAAAGACCGCACATGGTTGTGAGGTATTGTCGTTGGGAAAGCCCTGAGACTAGGTATATCTCACTAAAACCATCCTTCCCATTACATATTCATTGATGCGATCTCCTGTTATGGGTTAATGGGCAGTAAAATTTTTGTTTCCACTGCATACTCTGAGACCATAAAATCCAACAGTGGTATCAGAACCACGTCAACGTACTTTGTTTTGGGATAAATCGATATGATCAGATTTTAGTTTTATCATCATTTGTTTATTGAATAGTATGAAAATATTTAAAATGACTAATGTACATATCTGATTAAATACCACATGTGACAACAAACTAATATACATATATGATATGGTGTATATGTGTAACGACCGGGCCCACTTCCCAAGGCTCTAGTAGAGTTTCAAGAATGATGACTATCCCCACAGACCACCACTAGCCTTAACTGCGTGCTTTGTCCTCACTCACGCACATGCCAGGATCAACTTCCTGACAGGTCACCCATCCCAGTACTACTCTAAGTTGAGCACACTTAACTATGGAGTTCTTAGTGATGGGCTCCCGGAAAAGGAGGTGCACCTTGGTGATATGGGTAGTCCAATCATTCCTTTTAAGATCAACTTATCTGAGGCCTCAATCCTGGGATGTTACAATCTCCCCCACTTAGACTCTTGATGTCCTCGTCAAGTCTCAACTATATGGCCTCATAATCTGACCCCATTTCAGTGCAGACCCACAATGGCCCATGGACACCCAGCTCACGATTATGGAATACCAGCACAAGGGTGGCTACGTCAACCATGGACAACCCTTTCCTACATGCCTGGACTGCATGCCTCAAGACTGGAATGTCACATGCCCATGTGGGCCCCACCTACTGGAGGGGTTATGGCTCTGATACCATTTGTAATGACCGGGCCCACTGCCCAAGGCTCTAGTAGAGTTTCAAGAATGACGACTGACCCACACACCACCACTAGCCTTAACTGTGCGCTTTGTCCTCACTCACGCTCATGCCAGGATCAACTTCCCGACATGTCACCCATCCCAGTACCACTCCAAGCTGAACATGCTTAACTATGGAGTTCTTAGTGATGGGCTCCCATAAAAGGAGGTACACCTCGGTGATATGGGTAGTCCAATCATTTCTTTTAAGATCAACTTATCTGAGGCCTCAAATCCTGGGATGTTACAATATGGAATTGATACGTGTCACCCTAAGATGATTTGGATGGTGGATGTGTAGTATGGTTATGACCTATAAAACCTATGTATGCTTGGTTGGATATGGTTGTTTGCATCTTGGTGTTCATACCGATCCTCTACCTTCTATTTCATAAGTAACTCGAGATAACTCGAGATCCTTTATCATCTACCTTTGCTCCCCTTGATTGTAACTTGAGGTTTACCAAAGATTATGTAAACGTAGGATAGTTTATTTTTTGTAATAATGAAGAGGAAGAAGCTCAACACCAGACGAGTTGACCGCCTGGAGGACCGAGGAGGATTTTGAAGGAGCCGGATCGACTAGATGATGGCCCAACAATTTGTTGGAGGAGTCCAGACAACGGAGGCCAAACCGACCAACCAACCAGCCAGGAGGTGAGTCGATCATGTTATAGGATCAGCCGATCCACCCAAAATGGTTCAAATACAAATATCTTCATCAATAACAGGTTGCATATAATGTATACCTTAGATGATCATAATTCCTTGTGGCTCCAAGGAATTACAATAGGATGGCCATAATCATCGCTTTTATTGATATTGCATGTTTTCTTGTGGTATATAGCATGTATATGATACATACTATATATGTGGTGATTGGATATGTATATGTATATAAATATCAAACCCCTAAAACATAAATATTAAGTTTACGATGCCTTCCAAAAGAAACACACATGAAAATCTTGATCGACTAAGTGTGGGCACACCCTAGCGTGGTGCACCGTCTATCTCGTGCAAGTGTGATGGTGAATATATGGGTCTGCCCTAGCAGGATGCATATTCATTGTGTTGGCATTTGGGTTGGACTTAACTAGGTGACCTTGATCAGATCAAGCACCTTAAGGCATGGAGATGTACATGACAAAGAGGTGTTCATGACATCTATGAAGAGTTGCATATAATGCAATTGGCAAATGTTGCCTACCTGAAAGAATCTAGTTGTGAGTGACATCCCTAGCTGGTCCATAACTTAGAGGGAGTAAAGATCTTACTCACTAGAAGGTTGTACGCTGCAATCTTACGAATTGATGGTGAGGGCTATCAATTTGATAAAAATAGTGGGAGCAATAATTAATTAAAGTCCAAATTAACATTATCAAAATGATCAAATCAAATAAATCAAAAATGTTTTGACAATGTTGTAAAATTCTTTTATAGAATACAAATGACAAACACAAATGCATTATTTGTGTGATCAGTTCATAAATGGGATAAACTCCAAATCTGGTCTAGGACCTTTGGGAAGTATTCTCAATGGTGAGTGTAAACTCTAAAGTCCTTGAAAGACTAGAGCCAGTAGAACCACTCCAAATATGCCTAAGGCTAAAATTGGATGCTTATTTGAAGTATGCCAATGATGCCTAAGACATCAAGAACCTCATTCTGAGCTATATGAACTATGAGTTGCATAAATAGCTTGAATCATGGACATTCTTGAGATGGTTATACATCTAAAGAGTCATGTAAATCATGAAAGGTATAATGTTTTCAAAGCGATGTTTGAATATAATCAGACAGATGGAGATCAAGTATAATCTCATATGCTCAATATGATTGTGCATATAGATTAACTGTGATTTCCTATGGGTCAAGAGTTGACCAAACATATGATTCTATAAATTGTTGTGTGAATCATATATCTAGTTTATCAAATGATGAGAAACTTTGCCAAACCACTTTCTGAAATGATTGGCATGATGACACCAAAGCATGAATGAGGAAAGGATGAATCTAGGATAATGATCAGTAGAGTAAAGTTCATTCACTAAAGCAAGGTCAAGAAGTGTTCTGAAGCCAAGCTAAGTTCCAAATCTTCATCACTCAAGATATGGAGAAGGGGTAAGTGTAAAAGGAAGTATGTCCTTTTTCACTTATAAAGATAAGGAAAGAAAGTGCCATCATTGTGACCTGTTTGACATTGGAAAGAGAACTGACCTTTTTATAGAGGATCTTAGGCAGAAGAAAGAGATAGAAATCTCTACTTCAGGACCTGAGATAAAGTAAGCTAGAAACTGTGCGGAGCAAGAGTTGCTGCCAGTACAATTACAACATGACATTCATGGGCATATAATAGAATTATTGAATTGCTATTATATACCTACCATCAATGAAAACACTATACATCTTGTATGGGCAAGAGTGTTATGGACTGATGTTTCATTTTAAATATATGATCGTTCATGGAAATGCCTATGTCTCACTAACTATACTTGATAGTTGAAGAGACAAATGTGTATGACACATGTAATGAATGGCATAAATAACTCAAACTTGAATTCCTATAGCGATGTCATCTAGAGCGTATAAATGGGAATTGCATTTCTGGAATCCATATGATGGATATCTAGACTCTTTTGGTTGTTGAACCGATAGAGATATGATAATCTCATTCATTGTGCAATATGACAAAGGTTCTTCACTAGATGTAGTGGGAAAACGATTATTCGATTAAGGATTATACATATTGATGTATATAGACCTTTCAGAATAAATGCTAAAGGTAATCACTAGTACTTCTATGTATTTATTGATGACCTTAGTAGATATGATAGTTTGTATTTAATAAAATGCAAACATGCATGAATCCTTGAAGTGTTCAAGGATATCATAAATGAAGTACATAACAAAGTTGGAATAAGTATTAAATTTTGATATGATCAATATGGAAATACTATGAACCAAGAGTTTGAGAACCTTCTGGAAGATCATGATAATGTATCATGTTGGACTCCATCTAAAACACAATGATAGTGTGTCATGAGAAGTGTATTAGAAAAAAAGGAATCACACCTTGATAAGTCAGAGTGTTATTACTAGCTAAACTTCAAATTTCCTTTTGGGCACATGCTTAACACTGGGAATAAAGAGGATCTAAAAATGTTGTGGAATCTCATTGTAACTTAAACAACACATAGAACTCATGGTTTTGGTAGAACACGCCTAGAGCTTGAATGATATATGATATCTTATAGACAAGAAGGCAGTGAGTTGATCATGTGATGAGTCAATAGTCTACCTAGAAGCTAATGAGAGACATAAACTGAGATATGGCTTGAAGCCATGAAATACAAGATGGACTCCATGTAAATCAACAAAGTATGACTTTGGTTGATCCACCTACAGGGGTAAAACCCGTAGGGTACTTTTGGGTCTTCCAGAAGAAGACTGACATGGGGGGTAAGTTGGCTGAAAAGAGTTTCTAACAAGTTCAAGGTGTTGAACATGGTGAAATCTTTTCAGCAGTTACCATGGATAAATCCATCTGGGTAATGCTTGCTATTGTAGCTTAATGTGACTATGATATTTGGCATATGGATGTTAAAACCACATTCCTTAAATGGAATATTGTGCAGGATGTGCATGTAACATAGCCTAATGGTTTTATAAATCTAATAGCACAAATAAAGTCTATAAAGTTGCATAGATCAATCTTTGGATTAAAGCAAGCACCTCAAAACTGGATCTTCAATTTGACAAGATAGTCAAAGATTTTGACTTGAGTCAGAATGAAGATGTAATGTATGATTACAAGAATTTATTGGGAGCATATGTATATTCCACATATTGATGGGGAATAACATCCTTATACTACAAAATCTGGCAATGAAGTGCATTCTAAAATGTTTTTTTAGAGAAGCATCCTATGTGATAGGAATCAAGATCTATAGAGATAGATCAAGTGGGCTTCTTGTCCTTGGAAAGAGAACATACTTTTGCTAGATGCTAAATGAGTTCAGCATGGTGAGAGAAAACATGTCCATGTTCCATGGAGTTAGTTTCTCAGGAGCTAAGTGTCCCAATTCTTACGAAGAATAAGGAACACATGGATAGATGCCATATGAATTTGCAATTCTATCACGTATGAACTCATCTCGTTATCTTATATGTATTGAACATGAAAAGAAAATATTAACTAATTATCTTGTATGTATTGGACATGACAAGAATATATGAACTCATCATCTTGTATGTATTGGACATGACAGGAAGATATGAAATCATCATCTTGTATGATAAGATGTTATAAATATCCAGTTATCTCATATGTATTGGACATGATGAATGGATATCTATCGAACTCCAGTAAGAGTTACTAGAATACCATGAAGGACATCTTTGTGTAATTGTGAAATTAGTTCTTTAGTTATGGTAACAAGGAAGAGTTGGGTGTAAAGAGTTACATCATGCAAGCTTCCGAAATGACAAAATTGTGTTTGACCTTGGAATAAGAATTGTTAGTTGCAAATGTTCCAACATAAAACAATTGATTAATTATACAATAAGAAGCTGAGTACCTTAGTGTTACAAATACTATAAAGGATATGGTATGCATCTAGAAGTTCATATGGATGAACTTGTGAGAGGTTCCAACCATAAATGACTCAGTAGTAATACTCTAACTACAATGGAGCTAATAGTTAGGCAAGGGAATATCAAATAGAATACTACGACACTTCCATCTCATATGAGTTGTTGTACAATGAAGGGATGTGAAACATGCAATATACCGACTTGAAGAAAATGTTGCTTACCTGCTATAAAAGCTCTTGTGTAGCAGAAACATGATGGACATGTTAAGATCACTTAGAATATGGTTCTTGGGTGATTGTCTCTAAGTGAAAGTGGGAGTTTGTTGGTATAGTATGCCAAGAGAGACAATCATATGATGATTGTAATGAGGCATATGATACTTGATTTGATAATGATAAAGGTAATTATGTCTATTATGTTTGTCTTAGTTATGAGATGATGACATATACATGATAGATGTCTAAAGAATGATGTGACTCGATGACATATGTCTTCAGGTTAAGGACCAGAACAATGAGACCATATGTATGTTAAGAGTACATGCATTCTTGTTATGTCCCTAGTCGGATATTACCGTGGAAGCAAAATAGACAACAGTAATACATCAGACTAGAGTGTGTGTTGACTGATGACAGAGACTCATTAGTCATGATATGTAATATTAAGTCAAGCACATAGATATATGTTAGAGAACAATATATCAGACAGACTCACCGTGAGAGTGATACATGGATACCATGGAATGGTATTTTCAATCATCTCTCATATTGATGGTGGTGATTGTGGTTCTTAGACTTGAAATCACTACACTCATCACATGTCGTTGGGTACACTTTGACATCATGAAACATAGTCTTGAAACATGGGTTATTATAACGGTGATTATTGGGTGACTTTGACACATGGGGACTTGACTGTGAGTGATAGATATGGGATTTGTCCCTCCTACAAGGAGTATGATATCTAGGGCCCCTTGATAAGTGAGACTGAGAATTGTATGGCCATACTCAAGTGATTTAATATATGATATGTGAATTCACATGCATCTCAGACAGTCTGCTCTAGTTCAAGGAACATGGATTGAATGTTGAAGAGGATGACATTCCATGCCTCGAGTTCAATCTGGATGTCAGAGATAAAGGAACTATACAATCACAGTAAAACTAATCATAGATTGTAGGTTGAAGTTGTTCTCCAACTTTTTAAGTTAATTGGGTAGGAATGATGAGTTACTATATTCCTCTCATTGCTTGTGATGTCAGAAGTTGTTATGAACATTCACTTCCAACGTAAATTGGAACCTGCAAGGTCACACACATAGGATACCCCTAGAAGAGGATATTGTCCATGAATGATGTTTAGATTGATAATAAAGGTGTTTAGGTACTCAATTAAAAATACAATCGACTGATTGGACTCGAAACTATCAAGTTCAAGTGTTGAACTAGCTGGTTAGAGTGTTAGGTCAATTGAAGAGTGCTTTGGTGATGTCAGGACTGCCAACTGACCGGTTCACCCTTATGTGTTGATCGGCTGGTGAGAGCCAACTGACCGGTTCACTTGGTGAACCGGGCAGCTCATAGTCCTGTCAATTGAGGAAATAAGGATTTTCCCAATTGAAGGAAAACTTTCTCGATTCACTTGTTCAATTTGATTGGAATAAGGATTACTCTTTGCATTAATTGAAAATGATTAAGGAAAGTCAATTACAGGAAAGTCTGGGAAGTGAAACAACCGGTTCACTGGGTGAACTGACCAGTTCACACTCCCAACCGACCGATTTACTAGTGAATCAACCGTCTCACCTTGCCAAATGACCGGTTCATTTAGGAAATGACCGGTTTGTCTGTAGTTGTACAAACTATTCATAGAATTTTCAGATCCTTCTACTCCCGAACAGACTGGGAACCCTGACCCTACCGTCTACTATAAATAGAGGGGTACATGGGGCTTCTCAGAACACACAACTTAAAATATCAATTGCTATGCAAAGTCATTGTCCTCTCTTGTTCTGGTATATGAGAGACACCGAGCAAGTGCTACCCGACTAGGGAGACATAGTGAGGGAAAGACAACTGTAGAAAAGTAGTCTGAGTTTGGGAGAGTAGGTTGGTGCTAGTACACTAATGGGAGGGCCATATCCTTCCTGTGAATTCTTCTAGAATGGTAGGAGTTTTAGGGGGTCCATGTGGACTATCTGCAGAAGTAGGAGATGTCTGACGCTCAGGAGAACATGTCAGATGCAGTCCGTGGTGGAGGCTAGAGTCCATGGTGAAGACTAGGAGATGTACAAACACCATCCAAGACATGGTGTTCAAGATCACATATGGTTGTGGGGTATTGTCACTGGGCAAGCCCCGGGACCAGGTATATCTTGCTAAAACCATCCTTCCCATTACATAGCCATTGATGCATTCTCCTATTACGGGTTAATGGCTAGTAAAAAAATTATTTCCACCGCATACTCTGTGGCCATAAAACCCAACATTTTTAACATGCTTGTTTGGTTGATAGAAAGACTCCACATTTCTCATGATTGAAAATGTCTCTTTAATGCATTATTGCATCATCTAATTATGTAGCTAAGTTCACCAATTTAATCAAACTTAACTAGATCATTCTTGACCCACTGTTAATCTCTCTATCTTCCTACTATAATTTCCACATCTCATCCCTTTCGTTGAGATAGATCTCCACCATTGGAGACCTTGAGGTGATCGGGACCCCTTAATTAAATATATATTCCTTAAGACTGATGATAAGAAGTCCATGACCATTTTAAGTACCAAAGGACTACCAAAACCATAATAAAGGTTTTTTATCATTTGTTTTATTTTCTTAACCTTAAATCTAGAGTGAACTAGATTTCTTTAATGCACTTGATATTTACACGTGCAATACTAATTTTTGCTGGCCAGTCAGGGTTGCCTAACACCATCCCCACTTGTAATAAAGTTTTCATACCTAGTATCATGGCCACATTTTCCTCATCTTATCCACCCATGCGCTGAGTAATTTTTCGATCATTTTCAATTTCTTCTTACTGATTAAATTCTCATCTTTAAATTTCTTTATTTTCCTCACAAACTAAAATGGATTTTCCGTATTCCTTATGTTTTTGTAATCTTTCCATGGACTTTTCTCGATGAATAAAACAGAGAGTTATTCCAAGTACATGGAAATCAAGCATCAATTTCATTGTGATCACTATGAGAAAATTCATATTGTTCTTGAACAAGTAGATAATGAAAATCAATTGGTGGATATATTCAAAAACCATTACCTTGGGAACAATTTAATCAATTAGAGATAGATTGCCAACTATTCCTTATCATAATTTATATAGATGGATGGTATTTCTAATATGTTTTTGACTATTGACAACATTCTCTCATTTAAAATTAATTTCTATATTCATTTTTGTGTTCCAAAATGTATATCATCATCTACCTCAATAGTTAGTACAATATATATGCCAAAATATATGAGATTATACAAACATTTAGTAAATTTTTTGTCCCATATAATAAAAATATCTGATTTTTAGTATGACTAATTGAAATTTTACAATAATTATTTTTGGAATCATTCTTCACAAAAAAAATCAAATTTACTATAGATATACATGACTATATTATCACCTTTTCTTCGAGAAATTTATCTACCAAATTCATATTTTTTTATGAAATTAGTAAGCTTTTTTACCAAACTATGAATTTGAAGGAGAACCGATAAGTTATTAATTTATGAGTTTCTATTAGGTTTAGCTTGAAAATTTTGATTGATTGCTTTAGAGGGATCATGCAACAATGGCATTGACCTTCATTTAAAGCACTATGCCAAGCTATGTCAAATGGGTGCAAGAACACTCCAAACATGCCCCACATCAATCGATGGAGGGAGGCCAAAGCACCTTGCCCTCACCTAAAGAGCATAGGGATTGGCCGAAGTAGTCCCATTGATTGTGTTGGTTGCACTCAAATAGTGTTGGCCACACATGATGTGATTTTATCAGTTGCACTACATCGACTGAACCATTTATCTTGAAGTGGCTTTTAATTAGTCAAATGGCCATACGTGATGCAAACTTTTGTGTTTCAGACCAAACCAGTGTGGCTTGATTCCAACCTGAAGCAAACTTTTGTGTTTCAGACCAAACCAAACCCACTCATTGATTGATGGGTCTTCACATTGTTTGATCTAAGTGTGTTTTTTTTATTTTTGTAATTTTTTTCAATCAAGCATGTGTAATGTTTCTCTAGATTATAGATACTTCCTTTTAATATTAATTTCAATGTATATATCCAAAATATATATTTTGAATTGAAATTACATTTCAAGCTACAAAAAGATAACCAATTATTAAAGGATTATGGAAGGTGAGAAATAATCCAATATACTGACATTAGGGTTTCCTTAACCTAAGGATTACCTTGAAAGAAAAGCCAAAGTTGGAGCATTGATTGCACATTGTCTCATGTAAATGTCTTATTATATTGCCTCACAAGTTTCTGATGTAATTTTATTCTAATTTCCTACAAGCAGGGGCAGAATCAAACTTTCATCATTAGAGGTGGAAAATTTACCTTGGTTGGTGAATAAACAAAATATGATAGTGTTATCATTGGATTTTTCTTGACTTTCTAAGTCTTTATGTTCTCAATTATATTAAAAATATCAATATATTCTCTTTCAAAATTTTGTTGAGAGAAAAGAGATACTATCTATAGATGAAGATTCATAATTTGGTTTAAACAATCTTCTAACAAATTTTCAACAATTAGTACATAAATTGAATTTGTTTCTTAATCACTATAATAGAAATGTAGTAATGAGGAATTTAATATTTAAATTAATAATATATATTGAAATTGTGAAATAAAATGTGATGATAAGGATGATAATCTTAACTTCATAATTTGTAGTTTGCCTAATTTTATTATGTAATTTTTGAAAAAAAAGATGTAATTATTTTCTCTTGATGTATAACCATCTAAAATCGTTTTGCAAATTTGATTATAAAAATCGATACATGTCAATAATGTAAAAAACATCAATATATAATAATATATTTGGAAGGTTTTACGATACGCAACTAGAAATACTAACATGTTAAATAATATTTGGTATGCATCTATAAACATTCAAGCGTATAGCTAGATGTGAGTTTATTAGCTTTATTTTGGATGATAATAAAAACACAACATATCCAATTGGCAATAGTTTCTCTAACATGTAGATATTATGTTAAAATTATTCTATTTTAAAATTGGTGATGGCTTTTCTTTTAAACTGCTGTGTGGATCTTTGAATTTGAGAACACCATAGGCTTCTTTATTCTTAGAGTCGAATTATTCTCTTTTATGCTTAAAGCCATTTTATACCTCCTATATATGGGTATAGAAGATGTGAATTGGGAATTCATTAATGGTAGAGTCATCATGGTCTTGATCAATTTTTATCGTCTCTTATCAGACAGTTAGGAGGTCGATATGGGTCAACTCTCAGTAGCCACAACCATGTTAATAGCTAGTTATATTGAGATTCTTATAAGAGAAAACTCCTAAGATAGTTAAATGTTGTAGCTTTCAAAATTGTTAAGACCACGAAAATATGTAAAATGTGGTCAATGTTATGACAATATTCATGTGCATCAAGAACTCATTAATTGGACATTGACATTAGATTATGTTGTTCCCTAATGACCAAGTGTATGGATATTTCTCATTAGTTCATGATGTATAATTGTTTTGAAAATTTATGATCATATATGGTCTTGTTCTGTACCTTATTGAGTCGAGATAGTAAGGTATAGGAGCTTACTAGTAAATAAATGTTGTATCTTATTGGCTTGAGCATTTGAGAAAGTTTGATGGTAAAAACATAATTTGATCTCAATTATTCTTTAATATGTTTATTGTTAACATTCCATAATATAAAGGCAACGATACACACACGAAGTCATGCAAAAATTTGTCCTTGTGATTATGATCAGTTAATTAGATGATATTTTGTTGCTCTACTTTTGCATTTAAAAGAATTTTTGAAAGTTATGAAATAGAGAACCACACTTTCATGATAAAAAAATAGAAAAATGACATTTTAACTTGTTATTTATGTAGAAACATTTTTAAAGATTGACTAACATTAATTTGACCATATTAAAATAAAAGGAGGTTCTTGACAATATAATTTAGCTATTATGAAAAGAAAATTTAGTATTTTACTTGCTTTTATTAGAAAAATAGTTATGCAATATTATATTTGTTAATAGATAGTCATTAAAAATACTTAAACTTTAAGAATGTTCATTGAGTCATTAAAATTTGAGTTTTTTCACTAAAATAGTTGAACATTAACAAAATTAATTGAAATCACTTGTATGAATGTTGAACCCAGGAGAAACCAAACTCAATAAGAGAACAATACCACTATAAATACTCTTCCACTCTATTTTTATTAGTTGTGCTTCTACTAAATCTAATAATGAAGCTAGTAAAAAGTTGTGTTACTTATGTTCTTTCTTAATAGTATCTATACTAATCTAGATAATTAAGACTAGTTGAAAGTTACAAGATTTGAAGTATTTGTTATTTCCTAATTGCATCTTTACTAGTTCTCCCAAAGCTAACAATAAGTTACATTTGATGAGAATCAAACTCAAGCAAAGTGGGAATGATCAATTGAAACTGAGCACTATAGAAACCCCTCGACTATGTTTGACTGTGTATGTTTTTTCCTTTACATGCAATATATTTACAAATTCTAATGTTCAAAAATGTGAAAAAGTGCTTTACAAGAATTGAACTAGGGTGGGTTGTATATGCACAAGTGAACTCAACAACTCTGAAAACTTGTCAGTTGAGTCTTGTAATGATCAGTTATGCTACTAATACTATTACAAAAAACTATAAGTGTTGGTGTTAGTATCATTTTTTGTTTTTTAATTTTTTGGGGGGACATGGCCTTTGTCAGACCCATCTAATTTAGACACTACCTAAAAGGAAAGGTAGCATGAAGAAAATGAACTCCCAACCTTAATAATTTTTTGAACTTTATGATGACATTCGGTGCAAGTAAATATATTACAATGTTGTTTATACTAAGGTTCATTGGATGTTGAAATTTATTTTTGAGTATTCATAAGACAATTCATTGTAAACACTATATCAAGTTTGCGACTCAAGTACTAATAAAATAAATACATTTTAATTTTTTTTTGAGACTCAAGTATTAATATAAGAATTCCTTATAATTTTTATAAATGTTTATGATATCTAGTGAAATTCAAGTGTAATATTTTAAAAAAATAATTGAACATTGAAATTAGGATTCAAACAGTCATGGAATAATCATTGAAAGAAAACAAGACAAGTATGAGAATTATTGTAATGACCCCCTCCCTGAGTTATCCCATATTCAAGTGGATCAAGAGGGAAAGGGACATTACCATAAATACATGATCGAGGTTAATCAAATAACCAGAAATAATTAATTAATTACACTATATTGAAATATGTTTGGTACAAGATATAAATTATCCATCAAGGTTTCACAAAATATGAATATCTAAAGTTTGTCATATGAAGTACAATTATATAACTACATCCTTCAAAAGTTATATTACATTTCTTTGCTTGATGCCTTCTTCTCTAGGTGTCCATCTTTGAACATTAATTTTAGGATATCAACAAATTCACCTAAAACAAAGTGCATCCAAAATATGGTCAGCATAACACGTTATATTGGTATGTGGGGGGAAAATATTCACATATAGTTGTAACAACATATTCACAACAATTACTATTTCTAAAACAAAATTAACATTTTCTTCATAATTTCTCAACCCATTTTTTACTCAACCTCTGGGATACCCTTTCAGGTTCTTATCCCTATAATGGATGTTAGGCCACCTTCTCAATCTAGAGTTAGGTGCCATAGTGGTTGGCTGCCTCCTCAATATGGAGTTGGGTGCCATGTTGGTCATCCACCTTCTCAATATGGAGTTAGGTGTCTCGTATGACCTTCCAAATATGTTTTGTAGTCACTCTCAATATTATCAAACTTTTAGAATTGGTATGAGGGGTTCTAGCAAGTTATAAGCATATAATGTGATATCCATAGTGACTTTATAGATTGCTGGAAATAAATAAACAAACAAGCATTTTTTTGCAATCCATTCAAGAAAACTTTGAGAAAGCCATAGAAAACTAATGTGAGTATTCTTAGTCGTAACCACATACATTTTTTGAATTTACTTGATGTCCAAGCAAAAGCAACAAGAGCAACCAAACAAGCAACTATCCTATCCTTAAATGTAAAGTATAATACCCATTTATTACGATTTCATCCAAAATCCCTCATTTAGTCTAACTTAAGGTCCAAGTTAGGGTTTTTAGGGTCAACTTAGGGTTTAATTAGGGTTTTGGCTTCCCAAACCACAATTATTACTTTTCATGTTATTTTAGTTTATAAAACATAATCTCATCATTATTTGTACTTTTAAGCTCAAAGAAACCCTAATTCATATTAGGTGTTGTCATGATTATCAAATCTACCATATCATCTTATCATGAACACTTGGATCAGATTAGCTTCATTAATAACATGGCAAGTTAGGATCATCTAAGCCCTACTTATTCATATACATGATTATTCTCATTATAAACCCTAAGTATCTTTGACATTGTCATGGTTATTTTGTATCATCATTATCTGCAATGTTATCAAATTATAACATGATTTTAGAGCAGTAACGTACTGAACAAGTTAATATGCCAAATATAGGATTTTGATACACTAATCATCATTTAAAACCATCTTTGCACCACTTTTAGAAAAGGAAGCATTATCAAGTTTCAAATACATTTTCTTTATGTTCCACCCATTCTGTTGATCAGTTTTCATAAATAACTTGTTGTCATCTGAGTTACTAACTAATTTATGTAAATATTATAAGATTAGTATTAATGAACCAATTGAATGATGCCACGTTGATGCTCATCAACTTATCCAATCTTGTGTGGGTCTCAACCCAACCAATGTGAATTTTCCATGTCAGTACCTACTCACCATGGCCGCCCCCTTGTAACATTAGCAAGAAGACCAAAACTCCCCTTCACAATGACTGGGATCAGTCACACGGGTCAGGGTGTCATGGTAAATATTCCTAGAGGATTGATCATCCACCTCGTCAATTCGAAGGAGTTGCCCACGACTATGGTGAGGTAAATGAGATGGTTGACTCTCAAGCCAAGGGTCTCTCCACACCTCCTGATTCCACCTCCAACTTTGTTAGGCTAGGACAGACTAAAAAGAGCCCCTTGGTGCTTGTCTCCATGGCCTGAGATGGTGATTCAATCAGTGCCTTATATTGTTATGAACGGAGACACATATGAAGAACTATACCTCAAGGGCTGACGAGTTGAAGGTTGTTGGAGGTCTGAACAATGTTTAGGAGGCTATCACCACTATTTGTAAGGCTTCACAATATCCTGGAGTATGCCCCCCAATGAGCATCTTGGTTCAGTAGAGGCCCAGAGGTTGGAGGATGGTGTTGGGCCCACTACCTCCCTTGCAGTGGTTAGGACCTTCTTGTTATGCTCTAACAAAGTTGTCGACTAGAGGAATTACTCTACAATGATTGGGAAGAGGGGCAAGAAGTGATCAACCTTAGGGAAGACGATCAGTGAGATGACTCAAAACCAGGTGAATTGAGGGAAATTGAGCTCGAAGGAGCATTCCTGGGTTTCAGGAACCAACTTCCTATTGCCTTATATAGGTATCAACAACAAGGATCTAGGGGTTTTGAAAAAGCCCTTGGAACCCAACCCCCTTGGACATTTGGGCATTTCTTAATTGCTCCACAGAAATTTCTCTTCAAGGGATCGTTGAGTTCATTTAAATGTCCCAAATTTGATTGTTCTTGTTTTGAGACAAAAGGTTTAGGAATGAGAGAGAATTAGGTGTTGGATCCATTGAATGTAAACATGACTCCTTTCCCAAACTGTCTTGGGGTAGGAGATGATGTGTATGTCATAAGTTTCTGATCAAATGGTCCACATATGACATGAGTAAAGGGGCCAAAATATTGTTTTCTAAATCTGAAAAATAGACAACTCGTAACATTTAATTCCTTGCCCAATAACTCCCCTCACTTTAGGGAAACTTCCTTAATTCATATCTCCTTCACCTTTAATCATTTTTGTCCCAAATTTTACATGAAACTCTATAATGACTTTAACGAATCATGGGAAAAGATTGAGACCGAATCTCAAAAAGAAAAGATACTTTCCTTAATATCCAAGTCTTCCTTATATAAGGCATATTTTAAGCATTAATTAAATACTTTTGTGTTCCTTATCTTTTCTTGAGAGTTCCACACAATTCTCATAAGTACACTACTTCTTATCCATTATCTTTTGCCTTTTTGTTAATATCGTATTTTCTCCTCTTCCTTTCCCCTTATATCCATTATTGGATTAACAACAATAGTGATATCCACAAAATTCACAACAAAGGGAAATTTGCAAGAGAAAGGCATACTTTCAAAACAAAGCACACAAATTTCTTATATGTCCCATTTATTCAAATAATTTCATTTTATCTATATAATTACAAGGGAAAAACTAGGTTATAACATCCTACCCCTCTGACAGGAATTTTCTCCTAAAAAATCGACCAATTATGCAAACAATTTAGGATGAGACATTTACCATGTCCATATTTAGCTCCCATGTGGCTTCATCCTCTCCATGGTGCTTCCAATTAACCTTTACCATCTCTATCTTTTGTTCTTGAGCTCTTTCACCTCTGTATCCAGTACCCTCATAGGTGACTTAGGGTGTGCCAGCCTCCCTTGGAGTTCAATAGGCTCAATGCTCAACACATCAATCAAATGCTTCACATATCTCTTCATATTGGACACATGGAACACATCATGCATCAACTATATTATGAGGGTAAGGATAGATGATAAGAGGCTTCACAAACCCATTCTTGAATCTCAAATGGACCCACATATTAGGGACTCAACTTTCCTCTATTCTTATCTATAGCTCGGAGGGGTCAGATTTTTAGAAACACGTAGTCACCCATAGCAAAGTGAAAATTTGTCTGCTTTGCATAACCATACGACCTCTTTCAATCATGAGCTCTTTTTAGTCCCTTCTTGATCAAAGTGACCTTATCCATATATAACTATAGTTCCTCTGACCTCATCAAGGTCCTCTCACCGACATCATCCCAATGAAGCGGTGACTGACACAACCTCCCATAAAGAGTTGCATACAGAGGCTTCCTGATACTGGCTTGGTAGCTATTATTATAGGCAAACTCAGCTAAGGGCAAGTATTTCTCCCATGATTCACCCCAATCGAGCACTCATGCTCTCAACTAGTCTTCTTATGTCTGGACCATTCTTTCTGAGTTTCCATTAGTCTAAGGATGGTAGGTTGTGCTGATTTTCAATCTTGTACCAAGTTCATCATGAACTTGCTTTTGTAACTTTGAAGTTAACATAGGGTCACAATCATATATAATTGAACTCAGAACACCATCCAGACAAATGATTTCTCTAATATATAGTTTAGCTAGCTTTGTCACCTTAGAAGTAATCTTCAAGGTGTGGAAGAGTGCCAACTTGGTTACGTGGTCTACTACAACCTATATCACATCATGACCTTTCATTGTCTTAGTGAGACCAACCATGGAATCAATAGTGTTTGGGTCCCATTTGCACTAAGGATTTTCAACTGGTTATAGTAACCCACTGGGTCTTTGGTGTTCATCCTTCACCATCTAGCATGTGAGACAACTGGCTACATATGATGATGTGTCTCTCTTCATTATAGGTTACCAAAAATAGTGGTTGGAAGTCTTTAAACATCTTGGTGGTTCCAGTGTGTACCGCATACTAAGAATCGTGATCTTCTTCCAAGATATGAGTCTTCAAAGGGGAATAATTTAGGAACTCAAATATGACTCCAATCTCAGATTCCACCTTTCACATCCACTGATATATGTGTTTGAGGCTTCTTCGTCAACCCTTCATCTAATTCTAGGTCATCTAACTGGGTTGCAATAAGCTTGATCGACAAGTTAGCCTTGGTTGATCTTCATTTGGTACCTCTACTCCTGCATCCATTATTTTGATCACCAGATTCAATCTTATACCTATATAATCGAAATTCCATCTGGTAAATATATTTTAATTTGAAATTGTAATTTGGAGATTACCTTGTTCACCCAGGTCTCCAAACCATTTATTCTCTCATAAGGGTGTGGTAACACCTCAAATTCTCAATTATCCTAAAAAGATTCCAACTTAAGTATTTATTTCTCATACAATATCCATCCCTAATATGGCATGCTGCCTCATCTTTCACACTCATAATAAGATGAAATAAGCATTTGGATATAGTCCAAATACAAAACTCATCCCATTCCAAGAGTAGAGATGGTGCATCACACATCACCATTTTAATTTCAAATCTAGTTTGAATCATTCTCCACGTGACTCCAAACTATAAATACCACCATTCCCTCAATTCGATGTACACATATTGGAGAAACTTCTCATAACCTTTGAGTCTTTAAGCATAACTTTGATATAAGATTCTTATTATCACCTGTCTGCCTGTACATATCTCATATATCATCAACTGTGGTTATTTCCTCAAGATTTCAATGGTATAGGTACCTTTGGAATGATCTCTTTTGACCCCCAAAGGCCTTATACACTTAGCACATGATCTTTCCTCATCCTCCAAAATTTTATATACTTACAATCATCCTATAAGATCTTAGGGTTGACTTATAGCCCTACCCTTCCCAAGGGTTTCATTGAGGCATTATAACCTTATTTTATCTCATCACACATTCTACTTGAGGTTTCTTTTGGTGATGTCCAACCACATTATATCCTTTAAAATTCTTCCTGCCAAATTTCCTTTATCTCTCAGGGCACATACAATTTTCCTTATGTCCCTCATTGGCCTTATGGTGACCTTCCTTTATTGGTCTGGTCCCATCTTATTGGTGACCTCCCTGATGAGTTTTCCTCATGTCCCTTAAAGATGGCAGACCTGGGTGCAAAGAATCATACTCAATATATGTGCTTTTGGCGCTTCATGCACTTAATCTCTCAAATTTTTAGTGACCTTTAATGTTAAATAAATCTTAAAACTAATTTGTGAAATCACTCTTTTAGGAAGGGTCTTTCCTAGGACAAGATAAAACTAATACTGTGTAGTACCAAGAATCACAAAAGCATACTTGAATCCAAAGTTTATATCATTACAAAAGGACATGTCCCTTAAGCATGTTTCCTTTTATTCCAGACATGGATTTTCTACCTGGGAACTATATTATTATACCATGTGAGTTATCATTTAGGAATTGGATCACTATCAAATGCTTCATTTCCAATTTGGTTACACAAGATCCGAAACGTCACATTTCTCATGCTTAGAACCATATTATTTTATTTAGTCATACATTTTCTAATACAAGGTGTACTATAACTTTTTTAGAGATGGCCATTTCCTAGAAGTCGCTTGTATCATCATGAGATCCCTTAACATTAGTGGCAAAAACTTACACATGTCAGCATTCTTCAACAACTGGGACTGCGCCTTGTGGTGCTCCAGTCCCTGTCTAAGTTACTACTGGGCTTGATCCTTGAGGGATAGGAAAAGGACAGTCATCTAGAATATGTCCTTGCCAATAGTTATAGCATACCTTATCCTCATAGAGGCATCTTTCATAATGCCTCCTTCCACAGTTACGAAAAAAGGGTCTGGAATTCTTGCACCAGGGTTTTCCTTTTCTATCATTCCTATACCTTTTATGATTATGGTCCCTTTTCCATCATCATTCTTTTGGGAAGAAATTCCTTCTACAAACCTTAGATATCCTTTTGGTGGGTTCTGAACAAGCATAACATTTTTGTCAATGTCCCAGGAAAAGTAAGTAGAGAGAATGGTGTGGAAGTCCTTCCAGTCCATTGGTCCTATGAATAGATCTCAATTGGTGATTTAATTCTCCCACCAAAGTTTTGTTGTTCCCTGGAGTAGTTGAGAAGAAAAGAAAGCTTTAATGTTTAGTTGCACCTCCAGAATATAAAAACCATTTTCCACAGCATGAAACGAGGGCTTCCACCTCAGAGTTGTCATCATCCCAAAACTTTTCTATACACAACTTGACAAAGTCGAGGATGGTGACTTCATGCTGAGGGCGGATAGGTAGGGGTCACCATTCTCATCTCTAGAAACATCTTTGGGTGCAAGGGAACTAACAGTCTTGGTGATTTATGTTTGTTGTACTAGCCTGAGAGCATTAGGGTATGAACTTGTCTGATGTAGGTTTAGAACTGGCATCATGGTCGGGGTCATCCTTAGGGTCATCTCCCATCATGGGCATGCACCTAGTGTTAGGACTATCCTTAGGGTTCAGGCTATCAGAAGGAGTAACTTCAGGCTTAAAACCTTCCTTAGTGGAGGCTTCCTTTGTTCTCTTCTTTTTCTTGGTCATATCATCTTCCATCATATCCCTTGGAGACAAACTATTCTGGTAGGAGGGCCCCTCTTGGCTATCAAGGATGATAGTGAACTTAGTGCAGGCCATGTTGTTTCACATGAGACAGTTCTATTAACCTCAGTTTCATACTTAAAATATTAAAGCATCATAAAATTGTGTCCATGACATCTTTTTTGTATGTGTTTTATTATTTGATGGATGATGCCTTAATCCCTAATATCCATAACCCTAGTACTCTGAAAGAGATAAAGAGAGAAGTTACATGTACCTAGGGTTTAGTGATAGATGGGGGTAGAGAAGGGATGGAAGTAGATGAGAAATACAAGAGGTGTTTTATTTTGAGAGAAATCCTCTGATTTTGGCCAAGCCAGATGTACGAGTCGGGGAGTCTTCAGAATCTGACTAGTGGTGAGGAGGAAAAATATTATCATCCCCCAGGTTGTAGTCCTTTCTAGACACCATTGTCTTTGGAAAACACTCCAATAATTCCCTTTGGGCTCTACAAAATCCTAAAATGATTTAATAATTATTAGAGTTTAAATAGTAAACCAACTCTGATACCAAATGTAACGACCCCCTCCGCCAGTTATCCCCTATTTAGACAGACCAAGAGGGCAAGGGCCATTACCATAAGTGCGGGATCAAGGTTTATCAAATAATTATAAATAATTAATAAATTTACACTATATTTAAATAATTTTGGTATAAGATATAAATTCTCCTTCAAGGTTTCACAAAATATGAATTGCTAAAGTTTACCATATGAAGTTCAACTATCTAACTATATCCTCCAGAAGTTCCATTACATTTTTTTGTTTGATGTCTTCTTCTCTGGGTGTCCATCTTTCAACATTAATTGTTGAAGATATCACTGGATCCACCTAAAACATCGTGAATCAAAAACATTGTCAATATAACAAGTGACACTGGTATGTGGGAAAACATAATATTAACATCTAGTTTTAATGACATATTCACAACAATTAGTGTTACAGAAACAAAATGAACATTTCTTCATAACTTCTCAACCCAGTTTTACTCAACCTCTTGGATAACCTTTTAGGGTCTCATCCCTGTAGTGGATGTTAGGCCACCTTCTCAATTTGGAGTTAGGTTCCATGTTGGTTGGCCACCTCCTCAATCTCGAGTTGGATGCCATGCTGGTCGGCCACCTCCTCTATCTGGAATTAGCTTCCTCATATGACCATCCAAATCTATGGTGTGGTCATTCTTAATATTCTCATACTTTCAACATTGGTATGAGGAGTTTGCACAAGTTATAAGCATATAATGTGATATCCATAGTGACTTTATAGATTGCAGGAAATAAATTAAAAAACAAACATTTATTTGCAATCAATTAAGTAAAACTTTGAAAAAGAGATGGAAAATGAATGTGGGTACTCTTAGGTGTAACCACATACCTTTCTCAGAAGTTACTTGATGTCCAAGAAAAATTCAACAAGAGCAATCAAACAAGAAAATACCCTAAAAATTAAAGCATAATACCTATTTATTACTATTTCATCCAAAATCCCTCATTAATACCGACTTAAGGTCCAAGTTAGTGTTTTTAGGACTAACTTAGTGTTTTGTTAGGGGTTTTGTCTTCCCAAACCTCAATGATTCCTTTCCATGCTCTTTTAGTTTACAAACCCTAATCGCATCATTATGTGTACTTTTTAGCTCAAGGAAATCCAAATTCATATTAGGAATTGTCATGATTATCAAGTCGACCATATTATTTTGTCATGAACACCTAGATCAGATTAACTTCTTTTATAACATGGTCGGTTAGGATCATTTAAACCCTACTTATCCATATACTTGATTATTCTCATTAGAAACAATAAGTATCATCAACATGGTCATGATTATATTGGATCATCATTATCTTCAACATTATCATATTATAACATGATTTGAGAGCATTACAGTACTTAACAAGTTAATATACCAAATCTGGGGTTTTAATACACTAATCATCATTTAAACCCGTCTTTGCACTACTTTTGGAAAAAGAAGAATTATCAAGTTTCAAATATTTTTTTTTGTGTTCCTCTCTTTTTGTCGATCAATTTTCATATATAACTTGTTGCCATCTGAGTTACCAATTAGCTTTTATAAATATTACAAGATTAATATTAATGAACCAATTTAATGATGCCAAGTCGGTGCTCAACGACTTATCCACTATTGTGCAGACCCCGACCCCGACCAATGTGATTTGGTCATGTTAGTGCCTACTCAGTATAGATGCCTCCCTTTTATCTGAGCAAGAAGACCAAAACACCCCTTTGTGGTGACTGAGAATAGTCACCTGGGTCAGGGTGTCATGGTAAATCTACCCAGAGGATTGATCATCCTCCTCGTCGATTCAAAGGTGTTGCCCACAAGCATGGTGAGGTCAACTACATAGTTGACTCTCAAGCCCAGTGTCTCTCAACACCTCTGGGACCACCTTCCAATTTGTTAGGCTACAAAAATTTAAAAGAGCCCCTCGGTGCCTATCGTGGTGGTTGGAGATGGTGATTCAATCAGTGGCTTATACTATTATGAATGGAAACACAAACCATGAATTATACCTCAATGGATAATGAATTCAATGTCTTCGAAGGTCCCAACAATGTCTAGGAGGTTTTCACACTATTTACGAGGGTTGACAGTGTCCTAGAGTATACCCTCCAATGAGCATATTAGTTTAGCAGAGGCCCAGAGCTCAGAGGATGTTGTCGGCCCCCCCTACTTCCCTTGTAGTGGTCGGGACCTTCTTGTGATGCAAAAGAGGGACAAGAACTCCTCGACCTTAGGGAAGACAATCGGCAATACATCTAGGAACTAGGGGAAATTGAGGGAAATTGAGCAAGGAGGAGTGTTCCTGGGTTCATGCACCAACTTCCCATTTCCTTATATAGGTAGCAACAACAAGTATCTAGGGGTTTCGGCAAAGCCCTTGGAGCCCAACCACTCAGAGATTTGGTAATTACTTAAATGCTCCATAGAAATCATTCTTCAAGGGTCGTTGAGTTTGTTTAAATCTGCCAAATATTACTATTCTTGTTTTGAGTGAAAAGGTTTAGGAATGAGCGAGAATTAGGTGTTGGATCCATTGCGTGTAAGAAAGACTCCTTTCCCGAACTGGCTTGGGGTAGGAGATGACATGGATGCCATCAATTTCTAATCAAATTATCTACAGATAATGTGAATAAAGGGACCAGTCCCTTGTTTTATAAATCTGAAAAAACAGATAATTTGTGACATTTAATTCCTTTCCCAATAATTCCCTTCACTTTAGTAAAACTTTCTTAATCCATATATCCTTCTCTTTTAATCCTTTTTGACTCAAATTTTAAATGAAAGTCTATAATGACTTTAACTAATTGTGGACAAAGTTTGAGTGCAAATGACTAAAAGAAAAGATACTTTCCTAAATATCCAAGCCTTCCTCTTATAAGGTATATTATGAGCATTAATTCAATCATTTCTCTTCCTTATCTTTTCTATATCCTTTATTTTGATTACCTTTCTTATTAGAAACCATGTTAAACTGAAATCTAACTGTTAGTGGTCATACATACCACTCTCTAGAGAGTTCCACAGAATTCTCAGTAAATTACTGATTATCCATTATCTTTTGTCTTTGTTTTAGTATTGTATTTTCTTCTCTTCCTTTCCCCTTATATCCATTATCGGATTAACAAAAATAGTAGAATCTATAAAATTCACAACAAAGGAAAATTTACAAGAGAAAGCTATACTTTCAAAACAAAGCACACAAATTTCTAATATATCCCATTTATTCAAATAATTACATTTCAATTATGTAATTACATGGGGAAAATAGGTTATAACACTTATGTGCCAACAAAATAATATGTGGAATATGTTGTAAATAATATATTTTTCCTACTTCTGATATACTACATAAACATCTAGAATTTAAAAACAAATATAGTTAGTTGACACTTATATAAATGCATTCGTGGAAGTGTAGGCCAAAAATGGGTTGTCAATCTTTTTAGTATGGCAAAACCCATAAATCTAAAGATAAAATTAAAAGATGATGGAAACATCATATTTCTATTGGTGATCTGCTGAATGTGTAATAGGAGAGTGATGGAATGAATCATCAGCTAGCACTCCAAAGACATCAAATGCAATGGGATGCAAATGATAATGATTTTTTTTTGACAAATGAGTGTGTAAAGACATAAAACAATTGATTGAGATATACATGTTGACACCTTCATTGTGAATACTTATTTACAATTTGGGGCAATGTTTTTTTGACGAATGTGTGTGCTAACCTTTGTGTCGTATTCATTATCACATCATGAATTTGTGATTTGATTTGGCGAATTCACCCTAAAAAGGTAAAATTGCCAAAATGAATGAGCGTATTCACCCCAAAAAAATATCAGTTCGATATTTAGTTTTATATGAATTCTAGTGTTGCAAATATTTTGAGGAAAAAAAGTGCTAGTCTAATTTATTCTACTCTTCGAAAAACAGCTAGCTGAACTGAGCACGGCTACTCAAGAGTCCATTCAAAGATCCGACATGGTCCTTCACATCGGTCCGTCATAGTCGGTCTCCATACCATCGTCGCCTGCCCTCCAACCCGAAGCTCGGAAGAAACAGGTGGCCGAGTAAGCACACGGATACCAAGCCACACGAAATACATGCCAGCCATGGTGGTTGTCCAATGACGTGCACGGAAGAGAAAGGGACATGAAGATACAAAAAGGAATCAATTATTTCTATTGAGATATAGTGTTGCTTACGAAAACATTCAACAAAAAACTAATAATCTGAAGACCAAAACATACCCGCGTTTGTATACTGAGCCGCAAGTACTATCATTCATTAACCATGGTTACCCTTGTACCACTAAGGGCCCGTCTGGTTTGACGTAAAATCAATGCGAGCTGATAGTTTTAAAACAGGAAATTGAACTACATGAATTGAAACTGCAATAGTTTTGTTTGGTTTAATGTGGGTTGGATTCATTTACTTGGCTTGCATTCATTTGGTAGCGTGTAGTTTGTATATATAATTGACGTGGAATGAGCTACAACTCTATGTATTGACGATCTGCTTACCACAGTGATATTATTCAGTACCATTCGACCAGACATGCAAGCAGTTGTTGGTAATGGTTGACATACAAGGTACATTTTTTCTGGCATCGGTAGGTACAGTCCCGGTGTTATGATCACGCAACAGCTGTCAGGGCCGGTGAGAAAAGAAACCGCGCCACAATACCGTGCGGTTCCACTTCTTTATTTCTTCGTGTAAACGGTGGGTGAGTGCGGGTTCATTTTCTACCTGAACTTTGCAGCCGCGTCCAAGCAAACGAAATGAAATGCAAACACTGTGCATTTGGTTTAATTTGTTGTTAGTTGGATTTCCATCCAACCAAATTAGCCCTAATTATAGCTACTTCCCGCTGTTTTATGAAATTAGATATGCGGCAACGCGTAGCTGCGTATTGTGCACCAACCGGAACCGGATAGAGCTAATAATGCATTCCCAGCCAAAACAGCTGATGCAGCTTAGCGGCCGGCAGCTAATGCAGCACATCTGTTGCTGTCTCAGTGTCTCCCTCAAGACGATTAGTACTAGAAGGTGGGCCCTCAGCAAACCACCAACACCAAAATCACAGCGGGTTATGGCTCCGGCAGACGTCGCCGGCAAACATCGCATGACGTCTTGCATTGACGTCGGAAAAACACGTCTACGCCGCTATGGATCGGGATAAGATCGATTGGATCAAGTCTCCAGAGTCATCCACCTGAGGAGGCAAATCGATATGATTACCATGATGCTTACGATCAATCTCGATAGATCTTTTGACTCGGACATATGTGGTGATGACATACTCGCGCCGAACAGTTGGTCGTGCCATGTGGGGTCAACAAGCTGGCCGCTAGCTAACTCACTATAGCTACTTCCCGTTATTTTATGTATTCTGTCGGTTTTACCCTGAAAATTATTAATCCGAGCACGTTAATTATCACTGAGAGGAATTTATGGCCTGTCGCCCATGGCGGATCTCTAGAGGGGCAAGGGGGCCACGGCTCCGGCAAAATATTTAGACAAAAATATATTATTATGATATCATTTTTTATTTTCTGAGACATATTATGTTATTCTATGTCATAGTTCGCCTAAGATATCAAAAAAAAAATTATATACATATAGCTAAGAATAACAATAATTCAACGGTAAGAAAAATGTTAACATACAATTATAATTCATTTAAATAATTGATAATTTGAAACAACAAATTTTTTTTTTTGGGATAACGAACAAATTTATATAATTAACTTAATTTGTTGATATTTAATTTAAAATGAGGTAATACATCTATCATATAAAATTATAAGGTGATCATTTAACATGTAAGCACGAGTAAATTATAAAAATTGTAATAAATAAATAGAATGTATTGGGCATATCAAAGATAAATAATGAAAATAATGTAGAGTTGGTGAGATAGTGATTGGTGTTTAACTAATAAATTAAAATTTTATAGATACACTAATATTATATGTAGTCTTTTTCGTTAAACCATTTTGTTATATAGATGCCTATTTAAAATTTGCTATGTGATGATTAACGAGAAATAGATAAGGGAGAACATATTATGATTGTAAAAGATACTATTTCTTTTGTGTGATGAGATAGAAGCCTGTCATAAAAGAAAACAAGTTTTTTTGCATAATAAATGTACTAAATGTATCTTTTTAAACTAATTGTCACACACACAGTATATATATATATATATATATATATATATATATATATATATATATATATATATATATATATATATATATATATATATATGAAATTTACTTAATACCCGCGCGGGTATCTATATTTCATTACCCGTGCTCCGAAAGCACAGTGGCATGCTTTGTAAATATCGTATCTGCTTAATGTTTGACGTATGCGTGCATACAGTCCTCTTCTTCGTCGCGCCATAACATGGTGCATTGCTGTGTTGTCGGTGGGATTGCTGGTTAAATTAGTAGGCCAAACTAGCTGCTGTGACTTATTAATCCCTCCCGCCGTCTATTGATGATGCCAAATGTATGAGCTAGTCATCTGTCAAGTTATCGTACATTGCCGATGTTGCAGACTCTTGGGCGTTTGTTCACGTACGGTGGTCACATTGGATCCGAGGTGTGATGGGGGTGCCTAAGCACCAACCTGCTGTCATTCTTACTGAGGTGAAGATGTTCATCTGCCAAATCATGAGGATACAACCACGAAAGCTACTGTACATGGAGACGGATTTTAGCTTCTTCAGTGAGGACCTCATGTAACGAACACTTCTCTAGACAACTTGTTTCATGCAAAGGTGACGCAGACATATAGAGATACTGTGGCCATGTGTGCTCCAAGAAGACATTAACGTGGTCTTATAATTTTTTCCTTCAGTTGGAAGTTGTTGGGGTGTCGACTAGCTGCAATTGTTTCTAAATGTAGACAAATTTGATACATCTTATCTCCCACTGTAATAAGCAATATGCTTCTCTTTATATAAAGACTACAATAATACATTCACACTCGTTTCAAATCTGACTATCCATATTATAAAACTGTCACCTACATTGTGGTTGGCTCTTGCCTATAACAATGTGACTGTCTATATTACAGATGACACTTGCTTATTACAATATGAGTATCCATATTACAAAACTGTCACCTACATAATGGTTGGTACTTGCCTATTATAATGTGACTATCTATATGACATATGAAACTTGCTTATTACAATATGACTATCCATATTATAAAACTATCACCTACATTACAGTTGGTTCATGCATATTATAATGTGAATGTCTATATTGCAGATGACACTTGCTTATTACAATATGACTATCTATATTACAAACGGTCACCACATTATGGTTGGCTCTTTCCTATTACAATGTGACTGCCCATATTACAGATGACACTTGTTTATTACAATATGAGTATCCATATTACAAAACTGTCACCTACATTACGGTTGGATCTTGCCTATTACAATGTGATAGTCCATATTACAGACGGCACTTGCTTATTATAATATGAGTATCCATATTATAAAATTGTCACCTACATTACGGTTGGCTCTTGCCTATTACAATGTGATTGTCTATATTACATATGACACTTGCTTATTATAATATGAGTATCCATATTACAAAACTATCACCTACATTACGGTTGGCTTTTGCCTATTAGAATGTGATTGTCCATATTACATATGATACTTTCTTATTACATTACGGTATTATAATTTTTGTATGTTTAAAGACTTCATTTTCTCTCTGTCTGTAACTTCTTCCACCCACATCAATCGCGTGTGTCATTAATATATTATTTTATCCATCCACTACATATTACTTCCTAGATTGCCAAACCATAATACGGAAGTATCATGAACTAAGAATTTTTATTATTCAGCCCTCACTATATCCACTCACCACTGTTCCGTCCTCCCAAACGTACAAGAAATATGTACCATCCCAAGATTTGAGGCCTCGGATAAAACACTCTTAAAAGGAATGATTGGACTACCCATATCACCAAGGTGCACCTCTTTTTCCGGAAACCCATCACTAAAGAACTCCATAGTTAAGCGTGCTCGGCTTGGAGTAGTACTAGGATGGGTGACCAGTCGGGAAGTTGACTCTGGCTTGCACGTGACTGAGGGTAAAGCGCATAGTTAAGGCTAGTGGTGGTTTGTGGGGCTAGTCGTCATTCCTGAAACTCTACTTGAGCCTTGGGCAGTGGGCCCGAACGTTACAAATGGTATCAGAGCCATAACCCCTATAGTAGGTGGGGCCCACATGGGCATGGCATGCCAGTCTTGAGCCGTGCGGTCCAGGCATGTAGGAAAGGGTTGTCCATGGTTGACGTAGCCACCCTTGCGTTGGTATTCCGTGATCAGGAGCTGGGTAGTAAGTATAATATATATATATATATATATATATATATATATATATATATATATATATATATATATATATATATATCAACATGATTCTCATTAAAGCTTTATCTAACTATATAAACTCCTTATATTTCAACTTATTCCTCTAAATAATCTACACATCCATGACATGGTATTTATTTTTTTTTTCAAATTTCTAGATAACAATCTCTTCAAAATTAATTTATTATAAATTTAAAGGTTCAATCTACATTTTCCTTTTTTTGAAATATTTCTTTTATTTTTGGCTTACACTCCAAAATTAACATGTATTTTTCCCCATAATTTTTTCCATAGTTAATGATATCTCATCATATTTTGGTTCTATACTTGTCTTTCCTATATCTAAATAGGAAAGATGTGGTATAAAATAAATCATAATATTTCCTTCTTATTCTTTTCTATTCCCTTTTGTTTTCCTTCCCTATCACTTTGATAAACCATTAAGAAAATAACTTTTCTCTCCCCCCTCATTCGTGTCATTTTCCGTTAATATATTGACTTTGTCACTTTCATGCCATTGAGATAACATGATACTTTATGTTTCATTTATGTCATCAATTTTTTTTTCAAATGTGGCATCTTGTTTTTCTATAGAATAATAAATTATTTATCTTTTCTATATATTTTCATTTCTATCACCACTCTGATGTTCAAAAGTGCTAAAAATATTTATCAAGATGAAACCTCACAACAAAATGGGCCCTAATTTTTATTTTGATATTATGATTTTTCACTTTAAAAGAGACTTCATCTATGTATTGAAAATGACTATGGATTAAATATAAAGTCTAAAAAATAAATGACATATTTTAGTTTATAGTTAGTGTTAACTTTTAAAAGTATAAGTTAATGATAAAATAAAAAAGAATCGTATTAAAATGGAAGGCAGACATGTACCTAATCGTCTCACCATCAGTTTTATGATAAAGGTAATACTTACATGAGAAAAAATTGTATCACTTATAATCTTAAAAGATATTAATTGTACATGTGGTACTCTTAATAAGGTCAAGATCCACCATTATTGCTCATCTTCAGACATGCAAGACCATGTAGCATTAGAAAACATATATTGCTAATACTCTTCTAACTCATTTTTGTGCATCTGTACTATATAATAAGGTATGTATGGGATTTCTTTTATAATTTTTATGTTTAATTTATAAAATTATAAATTGGTCCTAAGCTCTTACTAGCTTTTAGTTGAACCTTATAGGGGGTGTTTTATAAAAATTATCATCTTCCAGAGAAACTAACTGATAGACACTGAAATCTTTTCATTGTTTTCATGCAAGCAGAAGAAATTGTAGTTGCTTGACGGCCTGGTTAATAGTTGTAAGATCCTTGACCTTGATTTTAGTTGAACATGTTTTCTAATCATAATTCTATACTTAGAAACTTAATCTAAGACTAATGTATTCTTTTATATCATGTGATAAGCTTAATTATTATGTTTGGTCCGGTTTGGACAATGTTTGAACAAGTTATGCATTTATATGCTTATTTTGGACTTTTATGCAATTTACCCATTTGTAGGGTATTTTTTGCAATTTTTCACATTCTAGTTGTGACTTACATGTTTTCATATCATACTTGAGCTAGTATTCTTGGGGGCACCTTGTCCCACCTTGGTTTGGGTGGTGACAATAAGCCATGTCGAGGATTAGTGTTTGCTCTTATGGATGCCCTAACCATAGGGTTGACCTTAAGTTGTAACACCTCATCCACAACAAAACACGATTACATGCAAACCAGTGGATTACCGAAAATCATGGGAAATTATAACCGATTTACAACAAACACCACAAGATGAAGCATAGTACATCTGAGCCAACACTTTTCATTTCATAACATCTTTTCAGGGTGCTACAACATAATCCCATCATCTCTTTACATGAAATTATTATTTGTCATGCTACTTTACATCAAGATATATACTGAAAACCGTACATCGATCATTATACATGAAACATCAAAAAGCTCTCCTGAATTCCTAAGTATACAAGGACGACACATAAGACTCTACTACTCGACACTATCTATCCCACCGGGTATGATACCTCTGCATATCATCTGTAGGCACATTCTTCATCTCGCCAGGCACGTCCACCTAAAAAGGGTTATTAACCAGCGGCGGGAGACATACAGTCCCAACGAGAAACATAACCATCTACCAACATTATTATGATCACAAATAACTGATATAAGCAGATTATAAGAGTAGTACTATACTAAGCAGGGCTAATCTTACCACCAATCTTACTAAGATATTTATGAGGCCTGTAACCAGATGTTCTTTATGGAACATGATTGACCAGATAAGCTTTATAGGAACTCATCGCATGATATAAGGTTCATTTAATAAACTACAGATTATAACTAGGGCACTATATAGATAAGGCCTCATCCAATGTTCCGTATTTGGCCTAAGCAAGATACTACACGGCTTGATTATGAATTATTATGCCCTGAGGAAGTGAGCCGTACCGCTCAAATCCAACCTTCGGCTGCGAAGCCCAAAGCCGGTGCCATACAAGGTCAGGGGATGATCCAGAATCCACGACATCTCCTTCTCGTGGTCATTGCACGATAGCCAACAAAGTGGCCTCAGCCACAGGGTCAGTCCCGCATGCTACCCTTTCTCTAGCCTGACTTGGTACAAGTCTCGGCACTAGTATACATTTGAGCCACATGCCAATTCACCGTGCTCCCGAGCCATGAACGCATTCATGCTCTATCACACTGAGACATGGGCTTGTTCACCATTCTCTATCACACTGAGCCATGTGCCTGTTCACCATGCTCTTAAACACATATTGAGTCTACAACCACAGTTGCATTCTAATACTCCTATTTTCGGCTAGGAGAAACCCTGCATATTCAACAATATGCGCTCTGGGTAAATCCCACACGAGAACTCATTTCTCCATCATCTAATTACTGACAATGATGGATCTATGGCCAGGGAAAACTACATGAGAGATTCATATGTAAATAGTTAATAATTTTAAGTAGATTGTTGGGGAAATAAAGTTGTATTAAGAAACCACATATAAAATATGAACAACATTAGATTTATTACATTGGTGTTATGTTGATACTTCTATTTCCATTGCCCTGAACAATCATCACATTTCCATGGGATATAAATCCCTCACATCATCTCGTAGTGCTATTGCCTCTCAAGGCTTCATCATCATGGGATATCAATCCCTGAGTTCATCACATTACACCAGTGCCTCTCAAGGCATCATTAACATCATTAGGGAATATCAATCCCTCATGTCATTACTAGAGGATCACACCTCAACAGGCCTTTCTCATCATACTGGTGATATATGTTATCTCATCAACAAGATATATCATTATTATTCAGTCATTGCACATTCATCAAGTGCTATATAAAGCAAATAATCATATAATCATCATAGCTCTTACCTGGCTATGAATTCAATATACCTGCATAGTTAGATTGCATAAAAAGAGATAATCGAATTACCAAGCATAGAACATACTGGGATTATCATGCTATCAGAAATTCAGGTGTAAAGAATTGGAACATCATCCATGTTCATATATACATGAGATTCAAGGTTGTATATGCAAGCAATGCAATTACATTATTATTACCAAACTGTGAGCACCCATCATGCCCCATATCTCATGAGCATATCTTTGATTATCATATCATCAAGATTAAGGTTTATACATTGGTATATTCTTTCATCATTATGAACATATGTAGATTAATTTCATGACTGGCGTATTCATCAATACACCACATCTATCAAGTCAGGGGTATCCCACCATATCCCGCATCTTCATCTATTAAGCACATCGTCCCTAAGGATTATCTTAAGGATCATACACCATGACCCACCATCCAACCTTATCAAGGTTCATCTATCATTACCCATAGATAACCACTACACAATGATCCACAACCCATTTCATCTTGGCTCATCATATTTTTATTATTAAACATGAGCACACATCATGGCCCATACTTGTGGCCATATACATGTGTCACATTATCATGTGTAGGAACATCATATCCTTCCAAACATACCGGGTTCACAACCTATCATCTTCTCTCATTATTAACATAGGTGCAAGGTTCAAGGTGATTAAACCATATAACATGTATCATTGTTATTAATAGAGATGTGACCACATATATTATCTATTTGCATTTCGGGTCATCAGAACCCTCACCAAAGCTCCCGCAACCCTCACTAAAGGTCTGACAGGCAGCACCATCCCTCACAAAAGGATGTGACCGATATAGAAATACCCTTACCAAAGGTATAACAGCTAGGATTTCCAACCCTAAGGCAACTCACCACCATGTTGGCCAACCACTGCACATCCTCTATCATGCATCAAGGTTCCATTAGAACTCATGGTGTCGGGTAGCCATCATCAAGGTATAGAGGGCATCACTACCATGGCTATCGACCAAGGGTCTAACGTGCACTAAGCTAGGGTTAGGGTTAGGTTTCACTATCGGCTAACCTTCAACATGACCCATATCAACCAAAGGGGTGTCGCCCAAGGAGCCCCTATCATGCAACCATCTCAGCATCATCCAAGGGTTAACCCTATCAGCCAGGGTACTCATGACGGCCAAGAATGGTGTTGTGCATGGCCATCATGCATCATAACGACCAGCACCTAGGGTTAGCATGTCGCGCACTAAGCTAACTTCACATAACGGCCAAGATCACCTCAAGACAAGGGGGTGCATCAGGAATCCTTTGTACATGGTGTATCGTCCAATCATATCTATTAGGTTTTTCGGGAAGCCACCTCTAAAAGGTGTATCGGGCAGGGTACTCAACATAGTGTATCACCCATCCATCATCTCCACAAGGGATATCGGCCAAAGGACCATAACGGTCACCAACTAAGCTTTACTAGGCATATAGACCAAGGATACAAGGATCAACCTGACGCCCAAGCAAGCATATCTACCAAGGATTCCACCTCAAGAACATATCATGCAACAAGGGTAGACAACTCATGTCGCCCAAAGCAACTCTAACGCCCAAGCTAGGGTTGAGGCCCTATATCAGCCAAGATACAAGGATCAGGGTTGTGTCGGCCAACTACCAATTCCCTTATCACCATGTCGGGCAGAAGGGCATAACAACCACAAGATCCATAAAGAGTTAACATATCATATCATCCAAGACTTAACCCTAATGAGGGTATCAGGCAAAATACTCAAAATGTCACCAAGGAAACACATGTCGGCCAAGAGCCCATCCAAGGGTCTAGCAACCATGTCTTCCAAACCCTAGCTCTAGGGTGGATAAGGGATATCGGGCACCAAGGTAAAACTATTACCAACTCATAATATTGTCCCTATATCTAGGTCATAGGATCACCTTTCTAGTCTAAAGGAGAGAAAGGGGTGTTTCCATAACTATCAGCCGAAGCATAAGCTATAGAACAAGGTACTGTATCGGGCAAGCAAGCCATATCGGGCAACCTAGTTGTATCGGCCAAAGACCCATATCGTGCAAGCCATATTCAACCTTTATCCATCAAGTACAAGAAAGACAACATATGGATAGTAGTAAAACGTAACCATATCTATCAAAATAGATCTCATGCTCCACATGCATAAACATCATAAAGATGGATACCAATTTGAAGAACAAGATCAATATATGTGAATATGGAGAGTACACATAATAGAGATGGTTGAGAGTTATGTAACCCGCCTTAAGAGGATCTCCATGAAAGGCACAAAGCTCCATGATCCAAGCACCAAGCAAACATTCCCCTCCAAGAACATCACCCATCCAAAGCTCCAAACATGCCTTCGGCACCATCAACATCACCTCAAGAAACAAAGGAAGAAGAAGAAGAAGATACCATGGTTATGCATAGCTCAAGAAGAAGAAAAGAGGGGAGATAACCACAACATTGCCTTCTCACATCAAGGGACTACCCATGTTTGAGAGAGGAAGAGGAAGGTGAAGAAGAAAGCACAAGGAAAAGCTAGCAAAGAAGCAAGACTCACCAAGGTCGGATCTTGAGCAAGGAGTTTCCATAGCCAAGGAGCTCGCCCCTCCATGCTCCATGGGAGTCTTACTTAGCTCCCAAAGCTCCCATGCTCATCCCATATAGGTAGCGGAAGGAAGGTGGCTGAAAGGGAGAACTTGGGCAAGGAGGAAGGGAGTTATATACACCAAGGAAGAGAGAGGTAGCAAGGGAGAGGTGTCATAACCACATAAACCAAGGTGCCACTTGCTCTAGCACTTAATGCCACTTGTTGCCACCCTAGCTGCTCATGCATGGCCTGGTGATACACTCTAGAATTTGTATCGTGCAGCTGGGAAACTGCCATGGCTGATACACCCCTCTTGGGTGACATACCTCCAAGCCCTAGCCGATACACTAAAGGACAAGGTGGCATATGCAACACATATATGATATAAAGACCATATAGAGATGTCACTCCTCATATAACAACCAAATAAGGGTCCACTACTTCCATACATGTTCTATATGATGCAAAACAGAATAGAGGTGACTTTAGAGCTGATAAATTTCATATTGACCCTCCACTTTGGGTAATTTGCAATTTACACCAAAACTAGCACATAAAGCATAAACATCATCCAACCAAGCTCCAACTTGGAACATAGGTCCTCCACAAGGTGCCCCACAACATAATTATCTTTATAATGATTCTAGAGAACTAAAGGCATGATCTACATGTGACATATTGCAATATAACCCCTAACTTTGGGTAAATTGCATTTTGGTCCAAAACAGGCAAACATTCCTCAAACAATATCCAAACGGAACCAAACTGGAAACATAAGCTTGTCACATGATATCAAAACATATTAAGAGATTAGATTAAGGTTCTAAGCACCTTTCATAAGCAAAGCAAAGAGGGTTAGCCCGGAACGTGGGTTAGGGTCCTTATAAGACATAAACCCCTAATAAAGATTTCATCTCCGAAATCCCGAGTGGAAAGAAGACGGGTTTTACTTACGCATCGCTTAATACAACTCTGCAAAGCTCCTGGGTGTCACAGATCTATGACCAACATGTTGTGTCTTTCTCAGATCCATCACAAGGTTTCCTTGTATTGGGCACATAACCAACCCTCTATCATCATCATCCTTTATCTGGTACATCCTTTGATACCGGAACATCACATGCAACTCGTATTACTTAGGTATCAGTTCCTTCTACTGATATATCACATTCCTCATTACATTTCCGCTGTGCTACTCTGATCTCACAGGCTTGATTCTTAAGCTTCACATAACTGGTAGTCACCATTCTTCAACGGTTCCATCTCCTTTCACATGGGATGTCTCAAAATCAAGGGAGATTTTTCTTAGAAGAGGTTATCACAGGATACATACTCTACAAAAGACATGCATAAGACAAGGCTCATAAGGAACCTCACTATGTATCGCTTAAGGCTCAACACAAAAGAAGTTAAACATTTTTGGGTTAAACAACAACCACATCATCTTGGTTTCAAGCCTGTCATGTGTTCATGTCAGCTCCCAAGAGTACAACGAGTACCAACTCAGATGGTAACAAATATGCACTATCCCAACTGATCAGGATTTGATTCTCAACCCTTGTTCATCCATCTCTAACCACTGCACATCTCTCTTGGATCTTCTGTTACTCAAAACTGAGCCAGGAGTTTTTGAGGAATCAGGCTCAACATGATAAACTTTCCCAAGATGACCTCACCACACTTCCTTTTTCTTGGGTGCATACCTTCCGATGTCATGTTTATGCAAATCATAAACCCCTAACAGGTGATAGCCATACTATAGGCAGTTAGCCAGGTCGAATCCAAAGCCAACTTCTCCATATGAGACCACTTCACACTTTTCCAAGGATATCCATTTCTGGGATTATCTCGATCCCCGATATGTCAAGTGGAAAGAGATTCACTTGACTATCAAGTCCAGGAAAAGTAGGGAAACGAGAAGGATATACCTCATCCTGCACAACCAGGTCATCAACAAGGTGCTCGGCAACATGCTATCTCTCTCTTGACTAACATGAAGGAAACATCTACCAAACGTACTACAAGCGCTCATAGGAGGGTACATCTGAACTGGATCAACATAAGCAGATAAGAGGTAAGAAGGAGACAAGGTAGAAGGGATTAACCACATCCATCCTGTCAGCACACCCTGGTCATCTTACCATTCCTAGTCAGCTCATGACCTCGAGATCCAACTATTGCCTGTCACTATCTTCTGCCTGGTCAAACCATCCGGTCCTCACTTCCTTATCCTTGTCAGCATTTCTTCTATGTTGATGAATCACCGCTTCGAAGGTTACCACATAGATCTAGACTTCAAAACAAGCTTCAACCTTGTGGGTTCAAGGTCAAGATTGATCTTATTAAGATGGTTCGCTACCATTCCTTCACTTATGTAAGCATCTTGATTCTTTACCCTATACCAGAAGACATGTCCTCATCTTCCCATACACTTTGCACTTCTCACATATAGGTCTTCTCTTGCCTTTGAATTCATCTCTAGAATCAAGACACATCACTTTCAATATCGCCTTCATATCCTACCATCGTCACCGGATCAAAATATGTCAAGAGGATCCTACTGTCATCATCTAATACATATATCTCCATCTTGGAAACTAGAGTCTAGGATCAACCGATACTTTTTGAAGTATCCAACCAGAGATCACTTCAAAAGCAGACACATCAAGTGACACATGGTCCACCTGACTGCCACTTCCCTTGAAAGGAAGGAACACCAAGGAACAAACTCCTCCCATCAACCCATCAATGCCTATGGTTTCATATCAACGAGGAGGATATTATCACTTTCTTTGATTCTTACATGAGTTTCCAACCGTTTATATAGTGTTAAACCTTGTTCCATCTAGTTTTTATCTTTTATCTTCTTGGGTTCCTTGCACTCAACACAGGAAACATCAAGATCATTACATGTTATTATTCTCTTTCTCTCATTATTGTTTCATCATGATCATGATTAGTCCCTGATTATATCAGATTTTTGTTTTCTTTGTGTGAAAAAGATCGTTACTCTTCGCATATATTTTACTGGACAGGAAGCATCTCCCTTGTTTTCTCTTTCTTGTCATGGATCTGCACTTTATACTTTCACATTTCTTCTTACCTTCATTGGTTGGTCTGAGATTATCTCAGGTTCCATCTTGTTTACTCATCACTTGTTCTTCTCTTTCTTCTAACTTTACATTTGCTTTAAGGTACCTTTTCATCTTGTGTAAGTTCTATGCTTTGACTTACATTGTTATCACAAGTTAATTTGTCTTTTATCATGTATATCTCTTGAGATTACAGTTTCAAGAACTTATCTCATCACGTTCTTATACAGATTTGGGTTTCATAGAACCATTACTTCCTCTTTTGATTATCAAGCATACATGTTTTAAAGAGTTATGGTGCATTCACTTACCTCTTTTATGACATGATTAAGATATTCACATTGTATTTCTAACTTGTTATGCTCTTTAGATTGCTCCAGAATGACTACTTGATCAGAGTAATCAAGGAGGAACAATCTAAGGCTCCACACTTACCTATGTCTTCAATATTTGAATACTTGTCCAGGTCATCCAAGTACTGAGATATGGTAGTATGCACCATCCTTTAAGTCACGGTCCAACCTTAAACACCATCCTAATCCTAGTCCTAGTATCCCAGTAGACTCGGCGAACCTAGATCTCTGATGCCAAACACTGTAACACCTCATCCACAACAAAACATGATTACATGCAAACCAACGGATTACCAAAAATCATATGAAATTAAAACCGATTTACAACAAACACCACAAGATGAAGCATAGTACATCTGAGCCAAAACTTTTCATTTCATAACATCTTTTCAGGGTGCTACAACATAATCCCATCATCTCTTTACATGAAATTATTGTTTGTCATGCTGCTTTACATCAAGATATATACTGAAAACTGTACATCGATCATTATACATGAAACATCGAAAATCTCTCCTGAAGACCAGAGTGTACATGGACGACAAATAGGACTCTACTACTAGACACTATCTATCCCACCAGGTATGATACCTCTGCATATCATCTGTAGCCACATGATCTTCATCTCGCCAGGCACGTCCACCTAAAAAGGGTTATTAACCAGCGGGGTGAGACATACAGTCCCAGTGAGAAACATAACCCTCTACCAACATTATTATGATCACAGATAACTGATATAAGCAGATTATAAGAGCAGTATACTAAGCAGGGCTAATATTTCCACCAATCTTACTAAGATATTAATGAGACTTGTAACCAGATGTTCTTTGTGGAACATGATTGACAAGATAAGCTTTATAGGAACTCATCACATTACATAAGGTAAATATAATAAACTGTAGATTATAACTAGATCACTATACAAATAAGGCCTCATCCAATGTTCCGTATTTTCCCTAAGCAAGATACTATACGACTTAATTACGAATTATTATGCCCTGAGGAAGTGAGCAGTACCGCTCAATTCCAACCTTCGGCTGCGAAGCCCAAAGCCGGTGCCATACAAGGTCAGTGGATGATCCGAACTCCACGAGCACTCCTTCTCGTGGTCAGTGCACGATAACCAACAAAGTGGCCTCAGCCATAGGGTCAGTCCCACAGGCTTCCCTTTCCCTAGCCTGACTTGGTACAAGTCTCGGCACTAGTATACATCTGAGCCACAAACCAATTCACCGTGCTCCCGAGCCATGAATGCATTCATGCTCTATCACACAAAGCCATGGGCCTATTCACCATGCTCTATCACACTGAGCCATGGGCCTGTTCACCATGCTCTTAAACACATCTGGAGTCTACAACCACAGTAGCATTCTAATCCTCCTATTTTCGGCTAGCAGAAACCCCGCATATTCAACAATATGCGCTCTGAGTAAATCCCGTAGGAGAACCCGTTTCACCATCACCTAATTACTAACGATGATGGATCTATGGCCAGGGCAAACTACATGAGAGATTCATATGTAAATAGTTAATGTATTTTAAGTAGATTGTTGGGGCAATCAAGTTCTATTAAGAAACCACATATAAAATATGAACAACATTAGATTTATTACATTGGTGTTATATTGCTACTGCTATTTCCATTGCCCTGAACAATCATCACATTGCCATGGGATATAAATCCCTTACATCATCTCATAGTGCTATTGCCTCTCAAGGCTTCATCAGCATGGGATATCAATCCCTGAGTTCATCACATTACACCAGTGCCTCTCAAGGCATCATTAACATCATTAGGGAATATCAATCCCTCATGTCATTACTAGAGGATCACACCTCAACATGCCTTTCTCATCATATTGGTGATATATGTTATTTCATCAACAAGACATATCATTATTATTCAGTCATTACACATTCATCAAGTGCTACATAAAGGACATAATCATATAATCATCATAGCTATTACCTGGCTATGAATTCAATATACCTACATAATTGGCTTGCATAAAAAAAGATAATCGAATTACCAAACATAAAACATACTGGGATTATCATGCTATCATCAATTTAGGTCTAAAGAATTGGAACATCATCCATGTTCATGTATACATGGGATTCAAGGTTGTATATTCAAGCAATGCAATTACATTATCATTACCAAACTGTGAGCACTCATCATGCCCCATATCTCATGAGCATATCTTTGATTATCATATCATCAAGATTAAGGTTTATATATTGGTATATTCTTTCATCATTATGAACATATGTAGATTAATGCCATGACTGGTGTATTCATCAATACACCACAACTATCAAGTCAGGGGTATCCCACCATATCCCGCATCTTCAGCTATTAAGCACATCGTCCCTAAGGATTATCTTAAGGATCATACATCATGACCCACCATCCAACCTTATCAAGGTTCATCTATCATTACTCATAGATGACCACTGCACAATGGTCCACAACCCATTTCATCTTGGCTCATCATATTTTTATTATTAAACATCAGCACACATCATGGCCCGTATTTATGGTCATATACCTGTGTCAGACTATCATGTGTAGCAACATCATGTCCTTCCAAACATATCGGGTTCACAACCTATCATCTTATCTCATTATTAACATAGGTGCAGGGTTCAAGGTGATTAAACCATATCACATGTATCATTGTTATTAACAGAGATGTGACCACATATATTAGCTATATGCATTTCGGGTCATCAGAACACTCACCAAAGCTCCCGCAACCCTCACTAAAGGTCTGGCAGGCAGTGCCATCCCTCACCAAAGGATGTACCTGGTATAGCAATACCCTTACCAAAGGTATAACGGTTAGGATTTCCAACCCTAAGGCAACTCACCACCATGTCGGCCAACCACTGCACATCCTCTATCATGCATCAAGGTTCCATTAGCACTCATGGTGTCAGGCAACCATCACCAAGGTATAATGGGCATCACTACCATGGGTATCGGCCAAGGGTCTAACGTGCACCAAGCTAGGGTTAGGGTTAGGTTTCACTATTGGATAACCTTCAACATGATCCAAATCGACCAAATTGGTGTCTCCCAAGGTGCCCCTATCGTGCAACCATCTCAGCATCATCCAAGGGTTAACCCTATCGGCCAGGGTACCCATGACACCAAAGAATGGTGTCGTGCATGGCCATGAAGCATTATAACGACCAACATCTAGGGTTAGCATGTCGGGCACTAAGTTAACTTCACATAACGACCAAGATCATCTCAAGACAAGGGGGTGCATCGGGCATCCTCTATACATGGTGTATCATCCAATCATCTCTACTAGATGTTTCGGGCAGCCACCTCTACAAGGTGTATCGGGCAGGGCACTCAACATAGTGTATCACCCATCCATCATCATTTCCATAAGGGATATCGGCCAAAGGACCATAATGGTCACCAAATAAGCTTTACTAGGCATATCGACCAAGGAAACAAGGATAACCCTAACGCCCAAGCAAGCATATCTACCAAGGATTCCACCTCAAGAACATATCATGCAACAAGGGTAGACAACTCATGTCGCCCAAAGAAACTCTAACGCCCAATCACAACTTCCCCTTACCTTCACCATGATACAGACTCCAAGTTATTATGGTAGAGCACGAGGAGATTCCTTCAACTTCAATTCTCAACCTATATCGGCCAAGATACAAGGATCAGGGTTGTGTCGGCCAACTACCAATTCCCTTATCACCATGTTAGGCAGAAGGGCATAACGGCCACAAGATCCATAAATAGTTAACATATCATATCGTCCAAGACTTAACCCTAATGAGGGTATCGGGCAACATACTCAAAATGTCACCAAGGAAACACATGTCGGCCAAGAGCCCATCCAAGGGTCTAGCAACCATGTCTTCCGAACCCTAGCTCTAGGGTGGATAAGGGATATCGGGCACCAAGGTAAAACTATTACCAACTCATCATATCATCCCTACATCTAGGTCATAGGCTCACCTTTCTAGTCCAAAGGAGAGAAAGGGGAGTTGCCATAACTATCAACCGAAGCATAACCTATGGAACAAGGTACTGTATTGGGCAAGAAAGCCATATCGGGAAACCTAGTTGTATCAGACAAAGACCCATATCGTGCAAGCCATATTCAACCTCTATCCATCAAGTATAAGAAAGAAAACATATGGATAGTAGTAAAATGTAACCATCTGTATCAAAACAGATCTCATGCTCCACATGCATAAACATCATAAAGATGGATGCCAATTTAAAGAACAAGATCAATATATGTGAATATGGAGAGTACACATAATAGAGACGATTGAGAGTTATGTAACCCACCTTAAGAGGATATCCATGAAAGGCACAAAGCTCCATGATCCAAGCACCAATAAAATGTTCCCCTCCGAGAACATCACCCATCCAAAGCTCCAAACATGCCTTCAGCACCATCAGCATCACCTCAAGAAACAAAGAAAGAAGAAGAAGAAGATACCATGGTTATGCATAGCTCAAGAAGAAGAAAAGAGGGATATTAACCACGGCCTTGCCTTCTCACATCAAGGGCATACCCATGGCCGAGAGGGGAAGAGGAAGGTGAAGAAGTAAGCACAAGGAAAAGCTAGCAAAGAAGCATGACTCACCAAGGTCGGATCTTGAGCAAGGAGTTTCCATAGCCAAGGAGCTCGCCCCTCCATGCTCCATGGGAGTCTTCCTTAGCTCCCACAACTCCCATGCTCGTCCTATACAGGTAGGGAAAGGAAGGTGTCCAAAAGGGAGCACTTGGTCAAGGAGGAAGGGAGTTATATACACCAAGGAAGAGAGAGAGGTAGCAAGGGAGAGGTGTCATAACCACATAAACCAAGGTGCCACTTGCTCTTGCACTTAACGCCATTTTTGGCCACCCTAGCTGCTCATGCATGGCCTGGTGATACACTCTAGAATGTGTATCGTGCAGCTAGGAAACTACCATGGCTGATACACCCCTCTTGGGTGACATACCTCCAAGTCCTAGCCGATACACTAAAGGACAAGGTGGTACATGTAACACATATATGATATAAAGACCATATAGAGATGTCACTCCTCATCTAACAACCAAACAAGGTGTCCCTACATCCATACACATTCTAGATGATGCAAAATAGAAGGGAGGTGACTTTAGAGATGATAAATTGCATATTGACCCTCCACTTTGGGTAATTTGCAATTTACACCAAAACTAGCACATAAAGCATAAACATCATCCAACCAAGCTCCAACTTGGAACATAGGTCCTCCACAAGGCGTCCCACAACATCATTATCTTTATAATGATGCTGGAGAACTAAAGGCATGATATACATGTGACATATTGCAATATAACCCCTAACTTTGGGTAAATTACACTTTGGTCCAAAACAGGCAAACATTGCTCAAACAGTATCCAAACGGAACCAAACTGGAAACATAAGCTTGTCACATGATATCAAAACATCTTAAGAGATTAGATTAAGGTTCTAAGAATCTTTAATAAGAAAATAAAAGAGGGTTAGCCCAAAATGTGGGTCAGGGTCCTTACATAAGTGGTTGGACTCGACATACCACCTAGCTTTGGTGGTCTCCAAGGATGAGGTCCTTAGTATTGGTAGTCGCCAAGGTTTCTTAAACCACCTAGGGCTGGAAATTGATGAGGACTCTGACTCATATTGGTTACCAATATCCAATGTGGTTAATTTTCTTTTCTGATCACTTTGGTCACTAAAAATGTTGAGTGGTTGCTATGTTTTTATACTCCCCCCTGGTCTATGCTTTTTCTTGGTGAGGTCACATGGTTTGTGTTAGACCTGGTTGCATGTGTGAGATGCCTGCATGGACGAGATGTGTGGACCATAGTCACATGGCAAGCATGGTTAGACACCTCTCCTTTCCTCTCTCTTTCCATGAACCCTACATATACCTTCCTCCTTGCATGCAACCAAAATTAAAATGATATATTAATTGGATTTGAAATAGCCAAATTTGATTCAGATTAGAAATTGCCAAATGACAGTTTATTAGTGTGAGACGACCGTATCACGCACTAGACGACCGTTTGAGTGTGCGAAATGGTTGTTTTGGCTATCACATATTGCAAACTATTGTGAGAAATCAAGATCACTTTGTCCTTTCCACTCCCACTTTTAATCCCACATTAGCTGGGGACTGGGAACCCTGATGTAAGGCCCCTAAACTTGCTTAATGAGTTGAATAAGCTTAATTACCATAGTTTAATGCTTATAACTCTAATCTAACCTTGTGACATGCTTTGAAATCATAATATAAGCTTAAGTTTCAAATTTGGTCCAATTTGGACATTGTTTGATCAAGTTATGCAATTTTATTTACATTTTGGATTTTTTTTGCAATTTACCCAATTGAGGGGTTTGCTTTGCAATTTTTCACATACACTATGTTCCTTATATGTTATCGTATCATTTTTAAGTATTTTGAACCATGGGTCTCCTATTTGAGCCATGGTTTCAAGGTGTTTTCCTCAAGGGTATTTTAGGGTTTACCCCTTCATTGATGAGCTACCTTTAGTAGATATCAACTAATGAATTATTTGATTGGCTTGGAAATTTTACAAAGGATATCTAAGAAGGTATATATGGACGGTGTGGGAGCTTCTTGTGTGTGTGCTTGTATATTCTTAATAATTTAAGGCCATGGACACTTTGAAAGATACTGGAACTTTAACTTTTTCTTTTTCTTTATCTTAAAGTTTAATATACTTATCCCTAAGCACCCAAACGAGCCATTTTCTCTCCATTTCTTTCCTCCTTCAATGAACCTCGTTCTCCCTCTATGTTTCTATGAATTTCCTATCAAATGAAGAAGAAAGAAGGGATCTTCTTGGAAAAAGAATATAGGGTTGCAATTGACTTCCTTTAGGGGTTCATAAAGCTCCTTCCTAGTGATCCTGACCAAAAAGTGTAAGTATTACCTTATTTCCTCTGTTTATTTCTTTTTTATTCTTCCTCCTATATTTCTCTAGAATATAACCTTGCTGATCCATGGTGAAAGTGGATCTAGAACTCAAAAAAATCTATCCTTCTTATTTCTTTTTCTAGGGTTTTGCTTCTTTGTGGAGAGAAGTGTCTATTTGGCCAAGTTCAGATCTAAATCTAGGATATTCTTGCTTTATTTGATTGAGATTCTTTATTTTTGGGATCTTACCTAATCTATATAGGAAGTTTATATAACATTCTTCACATATATTTCTTGCTAGAAGCTTGTTAGTTCATGTTTATGCTTTAATGTGATGATCTAAGCATAAAGAAACCATGCTTGTTTAGGGTTACAATTTTTTTTATGGTGTTCCCTGTTCTGTTCTAGTTTTATATGAACTTGTAAACATGTGTACGAACTTTCTAAGGTGTAAAATGATCTGGGACAGGTTGATAACAACAACCTATGGTGCTAAGCACAAAATAATTGATGGTTCAAATTAGGGTTTTCAAGCTATTTCCTTTCCTATCACACAACCGATGGTCATACCATTCAACAACCAATGGTGTTGCTATCTTGGAAATTGAAGTTCGTGATCAAGGGTGTCAAATTTTATGGTGACAACCTATGGTCACCCCCTAGGTCAGGTTTTGCCTCAATTAGAAGTTTAATTGCCATCCACTAAGTATTCTAATGATGCTATATATCCATGATGTCATTAGCTTAATATTTGATAGTGTTAACTAAATGTATTACTGATCTAACAACCAATTGTGACCTAATGATAAACATTAATGGGGGATCAGGTCATCACCATATATGATGAGTAAAGAATGTAATTGTAGATTTGATAAACCTTAAACCAATGGTTCATTGGTTTAAGCGATCTAATGGTTAGACCTATACTTCAATTGATAACCTTGAACAATGAACCTGATCCAATGAATAATATCAGATGCTTCAACATCCAATGGATTAGAATGAATCCCATGGTATTATATGTGGGTCCTAGTGATGATAATTCGATGGTTCAATACCACTAATTTGTAGTTTTACCTTTTCCATCATATAGTAATATTTGATAAATCACTATAATAAGTAAATGCGTAACTCCCATGTGATCTAGCTTGTTATACCTAACCTTAATGTAATTATATGATGTTGATCAATTATAATCAGACCTCTTGAATGATTAATGTGACAATGCATTACACTCTTCTTGTGTTGAAACCATAATGCAGTACTATTTGAATATCATAGTGCCTTTCCATGATAATATCTATGGACACATATGTTCTAATGATCTTTTGAGTTTTATTTAAAGCATGGAATGATGATGATAACCTTAATATGAATAATGTGATGGTCTTAACGACCTTTGGGCATGTTTGAAGCCATGATTGAGATGAAATTCTCTTCATGTTCCAATAAGGGTTAAAACCCTGGAACTTGTGATAAGATATTGGTATCTTGTAATAGCATGCTGATAAGTGTGGTCCATTGAATTGCAATGAATGATAGCATGTGGTAATGTGATTAATATTTATATCTCAAATGTTTTATATCTTTTGAAGTTGTTATACATATACTCTTGTTAGAAATGAATTTGGGTTTGAATGCCCACTTGTATGATAAAGCTTTAATGCATTCAATTGGCAGTAATTAATCAAGTGCACCCTTAATCATGTGGTGCCTTGTGTCGTAGAGCCATCTTCAATGTTAGAACTTGCTAGATGGTGAAACGAGTATTTCTAAGGGAAACTTAGAGAACATATTGTTGAGTATGTGGGGTTGGCAAGTTGAGGATATATCCTTATCATCCACAAGTGTAGGTTATGGAGGATGGCTATGGTCATGCCTTAGACATTTGATGTGATTGAGGATAGCTACTATTGTACCTCAGATTAGAGGATTTTGTATACCCTGGTTTCTAGTGTCATAACTTATACCAAGTACAAACTAGTTGTTATCAGTTAACTATATGTCACTGTTGGCAGTTTGACTGGTATGTCACTGCAGTTTACTCGTACTGATCGAGGGGAAGAGATATTTGGATACTGGCACTCCTAGATCTTATATGAAATAGCACTTCACAGTGGTCATTTGTACTTTGAGTGCTATTACTCAAACTCCCCAGGGCATGATAATAAAAGATATAACACCAACAGTGTAGTATAATTACTAGGGTTTAATATGTATCACATTGGTTGATTAACCCTTATCTTGTATTTACACAACATAGTTCTTACATGATGTAGACTTATGAAAATTGAGTAATTCTACCTGACGCTACAACTTATTTGCTTAACTACTTAGTATGCTTAAATTGTTCAATCTGTTCATATTGTTTATTCAATGCCCTAGTTGCTCAATGTATTTATTGTTAATTAAATGTTATAATCAATATATGTTGAAGACAATTATATCTCTTGCTGGGACTGGGTCTCACCCGTCGGTCACCTCATTGTTTTGGTGGCCGCGGGCAACAAGGTCGAGGTCACGTTGTGGAAGAGAATCAACATGGTGATTAATAGTTTCATAAGGTTGGTTAGTTGTAGATGTTAGTAGTAGAGTTCTAGTGTCATCCCTATACTCTCAGGTCTGGGTTTAGGATGTGTTTTCTAGATGATATACTTGTATCGACATGAGATTTTAGTAGTATGCCAATGTTTGTAAATATATGGCATGTACATGTGAAATATCTTTTGTATGTAGGATGTGACTGAGGTCTTTGGACCCATATGTGAATACATGTTACAGTATATGAGAATGGAATGATGGACCTTTATGTAAATGTTCTAAAGTTTATTTACATTATTGGAATTGGTTTTAATTATTTCGCATTTGTGACTATGTGATTAATTAGTAGTTGATCATGTTTTGTGTTTTGAGTAATCTCACTTAGCATGACGAGGTGTCACAGTTAAGTTGGTATTATAGCTTTAGGTTTATTGAGTCTACAAGGACATAGGACTTAGGTTTGAGTCTGTTCTTATGTATCCAACATATCTGATCATAGTTTATGCTTATGTAGATATGTATGGAGTACATGAAGAACATGTTGAGAGTAGCTATGTTGCACCTGGAGGAGGTGCTGGGAGGTAGGCACGCAATGAGAGAGTGCCAGAAGTAGGGCTAGAGAAGCCCACAATGCCTCATCTAGACCCGAAAATGATGGCCAATCTTGAGTTTCAGTCTATGTTTAGACAAATGATGGCCACAATTACACATATCGCTGACAGAGCACCAACACCTCAAGCTAGGATAGTCGCCTCTAATGTGGAGTCCCAAGGTGTTCGGAAGACATTTGAACATCTTAGACATGTTGGGGCGATTGAATATGTAGGTACTTCTGATTCAATAGACGCTGACATCTAGTTAACTAAGCTAGAAAAGGCATTCAAAATCCTAAACATTGTTGAAGAAGACAACGTTAAGCATGTGATATACTTGTTGAAGGGTAGTGTTGTCCATTGGTGGACATAGAAGAGGAGAAAAAAGGCCAAGAGTTGTGATATGATGGGAGGAGTTTTAGACAGAATTTGTTAGTCAATATTTTCCGGAGACCTATCTATATGAGAAGATAACTCAGTTTGAGAAGATTCGTTAGGGTGTATGACTATTAATGAGTATAAATCAAAGTTTATGGAACTTCTGAGGTTCTGCCCGCACATGGAGGCAACAAACAAGGAAAGGATTAAGAGATTCAAGAAGGGTCTGAGTATGGAGTTGACTACTACAACATCAACTTTAGATAATAGGGAAAGGTTTTCCACCTTTGTGTAATATGTAAGGCGGATTGAGAGATCTACCACAAAGAAGCATGATGCTAATGCTAAGAAGCAACCTATGCAGTTTCAAGGGAAATCATCTGGAGGCTTTAAGAAGCTGAGGTTTTTCCCACCACAGTCGCAACCAAGGTTAACCATCACTGAACCAAGATCACATGCACCATCACAGTGAACCCCGAGTCATGGTAGAGGTCACAATTTTCCACCGACGGGAGCCCACAGTACCTCATCAGTTTCAGTGATAGGGCCATTTAGGCCATATCAAGACACTAAAACATGTTATAAGTGTGGGCAAGTGGGGCATACAAAACCTTATTACCCTATGAAAGATGAGGAGGTGACTCAATATCCAAGGCAAAGTCAACAAGGTCCACAACAATGATAGTTTGGTAGTGGCAGTGGTAGAGGATGTGGTCAGGAAAGTAGAGGACGTGGATGGAAGCAGGCGACAACTAGGTTTTATGCCATGAGCCAGCCAGAAGCGGTGATCAATCTACGAGTCATGATAGCTTAGATGGAGTTATTTCATTCTGATTTGTCTGCTTCTTATTTCATATTTATGTTAGTAGACTCGGGTGCAACGCACTCTTTTATAATTAGAGAGGTGATAGGTATCTGTTATTTACCTGTTAGCCTTAGATCTGATAGCCTGCGGCTAGAGACTCCTTTGGTTGAATTTTTTGAGTTGCGGGAAGTGTGCCCTTCTTGTGTTCTTTCTTTTTATGGACACAAAATTCAAGTGGATCTTTTGCCACTTGACATGCATGGTTTTGATGTGATCCTAGGAATGGATACCTTGGAAAAATATAAGGTAGTCTTGGACTATAGTACTAAGGTGGCAACATTCCATGATGGAGATGTACAGTGGATTTTCCAGGGTGATTGGAAGATTCTTCCTACATGTTTGATGTCAGCTATGACAGCTGAGCGGTTGATGAGACAAGGATCTGAGACTTTCTTAGCTCATGTTGTAGATACTAAGGTGAGAGGTCCTAGTATCTAGGAGGTACTAGTGGTGTGAGAATTTCAGGATGTCTTTCCTGAGGAATTTCCTAGCATTCCTCGTCCTAGAGAGATTGAGCTTGAGATCAATCTTGTTCTTGGAACACAACCCATAACACAGTCAGCATATAGAATGGCATCAACAGAGATGCAAGAGTTAAATAAATAGTTACAAGAATTGTTAGAGAAGGGTTTTATCAGGCCGATCACGTCCCCTTGGGGTGCTCCCGTGTTGTTTGTTAAAAAGAAGGATGGTTAAATGAGGTTGTGTATAGACTATAGACAGTTGAACAAGGGGACAATAAAAAATAAGTATCCTTTGTTGAGGATTGATGATCTTATTGATCAATTGAGAGGTGCCACTATGTTTTCAAAGATAGACCTAAGGTCAGGTTACCATCAGTTGAGAATTACGGCTGATGACATACCTAAGTCAGATTTTAGGACTAGGTATGGTCATTATGAGTTTGTGGTTATGCCGTTTGGACTAACCAATGCACCTACAACTTTTATGGATCTGATGAATAGGGTGTTTAGACCTTATCTTGATCAGTGTATGGTCATGTTCATAGATGATATCCTGATATACTCCAAAGATAGTCAACAACATGAGCAACACCTTCACCAGGCATTGCCTTTGTTGAGGTAGCTTCAACTATATGCTAAGTTCAACAAGTGTGAATTCTGGTTATCTGAAGTGTCTTTTTTGGGCCATGTTATATCTGCAAAAGGTGTTTGTGTTGATCCTAAGAAAGTGGAATTTGTACTAGAATGGGAACAACCAAAGACACCGACATAGATCTGTAGTTTCCGAGATCTGGCAGGCTATAACAGGAGGTTCATCAAAGACTTCAGTTCTATAGCGTCACCCCTAACTAGGTTAACCAGGAGGGATGTTCCTTTTGCTTGGAATGACAAGTGTCAACATTATTTCTAGTTGTTGAAAGAAAAATTGACTAGTGCACCAGTGTTAGTACTGCCAGAGTAAGGGAAAGGCTATATTGTCTTTTGTGGTGCTTCGAAGAATGGGTTGGGATGTGTGTTGATGTAGGATAAAAATGTGATTTCTTTTGCTTTGTGACAACTTAAGAAATATGAGGAGAATTGCCCAACAGATGATCTGGAGCTTGCAGTGGTGGTCCATGCCTTAAAGATCTAGAAACACTATCTTTATTGAGAAAAGTGTCAGATCTTCACTAACCACAAGAATTTGTAGTATATCTTCTCAAAATAGGAGTTGAATATGAGGCGGAGGAGAAGGATGGAGCTGATCAAGGATTATGATTGCACAATAGACTACCATCCTGGGAAAGCAAATGTGGTAGCTGATGCATTGAGTAGAGAGTCATCTTCATTATCAACGGTAGATAATGCACAATTAAATTCCTTTATGTGCCATAAGAAAGATATGCTAGTGTCTCTTCACCAGATGAATGTACAGCTAGAAGTTTCCTTGTTGGAAGGATTGTTGGCACAGTTACAAGTTAAACCTACCTTGAGACAGTAGATTCATGATGCACAATAGAATGCTATTGTGATACAGAATATCTGATCAGGGATTGGCAGTGAAAAGTATGTTGGATTTCATGAGGCAAATGATGGTATAGTTTGTTACCACAATAGGACAGTAGTTCCTAATGTTGATGGGTTTAGGAAGATGGTACTTGAGGAGGCCTTCTCCTCCATGTATGCAATGCATCCTGGAAGTACCAAGATGTATCAAAACTTGAAAGACATGTATTGGTGGCTAGGTCTGAAGCGTGATGTGCCAAAGTTTGTTGCCAAATGTCCAGTTTGTCAGTAGGTGAATGCTGAGCACCAAAATCTTACAGGGACATTACAACCCTTGCCAATACCACAGTGGAAATGGGATCATATTACTATGGACTTTGTGGTTGGCCTTCCTAGGACAACCAAGGGTCATGATTCCATATGGATGATAGTAGATAGATTGACTAAGTCAGCTCATTTTCTTCCACTCAAGATGACATTTACAATAGAGAAAATGGCACAAATAAATGTTGATGAGATAGTCCTTCTACATGACATTCCAGTGACTATAGTTTTTGATAGAGGTCCATAGTTTACAAGTCATTTTTTGGAGTGTTTGCATTCAGCAATAGGAACACAGCTAAGATACAACACAACTTTTCATCTACAGACTGATGGCCAGTCTGAAAGGATTATTTAGACTTTAGAGAATCTCTTGAGGGCATGTGTTCTGTAATTTATTGGTAGTTGGGATGTACATCTGACTCTAATAGAGTTTGTGTACCACAATAGCTATTAAAGAATCATAGATATGGCTCCTTATGATGGTCTGTATGTGAGACGATGTCGGTCTCCACTTAGCTGGTATAAGACAGTTGAATATGAGCTTTTGTGTCCTGAGCTAGTACAACAGACTACAGAAAAGATTAAAGTGATACAACAACAGTTGAAAGTAGCCCATGATAGGAAGAAATCTTATGCAGATAAATGATGCAGACCACTTGAGTTCCAAGTGGGAGATAGAGTATATCTTAAGGTTTCTCCTTGGAAATGTGTGCTGAGGTTTGGAAAAAAGGGTAAGTTGGCTCCTAGATTTATGGGACCATACCCTATCCGAGCTCATGTTGGAAAGGTAGCATAAAAGTTGGAGATACCACCAGATCTACATAGATTGCATAATGTCTTTCACATCTCTATGTTGAGGAAATTCCATTTAAATACTGAGCAGACAATCCAACAAGTAGAGGTTGAGTTAGATGAGGATATCTCCTATGTTGAGGGTCCTGTGTTGATCCAGGATAGACGGGTGAAAAAGTTGAAAAGAAAATATATAATACTAGTGAAAGTTTCATGGCATCACTGTGTCATAGAGGAAGACACATGGGAACTATAGAATGAGATGTGTAGAAAATACCCATCTCTTTTTGCGAAGGATTTCAGGACGAAATCCTTGTTAGGGGTTTATAGTTGTAAGGCCCCTAAACTTGCCTAATGAGCTGAATAATCTTAATTACCATAATTTAATGCTTATAACCCTAATATAACTTTGTGACATGCTTTGAAATCATAATACAAGCATAAGTTTCAAATTTGGTCCAATTTGGACACTGTTTGAGCTTGTTATGCAATTTTATGAACTTTTCTACAATTTACCCAATTGAGGGGTTTTCTTTGCAATTTGTCACATACATTATGTTCCTTAGATATTATCTTATAATTATTGAGAATTTTGAGACATGGAGCTCCTATTTGAGCCATGGTTTGAAGGTGTTTTCCTCAAGGGTATTTTAGGGTTAACCCCTTCATAGATGAGCTACCTTTAGTAGATATCAACTTATGAATTATTTGATTGGCTTGGAAATTCGACAAATGAGAGATAAGTAGGTCTATATTGATGGTGGAGGAGCTTCTTGTGTGTGTGCTTGTATATTATTAATAGTTTAAGGCCATGGAAACTTGGAAAGATACTAAAACTTCAACTTTTTCTTTTTCTTTATCTTAAGGTTTAATATACTTATCCCTACGCACCCAAACGAGCCATTTTCTATCCACTACTTTCCTTCTTCTATGAAACAAATTATCCCTCTATGCTTCTGTGAATTTCCTTTCCAAGTAAGAAGAAAGAAGGGATCTTCTTAGAAAAAGAATATAGGGTTGCAATTGACTTCCTTTAGGGGTTCCTAAAGCTCCTTCCTAGTGTATATTGACCTAAAAGTGTAAGTATTACCTTATTTCCTCCATTTATTACTTTTCTCTTCTTCCTCCTATATTTCTCCAGAACGGAACCTTGTTGCTCCATGGTGAAAGTGGCTCTAGAACTCAAAAAAATCTATCCTTCTTGTTTTTTCTCTAGGGTTTTGCTTCTTTGTGGAGAGAAGTGCCTATTTGGCCAAGTTCAGATCTGAATCTAGGGTTTTCTTGCCTTATTTGCTCAAGATTATTGATGTTTGGGATCTGACCTACTCTATAGAGGCGAGTTATATAACATTCTTCACATACATTGCTTGCTAGAAGCTTGTTAGTTCATGTTTATGCTTTAATGTGATGATCTAAGCATAAAGAAATCATGCTTGCTTATGGTTATGATTTTTTTATGGTGTTCCCTGTTCTGTTCCAATTTTACATGAACACTTAAACATGTTTACGACCTTTCTAAGGTGTAACATGATCTGGGACAGGTTGATAGCAACAACCTATGGTGCTAAGCACAAAACAATTGATGGTTCAAATTAGTGTTTTCAAGCTATTTCCTTCCCTATCACACAACTGATGGTCATACCATTCAACATCCAATGGCGTTGTTATCTTGGCAACTAATTTTCATGATCATGGGTGTCAAATTTTATGGTAACAACCTATGGTCAACCCCTAGGTCAGGTTTTGCCTCAATTAGAAGTTAAATTACCATCCACCAAGTATTCTAATGATACTATATATCCATGATGTCATCAACTTAATATTTCATAGTGTTAACTGAATGTATAACTGATCTAACCACCAATGGTGACCTAATGATCACCATTAATGGTGGATCATGTCATCACCATATATGATGAGTTAAGAATGTAATTGTAGATTTGACTAAACCTTAAACCAATGGTTCCTTGGTTTAATTAATCTAATGGTTAGTCCTATACTTCAATTGATAACCTTGAACAATGAACCTGATCTAATGAATAATATTGAATGCTTCAACATCCAATGGATTAGAATGAATCCCATGGTATTATATTTGGGTCCTAGTGATGATAATTTGATGGTTCAATACCATAAATTTGTAGTCTTACCTTTGCCATCATATAGTTATATTTGATAAATCACTATAATAAGTGGATGTGTAACTCCCATGTGATCTAGCTTGTGATACCTAACCTTAATGTAATTATATGATGTTTTTTAGTTATAATCAGACCTCTTATTAAACTCTTCTTGTGTTGAAACCACAATGCAATACTATTTGAATATCATAGTGCCTTGCCATGATAATATCTATGGAAACATATGTGCGAATGATCTTTTGAGCCTTGTTTATGGCATGGAATGATGATGATAATGCTACTATGAATAATGTGATGGTATTAACAACCTTTGGGCATGTTTGAAGCCATTATTGAGGTGAAATCCTCTTCATGTTCCAATAAGGGTTAAAACCCTGGAACTTGTGATAAGATATTGGTATCTTGTAATAGTATGATGATTAGTGTGGTCCATTAAATTGCATTGAATGGTAGCATGTGGCAATGTGATTAAGATTTCTATATCAAATGTTTTATATCTTTTGAAGTTGTTATACATATACTCTTGTTAGAAATGAATTAGGGTTGAATGTCCACTGGTATGATAAAGTCGTAATGCATTCAATTGGCAGTAATTGATCAAGTGTACCCTTAATCATGTAGAGCCATGTGCCGTAGAGCCATCTTCAGTGTCAGAACTTGTTGGATGGTGAAATGATTATTCCCAAGGGAAACTCAGAGTGCACACTGCTGAGTATATGGGGGTAACAAGTTGAGGATATATCCTTGTCATCCACAAATATAGGTTATGGAGGACGGCTATGATCATGCCTCAGACATTTGATGTGATTGAGGATAGCTGTGGTTGTACCTTAGATTAGAGGGTTTTGTATGCCTTGGTTTCTAGTGTCGTAAATTGTACCAGGTACGGACTAGTTCTTATCAGTTGACTATATGTCACTTGTAATGACCCTGACTTCTAGTAACCCCTACTTAAGGGAGACCAGGAGGTCATAGCCATTATCCCAATTTTCCAGATCAAACATTCGACAAATAAACATTAATAATTATCAAACTTTACCAGACTATACTAAAAAGCTATAATAAATAAAATTTTGCATACCTTTGAAAAGTTTGGATTTCTAAACTTCTATCAACGTATGAATTCTAGTCTAACTAATCCTCCTTGCACTTTAATTCATGTATTCACAATGTGACAATTTACTGTTTGTCCTATAGGGTTTGTACCTAAAATTCCGACAAACAAAACGTCGGTCAGCATCAAGCTGGTATGTGGGGGAAACAATAATCGTGCAACTATGATAATAATGTAATCAACCAATTATCATTTAGAAAACAACTTTACATTTTAAACATATTTTCTCAATCCAAACATACCCTAGCCTCTGCGTTGTCCCTGTAGTGGACCTGGATGCTACCTCCCTTAGGGTAGATCCCCATTAAACCCTTCATGGTCCTTCCTAACAGGTGAATCAATTTCTAGGGTTGAGTTACATGGAACTACCCATAGGTAGCCCACTCCTTAACTCATGGTGTGCTAAAGAGTCTCATGGCACTACACGTGGGTAACCCAATTTCTAACTCATGATAACCTGATGTCTTACTCAACAAGTAGGCCCAGTACTAGGTTACCCCTTTTCCATCATTAGCAATCCATAGAGGGGACCAGGATTTGAGCCAGTTATGTATATATATATATATATATATATATATATATATATATATTAGGTGATATTCATATCCACATTATAGTTAGCAAGAATTAAATGCATCCAACAGTTTAATTCAAGTCACCGTTGTAAACTTCAAAAATCCTCAGAAAACTAATTCAGGATATTCATAAGCGTTACCACATACCCGTGATTGCAGATTTTGAGACAAAATCAATCAAATAGAGAAATCTTAACCAAGAAACCAATTATGCACAGAAATACTGAAATAAAAATACAAATTTCCTTTTATAAAAATTTATCCAATTCCATCTTATTCCTTAGGATTTCTATTCCAATTTTAGGGTTTCCTTTGAAGTTAGGGTTTTTGCCTACACTTTTAGTATTATGAACCCTAATTCAACAAAACTACATAAAACCTTTAAATTTCTTATCTCAATAATTCCTATCAGAGTTAGGATCATTATTTAATAACTTATTTCCTTAATTTGAAATAAATAAAATTTTTCTCTTCTTTTACCCTAAATTAGGGTTTCTCTATGTATTATCCTTCTTTTAAAGATTAAAACCCTAAATTAGCCAACTTTGCATTCAAAACGGATAAAAACTCTATTTTAATATTCAACAGGTTAATACTCCTCAAATTAACCTATTAACCCACAAAGATTTATCCCTTATATTCAATTAGGGTTTCTAGTTTCTTTTTAATACCTTTTTCTACAAAATTAATGTACTTTTGCAAAACGAGATAGAATTAGGTCACCAAATTATTTTTATATTGTTCCTCATATTTTTCTAAGCAACTTTCATGTATAAAGTTTTCTCATCATAGATTCCTACCTATTTCTATGAATTTCGCAAGGGAAAAGCCTTTTCTAGATTATTTGAGCACAGATAGCTAGTTATCGAATATTGATGGTCGTCCGATCGCTGGTCCAGTAGTCCTCCCTTCTAATACAACGCTCTGCGTCGCGAGCGATCTAACTTAGTCGGCCTCTCTAAGAACGGTTAGATCTTCACGCGGATCACAGTGGTCTATTATCTGATGGCCACTGCTTCTCTTCCTCCTCCTGTTCTTCTCTTGACAATGCGGCGGCGCCGCAGTGGTTCTCTCGCCCGAGAGAAATCAATAGAGAGAGAAAGGGATCTGAGGCTTGGGAGGTGGTCGTCAAGGATCGCGAGGGTGTGAGGACTCGAGGGAGGGGTATATATAGGATGTGGAGGCCCCTTTAGGGTTTTTCCAACCTACCGCTGCCCTGAACCTCAGACGATTTGGGCATTTCGTGTAGATGTGTTGAAAGCCATCCAACCTAGGGTCGAGAACCTTTGTTTCTGTCTCTCGAACCCAATGGAATACCTTCCATGAGTGCACATACACTTATTTGATAGGGAACAAAGGGGAAAATCCCCCTGTACTCAGCCTAAGTCCATGTCCCGCTGGGACTTTGATGATGAGTGGTACCTGTTGGATCGAGATCCAACGACCCTCGTTCTTTGCGTTCAATCAAATAAAGGAAAAGATTTCCTAATTCCAGAATAAATCCAATTTTGAAGATATTTTGAAAAATCCATAACTCCAACTTTATGAATCCTTTTTATCTCAAATTTTAAGGGAACCTAGTTTATGATTTTATCTCTCATCATGCAAAAATTGGGATCATTATCTAAAGAAAACAAATCCTTTTCTTCAGTTGCAAGTTAACAGTTAATTATTCATATTTTCTCTTTCCCTAGCCTTTATATTATTATCTTGAGTTCCTTGAATCTGAAGGAACCTTAATATCTCGAAATTCCATCTTGGAAAATATTCCTTAGCCTTTTATTCGTCTTTTATCTATTTTCTTGTTTATTCCTTTATCCAATTGGATTCCTTTTCCTTTTCTTTTTCTTTTTCTTTCAATTGGGTTCAATAGCTCATAAGGCCCATTAGGAAAACATACACGACCATTATACACGAAATTCATTCAAATCAAACCATTAAATCAACCATTGATTTCATTTATCTTTTAAAAGGAGATTTACAATCACATTACATGATTTAGAAAAATGAGGTTATAACATCACTGTTGTCAGTTTGACTAGTATGTCACTACAGTTTACTCGTATCGACCGAGGGGAAGAGATCTTAGGATACTGACACTCCCATATCTTATACAGAACTGAATAACACTTTGTAGTGGTTAGTTGGAATTTGAGTGCTATGACTCAAACACCCCAGGGCATAATAATAAAAGATATAATACTAGACGTGTAGTATAATTTCTTGGGTGTAATATGTATCACATTGGTTGATTAACCCTTGTCTTGTCTTTACTCTATATAGTTCTTCCATGATAAAGACTTATGAAAATTGAGCAATTCTACTTGATGCTACAACTTATTTTCTTAATTGCTTAGTATGCTTAAATTGTTCAATCTGTTCATATTTGTTATTTAATACCTAAACTGCTCAATGTATTTACTGTTTGTTAATATGTCATAATCAATATATGTTGGAGAGCGTTATATCTCTCACTGGGACTGGGTCTCACCCGTGGGTCACCTCATTTTTTTAGGTGTTTGTGGGCAACGAGGTCGAGGTCTAGTTGTAGAAGAGAATCAACCTAGTGATCAATAGATTCAGAAGGTCAGTTAGTTGTAGATGTTAGTAGTAGAGTTCTAGTGTCATCCATGTACTCTCAAGTCCGGGTATGGGATGTGTTTTCTAGATGATATACTCGTATCGACACGAAATTTTGGTAGTATGCCAATGTTTGTAAATATATGGATGTACATGTGAAATATCTTTTGTATGAAGGATCTGACTGAGGTCTTTGGACCCATATGTGAATACTTGTTATAGTATATGAGAATGGAATGATGGACCTTTATGTAAATGTTTTAAAGTTTATTTACATTGTTGGAATTGGTTTTAATTATTCTGCATTTTTTAGTATGTGATTAGTTAGTAGTTGATCATGGTTTGTGTTTTGAGTAATCTCATTTAGCATGATGAGGTGTCACACCTGACCCTAACCCCTCCTATATATAGAGGGGTACTGGGGGCTTCCCAAGATACAACAACTACACAAACAACAGAGAATCCGTTGCTATGACAAATGTTGTCCTCTCTGGTTGTGGAAACCAGGAGAGTGGGGCTAGTCATACCTAAAAAGGAGGGATATCCAATGGGAGAGAACAACTGAGAAGTTGTTGTTGTGGAAGAGTAGGTTCGTACCTAGTACACCAATGGGGAGGACATCTCCTTCTTGTCCATTTTTGGTGAACCACATGAGTTCTAGTTGGTCTGTGTTGACTACTCTAGAGGAAGGAGTCCTTTGGTTTCTTCTTGGAGAGCAACTACAACATGCAGTCTGTGGACAGAACATAGGAGCCATTGTAGTGGTTGTGCAGACATTGCTCGTAGTGAAGACCAGGAGCTGCACAACCACCATCCAAGAGCAACTTATCAATAGTTGCAAAGAAGCAAGTTTTATCATTGGACTTTCTCTAAGACCAGGTTTAACTTGTTAAAACCATCTTTCCTATTTCATAGTTGTTGACACGATCTTGCTGTATTGGGGAATACAAATAAATAATTTTTTTTGTTTCCGCTGCTATACTCTGTACCTGTATTTCCCAATAGTGGTATCAGAGCCCAACAAATTTATTGTGTTTTAGGATAATCGATATGATCGGATTTTGATTTTATCATTTATTTATTGCATACGATGCAAATATTTAAACTACTCTAATATGTGTATCTGATCAAAGACCACATAATCCATATATATATATATATGATATATATGCAATTAAGACACGTTTCCCTAAAATTAGTTTTGATGGTGGATGTGTAGTGTGGTTATGGCCAATACCCTTTATATGTGTGTGGTTGGATGGTTTGGTTCCTATTATCTCAGTCTGTGTACTGAGCCTCTACCTCACTCTTTCCATTGTAAAGTTAATGTGTTTGTGTCTTTGCTCCCCTCAAATGTAACTTGAGGTTTGACTTATTTGATATAATAAAGTAGCAATAGGATATTGCCTTTTCATGCAACGACATTGAAGATGTTCATCGCTGGTTGAGATGACCGGTTTGTGAGACGAGCTAACCGTCTAGAGGACCATGAGGATAGAGTATGATGGAACCAGACAACTACCTAGTGGGCCCAACCGACTGTTTGGAAGGAGTCCAAACATCAGTTGGATAGCAGGCCAGACGACCATCCCAGAAGGTCCAACCGACCGTTTGGAAGTAGTCCAAACATCAGTTGGATAGGAGGACCACCCGATCAGCCAACAGGCGAGATGACCAATTTAAAGGTTGAACCGATCTACCCATATTGGCAAGTACATATCTACATCAACCACATGTTTATACATGTGATGTGATGATTGTCCTAGGTGGTAGTAATTCCTTGTGGCTCAAAGGAATTACAAGTAGACACGACCATAACTCTAAGGCCCATGAACTTGCTTAAAGAATTTAATAATCTTAATTTCCATAATTGAGTTCTTATAATCTTAATATAAAATTGTGATATGCTTAGGTATCATGTGAAAAACTTATGTTTCAAATTTGCTCCAATTTTGACATTGTTTGAGCAAGTTATGCAATTTTATGTACATTTTGGACCTTTCTACAATTTACCAAATTGAGAGACTCTTATTGCAATTGTTCACATGAAGTATGTTCCTTAGATTCTCTCTCATCATTCTTGATCTTTTTGAGCCTTGGAGTACTTATTTGAACCTTGGTTTGGAGGTGTTTTCCTCATGGGTATTTTAGGGTTTACCCCTTAATGGATGAACTACCTTTGGTAGCTATCAACTAATGAATTATTTGATTTGCTTGGAAATTCGACAAAGGAAAGCTAATAAGGACTATATGGATTGGTGGGGGATCTGCTTGTCTGTGTGTTTGTATATTCTTAATAGTTTAAGTCCATGGACACTTAGAAAGTTACAAGAACTTCAACTTTTTCTTTTTCTTTCTCTTTTTCTTTTTCTTTATCTTAAAGTTTTATATACCTACCCCTAAGCACCCAAACGAACCATTTTCCCTCCACCACTTCCCTCCTTCTATGAACCTTTTTCTCCCTCTATGTTTCTATGATTTTCCTGTCCAATGCAGAAGAAAGTGGGGATCTTCTTGGAAAAATCATTTAGGGTTGCAATTGTCTTCCTTTAGGAGTTTCTAAAGCACCTTCCTAGTGATCTTGACCTAAAAGGTTCCCTTATTTCCACCATTTATTTCTATGTTGTTCTTCCTCCTATACTTCTCTAGGTTGGAACCTTGTTTTTCTATGGTGGAAGTGTTGGGTTTTAGGGGAGGCAAAGAAGGCAGCTTAAACAAAAATTTTCTTCTCCCAAACCCTGAAATAAAGGAAACGCGTCAATGTCTACACAATAGGAAGGATGGTTTGTAAAGGCGTACCTTGTCCCGAGGCTTGCTCAGCAATGTTACCTCACATCTTGCGTGGTCTTCACCTCCAGTCTTGGATGGTTTCTGTGCATCTCCTAGTCTCACCGGGACGGTTGGGATTGATAGCTATCCTTCGAGCGGTAGAAGTCTCCCACCTCTGCCGTCGTCCACACAAACTGCCTACAACTCTGATTGCCTTGTCACACAAGGCACCGAAAGGAGTCATACCCTCATATCAGTGTACTAGTCACCGACACACTCTCCTACCACCATTTGCTTTTTTGCAGTTGTCTTTCCCTTGTTGTGCCTCCCTAATCAGGTAGCATTTGCTCAGGCTCTCTCAGTTACCAAAACCAGAGAGAACGACAACTTTGTAGAGCAACTGGTGTTCTGAGTTGTACCTTGAGAAGCCCCCAATACCCCTATATATATAGGAGGGTCATGGGACAAGTTTCTCTACCACGGGCAATGCGGGATTAAAGTAGGAGTAGAAGAGTTTGAGATTTTCCACAAAACAAACAATGATGTCAGCTGAACCGATCGTTTCAAGCATGAATCGATCGGTTGGGGACCTAAGCCGATCGGTTCACACCTGAACTGATTGGTTGGGGAACCTGAGCTGATCGGTTCACTTCTGAAATGATCGGTTCACTGCCCTGGTCAATTCCCAATTGACTTTTCCTCTTTTGTTTCCAATTGATCCAAATATCAATCCTTGTTCCAATCAAATTGGACAAGTGAAACGTCTCACCAACCTGACTTTCCCAACTTTCTCATTTGGACTAGTTGAGCCGATCAGTTGAACCCTTGAACCGGTCGGTTCATTCTGTCCTGAGCCGATTGGTTCATCATTTGAGCCGATCAGTTGGGAGTGCAGACTGTGCAAAATCAGTCAATTGCAGTTTCAATCAATCTGATACTCTAATCAGTCGGTCGAACACCTTGAACACTATGATATTGAGTTGTCAATTGACTGAGTGTTTAATTGAACTACTAAACTCCTTTAGAAATCAATCTAAACATCGTTTGTGGATAAACTCCTCTTCTAGGTTAAATCCTTTGTGTGTGACCGTACAGGTCCATTTCACATTGGCAGTAAAGTCCATAACACTTATGACTTCACAAGCAAAGAGTGGTGCCTAGTCGCACATCAGTGCTACCCAAGTGAAATAGAAAGTTGGAGAATAACTTTCAATCCTACAATCCGTGAATGGTGTTACAGTGAATGTATAATTCCTTTGTGACTAATGTCCTGAATGAACTCAAGGCATGGTATAGTCATCCTTTCAACGTTCATCCATTTCCTTGATCTCAGAGCAGGCTAGGTGATATGTGTGTGACATCAATATCATATATTGATTCACACATGCATGATCATGCCTTTCTCAATCCTACTCATCAAGTTGCCATGGACATCAAACTCCCTGAGGAGGGACAAATCCCATATCTATCACTCACCCCTCAAAAGACCCATGTGTCAAATCCACCCAATCATAACCTTTATAACAACCCATGTTTCAAGATTGCATTTGATGATGTCAAAGTGTACCCAAAGACATGTGTTGAGTGTAGTTATTTCAGGTCGAAGAATCACACTCACCACCATCACTGTGAGAGCTGACTGTAACTACCAAATCATGGTTCCATGTGTCACTCTCTCAGTGGGTCTGTTCGGTACACTTGTTCTTTAACAAGTACCTATGTGCTTGGTTTGATATCACTATATCATGACTAATGAGATTCTGTCATCAACCAACAAACAATCTAGTCTTTAGTGTTATTTATGTCTATGGTCATTTCCACAATAACAACCGACTAGGGACTAAACAAGAATGTATACTCTTAACATCTGTATGATCTCATCGTTTAGGTCCTTAACCTAAAAGCATACGTCATTGAGTAAAACAATTCTTTAGACATCTATCATGTTACACTATCATCTCAGAAATAGTTAAAACATATAGATCGGAAATTTCCTTTATTATTATTATTCAAATCATTTACAAAGTATCCCATTACAATCATCACATGACTTTCTCAATGGGCATACATACCAACAGACTCCCACTTGCACTTAGAGCCAGTCACCTAGGAACCTCAGTCCTTGTAACCTAGCATGACCATCATGCTTCTGCTGAGAAAGGGCCTTTGTCAGTGGATCAACTATGTTGTCTTCAGTTGGTACTTTGCAAATCTTCACATCTCCTCACTATACCCATTCGAGCAACAGGTGGATGGAATGGGTGTCTCATGGAAGAAATGGAAGAATTATACGGTTTCAACATGCATAAAACAAAAATGCCCTAAATGATGCATTTGCACATGAACATGCCCTAATACCTAAGATTGGGTGGAATGATGCATGCACTAACATCCCGTCTCAAGATGAGATGGATATCTAACTGAGCTACACCATGTACTTACTAATCTGAAAATGTGAATGAGACTATGTTCCTTTCTCCTTCTTATTCTACTTGCTTCTCAATAATTTCTCTTTCTTTTTCATTTTTTTTTCATTTTTTTTCTTATCACTCTTTTTTCTTAATCCCTTATATCCATAATTGACAATGAATTATTTGTTGGGCTTACTTTTTCTGAAAAGCTCCAATATTTGAATTAATGAAGGTATGGAATAGCTAATCACCCTTAGAGAAGAAATAAGTTACATGATGTGCTCTATGCAAAAAAATTATGAATGCAGCTAAATCACACACACCTAAGGATAATGTGCATGTATAACTATTCTAATTTTTTTTCATGTAAAACATATGAAAGTAGTTGCAATTCAAAACCTATCTATATGAGATGCAATAAAAAAGATTAAAATCGTAAAGTACTTCCAATTCTTATGGTGGATTATGAAAAACAATGAGGTGGAAAGATCACAAGACTAATTGACTGAACCTTTGAAAATTATTATGTATCCCTCCTTACTGACTTGTGTAATAGTTAAGAGGTTTCTCTCTCTTACTTCAAATTAGAGTCTCGTTATCATTTGGTCAGTTTAGGCTCACACAACCAAATCCGTCCACTTTTCATGAATCATTAGGAATGTACAATTGTGATTTTCTATTTTAGAGTTGACAAAACCAATCATTTTCTTAAGTTATGTGCTCAAAGTTGAACAACACAAGCTTGCGAACACTCATTTTTTTTTATAATTTTCCCTTAATTCCCATGTACAAGCAAGTGAGATGACACATGACTTAAGACATCCACAATTACACTAGATAGAATGTGGATCTTATAAACAAACTAAGATTACAAGAAATAAATGACAAGAAACAACAAAATAAAATGAAAAATTGAGAAAATGAAAGATAGAGTTGTTCCAACTCCCCCCCCCCTAAGCTTGAATTCGACTATGGCCTCATAGTCAAAAACAATCTTAAAGGTTTGAACAGAGATACCGATTTACTCTGCTGGCGGAGGCGGGTACTGTGGGGCCGTGGGGTCCCAAGATGGGTACTCCCCCTGAAAACTTGGATCAAACTGGGGCATAGGTGGAGGTTGTGGATACCCCCCAAAGTAGTTCTGGCTCCAGTAGTGATCATAAAAGGGCTACTGCTGCATCTCCATCCTATGAAACTGGTCATGAATCTGTTGTTGGTTGCCAAGGAGGAGGAGCTCATTCTCGAAGATCGCCCGCTGATTGTCAAGTAACCAATTCGTAGTAACCTGAATACCGGTATACACTGTAGTGTGATGTTGCTGCGTCTGCTGTATGTCCTGCAGCATAGCATACATTCCCTGTATAGAATAGACATCCTCGCTTGGCTGCGAGGGCGGTGGTGGTGGCAGAGGCTGCAAAGATGAAGACACACCCAGATGCATGCGAGGACGCCTCCTAGGTGCCACTCGTGCCCAAAGAGGAGTGTAGGCCTCCTCTTCCTCTTCAGCCTCGTCATCATTATTGTTGTCATCGTCATTGCCGCCGTCTTCATCAGAGTCAACAATGGCTATGATTGGCCATCGGAAATGTTGAGCACCCTCGATATGGAATACGGGATCGGGAAGCATGCATTCTTGATATGTATGGTTTACATGGCAATGAGCATATGGTAAGCCATCTCGAAGCAAGATAAGATTGGATCGGTGAAGATGATGCAAATTAACCTTGCTTCTGTTGGAGAGAGGAGTAAGCTCCTGGAAATTCAACCCAAGGTAGGAGGCCAGCAGTGTAATGAGTCCTCCAAAGTGAATTGGAGCCTTCCGTGTACTCCGCTTTACAGCCAACACCTGCTGCAGAAAGAATGCTCCCCAGTTGCACTCTTGGCGCTTCAATAGTTTATGCAAGAGAAACAAGTCCGTCTCCTGGAACTTGTTGAGAGCCAGATCACCACGGCCGAATAGGGTGGTGCAGATCATGCGGTGAAGAACCCACACAAATGGATGCTCAAAATCTGTTACCGCCGCATTGTGGTAGCTCACATATTTGTCCGGCGGCACAGTCACAAGCTCGACAAAGATGGCTTCGTAGTCGGTCTGGTTGTCTGGCCGCCGGTAGTCATTTCACCCATGGTTCCAGTTGTAGATCTTGTTGAACTACTTGAGGGTGAGATTATAATCATTGTTTTACTTCCGGAAAGACACACAGCCCTGGATCCACTCGCGGTATGTGGCGATGACATCATTGGGCACGATGCAGACGTCCAACAACGCCATGAATTCAGCCACCAGCTCCTTGTATGTCGGCCAGTCACTGAAGAACGGCTGGCCATCAGCATGGTATTCGATCTCATTAGGCGTCCTGCTCATGTGTCTCGCCTGCCCTTTTAGAACATAGGTGAGATTAGCGTCGAACCGCAAGTTGCGAATCACCTCCCGGTCAACATAGCGGGTCGGCTCAATTTTCCTCTTCATGATCTCCTCGTAGATCTTCTTGACTTATGCGGATGGATGGACAATCTGTGGGCGTGGAATCGACGCAGTCGGTGGTGGCACAAACTCCGGGATGTCCATCGGGTTGGCGCGTGAAGACGATGTACCAACAACATGAACCATGATTGCGGGAGAAGAATAAGAAGTAGAAGAAGGAGGAGCTCGATGAAGATCGGAGAAGGAAATCTCCACTCGATGAAGAATGTGCTCTTGGATGCTCTTCGCCGGGCTCAGATTGCTCTGGAGGACGCACGACACAAGTAGAGGAAGAACTTGTTGAAGGTGTGATGTCATATGATGACAAACCCCTTCTTATATAACTGACGCCGACACTGCTGCGTGCCCGTCGATACCATCGACGTGGGTCGATGGTATCGACATGGGTAGCACAATCCGTACTGCCGCTGGTATCGACGGTCATCGATGGCTAGATTTGTGGAGCCAGGATCGCTGACGTGTCGATACTATCGACAGGTGTCGATGGTATTGACCCATCCCCCAGATCGACTTTCTGGTTGCAGCGATCGCCGTTGATCTCCTCTCGCGGATCGGTGATGTGGATCGTCGATAGTATCGACGCAGGTCGATAGTATCGACTTCCGTTTAGGGCAACACCCTCACGAGGCTTGCCCGCTGCCTTCTGCCTAGGCTTGCCCGCTGCCTTCTGCCTGTAACTGTGTCGATACCATCGACAGGCTCGTCGATGGTATCGACTTCACTGAGACAATTTCTTCTGAATATCTCCAGAGATCTCGATAGTATCGACTGGCATGTCGATACTATCGACTTTGACTTTGCGATCTACCTGTTGGTGTGTCGATACTATCGACGAGGCCTTCGATGGTATCGACGCAGTGCGATTTCTACAGTCGCCAACCTGCACCTCGGTCGATGCCATCGACACAAGGGTCGATGGTATCGACTCTGCCTCAGTCCTGCACAATGAGAAAACGATCACGGTATCTTTTTTACACTAAAAACAAAGTCAAAACAAATCAAACTACAAATGTAAAAGAAACTAAACTAAAGTACCGATGGCTGGGTTGCCTCCCAACAAGCACCCTTAGTTAACATCTTTGGCTAGACGACTTGAATCTTGTCATGCATCCAGAAGTGCAATGAGTTTGACCTCATTCACTTTCCTTGTGTAGTCTTCACCAAAATACAATTTCAACCTTTGTCCATTGACCAAGAATGTGATCTCGCCATCACGCACCAGGATCGTGCCATGTGGTTTGACCTCCTCTACTGTGAATGGTCCACTCTATCGGGATTTTAACTTCCCAGGATGCATCATCAACCTGGAGTTGAATAATAGGACACGATCTCCTTTCTTGAAAACACGCATCTGAATGTGGCGATCATGAATCAACTTTGTGCGCTCCTTGTATATCCAAGAGTTTTCATATGCATTCATTCGCAGCTCATCAAGTTCATTTCGTTCAAGTAACCTCTTCTTTCCCGCTTCATCATAACTCAGGTTTAACTTCCTCAGTGCCCAATGTGCTTTATGCTCTAATTCCACCGGTAAGTGACAGGCCCGACCATAAGCCAACCTAAAAGGCGTGGTGCCTATAGGTGTCTTGTATGCCGTCCTGTATGCCCACAACGCATCTAGTAGTAGGGCACTCCAATTCTTCCTCATGGAAGCCACAATATGCTCAAAGATCTTCTTAATCTCTCGATTGGAGACCTCCACTTTTCCTTCAGTTTGAGGGTGGTACGGGGTACCAATATTGTGTTTGACCCCGTATTTTCTCAATAGTGCCGAGAACTTTTGATTCCGGAAGTGTGTACCCCCATCACTAATGATCATTCGGGGCACACCGAACCTACAGAAAATATATTCCTTAACAAACCTGCACACTACAGTGGAATCATTAGTCCTTGTGGATATTGCCTCTACCCACTTCGACACATAATCAACAGCCAAAAGGATATACAAATTAGAATTTGAGGACGCAAAGGGTCCCATAAAATCTATACCCCATAAGTCAAATACCTTAACCTCTTGGAATACATTAAGGGGCATCTCTTGTCTCTTCGAAATGTTTCCCGCCCTTTGGCAGGAATCACATTGCCTCACAAACTCATAAGCATCCCTAAACAAGGTAGGCCAGTATAGGCCACTTTCCAGTACTTTGGCTGCTGTACGAGAGCTTGCATGGTGTCTGCCCATCGGTAGTGTGTGGCAATGATGCAGAACACTCTCGTATTCCACCTCAGGTACACACCTATGTAAAACACCATCCCTGCATTGCTTCAAGAGAATAGGGTCATCCCAAAAATAATAACGTAAAGAATGGAAAAATTTCTTCTTCTCTTGGTACGTCCAATCATCTGGGATGATTTTGCAAGCAAGATAGTTCACAATATAAGAAAACCACGGATCTTTAGATGTCACTTTCAAAAGTTGTTCATCTGGAAATGTCTCGGTAATGGGTATGTGCAAATCTTTTTCATCTACCCTCTCTAACCTAGACAAATGGTCCACAACCACATTTTCAATCCCCGCCTTGTCTTTGATTTCGATATCAAATTCCTGTAAAAGCAAGATCCACCTAATCAATCTAGGTTTGGCATCTTTTTTCTCCATTAAATACTTAATGGCGGCGTGGTCCATCCATACCATGACTTTCGATCCAACTAGATATTGCCGAAATTTTTCAAAAGCGAAAACAATGGCAATCAATTCTTTCTCGGTAGTTGTGTAATTGAGTTGGGCGTCATTTAAAGTTTTAGATGCATAAAAAATCACAGTGGGTTTATTGTCCGCCCGCTGTCCCAACACAGCCCCGACCGCAAAATCGGATGCGTTACACATTAGTTCAAACGGCTTGGTCCAATCCAGTGTTTGCACAACCGGTGCAGAAATCAATTTTCCTTGAGCACGTTGAACGCATGCAGACATTTTTAATTGAAGTCAAAAACATCATCCTTTTCTAACAGCTCAGATAAAGGTTTGGCGATTTTAGAAAAATCTTTTATAAAATGACGATAGAAACCGGCGTGACCTAAGAAACTCCGCACCCCGTTTACCGAATTTGGTGGGGGCAATTTGGAAATCACTTCGATTTTTACCGAGTCTACCTCCAAATCTTTGCTAGACACTTTATGTCCTAGCACTAACCCTCACTCGCCATCATGTGACATTTTTCCCAATTGAGGACCAAATGTGTGTCCTCACAACGTTGTAAAACCTTATCCAGATTGTAAAGGCACTCATCAAAAGATGCACCATAAACAGAGAAATCATCCATAAAAACCTCTAGACAACGTTCTACCATATCAGAAAAAATGGCGAGCATACAACGCTGAAAGGTCGTCGGTGCATTACATAACCCAAAAGGCATACGGAGGTACACAAACGTTCCATAAGGACAAGTGAAGGTGGACTTCTCTTGGTCCTTAGGATCTATCGAAATCTGAGTGTACCCCGAATAACCATCTAGAAAACAAAAATGTGATCGGCCGGCTAAGCGCCCTAAAATTTGATCAATAAACGAAAGAGTAAAGTGATCCTTTAGCGTAGCGGCATTCATTCGTCGGTAATCTATGCAAACACGCCACCCGGTTACCAAGCGGGTGGTGACAGGTTCATTTAAAAGATTATGGGTAACAGTGATTCCCCCCTTTTTAGGGACAACCTGCGTAGGACTCACCCACGTAGAATCAGAAATAGCATAGATGATACCTGTAGAAAGAAGTTTAATCACCTCCTTCTTAACAACCTCCATCATACTCATATTTAGTCGATGTTGCGGTTGAATCACCGTCTTGGCTCCCTCCTTGAGCCGAATCTTGTACTGGCACAAAGTAGGGGAGATCCCCTTGATATCTGCAACAGACCACCCAAATGCTCCCCGGTGGTTCTTCAGCACTATCAACAACTGGTCCTCCTCCTCAGCATTCAGATAAGCAAATATAATCACAGGCAAATTTTCTTCCTCAGCTAGAAATGCGTACTTGAGGTGCGGTGGCAACGGCTTCAACTCCAATTCTGGCGGGCTGATTAAGGATGATTGAAGCGGTGGTGGGAGTTCGCCTAAATCTTCATAGTACCTCGCATAGAAGCACGGCAACATCTGAATCATCTTGGCACACTCCTTCAGTGATTTACTTCTTATCCAATCATGAGTGATATTGACTAAGCAGGCCTCAAGTGGTAATTCTGGATGTGCATCAAAAATAGAACTTGCTATTGCCTCATCTTCTGTAGAAGGAGGAATGTCCTCCTCCTCATCATTCGGAAAACCTACAGCCTTGCTAAGGGATACCACCTTGGTCTACTCCATGATATCCACAGCCAATCTCCCTTTTTCCACCTTGGTCATCACATGAGCCATATCTAAAAATTGCTTGCCTAGACAAAGTGAGATATTGTGATCAAAATGCTTTACCATGTGGCATTGCTCCTTGGCTTTAGGTGAAGTGGCACTAGAAGGCATGACCATCTCGAATCGATCATCGACTATACCTAAGGTCAAACGACCTCTCCCCATCTCAAGTATCATGTCAGCTGTAGCTTGGAAGGGTCGTCTGAGTAGTAGCTCATTGCCTTGTTCATCTTGCATCTCCATGACGACAAAATCTACTGGAAATACAAATCGATCTACTTTCACTAGCACGTCTTCACCAATACCGTATGGCTTTACCACTGAATTGTCCTCTAACGGGATTGTCATGTTGCTCGATCGTGACTCTTTTAATCCCAGCTTCTTAAATGTAGAGAGGGGCATCAAGTTAATGCTCGCCCCTGAGTCACATAGCGATTCTCCAAACTTAACTTTCCCAATTTAACATGAGATGTTGAAACAGCCCGGATCCTGCCTCTTTGGCGGCAATGTGCCCATGATGAAGGCACTCACCTGCTCCTTAAGCACTACAACCTCCGTGTCTGGGATTTTTCTCTTCTTGGTAATGATGTCTTTTAGAAATTTACCGTAAGAAGGGATTTTCTCAATTTCTTCCAATAATGGGATGTTGACCGAAAGCTTTCTGAAACTGTCTAGAAACTTTTTAAATTGGGCATCCACTTTCCTTGCCTTTGCACTGTTCGGATATGGGACCGGGACAGCCTGTGCCCATTGATGCGGTGGCACATAAGGTGTCCTTTTCTGTGTCTCCTCCTCATCTGAAAGAGGATCATCAGTAGCATCCACTGCTATATCTGCAATTGGTTCTGTGACTAGTATGGGAAACTCCTCAGTGGCCTCACCTTCAATTTCTGCTTGGGGTTTTCTTGGTTCATCGGCTCTGGGGTTTAAAATCTTCTTGCCACTCCTTAGCAAGATGATCTTCGCCTGCTGGTTTCCTCCTGGAATATTAGTGTTACCCGGAAAACCTTGGTGCACCGACTTCTTCAAATTGTCTATCTCTGCTGCCATTTGCGCCATGGACGTCTCTATTGTCCTCATTTGAGCCCCATGGCTCTGCAGTGTCTGCCCGAACTGGTTCATAAACTCCCCTTGTTGCTTTATCTACTGGCCAAAAGTAGTCATTAATTCTTTATTTTGCTTTATCACTTGATTGAGCAACTCCGGGCTCTTATCCTCCGCTACTGGCTGGGGTTTCGCATCTGGATCCTGCAAGAAGTTGTTTGGATCCTTCCAAGAGAACTTCTTATCCTTTCTCCATGAGTAATCATTATTTTTGTAACCTTGCTGCTGCCTCATGAATTTGACTTGTGCCTCATCCTCGGACTCAATATCTTCCTTTACAAGTAGTTTCTTCGCGAGAAGGTCCATCTTCTCATTCAGCTCCTTGATTGCTTTAGAATCCCCTGCTACTCGAACATGCTCAACGGCTTCCTTGTTGCCCCACGATTGCTTCTTGGCCATGTTCTTAAGGATTTCCCAACACCTCGTGTCTGTGTTGTTCAAGAGAAAAGGGGAAACATAGAGAAAAACGTTATTGAGTGATGAAACCCCTGAACGGAGAAGATCCAATCGCTCCTTGGCGTAGAATACGCTTTCTCCCACCTTTCAGTCGTGGAAATCATCTTCTTAAGGATTTCCACGGCAACGGCGCCAAAAACTTGACACGCTTTTTACGTGCGTAGAAATGCAAGTGTACGCGTCAATGTAATATAGGCCTTTGTGAGGCCCGAATCGAACTCAGGGACACGTGAATAATCAGAGACTACTACTAACTACTCGCAATCAGCTAGACCGATTAAAAAGTTGGAGGTTGTTGATAAAATTAAAAGAAAATAAAAGAAAAGAAAACAAAGCAATCGATTAAATGTTTAGTTTAATCAATTCAAGTAGGAATCTTTAGGATTGCGGTTTCACCACGGGTTATCATTGTATGAATTTCTATATAGTCACTCAGATTCATTACTCTATCCGGGTAGTGGCCTGATATCAGAATTGCCCACTGTCGTGGTACAACTCACTACCTATATCTAGGTCGGTTCCACCGTCGTAGAAACCTATACCCTAAACTAGGTGCATTAGAGTCGATCTCACGGTATCCACCATTAACCTTACACCACCTTGTTCAAGAGATTTGTCAATTAATGTGAATTTTGTCTCTTTTCAACCATTAATTCTTCTTTCAAAGTAATTAAGGGCATTAGATTATTATTATGGTGATCAAGCGTAACAATATAGTTGAGACAATGAAATTATACCATGGATTTAAGAGATAAATGATGAGTTACTATGATAAAATTGTCATACAATGATTTCCCGGGCTACTCCTGGTCCTAAAGAATTAGGGGATTAGCCCTGCATGTTCATCTCAAAGAAAAACATGGTAGAGAAAAGGGGAAACATGGAGAAAAACGTGATTGGGTGATGAAACCCCTGAACGGAGAAGATCCAATCGCTCCTTGGCATAGAATATGCATTCTCCCGCCTTTCAGTGGTGGAAATCATCTTCTTCACCATCCGGAACGACTGGGGCATGCTTCTGGGCTCCGTTCTTCTCTCCACACCTTCTCGCGACGTGTGCAAGGGCTAATGACGTGATCGATTTCTCTTGGCCGCCGTCATTAGGTATAATCTCCGAATTAGGTTGCCAAATTACCACATCCGTCGAATTTGGATCAATCTGAAGGAAACATGTATCTGACGGTGTCGATACTATCGACGCGGGTCGATAGTATCGACCCTGCACTGTATCGGCTGGTATTCTTTTCTTTTCTTTGTTGCGACTGATGCCACCTCGATACCATCGACGCGGGTCGATGGTATCAACATTCACAAGCGTCGGTTTTGTCCTTTTACCATTGTTGTAGCTCCACTAGTCGATGGTATCAACTTTTGTGTCGATAGTATCAACTCTCTTTTCTGAAGCAACCTGATGTTATCTCGATACCATCGACTCTCCTGTCGATAGTATCGAGATTTTTCTACTCCCTGCGGCTGGCTACCTGTTGTCCGGTCGATGGTATCAACCACTGTCGATGGTATCGACAACAGCAGATACTTGTTTTTCCTGAAATTTCAACATGAAACCACATAAGCCGAAACAAAACATATTCTTGTGATAATTTATGCTCAAAATACTAAAATAAAGGGAATTTGACATAGAGAAAGATCATAGACAAAAGAAGATGAATTATGCAATATTAACCACCAAAATGACTAATAAATGCATAAAACACAAATAAAACAAGTCTATAAATGCGACTCAAAATCATCGCATAAAAAACCTTCAGGTTGTGTCATTTATACATCCTCATATATATTCCCATTAAGGAATGTGGTTTTAACATCCATTTTCCAAATCTCATAGTCATAGTAAGCCGCAATAGCAAGCATGATCCTAGTGGACTTAATCATGGCAACTAGAGAAAAAGTTTTGTCATAGTCAACACTTTGAACTTGTCAAAAACCCTTTGCAACCAATCTTCCTTTATAAGTTTGCACATTGCCATCCATATCGGTCTTCTTCTTGAAGACCCACTTGCACCCTATGGGTTTTACCCCTTCAGGTGGTTCCACCAAAGTCCATACTTTCTTGGAGTACATGGATTCCATCTCGAATTTCATGGCCTCAAGCCATTTCTCAGAATCTGGTCCCTCCATAGCCTCTAGATAGGTAGTTGGATCATCATCTATGATCAAATCACCGCCTTACTGAGTCACAAGGTATCCAAACCTCTCAGGTTCAAGGTGTGTCCTACTAGATCTACGAGGTCCTTGTGTTACTTAAGGAGATTGAGATTCCACAACACCTTGTGAATCTCTATGTTCCTCTTGTACATCTATTGGTTCAATGTTTTCTTGTTGGGTATGAACCTCTTCAAGCTATTTTCCTCCCACTGCTTCCTTTGGAAATAAATTCCTTTTTTAGGAACATAGCATTCCAGGAAACAAACACTTTGTTGTTAGTTGGGTGGTATAAGTAATATCCCTTGGTTTCCTTAGGATATCCAACAAAATAACATTGATCAGATCTAGGGCCTAGCTTGTCAGGAAACATTTTCTTGACATATGCCTCACATCCCCAAATCCTCATAAAAGACATATTGGGATGCTTCCCAGTCCATATCTCATACGGTATCTTTTGAACCGATTTAGATGGTACTTGGTTAAGTGTAAATGCGGCGGTTTCAAGAGAATGACCCCAGAAGGAAATTGGAAGATCAGCAAAACTCATCATTGAACACACCATATACAATAAAGTGTGATTCCTTCTTTCAGACACACTGTTATGCTACAGTGTTCCAGGCGGAGACCATTGTGATACATTACCGCGGGCTCGCAGAAGGTCCTCCAACTCCTAGCTTAAGTATTTTGCACCTCGATCAGATCGAAGTTCTTTAATACTTTTACCAAGTTGGTTCTGTACTTCATTCATGAAATCCTTGAACCTTTCAAGGGTTTCTGACTTATTTTTCATCAGGTACACATAGCCATACCTATTGAAGTCATCAATGAAGGTAATGAAGTATTGATACCCATTAATGACATTAGTTCTAAAAGGCCCACATACATCAGTATGTATGAGTCCTAATAGATCACTAGCTCTCTCACTTTTACCTTAGAAGGAAGTCTTGGTCATCTTTCCCAACAAATAAGATTCACATGTCTCTATTGATTCATAATCAAAAGAGTCTAGATAACCGTCTTAATGGAGTCTAGAAATGTGATTCTCATTTATGTGCCCTAGACGACAATGCCAAAGATATGTTTTGTTTGAGTTGTTGAGTTTTTTCCTTTTAGTGTTTACATTGTATATACTTGTCTATAGATCTATCAAGTATAGACCATAATACATTGGGGCACTACCATAAAAGATCCCATCTTTTGAAATGGAACACTTTCCATTCTTAATAAGAAATTAAAAACCATCCTTGTCCAAACAAGAGATGAAAATGATATTCCTATTTATGGCAGGTACATAATAGCAGTTCTTCAACTCTAATATTATCCCACTAGGTAGAGTTAACTCATAGGTTCCTACGGCACTGGAGGCAACTCTTGCCCCATTGGCAACACATAGTTCAACCTCGCCTTTCCCCAAAGGCCTACTTCTCTTAAGATCCTTCACATTTGAACAAATGTGAGATCCACATCCAGTATCAAGTACCCATGACAAATAAGTAGTAAAGTTGATCTCTATCACGTATACACCATAAGTAGAGATCTCTATCTCTCGCTTCTTCTTCCATTGTTCCTTCCATCATCTCCATGTTTTGAGCACAGAAGATTCTGACTTTGGTTTGGCGAGAAAACCCTTCTCTCCCTCACCTTTGTCATTAGACTGTGTTCCATTGATCTCCATCAATGAACTATCCTTATTCTTAAGTGTACATATAGTGGATTCAAAGGCTACCAATATATCTGGATTGTGCATAACACTTCTCACAATCCCCAACCAGTTATGGAATTTATTCTCAATTAATTTGCCCATTTTAAAAGATGATTCTTTTGCCATTCTACAAGAGAAAATTGCATTTATCAAAACTCCTTTTGATTTGATTTGATTTGAATAATATTTGACAATAGTTAATTAGGCCTTTAATTAATTACCTCTCCCACTATTTTGTTCAAATTGACATCCCTCACCATCAATTTGGAAGATTGCAGCGCACAATCTTCTAGTGGGCAAGATCCATATTTCATCAAGTCATGAGTCAGCTTTGGCTGACCGCCCACAACTTGACTATTTAGGTAGGCCATCATGCCAATTGCATCATATGCAACTCTTGATGAATGAACATGTGCAACACATTGCCATGAACATTTCGTGCCTCTGGGCTTAGATGCTCTAAGAATCACCAGTTAAGTCTATCCCAAAAGCTGACACGGTAAACATGCACCCTGCTTTGGTAGAACCTACTTGTTCACCCTTCACACTTGCGCGAGATAGATGACGCACCACGCTTTGGCGTAACCTACGCTTGGTCGATCAGGTTTTTCATGTGTGTCACTAATAGAAGGTGTGAAAGATTTAATATTTAGATGAGGGATTTGGTTTTTATAGGTACATATACATATCCAATCACCACTATATAGTATGTATCATATCCATGCTATATCCCACAAAAAAACATGTGAAATGATAAAAACAATGATTATGGCCATCCTAATGTGATTCCTTGAGCCAAGAGGAATCAAGGTCATCTAGGTTCACATTACATGCACCCTGTACAAGATGAACTCTGTGCTTTGCCTTTCTGGGTTTGATCAACTCATCTCCATGATTGATTGGCTCACCATCAGACCGGTCGGTTGGGTGCCACCAGCTGATCGACTGGCGCCTCCAGTCGATCGGTTCACTGGTCATCGTGCATCTCCTTAGGCTGCCACATGCTCATCTCGCTCCTTGAACCGGTCGTCAAAAGGTCTGCCGTTCTTTGACATAATAGGAAATAAAAATCTATCCTATTTTACATTTGAAAAAGGAAACCCCAAGTTACATTTAGGGGGAGCAAAGGTAGGAAAGAAATCTCGAGTTATCTTGAGTTACATTAGGAATAGGAGATAGGGAATCGATGCATAGACCGAGATGTAAGCAACCACATTCAACCAAACACACACATACATAGGGTTTATTGGCCATAACCATGCTATACATCCACTACAAAACTCGTTTAAGGGTGACGCACATCGAGTGATTTTATATTAAATATCATATATGTATATTGGGATTTGTGGATTTAGGATTGGACAAGCATAAAGCCAATTTGATTCGCATCGTATGCAACAAATAATGGCGAAAAACTAAAATTGATCATATCGATAATCCTAAAGTGTAGAGCAGTTGACGTGGCTTTAATACCACTGTTTGGTTTTAGGGGAGGTAGAGAATTCAGCGGAAATAAAAAATTTCTTCTCCCAAACCTAGAATAAAGGAAACGCGTCAACGTCTATACAATAGGAAGGATGGTTTGTAAAGGCATACCTTGTCCTGAGGCTTGCTCGGTGACATTACCTCATGGCTTGTGCGGTCCTCACCTTTGGTCTTGGACAGTGTCTGTGCAGCTCCTGGTCTCACCGGGACTGTTGGGATTGATAGCTATCATCTGAGCGGCAGAAGTCTCCCGCCTCTACAATCATCTACACAGACTGCCTAGAACTCCAATCGCCTTGTCGCACAAGGCACCAGAAGGAGTCATACCCTCCTGTCAACGTACTAGTTACCGACACACTCTCCTACCACCAGTCACTTTTCTGCAGTTGTCTTTCCTTTGTTGTGCCTCCCTAATTGGGTAGCACTTGCTCGGGCTCTCTCGGTTACCAAAAGTAGATAGAATGACAACTTTGCAGAGCAACTGGTGTTCTAAGTTGTACCTTGACAAGCCCCAATACCCCTATATATAGGAGGGTCATGGGACATGGTTCTCTACCCAGGGCAATGCGGGATTAAAGTAGGAGTAGAAGGGTTCGGGATTTTCCACAAAACAACCAACTGCGTCAGCTGAACCGATCGTTTCAAGCATGAACTAATCGGTTGGGGACCTGAGTCGATCGGTTCACACTTGAACCGATCGGTTGGGGCACCTGAGCTGATCGGTTCACTGCCCTGGTCAGTTCCCGATTGACTTTTCCTCTTATTTCCAATTGATCCAAATATCAATCCTTGTTCCAATCAAATTAGACAAGTGAAACGAAAAGAAATTTCTCACCAACCTGACTTTCCCAACTTGCTCGTTTGGACCAATTGAGCCGATCTGTTCAACCCTTGAACCGGTTGGTTCAGTCTGTCCTGAGCTGATCGGTTCATCATATGAGCTGATCGGTTGGGAGTGCAGACTGTGCAAAATCAGTCAATTGCAGTTTCAATCAATCCAATACTCTAATCAATTGATCAAACATCTTGAACACTATGATATTGATCCGTCAATTGATTGAGTGTTTAACTGAACTACTAAACTCCTTTAGTAATCAATCTAAACACCGTTTGTGGATAAACTCCTCTTCCAGGTTAAATCCTTTGTGTGTGACCCTACAAGTCCATTTCATGTTGGCAACACTTATGACTTCACAAGCAAAGAGTGGTGCCTATTCACACATCAATGCTACCCAAGTGAAATAGAAAGTTGGAGAACAACTTTCAATCCAACAATCCGTGAATGGTGTTACAGTGAATGTATAGTTCCTTTGTCACTAATGTCTTGAATGAACTCAAGACATGGTATAGTCATCCTTTCAACGGTCATCCATTTCCTTGATCTCAGAGCAGACTGGGTGAGATGTGTGTGACATCAATATCACATATTTATTTACACATGCATGTGCATGCCTTTCTCAATCCTACTCATCAAGTGGCCATGGACATCAAACTCCCTTAGGAGGGACAAATCCCATATCTATCATTCACCCCTTAAAAGCCCCATGTGCCAAGGCCACCCAATCATCACCTTTATAACAACCCATGTTTCAGGACTGCGTTTGATGATGTCAAAATGTACCCAACGACATGTGTTGAGTGTAGTGATTTCAGGTTGAAGAATCACACTCACCACCATCACTATGAGAGCTGACTATGACTACCAAATCATGGCTCCATATGTCACTCTCACGGTGGGTGTGTCTGGTACACTTGTTCTCTAACAAGTACCTATGTTCTTGGTTTGATATCACTATATCATGACTAATGAGATTCTGTCTTCAACCAACACACAATCTAGTCTTTAGTGTTATTGATGTCTATGGTTATTTCCACAATAACAACCGACTAGGGACTAAACAAGAATGTATACTCTTAACATGTGTATGATCTCATCATTTAGGTCCTTAACCTAAAAGCATACGTCATTGAGTAAAACAATTCTTTAGACATCTATCATGTTACACTGTCATCTCAAAAACAGTTAAAACATATAGATCGGAAATTGCCTTTATTATTATTCAAATCATTTACAAAGTATCCCATTACAATCATCACATGACTTTCTCTATGGGCATACATACCAACAGGAAGTGGCTCTAGAACTAAAGAATCTATTCTTCTTGTTTCTTCTTCTGGGGTTTTGCTTCTTTGTGGAGAGAAGTACCTACTTGGCCAAGTTCAGATCTGAAACTAGGGTTTTCTTGCCTTCCTTGCTCAAGATTCTTACTGTTTTGGATTTTACCTACTCTATAGAGGTTAGTTTTATAACATTCTTCACTTATATTGATTGCGAGAAGATTATTAGTTCATGTTTATGCTTTAATGTGATTAACTTAGCATAGAGAAACCATGCTTGTTTAGAATTACTAATTTTAGTGGTGTTCCCTATTCTGTTATAGTTCTATATGAACTTGTAAACATGTGTACAACCTTTCTAATGTGTAACATGATTTGGGATAGGTTTATAGCAACAACCTATGGTGCTAAGAACAAAACAATCGATGGTTCAAATTGGGGTTTTCAAGCTATTTCCTTCACTACTACATAACAGATGGTGATACCATGCAACAACCAATGATGTTACTATTTTGACAACTGTTGGTCATGATAAAAGGTGTCAAATTATGGTGACAACCTATGGTCACCCCCCTTAGGTCAGGTTTTTACTCAATTAGAAGTTTATTGATCAACCATTAAGTACCCTATTGATGTTATCAATCAATGATGACATTAGCTTAGTATTTGATGCTGATTAATGAATACAATGTTGATCTAACAACCTATGGTGACTTAATGGTCACTAATGATGGTGGATCAGGTCTTCACAACCTACAGTGAGTTAATCATATATTTTTAGCATCAATTAAGCCTTAGACCAATGGTTTCTTGGATCACTTGATGCAATGGTCAGACCTATACTTTAATTGATGATTTTAACATATGAACTAGACCTAATGGTCAAGATCTAATGTTTATTCGTCCAATAAAGTGGAATGATGGCTACTGTAATATGTTGTTCCTAATAATGTGATTTATATGGTTTCCTTTATATGATCAACTTAAGGAGCTTACTTGGTAATAATGGATGGTTTGTTTTAAATGAACAGTTGATTGTGGGTTTTACCCTACTCTCAACAGAGCCCTTATTGTTGTTAATCAAAGGATGTCTAGGTTTAAATGGTGACTTATATAGATCACAACTCAATAACATCATATATGATTCATTCAAGGTGTTTATTTATTTAAAATACCAATGGTTTTACCTATTCCACATCCAACGGTTTTGGGTTAATGCTTGAGGCATGTTAGTTTGGTTTGAGTGATGTTGAAACTGATAGAGGTTTTCCCTTATTTATGTAGTCTCACCTTTTCACTCATATGAATAGATTTGATAATAATCATGTTGTGTTGACATTCAACCCTAATGGGACATAGCTTTATACACCTTAAACCTAATGGAATTCGGTGATGGTGATTAATCATAATCATCCTTCTTTGAATGATTAATAGAATAATGGAGTACTCTCTAATTGTTGTTGAAACCCTAGTATGCTATAACTTGATGGTTACAACTTGACTTATGTGTGGTTTCATACTTGAGGATACTATGTAATGTGATGGTGATGCTCCACCTTATGCATCCATGATCTGATGGGGATGTCGTGAGTTAGGGTTTGGGTATGAGTGTTGATTAGTAACATTAATATAATTTATCTTGTTTACTTAACTCTAATGCAAATAGATAAACATGGGTATTCATGTTAACCATCCTATATGATGTAATTATGGTGAAATAACCACCTTAATATGATCATAACCTTAATGTGTTAGTTGGTGGTTATCATGGCCACATGGTTGATACTTTCTTATGCTAAATGTGTGCATTATGAATATGATGAGGGTTAATCATATCTAGATTCCTTTCATGTTGATGTAATAAAGGAATTTTCTTAATGTTAATATAATCCTGCTATGATTGTTTATGAATATCTCCTAGCTCATTAATGCAAAATGTGATGATCTAGTGTGTTACATGTAAGTGATGTTGTTGAGCCTTGTTATAAGGCATTGAAAGATAATGATGATCTTGCAAGGAATAGTTTGATGGTCTTAATGACCTTTGGGCATGGTTGAGACCTGAATGAGGTGTAATCCCCTTGTGTTGATAAGGGTTGATACCCTGTGATATTTTGAAAAGGATTTATATCTTGTGATAGTATGATGACTATTGTAGTCTCATGAATGGCAAGTGAATAGTACCATGTGATGATGAGATGAGAAATTGTATTTCACAGATTGTATAACTTTTGAAGTTGTGATACTTATATTCTTGCTAGATGTGAATTAGGATTTGTATGTCCATTTGTTTGATGCATCCTTAATTCACCCAATTGATATAATTAATCAAGTGAAACTCTAATCATGTAGTGCCATGTGCCATAGAATCATCTTCAGTGTCAGAACTTGTTGAATGGTGAAATGAGTATTCCTATGGGAAACTCAGAGCGCATACTTTTGAGTATGTGGGGTTGTTGTCATCCTTACAACAAGTGTCTTGGAAGGATGGTTGCAGTCATACCTATCTACTTCTTTTTGAGAATGACTACGGTTGGCTCTCAGTGATGATAACATGATGTGATTAGTGGACAATTGTGGTTGTACCTCATTGACTGGGTTTGAATACCCAGGATGCTAGCATCATAACCTGTACTAAGGTGGGCTAGCTACAAGACTATATATCGTTGTTTTGCAGTTTGACTATATGTCATTGCAGTGCAGACTCGTACTTACCAAGTATGGAGAAGATCTTAGAGTCTGACTCTTCCAAGATCTTATATGGAATTGATTGTGACCAAGTGGTGGTCAGTTGGACTTTGAGTGGTATGACTCAAACTCCCTAGGGTATAATAAAAGATGTAATATAGACACATATCATATCTATTTGGGGTTATACATGACGCTTCACATTGGATGATAACCCATGTTTGTTCTCTTTACATAGAGATGATGTTCAGTACATTAAGAGATAGCAAATATGCTTATGCTATAGAAATACTCATGTTGTAAATGGATACATACAATAGTCATTCCATGTTGATAAAATATACTTCTACTGTTGGCTATGATGATGATGATAGTGACCACATACAATTAATCATGCTTCTATTTCTAACTATGCTTATGCAATTAGCGATGCATATACTGCTAATTATGCTTATGTAGATAGTTGTGCTTATGTTGTTAGCTATACTTATGATGTTGATATGGTCAACTTGTTAGACATGATTATGTTGTCAGCTATGCTTATGATATTAGACATATTCATGATGTTTGATATGCTCATGCTACTAGACTCTTTATACTGTTAAAAGGGATATGTGAATAGTCTGGCTAATGATGATAGTTATTATCTGCTGCTTTATGTATTTTGTCAGTCATTAGTGATGCTGAGCTTATTTGTTATATCTAATTAAACTACTTAATCTATTTAATTACATAAAAATGTTGTAATCAATATTTTTTGGAGAGAGTTATATCTCTCGCTGGGACATGGGTCTCACCATTGTGGTTCACCACATCTTTTTATGTAATTGGCAGTGACAACAACAGAACTATGGAAGAAAAGAGGAACTATAGTAATGAATCTTTGAGAAAGTTGATTAGATGTCTATTGTGTCCTAGAGTCATCACTGTACTCTCAAGTCCAATAGGAAAAGTTTGTATATGGTTTTTCAACCAAATCACACTATTGTTACCATATTAATGCTTATTTGTGTGGCATATATGAATATTATTTTCCCGCTTATATATGTTGTGGCAAAGGCGATAGAATAATTTGTATCAAATTCTTGGTATAGTATTGATACAAGAAAGATGTTTCTAAGCGAGTTTTGATGTTCAAATCAGTTTTGATTTACCCACATTTTTGGGTGTGTGATTAATTAGTGATTGATTGTGGTTTTTGTTTTGAGTAATCTCGTTCAGTGTAACAGGTTCCCACAAGTTGGTATCAGAGCTTTAAGTTCATTGTCCTATAGGGACGCTAGCACTTAAGACTAGGATGATGTCTAAGTTATGAATATGACACAAAAACATTGTGCATACTGCCTAATCTCAATACTTTGGTTCGCTGGCCAGGTATTGATTTATTTAAGGAAAGGTGAGTATGGAACTCATAGATTGTTATCTTTTTGATTGATCTAATCAAGTAGTCATTTTGAAACAATCTAAAGAGTATATTGAATCAAAATTCATGGTGCAGATAACTCAATATTACCTTAAGAGAATATGAGGATTACATCATTATCTATCAAAAATTGAATTTTTAGTAACTAGAAGAGAAAGATATAACACCATGAAATATAAATCTGAATACAAATAAGTAAAAGAGGAGTTCTTAAAGGTGTAATTCAACAACATAATAAAGTAAAATACATATAAGTTTGAGCTTATAAAGTGATTCAAGGTATAAAATCCATATAAAATGGATAGAACTCCTATGATAAGTACAAAATGAGAAGATGAATGGGAACAATGACAAAAAATAAGGTGGAACCTGAGTTAATCTCAGAACAACCTATGTGTGTAAGAAAGTGTTAATGTAAAATCAGCATGGCATGTGAAAGAAATTAAGGGTGATGATCCCTATTTAATGAAGAAAATGTGGAATATAATGATTTGCCTATAGATAAGTGGTTGAAAAACATAATAAAATAAGAGAACATACCCAAGTGTGATAATAGTCATGAAGGAAGGAGTAATGATATATGTTAATCATGATGATTCCTATGCTAATGGCAAGGAACCCAAAATGAAAAAGGTAAAATGATACATAAGAAGTTGTAGCCTGCATAATTAAAATAGAATTGGTTACCTTTTTGCTAGTGACCCTTGGACTATGTTGCGATGATGTGGGAAGTGTGTTTCTCTTTGTGTCTTTTCTTTCTTGGGAACAACTTTCAAGTGGATCAATGCCACTTGGTATGTGTGGATTCACTGCAAACATGATGGTGGATAGCTAATTATAGGATAAGATTGCTTGGACTATGGTTTGAAGATCATAAAGTTTGTGATGAGTTTGCTTTTGAGCCTTCCAATAATTTGGAAGACTCCTCTTATATGTTTTGAAATTTATTATGTTGGTAAAATTAGATTAGATAAGGATGTGAGTTCCTTATAGCACATGAGGTGGATACCAAGGTAATGAATCCTAGTATCCAAGATGTATCAACAGTATGGGAAGTATGTGAAGGTTGGAGATGTTTACTAAATGAACATATCAAGTATTCCTATCACTTAAAGAAAGGGAGAGAGAGTTGATGATGACCTTCTAAATGTTGTTTGGAAGGAAAAACAAAATTGATTCTATAATGTTGTATATGGTTTAGTGATAGTTGGGTAAGGCCACTATCAAGGATAGATGGTTTGTTGATCAATAGAAATGTGATACTGTGTTCTTTTAAGATAAACCTATGATCAAATATCAATCCATAATAGTTAGATTGGATGACATAATTTACATGACCATGATGAGTTTAGGGTTATGTCCTTTAAACTAACCAATGTACAAATAGAATATATGAATAGGAGGAACATAGTGTTTCAGTCATGTCTTACAAGTTATATCAAGCTTTGAATGATGACATCTCATGGTATTTCAGAGATGGTCAGTAACATGGTCAATATATTTGCTAAGCCTTAAGAATGTTTAAGCAACTATACTTATGTGTGACAAGTCTAGCAAGAGTGAGATGGGGTTGATTAAATGTATTTATGGGATCATGATATGTCTTCTAAGTAGGTTGTGTAAATCCTAGTAAGGTGAAGATAGTGTTGTTTTTTCACCCCTAACAAGGTTGACTAGGAATGATGTTTCCTTGTATGGAATGATAGGTGCCAACATCAACATCTCTTTTGATGCTGAAGAAGAACTGACAAGTGTTCAAGTGTGAGTGTATCTAGGAAGAAAAAAAAGAGGATGAATAAATCACCTTTTTTTTATGCTTCAAGGAATGGAATGGGACACATGCCATGACTGGTAAAAAGATAGTAAGTATGACTTTTGAGTAATGTTTTGATATAGTAGATATAATTTTAGGACGATAACTAGAATTTAAAGTTGAACATTACTACTAAAGTTGTACAGGTGACACAACAAGTTCATACATTCCATATTGAGAATGTCTTCTTAGGTGGTGGTTTTTGTGTTGACCCCAGATGAGATATGTATGAATGATGTGACATCACCATGATATGCAAGTAACCATGTTAAGGTAGTAGGATGATGTGTAAAGCAAGTACCCATCTTTGTTTACCTTGGATTTCGGGGGTGAAATCCCTATTAGGGGTTTATAGTTGTAAGGTCCCTAAACTTGATTAAAGAATTGAATAAGCTTAATTACTATAATTGAGTGCTTATAACCCTAATCTAACATTTTTATATTCTTAGGTATCATGTGACAAACTTAAATTTCAAATTTGGTCCAATTTAGACATTGTTCGAGCAAGTTATGCAATTTTATGTACAATTTGTACCTTTCCATAATTTACCCGATTGGGAGGCTTTTATTGCAGTTTGTCACATGAAGTATGTTCCTTAGATGTTCTATCATCATTATTGAGCTTGTTGAGACTTGGATAACTTATTTGAACCTTGGTTTGAAGATATTTTCCTCAAGGTTATTTTAGGGTTTACCCCTTCATGGATGAGCCACCTTTAGTAGCTATCAACTAATGAATTATTTGATTGGCTTGGAAATTCGACAAAGGAAAACTAAGCAGATCTATATGGATGGAGGGGAAGCTTCTTGTGTGTGTGCTTGTATATTCTTAATAGTTTAAGTGCATAGACACTTGAAAAGATACTAGAACTTCAACTTTTTCTTTTTCTTTATCCTAAAGTTTTATATAACTATCCCTAAGCACCCAATCAAAACATTTTCTCTCCACCACTTCCCTCCTTCTACGAACCTCATTATCCCTCTATGCTTCTATAAATTTCCTGTCCAAGGAAGAAGAAAGTAGGGACCTTCTTGGAAGAATCATTTAGGGTTGCAATTGACTTCCTTTAGGGGTTTCTGAAGCTCCTTCCTAGTGATTTTGACCTAAAAGGGTAAGAATTCCCTTATTTCCTCTATTTTTTTCTCTTTTATTCTTCCTCCTATACTTCTGTAGATAAAAACCTTGTTGTTCCATGGTGGAAGTGTCTCTAGAACTCAAGAATCTATTCTTCTTATTTCTTCTTCTAGGGTTTTGCTTCTTTGTGTAGAGAAGTGCCTACTTGGCCAAGTTCAGATCTGAAACTAGGGTTTTCTTAACTTCCTTATTCAAGATTCTTACTGTTTGGGATCTGACCTACTCTAAAGAGATGATTTTTATAACACTCTTCACTTATATTGCTTGTTAGAAGCTTGTTAGTTCATGTTTATGCTTTTAGGTGATGAACTAAGCATAGAGAAGCCATGCTTGTTTAGAATTATGCATTTTTTTGGTGTTCCCTATTTTGTTCTAGTTCTATATGAACTTATAAACATGTGTATGACCTTTAGAAGGTGTAACATGATCTAGGACAGGTTTAAAGCAACAACCTATGTTGCTAATCACAAAACAATTGATGGTTCAAAGTAGGATTTTCAAGGTATTTCCTTTACTAGTACATAACCGATGGTGATACCTAGCAACAACCAATGATGTTTCTATTTTGACAACTGATGGTCGTGATCAAAGGTGTAAAATTATGGTGACAAACTATGGTTGCCCCGTTTAGGTCAGGTTTGGGCTCAATTAGAAGTTTAATGATCAACCATTAAGTACCCTACTGATGTTATCAATCAATGGTGACATTAGCTTAATATTTGATGTTGATTAATGCATATAGGTGTTGATCTAACAACCTATGGTGACTTAATGGTCACTAATGATGGTGGATCAGGTCTCCACAACCTATGGTGAGTTAATCATATAGTTGTAGAATCAATTAAGCCTTAGACCAATGGTTTCTTGGGTCACTTGATGCAATGGTCAAACCTATACTGTAATTGATGGTTTTAACATATGAACTTGACCCAATGGGCAAGATCTAATGTTTATTCCTCCAATAAAGTGGAATGATAGATAATTTAATATGTTTGTCCTAATAATGTGATTTAGATGGTTTCCTTTATATGATCAACTTAAGGAGCTTACTTGTTGATAATGGATGGTTTGTTTTAAATGAACAGTTGATTAAGGGTTGTACCCTACTCTCAACAGAAACCTTATTGTTGTTAATCAAAGGATGTCTAGGGTAAAATGGTGACTTTATATATAACAACTAAATAACATCATAGATGATTCATTCAAGTTGTTTATTTATTTAAACTACCAATGGTTTTACCTATTCCACATCCAACGGTTTTGGGTTAATGCTTAAGGCATGTTGGTATGGTTTGAGTGATGTTGAAATCGATAGTGGTTTGCCCTTATTTATGTAGTCTTACCTTTTCACTCATATGAATAGAATTGATAATAATCATGTTTTGTTGACGTTCAAACCTAATGGGACATAGGTTTATACACCTTAAACCTAATGCAATTTGGTGATGGTGATTAATCATAATCAGCCTTCCTTGAATGATTAATAGAATAATGGAGTACTCTCTTATTGTTGTTTAAACCCTAGTATCTTATAACCTGATGGTTACACCTTGATTTATGAGTGGGTTCATACTTTATAATACTATGGAATGTGATGGTGATGCTTCACCTTATGCATCCATGATCTAATAGGGATGTCGTGAGTTAGGGTTTGGGTATGAGTGATGATTAGTAAAATTAATATAATTTATCTTGTTAAACCTAAATCTAATGCATATAGATAAATATGAGTATTCATGTTAACCATCTTATATGATGGCATGATGGTGAAATAACCTCCTTAATATGATCATAATCTTAATGTGTTAATTGGTGGTTATCATAGCCACATGGTTGATACTTTCTTATGCTAAACATGTGCATTATGAATATGATGATGGTTAATCATATCTAGATTCCTTGCATGTTGATGTAATAAAGAAATTTTATTAATGTTAATGTAACCCTGCTATGATTGTTTATGAACATCTCCTAGCTCATTAATGCAATAATGTTTTGATCTGCTATGTTACATATACGTGATTTTGTTGAGCCTTGTTATAAGGAATGGAAAAATAATGATGATCTTGCAAGGAATAGTATGATGGTCTTAATGACCTTTGGGCCTGGTTGAGCTCTGAATGAGGTGTAATCCCCATGTGTTAATAAGGGTTGATACCCTGTGATATTTTGAAAAGGGTTTATATCTTGTGATAGTAGGATGACTAGTGTAGTCTCATGAATGGCAAGTGAATAGTACCATGTGATGATGAGATGAGAAATTATGTTTCATACATTTTATAACTTTTGATATTGTGATACTTATATGCTTTCTAGATGTGAATTAGGGTTTGTATGTCCATTTGTTTGATGCAGCCTTAATTCACCCAATTGATATAATTAATTAAGTGAAACTCTAATCATGTATTGCCATGTGCCATATAACCATCTTCAGTGTCAAAACTTGTTGAATGGTGAAAGGAGTATTCCTAAGGGAAACTTGGAGCATATACTGTTGAGTATGCGGGGTGCTTGTCATCCTGACACCAAGTATTTTAGGAGGATGGTTGTTGTCATACGTAGCCCGCTTATTTTTTAGAACAACTACGGTCGGGTCTTAGTGATTATAACATGTTGTGATTAGAGGACAACTGTGGTTGTACCTCAGTGATTGGTTTTGAATACCCAAGATTCTAGTGTCGTGACTTGTACCAAGGTGGGCTAGTTACATGACTATATGTCATTGTTTTGCAGTTTGACTATATTTTACTGTTGTGCAGACCAGTACTGACCGAGTATGGAGAAGATCTTGGAGTCTGACTATTCCTAGATCTTATATGGAACTGATTGAGACCAAGCGCTGGTCAGTAGGACTATGAGTGGTATGATTCAAACTCGCCAGGGCATAATAAAAGATGTAATACAGTAGTATAGCATATCTGTTTAGGGTTATACACAATGCTTTACATTGGATGATAACCCCTATTTGTTCTCTTTACATAGAGATGATGTTTTGTACATTAAGAGATAGTAGATATGATTATTATGTCGAAATACTCATGTTGTAAATGGGTACATACAATAGTCATTCTATGTTGATAAATATACCCCTACTGCTGGCTATGCTGATGATGATAGTTATCACATACAGTGAATCATGCTTAATTTGCTAACTATGCTTCTATAATTAGTGATGTCTATATTGCTAATTATGCTTATGTAGATAGTTGTGTTTATGTTGTTAGCTCTACTTATGATGTTGATATGTTCAACTTGTTAGACATGTTGGCATTGTCAGTGATGCTTATGATATCATACTTATTCATGATGTTTGAGATGCTCATGCTACTAGACTCCATCTATTATTAATAGGGATATGAGAATAGTCTGGCTAATGATGATAGTTATTATTTGCTTCTTTATGTATTTTGTTAATCATCAGTGATGTTGAGCTTATTTGTTATATTTGATTAAACTGCTAAAACTATTTAATTACCTAAAAATGTTGTAATCAATATATGTTGGAGAGAGTTATATCTCTAACTAGGACATGGGTCTCACCCTTGTGGTTCTCCAGATCTTTTTAGGTAATCAGCAGTGACAACAATAGAACCGCGGATGGAAAGAGGACCTACAGAACGAATATTTGAGAAAGTTGATTAGATGTCTCGTGTGTTTTAGAGTAATCCTTGTTCCCTCAGCTCCAGGCAGGAAAAGTTTGTATTTGGTGGTTCAAACAAATCAAACTTTTGTTAGTATATTAATGCTTATTTGAGTGGCATATATGAATATGGTTTTCCTATGTATATATGTTGTGGCTAAAGCGATAGAATAATTTGTATTAAATTCTTGGCATAGTATTGATACAAGAAAGATGTTTGGGCTCTTATGTAAATGTTTCTAAGCGGGTGTTGATGTTGAAATTGGATTTAATTTACCCACATTTTTGGGTATGTGATTAATTAGTGATTGATTGTGTTTTTTGTTTTGAGTAATCTCATTTAGTGTAACGGGTTCTCACAATAACCATCATTTTTTGTTTTATATGGCATGTTTATGTTATGGGATATAGCATGTATATGATATGTATTATATATGTGGTGTTTGGATACAATATATGTATATATATATATATATATATATATATATATATAAAGTCTTATATTCTTTCCAATAGCAATACACATGTTAAACTTGTTCGACCAAGCGTAGGTTATGCCAAATTTTGTTTATCAACACAATGATTTTTTTTTTGTGCCATGGATGTATAGAAAGAGTTTGTACATATGAACATGTTCAAAATGTACCAGATATGTCTTGTTAGCCTTTGAACATAATATGTAGAATCTATTTGTATATGTGAAATACAGATGGCCTATGTTGAAGGCTTGTTTACGAAATACTTTCAATTGAGACATTAAATTGCATTTGTTTTAATTTACCCTATTTTATGAAAAATTGTGGTTAGTGATAATTCCATGATTTATTGTGGTGATGGTTGTCACACTTAGGTACTTGTTAGAGTAAAACATACCGGATAGACCTTCCATGAGAAGTGATATGTGGATCACTGTCATAATCACATATTAATGTGATAGTGGTGATTGTGATTCTTAGACCAAAAGTCACTACATTCATCACATGTTTTTAATGTATTTTAACATCATTCAACCTGACCTTGAATAAGGGTTGCCATAAGGTGATTCTTGGGTACATTATGACACATGGGGATTAATTGTGAGGGATGTTGAAGGGATTTTTCCATCCTATTGGAGTTAATATTATTGCCACTTGATAAGCAAGATTGACAAATGTATGGCCATACTTATGTGAATCATTATGTGATATGGGAGCTCGCATGCATCTCATGAAGTCTGCTCCTAGTCAAGAAACATTGATCGAATGATCAGGAGGATGATGTTTCAATTCCTTGAGTTCAACCTGGGTATCTGAGATAGAGGAATCATTCAATGGTAATAACAATAGTAATAGATATAGGTTGAGGTAGTTCTCCAACTTTCCAATTAGTTGGGTAGTAATTATGTGTTTCTAGACATCGCTCATCGCTTGTGATGTCATAAGTTAGTTATGGATGCTCACTATGAAAGTAACTTGGGACCTATTGGGTCACAAACATACAACACGCCTAGAATAGGAGTTTACTCATGAATAGAGTTTGACTTAATTACTGAAGTGTTAGGTCGTCAATTTAAACAACATTGGCTAATAATTGGCTGATTGGGAATGTGAGTCATCTGACTCAAGTGTTGAGTCAACAAATTCATGTATTGTGATTACTTAAGTGTTTAGGTAATCAATTTAAGAAACATTGGCTGAAAATTGGCTGACTAGAAATGTGATTTAACTGACTCAAGTGTTGATTCAATTGATCTCGATTTGAGCAACTAAGGATTCCAGTTGACTAAATAGAAGATTAGTAAGATTGGATCAAGGATTGTTGCTTATGTCATGTTGTGCATTGATCATTGCACTAAAAGCCAATATGTTTGTAAATAGGAAAGTATTCCAATAGACTGACTGAATGTTTTAATTTATGAATATGGTGTGTGTCGACCACATTAGGTGTTGGCTCCACTAACTTGTGATCTGTAGCAGTCAGAAATTTGTGAAAATATATCTCTTTAACTTCCAGTTGATATGGAAACCCTGACCCTAACCCTCCTATAAATAGAGGGGTATCCATAGGTTTCAGATACACATCTAATGTTCAGAAATGTTGTCCTCTCATAGTTGTAGTAATGTGAGAGCTTGAGTAAATATTATCTGTAAAAGCAAGAGACAAGTAGGGAGGACAAGTCAGTACTAGTACATTGACATCACATGGACAAACTCCTTCCCGTTGGCTCTAGAAAGAACAACTAGGAGTTCCCGGTGGTTCACGAGGACTACTATAGAGGTGTGGAGGTTCTTTCCACCACACTAGTTGTACATCATAAATTGTAGTTCATGGTGCTACACCAGAAATGATGACACCAACAACTATCCACTGAGGAAGAAGCATGTTGCTACAAGGATTGTCGCTCAACTTGCTCCTGGACCAGGTATATGCCTTGCAAATCCTCTTTCCTGAATAGATCATTGTTGTTGCGGTCTACTTGTTTAGGAAATAGGCAGAATTCTTTTTGTCTCTGCTGCCTTATCTACTGCCTGAAATCCCCACAATGATATAAGAGCCATGTCAATTTATGGTGTATTAGGATTTTATCAATATGATCGGGTTTCATTTTATCATTTACTTGTTGTGTACAATGTGAAAACTTAAAATGATTAATGTTCATATCTAATTAAATCCACATACACTACTATATATATATATATATATATATATATATATATATATATATATATATATATATATATATATATATATATATATATATCCAATTGATACACATCACCCTAAAATTTGTTTTGGTGGTGGATGAATGTGTGATTATGGCCAAAACTCCTTTCCACTGGTTGTATGGTTTTATTCATGATGTTATTTGTCTTGCATATTGGACCTCCGACTTTTATCAAAATGTAATATAATGATTCCATCCCTATACTCCCCTCAAATGTAACTTGAGGTTTCACTTTTACAATGTAATAAGTAGGACTAAGATAGTTTTAATATATGTTTTGGTAAGAAGAAGTGTTTGGCACCAGATCATTTGACCAACTAGGAAGTCGATTCGATCGATCAGAGGACCAAGGAGACCAAATGATAGGAGGAGCCACTTGATTTAATGGAGGCCCAACTGATCAACTGGAGGATTTCAGACATTGCTTGTACAAACTTTATTTGCATCCTTTGGATTTGTAAAACCCTTGGGTTGCATCATGTACACATCCTCATGGAAATTTCCATTAAGGATTTAGGTTTTAACATCCATCTTCCAAATCTCATAGTTATATTAATCTACAATGGTAAGCATGATCATGATGAATTTGACCATGGAAACTAGAGAAAAGGTTTTGTCATGGTCAACACCTTGAACTTGTATGAAACTCTATGCAACCAATCTTCCCTTATAAGTTTGTACATTACCATCCATGTCAATCTTTTTATTGAAGACTACCCCTATGGGTGGATCCACCAAGCTCCATACCTTTTTGGTGTGCATGGATTCTATATTAGATCTCAAGGCCGCAAGCAATTTCTCAGACTCTAGTCCCTTTAATAGCTTCTAGGTATGTTGTTCATCAATGACCAATTCATTGCCTCCTTGAGTCACATGATAAACAAATCTCTCAGTTTGTGAGACTTCCTATGTCATATGTACCATAAGAGGAAGGTGATCATCAAGTTTCATGTGTTGGGTCATCATCAAGACTCTCAAGCAGAGTACTACTAGATCTACAAGTTTCATGTGTCATAAGAGGAACATGAAATTCCACAACAATTTATGAGTCTTCCTGTTCCATATGTACCTCTATAGGTTCAATGTTTTCTTATTTCTCTTGAACCCCTTTGAGTTCCACTTTTCTCCCACTGATTCCTTTGGAAATAAATTCCTTTTATAGGAATACGACATTCTTGGAAACAAACACTTTTTTGTAATATTAAGTGTAAAAGTAGTATTTCCTAGTTTCTTTAGAATATCCAACAAAATGACATTTATCTGATTTGGGTCCAAGATTTTTGGGAAACTAGTTTCTCTCTTAAGCTTCACATGCCCAAATTTTCATAAAAGACACATCAAGACATTTTCCATGCCATATCTCGTATGGTGTCTTTTGAACCAATTTAGATGGTGCGTAACTAAGTATAAACATGGCAGCTTCTAAAGCATATCCCTAGAATGAAATCAAAAGATTAGCAAACATCATCATTGCTCACACCATATCTAGTAATGTATGATTCCTTATTTTTTGCTACACCCTTATGTTATGGTGTTCAGGTGTATGCCACTATGATATGATACGGCGGGCTCAAATCAAACTCTTGGTTTAAGTATTCTCCATCTCAATCAGAAGGAAGTGCTTTAATACTTTTACCAAGTTGTTATGTACTTCATTCATGAAATACTTAAACTTTTAAGGGTTTATGACTTGTGTTTCATCAAGTACACATAGACAAACCTACAGAGATCATCAATGAAGATAACGACGTATAAGTAACCACCTCTAGAATTTGTTCTAAAAGGTCCTCATACATCAATATGTATAAGTCCTAATAGATCTCTTGCTCTCTCACTATGATTAGTGAAAGGAGTGTTTATCATCTTGCCCGATAAATATGATTCACATGTCTCTATTGATTCAAAATCAAAAGAGTCTAGACAACCATCTTTATTGATCTAGAGATGTGTGTTTAATTAATGTGCCCTAGACAAAAATGCCAAATGTATGCTTTATTTGGATTACCATGTTTTAGTATTTTAATATTAAGATGATAAATATGTGTCTCTAGATCTAGCAAATAAAGACCAAAAGACATTGGGGCACTTCCATAAAAGATCTCATCTTTAGAAATAGAACATCGACCATTCTGAATGTTAAATTTGAATCGATTCTTGTCCATACAAGATACTAAATGATGTTTCTATGAATGGAAGGTACAAAATAGCAGTTATGAAACTCTACTACAAGCCCAATAGGAAGAGATAAATGATAGGTTCCAACTACTGTGACAACAACTCTTGCTCCGTTTGCAACACACAGTTCAACCTCGCCCTTTTTTTAAGGTTTACTTCATTTCAGATTCTACATATTTGACATACGTTAGATCCACATCTGATATCTAGTACATGAGATGAAGAAGTAGACATATTCATCGCAATAACATATATATCTGAAGTGGATATCTCTATCCCCTGCTTCTTCTTCTGCAATTCCTCCAGATAAAGAGGGTAGTTTCTTTTCCAGTGTCCACCCTGGTAATAGTGGTGGTAATTTCCTTCCTTGTTCACCCACCTTAGCTTTCAATTTAGAAGACTTGGGTTTTAGTCTCGCATTAGAGCTCTTCTTAGATTTACCTTTTCCCTTGGACTTCCCTTTTCCTTTTCTGATCATCATCACATATTTGTGTTTGTACTTTTGCATCTATGCTTTTCAGTTGTTCTCAACATGCCAAGTAATTCTAAAAATGGTCTGTACAAATCATTCATGTTGTATTTCATGACAAACTTGTTGCATGATTCCAAAAGTACTAGAAAATCACATGTGTTGCCAACTCTTGGCCCAAGGGAAATCCCAGTCTAGCAAGTTTCTCCACATACCCAATCAACTTGAGCACATGGGGACCTACTAGATCTCCTTTTGCCATATTATACTTGAGCAACGCCTAAGAGACATCATATCTTTCTTGTCTTTCTTGATCTTGTTACATGTTCTTAAGATGAGTTGCCAACTGAATATCATCCATATTCTCATGGTATATATGCAACTCATAGTTCATTCATCATAGCATCAAACATCTACAACATCTTCAAAGTGCTTCTGGTAAGAATCCCTGACATCCTTAGGCACAATGTGAGTAGGTTCATCCGGCTCGAGTGTATCCATGACATAAAGCTTGCACTCTTGTATGAGAATGATTGTCAATGTCATGAACTAGTCATGGAATTTATTCTCATTTAACTTGTCCTTCGCAAGGACCGATCACAACATATATGTGTTGTTGTTTGCCATTAATTTCTATAGTAGATATTTGTATTTTGTCAAAACTCTTTTGATTTGCTTTGATTAGAAGAATATTTGATGACATTAATTAGTCCTTTAATTAATTATTGCTCCCACTATTTTATTCAAATTGATAATCCTCACCATCAAATCAGAAGATTGCAACGTTCAACCTTCTAGTGACTCAAGATCCATATTTCATCAAAGTCATGAGTCAACTAGGTCTGATCTCCCACAACATTACTAATTAGGTAGGAAACACTTGACAATTGCATCATATGCAACTCTTGATATATGGTATGCAAAACTCTTTGTCTTAATCCATCTCTAAGCTTCTAGGTTCTTAATCCCATTAAGATCATCTAGTTAAGCCTGACTAAAAGCCAACACGGTACAATATGCACCCTACAGAGGCTGACTCACATATCTATCATCACACTTCCACGGGATAGATGGTGCACCATGTTAGGGCATACCCACACTTAGTTGATCAAGATTTTCATCTATGTTACTTATGGAAAGCATCTAAGATTTAATATTTAATTGATGGATTTGTATTTATAAATGCATATGCATATCCAATCACCACATACTTATTACATATCATACTATTTACACAAACAAAAGATGAAATTATAGAATAAATGTGACAGTTATGATCATACTAATAAAATATTGGGAACAATAAAGAACAACAACCACCTAAGGTCCACATAATATTCAACATATTCTTGTAGAAAATCTATGTTGGAATCATCCCGGTCGGTTGAATGAACCCTTCAGTCGGTCGATTGGCCTTCTTTAAAGGTCAATCTATTGATTGAAATAAGCATCTCAGAGCCAGAATCTTTTATTTAATGGGAGTGTAGTTGTATTCCTCATATTGTATGTAGATGAAATATTATTGATGAGGAATCACATCCCTACTTTATAGATGGTAAAGACCTAGATAGGAAGTACCTTTTCTATGAAGTACTGATAACATCACATTTGTGCACTTTTTACACATGTTTTATTCCTATTTTAGCATCCATTTTTATGGAGGTTTCTATTTATTTGGATATCTTTGGATGACATTTGGATTTGATGCCCCTTCCCACTCCATGTCACGGCTACGACAGTAGCCCAAGGATGTCTCACCCGAGATCGAACCCAGGGTCAACAAGGTCTAGTCATGACCGCAACACTAGTGGCGACCAAGATGCCAAAGTCAAGATATACATTGCGACCGAGGTTGAAGAAGAAGCTGCAGCATGAATCATGACTGAGGATGTGTCATGATAGCGGCACCTGTTTCAACCTCTGCTAAAGGCGCAATCATGATAACCTCCTCAGTGTGACCAAGACGCTTTCCATAGAAGGTTGTGACCGCGACAATGGCCGCGATTGAGAATACATGTCGCGGTCGAGACTCGCGACCATGACAGAAGGTTAAGTCAGTGGACCGCACCTATAAATAGGACATTGACTCCACACACCCGGGATAGGAGACCATCAAGAGCAATGGAGTGCTGCCCAACTCCAAAGCCATCCCCGTTCAACTCCATTGGTCTTGGATCTCTGAAGATGAAAGTTAGAAGAGAGAGAAGATTTGCCATCCCCTTCTTTGATAGAATAAATTATCATCTTCCACGCTCGTACCAAATCTAGATCTAAAGAAGTGTTGTTGGTGTGTATCACCTTCTCCCTTCTCTAGATCTATTATCTTCCTCACGTTATATCTCCCCCCTCTTTATTAGTCTCGATATATCTAAACCTTTGTAATGTTGTTATGATGCCAGTTAACGTGTGTGGATAAGTAATAAACTTGGGTTATGGAGTAGCCACTAAAGCTCTCCCAACATGTATATGCCTACATTCTTTCATATATATATATATATATCTGTGTGTGTGTGTTATATCCTTAGCGACAGTTATCTCCATACTCTAGTTCTTCAATTCTTCACATGCATGCTTAGGTACTATCTTGTGATGTTTAATTTTAGCTGCCTCAAAAGAGTCCTACTAACCTTATCTAAGTGTTATGGAGTAGTACGAATGCATGGAAATGTTGGAATGCTAAAGCTAAAGGTCATATGAATTTCTTTATAATTGTTTGTTTGTCTTCTCGAGAGAGAGATGAACTTATAATCTAGACCTATCCTAAGCTCAAGAGAGGAGGGTATAGACATATATGGTGATTTCTTGTAATCTTTCTAAGGGCATAAAAGAGGGTGTGAGTATTGCATGTAGGTGAGAGGTCTTAGTTGGTGAAACCCAATCCAAGTTCCATTCCATATTTAGGTTACATCTTCCTTGTTTGACTTTATTATCTTATTTTATTTTCTTACTTTTGCTTCTTATCACTTTGTTTGGAGTAGCATCATTCCTTAGGGAACACCATCTTGATCTACTTTTTCATTTGGTGTATCTGAGTCTAAGAATCTATGTACTTATCACTTATCAACCTTGTCCCTCTGGTTTTACTACGATCTACTACATCGGACCCCGTATAATAGTTGTGGGGGCCTGAGTGTTGGGTTATAATTTAAGAGTCTGACTACTCTAGATCTGCTCCAATTGAGACATGTGATTTATTCCGGTCAACTTTTTGGCACCATTATCGGGTACAAGACAAAACATTACTATTAAGAACATGATTCTACTCACTATACACATGTTCCTCAAGCTTAGTCATAAGCCTGACTGCACAAAAACTCTAAATCTACTGCATTTTGATTTCCTAGAATATTTTGTTGTACATGTCCAGTTATTAACTTGATTATGCGATCTATTTAGGTAACCCAAAGGGAAGCAAATTTAATCAACACTTCATCCCCTTTTCATGATGCCATGCTGCCTCATAGAGACAGTAGCCTTACTGGGGAGGATTGGAATGAATGTGTCCAATATATTCATCAACCTCCATAAACTGAAGAGGAAGAGCATCACTCAGATGGTCACCACGATGAGGAAGAGCGACATGAAGAAGTGTGTCACCTTAATGAGAACCGCCATCACCACAACAAAACACACAAAAGGAATCACTATGAATGTGAATGTGATCAAAACTGTGAATGTGAATGCAAATGTGATGACCAAGACAATGAAGGTGAAGATGATGAGCTAGAAAACACTCTTAGAGACCTATTCGCAACTAGGGCCAACAAACTGAGATCCTTGTTCATTATCCCACAATTTAAAGTGGCTAATTTTGAGTTGAAACCCTCTATCATCTCTATGACCCAGAACAAGCCTTTCCAAGGGAATTCGAAGAACGAGAATCCTGGTACCTTCAAAAACATCTACAATGCCATCAAGATGAGGGGAGTTCCTGAAGAAGTTATATATTACAAAGGATTAATTTTCTCTCTTGAAGATAAAGCTCTATCATGGTAACTTAATCTACCTCACCAATCCATAGATGGATGGAGGCCCCTTGTTGACGCTTTCATCACTAAATTCTATCCCACTGAAAGGACTACTCAAAATATGCAAAAGATCACCTCCTTCGTGAAAAAACCTAGAGAGAATCTTCATGAAGCTTGGGATCAATATCAAGAATACCAAAGGGATTGTCCTCACCATAACTACCACACCATATTATTGGTAATAATGTTCTACAATGTGCTAACTCCCATGGAAAGGACTTCACTAAATGATGCCATTGGGAGTGATTTCCTTGGAAAGAAGCTGGACATAACTATGAAGATCATCAACAACATGGATGCATTGCAAGCAGGCATAGAGTATGAAAGAAATGATAGAGGTTCAGCAAAGAAGGATGGCTCTGAAGGAACGTTAGTCAAAGACAAGGCTCTAAAAACCATTAAGGCTCAAATTTAGAAGATTATCACATATATCAAACAACTAAAAGACACTGGAGGCATATGCAAGAAACACATCAAGAATGTCATGAAGTGTGTTACATGTGGCGAAGGAGGTGATGGAGTCGACAATTGTATCTATACACGGCCGTAAGAAAGTGAAGAAGAGACAAAAAATGTCTCTTATGCAAATTTTAAACATCCAAACCATCTAGGATTCAATTATGGCATCACATACGCTGTCGAGAACTCTCATCAACTGAATGGTTCATCTAAACCATATCCAAGATTTGAGAAGAAAAGTGGACCAACTCAAAGGCAGATGCTATTGGTAGTTGTTGTTTAAATATTGATCCAAATTGCGTAAACCACTTGATGTGCTCTCATAGTTCTAGTTTAGATCCTACTGAAAATAAAATGACAGGTCGAAGTCTTGGGTCGGCTGATAGTAGGGCCCGAGGGGTTGCAGGAATGGTTGTTGCAGGAATGGTTGTTGATAATTTGATTGAGGCGGTAGAGGAAAGGCTATGTCAAACCTCTGTCTAAGGTACTTCACATCCTGCTCCAACATATTGAACTGTTTAGTCATCTCTGAAGTCTGTCATGAACTCGTAGAAGCTCCCCGCGTTAGTATTTTGCATGAATTGCCCCTATTGAGGGGGTTGAGTGTAATCTACGATAGGCATCTCTATGTAAGGTCCTCCCTGATACGGTATGTCATAGAAGGTTGCCCCCATTTGTTGTCCATCCTCCTGAGCTTCTGGCACTGGTGGTGCTGAAGTAGAAGCTCTTGCAACTCCGTCCGTATGGTGAATGTTACCATGGGCATCCAATTGAGATACGTCCATGAATGTCATTCGACATGCAAACTTTGCATTAGCAGGCAACAATATTTTGTGCTAGTAGGGACCGAAGATATATAGATAGCCTACGCTGAACTGTTTGACCATTACTGAGCGGATCAAGTGGTCTAAGTCTAACTTGGACCACTCTGTTGTTTCTTGCATAAGTGCCAACTATTCATCTCCAATTCTAAGTTAGCGTGCCATAAGAGTGACAATTCCTACCATTGGCATGAATTGGAATTACTTCTTGAAAGAGTTGTGGATGTGGCAGATAATGAAGTTCCCCACATTCACTTTCTTTCCTACTACCGCACACCACAAAATGTAGAGGTCAGTTGCACTGAGCGCTCCTTGACTATCTTGTTTTTCCAAGATATAGTTTGCAATTACTCGATGCAGATAACGAATTGTTGGGTTGTGGATGTGCAAAGCTTTGGCACCCTTAGTCACATATTTGTGTTCCCTTATAAGCATTTTCCAGGCTTGGACAACATTAAAATCATGGTCCCATGTCTCCAGTCGGCCTATAGACATCTCAGCATAGTCTTGAGCAGAGCGTGACAACCAACTATTGAGTTGGTCTAAGGTAACTTCGTGGGGTTGGATAAGGAGGCAAAAATGTAAGGTAGTGTGTTGGTGATCCTTAGATGTCTCTAGTGTAGCATAAAACTCACAAGTGAATCTATGGTAGGCATTGTATTGTACATACGTGAGGAAATATAGGCCAACGACTGCAAGATATCTGTCGACCTGCTCTCGGATCCCGAGTCTAAGGAGTGTTCCAATATCAACATATCTCGAGCCCACTAGTCTACACTTGTCTCTTATTAGAGTATCAAAGTGTTTCTTTTGCTTCATACTCTTCAATAAAGGAGAGGGGAGTGAGCTTTGGTTGACACCACCATAAGTGACATGGCATCTATTCCCCTTAATAGAATCACATGAGGAAGTCGACCATCACAAGGATGTAAACCATTTTGCTGACCGTCGATGCTAGTCTCATGCAGATGAAGCTCTATGCATAACTTATGGGCTCTCTTGATTGCCCATCGAAGTCTGGAGCTCAGCATTGCAGTGTCATGTCCACAATCTCTCACTGGAGGCTTCCTAGACGGACTCACCACTATAAGTATCCATAGGAGTGTCGGGTGAGTAGATGTAGTCTGCACCAACCTCTTGTGACCCGAACCCTGGAGTATAAAGCATAACTTCATCTTCATATATCAGGTTCGTGGTTTGGGTGGCATGGTGTGGGTATGGGCTCCCATTTTCTGATGGTGACGTGGAGTTTCCTTCCCCTTTCTTTCACATTATAGATTTTTTAAGCCTTTTAAAGCTATTTTTCATTGTGTCCATGGTGACGCTTCTTCTAATGCAGATCTGACTGGCTTGACTGTGGTGAAGGTTGGTGCTATTTCCTCAAGATACTCCAAGCTTGCTCGTGGTATGGACTATGACCTCAGTCAATACCGCAATCGCCGTAGTGAAGACTATGACATCAGTGACTGGACTTGGCACCGTGACCTGTGCGACCACGATCAAGGAGACTGTGACCATGAAATGGACCTTGATACTGCGACTGAGTAGGTTGGTCACCGCGACCGTGGTGTACAAGGTGACCTCGATCTATGGGATTGCGAGTGTGGCCGAAGGGACTGCGATCTAGGAGACCACAGTTGAGGTTACTAGACTTGGTGTAGCCTGAAGCATGCGGTTGGCGGAGTTGTTGGGCCACTACATAAAGATTGTAGTTATGGTCTAGCGGTGGTTGTTGCTGCTGGTGCCGATGTGCTCACTCCTTCCCTATTAGCCTACAACAGAGACAAGGGGAAGTAGGAAAAATGCCAGGGAGCAGCACGGTGGTGGAGGGAACTCTACGGTTAGACGAGGAGACGATGCCTCGACCCAGAGGTATTTATAGGCTAGGCACGCTTCCCCAACCTCGCCTTGGACTGCGTGAGGTCGGGGACAAAGCGACGGTAAAATCAAAAAAAGGCGTCAGAGACCCGGTGAAAAGGGATGAAAAACTCAGTCAAAACAGCAACAGTCGGTCAAAAAGGCGGAGACAGCCCGACATGCTGGTCCGTTAGGCCAAAAAAGCACAACCGGGTCTTGGGTAACCACAGTCGCGGTCTCACTATCCTACAGTCGTGGTTTAACTTAGGAATGACGACGATTGTGTTCTTGGTTTTCAAGCCGCAGTTGCAGTCTAACTAGCATGCCACAATCGCGATCCTTACCTTTAGACCGCATTCACAGTCCCAGCTCTGCCATGTGAGGAAGGATGAGCATGGGAATCCTTTATAGGATAAAGATCCGAATCAAATACCATGGAAGAGAAACAAGGAATGACGATTAACCTCTTAAAATATATGGACCAAAGACAGTTGTTGGGGTGCAATGATGGAAGTGCATGAAAAATTAAAAGAAAACTAGATGATGCAAAATAAACTACATTTCTAGTAGTTAGGGGAAATTTAAATTGGCTTTATTTTGCAAAATTTTAAAACATTAAAGAGAAAATGTGTAGGTAGTAGGGGGTGGTTGTCCTACAACTCCGCACTTGGATCCCAAATCTATAATTTTTAGGTATGAGTTGCCTATATCTCACTGCTCAGGCTCACCATGTAGTGGCAGAGTGTGCGGAGAGGTGAACCCTTCTGATTCTGGAAGAGAGGGATAAAATCTGGTGACTCAGTGAAGTCATCCCTGTGTCATGATTTACTTGAACTACACTGGGATGAATTCTTCGGCAACTCATCTTCAAGGTAGATTCCAAAATATGAATCTGAACAGGAAGTTCCTTGGATTTCATCATAGGACGAAATGGAGAGGGGGGTTTGAGTGTCTTTTGGAGGACTCATCTCTTCCCTCTCCATCTCTAAGCTTGAGGTTGGATACTCAGATAAATTTTCATTTACATTCTGAGTCATCAAATCATCTTCTAAACAAGAAGTACCCCTAGAAGAATCTGTTTGTCATTCTTCTACCCCAAGCTTATTGCCTTCTTTGGGGTCCAAGGTGTCTTCATGCTCAGCAGCCATGTTGTAGTAGATTTTCCATCCAGCTTCATTGATGTCCACCAAGCCTTTTAAGGGAATGGTGGTAAATTTCAGCTCATGATGTTCCAACTCATCGTCCTCAGTATATTCACTGCATTGAGAGGAATGGTCTTCATCATCTTCATCGAACAAATTATTCCAAACCATGGTTGGCGTACTGCTCAAGGCTAAGTGACAAGTGTCAATATGAGAGATATCACTCTGGTCTGGATCAATCCGACTCTAGTTCCTCAAACCAACCTTTTGGATGCGAAGTTGTTTGGCTATTATAGTGAGGATAAGAGTCTTCATCATCGTTATCATAAAACCATTCATGCGTGTGGCTTGTATTTTCCATTGGTTGATCATCTAAGTCATCTGGATAGAATAAAGGGCTTTCACAGGTGGGTTGGTCTTCACAGAAAAATCCCGTTGAATCCAATTGATGGTATGAATCAGATGGTGAGGCATATCCCGCTTCAGACCCAATGGAATGGCCTTGATGTCTAAAGTCTTCATTGTAAGGATGTGGCATTTGCAACTGTGTGGTAACCAAATTGATGAGCTCTTGAAGATTCTTGCCTTATTCAACATCTTTATCATGAAGTTGTTGGACTTGGGCATCCAAGCTTCCGAGACTTGTCAACTCTATCTTGCACTCTTTTTGTACACTCGACGTATCAAACTGGTGTGCTTGGATGAATCCATGCTCAGTAGTTTACAGTAGACTTCTATTACGGTCTACAATCTTTGTGGCTACTTGGAGTTGATGATTCTACCTATCTAGTAGTTGTTGAAGTGGATCGTATCTCCTTGGAGATGAGGGGCTAAGGAGGTGAGTGTGTTGACACTTTCTCTAGCTAACTCTACTTCCTTAACCGGTTCTTGATCCCATGATAGCACAAAAGTCAAAGGCTGACTGACAGTCTTCGTTGTTGGAGTGTCTACATACGACGAAGGTGGAGGAAAATATAGCTCAACGAGTTGTAAGGCATGGCTTTCAATTATTTACCAATAGTCAGAACTGCGAAAAAAATTAGGTGGATAGGTGGACAAGATGACTTGTCTTGTAGAAGCAAGATCTGTGGCTAAAAAAGTATATGAAAAAGTAAAGCTATTCAGTTTATATGGACAAGTATGTTTAAAACTAAAGAAAAACCATGCACATATATATGGACTTAAAAGTGACAAAACAAAATCTTTTAGGCGTGTAAATGTGGAAAATCATGTCCCTGACAACGACGCCAAAAAAGTTGATCATCCTGAATTGCACATCTGGAAAGGAGGCAGATTTAGAAGGAATTGAACCTTTAAATTTATAACCCAAAACCTTCAAAGACCCCCACAACTTTATTACTGGGTCGAAGTAGATATATGGGGTCGAACACAGGGACGTGGTGATGTTTAGGATGTTTTTTATTTTGTTCTTAATTCAGATAAGCCAAGACGGTAGTTGAAGAAAGTTTGGGCTAGAACTAGTCTAGCAGGTTGTCATGAATTAAAGCAAAACAAGAAAAGAAAATGCAACATAGTCCGTGAGATTTTACTAATCAGAGAGAAGGAGTTCTCAACTATGTAACCACAAGTTGGGCAGTCTATGCACCCGTTCTCGGGCATAGACAACCCTTGAACACCCCAGCAAGAAATCTACATCCAAACCTAGTACACACAATGGTATCTATTCCTATGGGGCCATCCCACTCTCTCTTGCGTAGCGTGACTAAAACCCATCAATGATGTGAAAAATCTCTTGAGAATAACCACCCAACAACCTAGAATATCCTAGGTACCTCTCAGGTCTAGAATATTCTGGGAAGTTAGAAACAAACAACTTTGAACTGTCCTCCTTTCATATTCCAATCCAAACTATCTTCTCTTGCCTATTTCTACAATGAATCTCTCAATATAGGTAGAAATAGCAGTTCAAGCAAGAGAGAGATCAACCAATCTAGCAATCATAACCAAAAATAGGAGATAGAACATAAAACATATTGGATCTGAATTAAACTACTTGCTTAAGATAAAAGTACATAAGCATTCCCAAAATGGGCTACATAGCCAAGAAGGAGCTCAACTAGCCATGGACAAGCATAGTTGGCACCAAACAAAAATGAAAGAATATCATTTGTACAGGAACAAAGGAGAACAATAGAAGAAAGGAGAAGAATAAGAGATTTAGCCCATGGAGGAGAGGTGTCTCTCACTCCCTAGCCTCTGTATAGGCCAGATCTCATCTTTTAGGTCATCCTCCTTGATCTTCTGGACTCCTTGGCCTCCTCTCTCTCTAGATCCACCCCAAACAACAGCTCAGTGGATGTGTGGAGGTGGAAGATGGATGGAAATGGTGGGGAATGGGTGAACGGAGGTGGAAGTGATGATGGATGGAAGCTAACTGAAGAGACGGGTGTAGGACGAGTTCTTTGGCATTCTCAGACCTCTAGAATCTCCCATGGGGCTCTGGGAACCTCACCAGGTTGGAACCACAAGGTTGAAAAACTCCCTAGATATGAACCTTGCTTCAGGTGGAGAGGGGTGGGTATTTATATGCGGGGCCATCATAGTTCTGATCTAGGTCGCGGCCTTAATCACCACATCTGTGGTGGTGATTGTGGGTTGCAGTCCTTACTAGGTCGTCGTCTGTGGTCGAGGTACCCTCCGTGGTCGTGGTTGAGGCTGTGGATTCGCCATGACCGAGGCTCGATCTGTGGTCTAGGTGTAGGCCTCGGTTGTGGTTAGCTCAGAAGTTGTGGTAGTGGCTTGGATCGCGGTCGAGGTGGTTTCCTAGACCGCTATCTTGGTGGAGGTAGATACCACGGTCGTGGTCGAGGCAAGTGTGGATATCGTGATCGCAGTCATGGTGTATCTCGCGGTCACAATCGCGGTCGCGGTGAAGACCTAGCTACTACAAAAACCCATGCGTTGGGGAGAATTCTTTGGAGAATAGTTGTTTGTTCTTTTTTGGTGCCTGCAAGTCCCAAAATTGGCTAGTTCAATCAACTTTATCTATGAAAAGATATAAATTACTAAAAGATAAGGAACATGGGATATTTTGGGCATATTAAGGCTATAGTAACACAAAATCATAGATAAATTCTTAGTATAAATACATAAATTTGGGTGTTATCACATACTCCTCGAATCAAAATGGGAAATCATTGAAAATAAACATCAATAAAGTAAGCTCGTTTATACCTACAACTCCATTTTTTTGACACTCCAAGATGGAGTGAATGATAAGTTTGGGGGAGGAGTTATAAACAGGTATGAGAGGTACAATTTTGTCACTTAACTTTAATTACCACTTGTACTTATTCTTACTTTTACTTCAATAAGTATAGGAAATTTTGAACAATTTTGAACAAACTCTTTCTTTAGTTCCTTGTTTTAAACTTTTTCCTTTGTGATTCAACTTCACCTTTTCTTATCCCTATTTGTCCCCTTGATATCTTTTAGCATAATCATTGATAGAATGGACCGAATGAGCTACTAATTCATGTAAAAAGAGAAGGACACAACAATACAATTTTACTCCATTCTTACAGCAAAATGTTGTGTAAAGGCAGAAGAACACCCCAGAGTCTATGGAACCCATGAAAATAAGGAGGACTTTACCAGCCTTACTTATGATCTGTCTTCCTAGCCTAAAATTTCTAGCTAGAAAGCCTACACCTCCCACAAGAAGGAAACAACTACCCCTTCCAGTTTTAATTATCCCCGCTTTGGGATGAAACGAAGCTTGGCCGCCTAGAAATCCTACCAACCCCTTTCCCAAGCTTGAGACCATATTGAAAAGCCAAAAAGAAAAAAAATCATGAGAGTTGTGCTTAAAATATGCCAAAGGATTCCACATGGTCAGTGTATTACTACACTCATTAATGCAAATATGGCATGCCCAAAAGTGGAATCTCGAAGTTCCTCCTATCCATTTTATATAGAATTTGATGGACTTATTTTTTATTAAGTGAAGAAGGGACCCCCTATCGGGTCTCACTCTTTACAAAATGGTATCAGAGCCAAAAGCAGTCAGTAGACTAACTATTTGCATATTTTTCTAGTTTGACCCTTAATTAAGTACTCATGCAACCCCTGGCATGTACTTAATGTATCTAAATTTGAATAGTGGAATACCAAATAGGGTTTCCATCCAAATCTAATTTGGTGATTCCACTCGTCAAACCATTATGTGGTCGTGACTTGGATTTTGGGAACCCTAGTCAACCCTACACCCTTTATGGAGAATTAGTTTTCCTACATAGGGGTTGACTCTCATGGTCATTAAACTTAAATCTCCCCACCTTAGGGAAAGATAGTTCAAAAATAAAATATATTTGTTCTTGAACACTGTTATATAGGCTTAGCCCTAATTTTTGACTTAGTCCTTCCCTTGCTGTTTTCAAGCATGCCTAAAATATGTCCACTAGGAGGACTAAGCATGCATGGATGATAAACATAGAACTCCGACATATGTTATAGAAAGGTGGTGATTCCCTTGGTATTGGGTGATGACCTACATTAGTTATGTTGTAGTTAGGCATGCCTTGTTTTCAACATGGAGTATATCCAAACAGAACTATCTAAATTTATATATTTAAGGGTTGGTACCATCTTCATTGTTCTTTTATGCCTCATATATGAGGATCGGTTAATAAAAATTATATGTTTTGGTACATATTCTTAAGTGTTAACCACTCTCATCTCCAATAATGTACTTAGTTTTTCTAGTGATTAAATGAGTAGCTTGACTACATGCATTACCTTATCCTGTCAAGGAACCATGATTTTAAATGTGCTATTACTGCTAACCCCTAAATGTATCCCTAAAACATTGGATAATCGTATGACTCCCCTAGGTTTTGAGATGAGGCAATGGTAATTATGATTAAGAGTGACATGTGAATGTTATATGTCATGTCTTGTTAGGGTTTGTTAGAAGTTGTCCATGCTTACTAGAGACCCTTCTTCCTTGTATGCTCATATAATTAAGGTGTGACCATATGCACATTTGGTGTTTGAAGAACTAGACCCTCTTAGTGAAATCAAATGATGATAGAATAATAGTATATGTGTTGGATTGTGAAGGGTGTCTGACTTGGTTCTAAGATTGATTTTGGTGCCAATTTTGGATTTTTCACCACAAATCTTTATCAGTAAACTAATTTTCATTATTAAATTATATGTAAAAAAAGTTTTCAAATTTTATCAAAGGTTTTTGGAACCCAGTCACCACCACAAGACAGTTTTAGTAGTAGAGAAATTCAATAGTGTACAACCCCTCTTTTGGGATGTTCAACCGTGAAACTATAGGTCGTAGTGTGATGTAGGGAATATAATGTAGAAGTTTAGACATAAATGACCTAGTTGATCTGTCCATGTGCCTCTCTTGCTGGTTAATTAGGATATGTCCTAATCCTTTTTAGGGGTGGAGCATTCACTCTTTATCCTTTAGGAATGTAACTTAACTTAGGTGTCTCAAGCAAATAGTGGTTGTAGTAAGTTATATATGAGTAACATACAGTACTAAGGTCATAGATATGTAACCTAACAATGGTCTATGGGTAAGACTTGCAAACTTGACCACCATGAACATGAGTGACATAATGAATTGTTTTTAAAATTTATATTCCCTTATCTAGATTAGTAAACATAATTTAGATTGCTAAGTGAAAAATAATTCATGATTTTTTTTGGAGTGATGCTAATCATGATAGATGGAAATTGAAATCACAATAAAAATAAATACAATGCTAATAAGATAAAACAAGGCTTTCTGTAACTTACCAAGCTCAACATATTACATGAGAAGACAAATGGAGACTTGACACATGGAGTAATATGATTTAGTCTTAGTGATTTACTATGACCCACTACATTAAGTGTATTATAATCCTTAGATTGGTTTAGAAATACAATCTTCTACACTTGGTTAGTGATGCATGAATTTTTGGGGGAAAATCCTCCCTAAGGAGTGTAGTAATGTAACATATTGAAATCTAGGTTTATGGTTTAAACCAACTTTTTTCTAAAATCCATATGATTACGTTAATATCTAAATATTTTTCCCTAAATTAAGGTAAATCATAATAAGTTGAAGTCTAATAAAACAGTATAGTTAATAGAAAATCATTCTCATATGAGATATCATCATGATATAGATGAATTAAATTAATGATATAATTTGACATATGAATACACTAACTAATAACTTTGGCTTGCCCACTAGAATATCATATGATAAAAAGATAAAACAAATTGATTTAGTAGGATAAAGTGTGTCACATTTATTAATTACAAGTATTTTGTAAAGGTCCATTACATAACTAGTGGAATTTAATATCAAACTTTTTCAGAATACTAAATTGATGCCAAAATTTGATTCCTTGCTTCTTAATTAGTCTATCTAGTAATTTTTAGTTCTATTAGAATCTATTTATTGTCCAAATTAATTAGCAATAGAATGGTTATAACTAATCTAAATTTCACTAATTCCATTAAATGATTTCATTTAATCGCCATTGGTTCATTCTCCCCCAAGATCTGGTCACACAACATCAACCACGACTTCTACCTCTTGCAGCGGCATCCACAATTAAATTGGGTCTCTATTTGTCTATAACAACCCTTCATTATCTAGAATCCACTTAGAATACCAACCCATGTGATGATCCCCCGGTAGATCCTTATTCTTTCTTCTCTTCCTAGGCCCCATCTCTTCTCCTCCTCTTTCTCTTCCTCCTCCTCCTTATTATCCTTCCTTTATGCAACATGATGCTAATCATAGACTTCACCTCTTCCCAACATTCTTCCTGACAAAGAAAACCCACCGCCAACACCATGATCGACTGTGTTCAACCATGTTCTTTTTCCCAAACCTTCTTCATTGATTTCCCTTCATTTCCTTGCCCTATCTGCTAGGTTTGTATCATACATTCTCCTTCTTCCTATGGTCTCTACACTGGCACTAGCGGCTTTCCTGCTGAGGAAACCACTACCAATGTCAAGCTACCTCCACTTGATATCCCAATGATGATCATACATCCTGAGGAGAAAGAGGTGTTTCCTCATCTACAGACATGCATATACAAGTTATGTCAACTCCATGAACTTGTAATGGAGAACTATCACTTGCAAACTGAGAACCATTGGCCACTTTAGGTGCATGAAGGTAACACCACATGTTGTGGTGGTCACCATTTGAGTTGTTGATCACTGATAGACAATGATCATCTCCACCTTTAGCCTAATCATGAATGTCAATGATACAACTTGTACCCAGTTCTTCCTTGCCTCTTCACCCTTGGCCCAGTGCAATGCCCCACCACACTAGTAATTTCATACATGTCACCTCTATTGGTCTCATGACGAGTGGGAGATTCACTGACTATTTAGTGGTCGGCCTTGTGAAATTTTCTCTCAACCTCACATATCCACACCGTCAATGTCTCCCTCCCCATCCGGTCTTCTTTGCTTATTCTGGCCGTCGGGACTCCCTCAACCTATGACCAGCGACCTTGACAGTGATGTTGGTCGCCTTCTATAGTTGGAAGATGAGGTTCAGGTTCCAAGGTCACAATTTGTTATCCACTTCCCCTTCATCCGAAACTGACTCATCTCCTTGTAACCAGATCACCACCACCCTCTTTATACCTCGCATTAGCCTCCTCCATCGTCGTTGTCACCACGTCCACCAACCTCACCTTCTATACTAGAATCACTACCACCTCTAGACCAGAGTTATCCATCACCGCTACCTCCCCATTGTGTGTCCAACAACCTGATGAAACCAGTGCACCTTTACCCATGTTCTGAGATTAGTTGAGCAACCTACTACCCATGGAAACCAACTTACCATCATAGTTTTCCACAACAAAGACAATCATGACCATTGCTGTTGTGGTGTATGATAGATCTAGATCTGACAAATCACACCACCAACTCAACTCCATCTACCTCCCTCTACAATGCTTCTCTTCTCTCTGGTCTCACGACAATCCAACCCCTACTCATGAACCACCATGTCTACAAGTAGAAAGATGAAGAAACAAAGTTGAGAAAGCTACACAGGATCCTCAAAGCCCAACTTGTGTTCTGGAATAGATCCATAGTAGTCATCATTACGTTAGTAGTAGTTCTCCTTTATTGATTTATTTATAAACTTTAGATATTAGTTTTAATCAGTATATATATGATAATGGTGATTGAGTATACCTAGGATAAGGCATATAAACATGGTAATCACTCAAACCAACTAGTGATCTGTACTTTTTTTATAACTTTATCGAAAAGATAAAATTTACAAACATGAGACAAGATGATAATTTAGGGTATTCATGAGACACTACTTATCTATTATAACAACCTATAACATTGATCCATATTCTTAATTTTTACCATGTTTAATATAGAGAAACAAAATCAATTGATTGGAATTATGTAATTTTAGTAAATATGCCTAATGTGGAGCATCTAATCGACCCTAATTTGCAAATGTTAGGCTATGTGTTATACATATTTAGAACAAATTTATGAGAAACATATATTATTCCCACACAAATATATAAGCTAGTGATACTTGGACCAATGTAGCTAAATTTTAATAGTATAATTAAAATAGATATCTAATGAATCATATGTTCACTTTCTAAGATTAAAAATCCTTTTATGTCCTAACGAGATCCTAAATAGGATGGGAACAATCTAAAAATCTATAATAGGAATGCATAAGCATGGTTTCTTTGACTTGACTAACATACATAATGTGTTCCAAGGATGAATACTCCACTTTGGGGACCAGGTTTATTCGTTGAGTTAAAAATTAGATATGATGATAAAGTATGTACATCCTCTATTTTATTTTGGGCATATTTGATAGAAACCTACATTCATTTTAATGAGGAATCTCTTGAAGTCTTGATTCTACTTGAAATTCATTTACTTGGACATTCATATTTTCTTTTCTTGATTCATTATATTCCATGTGGTTGATGAGATACTCTGCTATATGGGTTCTTGGGCCCATCCTATTATGAGTGCCTTTTATGTGAAATTGACTAAAATTCTAGTCTTGCCTCTCTATTCAATTCAAGCTACATGTTTGACTATAATATATATATATAATAGTGGAACTTATGTACAAATATACAAATATAGTGCAATCGTATTCAGCCTAGGGTGTGCATTCCCACCCTTGTTTATTTTTAGGCCATGATCCTATGGTCTTATGGCCCTATTTTAGGTATATTTAGTCTACATTGTTATGCATGCAAAATATTATGGTCTTGTATTGTGATTGTGGTTAACTGTTATGTAAAGACACTTTTATTCTCATTTCTAGAATTTGAAATTAATATGCCTCTTTTCTCTTGATATAATTCTTTGAACTTAACTAATTGAAAATGTCTCCTTTCTTGTGGGAACATCACTTTTTGTAACTTTAACACAATATAAAGACCAAAGTGTTTATTATATGTACATACTTAGTCTTTTGTGACCTATACTTGTTTCCTATTTTATGGGTGATGTTTGCTTCCACCCAGTTAGGTACATTAGAATACAAGAATGTAGGAAGATTGTATACATGGTTTTGGAACTAAGGATAGCTTGGAACGGTGTGTTGCCCTCTGCAACAAGTCTTGCTTGTGATTAGATTTGGTGGATGTATACCTTTTTACCTAGATATACCACCTTTTATGGTGAGTAACAATTGTACATGAATCATTATGTAACATTGTGATAGTTATGTTTCTACTACTTATTAACTATCATGCTTTGTGTTAGCTGTACCACTTGAGAAATAAATGAAATTCCCCCTTTCACTTCATATAGAATTGGATGGACTTAAGTGAAGAGTGGATCCCATATCTTGTATCACTCTTTAAAAAAATGGTATCAGAGCCAAAAGAAGTTGGTAGCTTGACTATTTCAAGTTATTCTAGGCTGAGCTTACCTCTATTAAGTGAAGAGTTGATCCCATATCCGGTATCAATCTTTACAAAATGGTATCAGAGCCAAAAGAAGTTGGTAGATTGACTATTTCAAGTTATTCTAGGTTGACCTTTAATTAATTACTTATGTTACCCTAGACATGTGGTTGATGTATCTAATTTGAAATAGTGGAATACCAAATAGGGTTTCAATCCACATCTAATTTAGTGATTCCACTCCCCAAACCATTATGTGGTCTTGACTGAAATTTTGGGAACCCTAGTTAACCCTACACTCTTTATGGAGAATAAAGTTTTCCTACATAGGGGTTGACTCTCCTGGTCATTAGACTTAAATGTCCCCATCTTAGGGAAATATAGTTTACAACTAAAATATATGTTGGCTTGAACACTCGTATATAGGCTTATCCCTAATTCTTGATTGACTCCTTCCCATGTTGTCTTCAATCATTCCTTGAGTACGTCCAATAGGAGGACTAAGCATGCATGGATGATAAACATAGAACTCATACATAAGTTGTAGAAAGGTGGTTATTACCTTAGTACTGGGTGATGACCTAAATTATTCGTGTTGTAGTTGTACATGCCTTGTTTTCAACATGGAGTATAGCAACATAGATCTGTCTAAATTTATCTATTTAAGGGTTGATACCATCTTCATTGGGCTTGTTTTGCCTCATATATAGGGTTTGGTTAATAAAAACTCATAAGTTTCAGTAAATATCCTTAAGTGTTCATCTCTCTCATCTCCAATAATGTACTTAATTTGTCTAGTTATTGAGATGAATAACTTGACCACATATGTTACCTTATCATGTGCAGGCAATATGATTGCAAACCAACTATTATTTTTAAAACCCTAAATCTCTCCCTATAACATTTGATAATATTATGAATCTCCTTGGTCTTGAGATGAGGTAGTAGTAATTATGATTAAGAGTGACATGGGAATGTTAGACGTCATGTCTTGTTAGGGTTTAATCAAAGTTTACCATGCTTATTAGAGACCCTTCTTCCTTGTATGTGCATATAATGGAGGTGTGACCATATTACCTTTTGGTGTTTGAAGAACTATACCTTGGTGGTGGAATAAAGTGATGATAGAATAATAGTATATGTGTTGGATTGTGGAGGGTGTCTAACTTGGTTCTTGGATCAATTTTTGTGCCACTTTTTTATTTTTCATCGCAAAGATTTATTAGGATTTTCATTAGTAAATTATATGTAAATTTTGTTTGAGATTTTATCAAAAGGTTTTTGGAACCAAGTCACCACCACAATATAGTTTTAGTAGTAGATAAATTCAATAGTGTATAACCCCTCGATTGGCATGATCAACCCTGAAACTATATGCCTTAGTGTGATGTAGGGAATATGATGTAGAAGTTTAGACATAGATAACCAAGTTGATCTATCAATGATGCCAATCTAGATGGTTAATTAGAATATATCTTAATCCTTTTCAGGGGTGGAGCAATTACACTTTATCTTTTAGGAATGTAATTTAACTTAGGTGTCTCAAGTAAATAGTGGTAGTAATAAGTTAAACATGAGTAACATACAATACTAAGGCCATAAATATGCAACATAACCATGGTCTATGGGTAATACTTGCAAATATTACCACCATGAACATTACTGACATAATTGAATACATTCTTACAATTTATATTCCCTTATCTAGAATGGTAAACATAATTAAGGTAGATTTCTAAGTGAAAAAAATCATGATTTTTTTAGAAGTGATGCTAGTCATGATATATGGAGATGGAAATCACATTAATAGTGAATATAATGCTAATAAGATAATACAAGGCTTGGTATAACTTACCAAGATCAGCATCTTAGATGAGAAGACAAATGGAGACTTGACACATGGAGTAACATGATTTAGTCTTAGTGATATACTATGAGCCGCTACATTAAGTGTATTATAAATCTTAGATTCGTTTAGAAATACAATCTAGTACACTTGGCTAGTGATGGATAGATTTCAAGGATGAAATCATCTCTATGGGGCAGAGTGTTGTAACATATTAAAATCTAGGTTTATTTTTTAAACGAACCTTGTTGTAAACTCTGTATGATTATGTTAATATATAAACATTTTCACTAATTTGAGGTAGGTCATGATAACTTGAAGTGTAATAACATAATATAATTAGAAGAAAATCCTTCACATATGAGATATCATGATGACATAGTCGAACTAAATTAATGATATACTTTGACATATGAATACACCAACTAATATCTTTGACTGGCCCTCTAGAATCTCACAGGATAAAAAGATAAAAAACATTGGTTTAGTAGGATAGAGTATGTCACATTTATTAATTAGGAGTGAATACATTTTGTATAGGTCAAATACATAACTAGTGGAATTTAATATAAAACTTTTTCAGAATATAAAACTGATGCAAAAAAATTGAGTCCTAGCTTCTTAATTAGTCTAGCCAGTAATTTTCAATTATATTAGACTCTATTTACTCTCTAAATTAATTATCAATAGAAATGTTATAAATAACCGAAAATTGACTAATATAATTAAATGATTTCATTTAATGTCCATTAGTTTATTCTCCCCTAAGACATGGTCAGGCGACTTGATCCACGACTTCATCCTCTCACCACGGCATCTACAGACAGTGGGTCCTTCTAATTTATTCTTTTCCTCGGCCCCATCTCTTCTCCTTCTCTTTCTCTTCTTCCTCCTCCCTCTTCTTCTCCTTCCTTTCTACAACATGATGATTATCATAGTCTTCACCTCTTCCCAACGTTCTTTCTAATAAAATGAACCCGCCACCAACACCATGATTGGTGGCACTGCAACCATGTTCCTTTTCCCAAGACTTCTTCATTGATTTTCCTTCCCTTACATTACCTATCCTCTAGGTCCACATCATACATTCTCCTTCTTCTTCTGGTCTCTGCACCATCAATAGTGCCTTTTCTTCCAAGGAAACCACTATCAATGTCGAGATACCTTCACTTGATATCACAATGATGATCGTACATCTTGAAGAGGAAGAAGTGCTTCCTCATATAAAAACATGATTGTACCAATTTTGTCAACTCCATGAACTTGCAATGGTGCACCACCACCTACAAACTAAGAACCAACAACTGCTTTGGGTGCACAAAGGTGACACCACCTATTGTGGTGGCAACCATCTGATTTGTTTATCACTGACGGACAACAATCATTGCCACCTTTAGCCTAGTCATGAATGTCTATGACACAACCTCTACCTAGTTCTTCCTCACCTCTTCACCCTTGTCCCAGTGAAACACCCTATCGCACTAGTAATTTCATATGTGTTGCCTCTCTTGGTCTCATGACGAGTGGGAGATTCACTGACTGTGTATTAGTCATCCTTGTGAAGTTTGCTCTCAACCTCAGCTATCTGAACTGTCAATGACGCCCTCCCCTTTCGGTCCTCTTCCTTTCTTATTCTAGTCATCGGGGCTCCCTCGTCCTGTGCCTAGTGGCCCTAGCATTGAAACTGGTCACCTTATGTAGTTGGAAGATGAGGTGTAGGTGCCCAAGTCACATTCCGATATCCACTTCCCCACCAACTGAAATTGACTCATCTCCTCTCAACCAGATCACCACCGCCCGCTTTCTACCTTCAAATAGCTTCCTCCATCATTGTTGCCACCACGTTCACCAGCCTTGCCTTTTTCTTCCACCCTAAAAATGACAACCCAACAAGTTGTCATTGGCCATCATTGATGTACTACTACCAGCCCCAACTCTACACAATACCGCTACCGGTGCCAGTAGCCCAAAGCACAATGGCATTGCTTCCTTCTCAACCTATATTCTATACTAGTAGCGCTACCACCTCTAGACCAAAGTTAGTCATCACCACTACCTCCCCATTGTGCACCCAACAACTTGATGAAACCAATGCACCCTCACCCATGTTCTGAGATTAGCCGAGAAACATGCAATATGTGGCCACCTACTTACCATCATAGTTTCCCACAACAACGACAACCATCACTAATTGTTGCAATGGCTTGTGATAAATCCAGATCTAATAAATCACACCACCAACTCAGTTCCATGTACCTTCCTCTCCAATGCTTTTCTTCCCACTGATCTCATAATGATCCTCCCCCCATACTCTTATACAACCATTGGCACAAGAAGTAAGATGAAGAAATGGAGTTGAGAAATCCGCATGGGATCCTCAACACCCATCCTGAGTTCTGAAATAGATCCATAGCAGTCATCATTAGATCAATAATTATTCACCTCTATTGATTTGGCTTTAGACTTCATATATTATTCTAAACTATATATATATATATATATATGATAATGGTGATCAAGTATACCTAGGATGATGCATATAACCATGGTAAGAACTCAAACCAACTAGTCATCTGTACTTTTTTGGGAACTTCTTCAAACATATAAAATTTACAAACACAAGACAAGGTGATAATTTAGGGTATTCAATAGATACTACTTATCAATTATAACAACCTATATCATTGACCCATATCCTTAATATTTACCAATGTAATAAATAGAAACGAATCAATTGATTAGAATTATATAATTTTAGTAAATATGCCTAATGTGGAGCATATAATTGACCCTAATTTGCTAATCTTAGGCTATGTGTTATATATATTGAGAAACAAAATGAGGGAAACACATATTATTACCAATACAAATATGTAACCTAGTCATACTTAGACTAATGTGACTAAATATGAATAATACATGTAAAATAGATATCTAATGAATCATATTTTCACTTTACAAGATTAAAAATCGTTTTAGGTGCTAAGGAGATCCTGAATAGGATGAGAAAAAACTGAAAATCTATAATAAAAATGCATAAGCATGATTGCTTTGACTTTACTAACATACATATAATTTTACTAGGATGAATACTCCTCTTTGCGGACCGAGTTTATCTATTGAGTTAACCATTCTCTATGATGATCAGGTATGTAAATCCTTTATTTTATTTTGGGCATTAATTGGCTAAAACCTACATTATTTTTAATGAGGCATCTCTTGAAATCTTGATTCTACTTGAAATTCATTTACTTGGACATTCATATTTTATGTTCTTAATTCACTATATTACATGTGGATGATGATCTAATCTTCTATATGGATTACTGGACCACTCTTGTTATGATAGCCTTTTATCTGAGATTGACTAAAATGCTAGTATTGGCTCTCTATTTCATGCATGCAACAGATTTGATAGAATATCTAGAATAGTGGTACTTATGTACAACCATACATATATGAGGGCACGTGTATTCTATCCGGGGTGTGCATTTCCACCCTTTTTTCTTTTTAGGACATGATCCTAAGGTGTTATGGCCCTATTTGAGGTATATTTAGTTGACTTTGTTATGAATGCAAATCACTATGGTTTTATATTGTGATTCTGGTTAACTTTATGGCCAGACACTTTTATTCTAATTTTTGGAATATGAATTTAATATGCCTTGTTGTCTTTATATAATTCTTTGGACTTACCTAACTGTAAATATCCCCCTTCTTGTAGGAACGTCTCTCTTTGGACCTTTAACACAATATAATGCCCAAAGTGTTGATTATATGTACATACTCAGCCTTTGTTGACCTATACTTGATTTCTATGTTTTGGATGATGTTCCCTTCCACCCGAGTGTAGGTACATCAGAAGAGTAGAATGCAAAAAGATTGTATACATGGTATTGGAACTAAGTATAGCTTTGCAATGGTGTGTTGCCCTATGCAACAGGTCTTGCTTGCGATTAGATATGGTAGATGTATATCTTTCTACCTTGTTATACCACCTTTTATGGCGAGGAACAATTGTAAATGACTCATTAAGTAACTTTGTAATAGTTATGTTTTTATTTCTTATTAACTATCATGCTTTGTGTTAGATGTACCATTTGAGAAATAAATGAAATTCTTCATTTTCTTATTATATAGAATTGGATGGACATGTTTCTCTATTAAGTGAAGAGTGGATCCCCTATCGGGTCTCACTTTTTATATGAATCAAGTGTTGAGTCGACTGATTTAAATATCAAGTCAAGCAACTAAAGATTCCAATCGAATGATTGGACAATCAGTAAGACAAGATCAAGGATTGATGCGGACATTTTCTTGTGCATTGATCATTGCATTGAAAGCTAATATACTTGTGAATCAGAAAATAGTCTAATCAGTTGACTAGATGTTCTAGTTGACGTCTAGGATGTTATTTGACTAAAGAAAGTGTTGAGTCAAATGACTCATGATCCACAATAGCAAAAATTCATGAAAATCCATCTCTTCCTCTCCCAATTGATCTAGAAACCTTGTCCCCAACCCTCCTATAAATAGAGGAATAGTCAAGGCTTTCAGAAACACTACTAATGTTAACACATGTTGTCATCTCATAGTTGTGATAATGTGAAAGCCTGATCAAGGCTCACCCATAAAAGGGGAGAAGATAGGGAGAACAAGTTAGCACTAGTACATTGACATCGAAGGAACAAACTCCTTCATATTGTCTCTAGCATGCGTGAGGAGGAGTTCTTAATGGTTCACATTGACTACCACAGAGGTATGGAGGTCTTTGCCACCACGCTAGGAGGACGTCGTTAAGTGCCATTCCTGGTGCTACAGCAGGAGGCCGTCATGACAACTATCTGGGTGTTACTTGAGAAAAAAGTATGTCGATGTAAGGATTGTTACTGGACTTGCACTTGGACCATGTATATGCCTTGCAAACTCACTTTCTTAAATACAAAGGTGTTGATGTGATCTTCTAGTTTGGGATACAGGCATAATTTTTTTCTACTGCCTTACCTTCTTCCCGAAATCCCAAGAATTTTGGCATCTAATTCATTGGGATGTTTTTCTTTTGTAGATATTTCTCCTAGTTTGTATTTTTTACTTGTCATTTATAATGGGTTCAGATTCAATGTCTCAATATGTGCCTTGGTCCTTTGAATTTTCTCATTCTACAATTCATGCTCAATATGTCACAATCGATTCACATGAGAAAATGTTAACTAAGTTGTGTACTTTTGAATGCATCAATTGATTGGAGGGGGGTTTGTCTTAGAAATTTCAATACTCTGTCATCAATGAGTTCATTTTTGAAGTTCAATAATTTAGTAGTCTAATTATATATTCATTGTTTCTAATGCCACGTGGTATCAACATGAAAGATCTTTGATTCAAGTTGTCATTAACAACCTATCACTTGATAGGTTAGTGAAACATTCATAGGCTAGGCATATCAATACCCATTATGATGAAAAGTAAATGTAAAAATAATTCCACATGAAATCACCATTTACATTTTTGCACCACTATGATAAATGAGTGAGTCATTTTCCATTAGATAATTAAATTCACATTATTTTTTTGTGCTTTCTACAAGGTGGTGAGCCCACTAATGAAGAAAAATCTTCATGAGGCTTAGTGAACAAAGGTATGCATTGCATTTTAATAGTAGTTATCATATGTTGCACTTTCTCACCTTTAAAAAGAGAAGAAGAGAGCATTAGATATCTTCTATGTTAGAATGGTTGCCAAATCCGTAGTTCCCATTCATTTTTTGATCTGCATGTGGTATGTTATAAAATTTTTGATTGCTATTTTAGGGCCTTTAGAAGCACTTTCAACATTGGAAAATGCCTACGCTAGTCCTCTTATTCTCCATTATGCTTTTTGTATTTCATTTTATCTATTTTCTTATGAAGTCAGATCAAGCTTTCTGACTTCGAGGGGATTTTTAGCATCACTGTCATGTATTTTATTTTGATGTTATTCTCAACTTTCCATCTACCTTTTATATACTAATCTTGAATTATTTCTCCTTTGAATATTTACTTTTTATTTTTGAAACATCCTTGTTATTTTAAATCTTATGAAGTTTTGACAATGAAAATTATTTTTTGGACTTCCTAACTAAAATTTTGTTGGAACTCCTTTGAAAAATTACATTTTAACATGCTCTAAGCACATAGAAAATATAACTTGCATACAATATGCACTTTCTTCATTAGTTGACTTCTATTATTTGAGAAAAAAATCATAATAACTATGTTCTATTGAATTTTAGATTAATTAAAAGAACATGCCAACATTAAAATTATTTGTTCTATTCATTTTTAGTATTAGTATGGCAACCAAAATGTGATCCACTGGTTCTAAATAAACTTTTTAGTTGTGTTTAAGTTGATACAATCAATTTTATACAATAATCACAAATTCCCTTTCATTTCTATTACTCAATGTCACACTCCTTGATATTTTTTTGCAATGTACAATATATAATTTATATTCAAAGTTATGATCATCATTATTTTTCTTCTAGAATTCCCAAAGCTAATTTTATTTGTAAATATTTATTATTTTAAGCACACTTTAAATATAATTTTTTTTGTATATAGGAAGACAATTTTTTGAGGCAACTTCCCATCAAATTTTATACATAACTATAAGGAAACAACTCAACACAGATGAGCTCCCTATTTTGTCCTATTAATATATCAAATGTGCACAAATATATGTTTCTGATTTTCCCTCTAAATATAAATATGTTCTCAATCCTATCATTTCCTTTTGTACAAAGGACAACATTATTACATGACAATATTCTTTTAAAAATATAACAACTATGTAGAAACTACATGCAAATGCTCACTATACAATCTTAGTCATGTAATAATTGATATGTATTGTTTATAATTAATTGAAACCCCTCTTAGCCTCTTATATGCTCATTCCATAGTCATCAAAATGCAAGGAGTTTGTTATGATATCTAATGTAGGATTGCACGTTTTTAGGGTAACTTTCTATCATATTGTATATAGACCTTTAGTTTGTTTCTCAGCTGCAAACCATGTCATATTTTGTCCTATAAATGGAGACAACATCACCGGATAATTCTTTCCATTCTATTTTATGGTTTACCTTCTAAATATATATATCCATACTAATTGTACGATTTTTTATTACTCATTGAAACCCATCTTAGCATCTTATATTCTTGGTGATCTACTCATGGAGTACTACAAATTGTTTAGGATCTTTCTATTCTATTTCATATTGAACTTAAAAAACTCATCAAATAAAAAACTGTACAATATTTTGTCCAATAAATGAAGCCAACATCAAGAAATACTACAACCAAGTTTTTCTTCTAACTTTAACATATTCTTTAGTTCACAAATACATATCATTATACTATATGATATGTTTGATACCTCTACAATGGATAAAATATTAGACATTAAATTGTGCATGAATTGCATTAATAAAGTTTTAGTGGTCTTCCATGGAAGATGTGTTGCCCATATTCCATTAAAGAAGAAAAGAACTAGTAAATTTAGGAAGACTAAAGACCAAATGACATCTCCCATGTTCTTTAATGTGATAGATCATAAATCTCAATGATGGTGCAATATGTTTTTTTCACCGATTGTTGATGCCAGATGTGGATGATCTGAGATAGAAGTTGCTGAGTGAGGCTCATGGTTTAAAATGTATGATCCACTCTGGCCCCATAAAGATGTACAAAGATCTATAGAGAAGTGTTTGGTGGATAAATATGAAGAATGACATAGCTACTTTCGTTGCGAAGTGTCTGATCTGACAACAAGTAAATAGTTAGCATCAAAGACCTTGTGGACTTTTGCAACCTCTTCAAATACCTAAATGGAAGTGGGAAATTATTAAAATTGATTTTTTGACAGGATTTCCAAAGTCTAGAGGTGGTTACGATATTGTTTGGGTTGTGATTGATTGACTTACTAAGTCTTCTCATTTCTTTCCTTTTAAGACTATATATAAGGTTTCAGGCATGGAACATATTTACATCGACTAGATTGTGCAACTTCTTGGTGTGACAACTTCCATTATGTCAGACAAAGACCCTAAGTTTACTTCTCTCCTGTGAAGGCGGATTCAAGAAGAGATGTGTTTAGATTTACATTTCTATACTTCTTACCATCCCTAGATTGACTTTCAATCTAAAAGGGCAGTCTAGATTATAAAGATCTCTTCCTAGTTTGTGTGATGGATTGGGGAGGGGTTTGGGATAAATATCTCCCTTTAGCTCAGTTTTCTTACAATATAAGTTACCAAGCAAGCACATGTATGCCACCCTTTGAAGCTTTGTATGGAAGACCTCTTCGTTCACCATTACACTGGGATGATGTTGGGGAACATGCTCTAGTTAAGACTAATGATATGCAATTAATGAAGGACAAGATTGTCCTGATAAAGAAGAAAATGAGAGCAGATAAGATTGTCAGAATTTGTATGCAGACAAAAAGAGGATGCATGCGAACTTTCTGGTTGGAGACTATATTTTCTTAAAAATAAAACATATTTGGTCTATTGAACAATCTAAGGTGAAAAGGAAGCTCAATCCTCATTATGTGGGACCCTTTGAAGTTTTAAACAAGATTGGGGAGTGTTCTTATCATTTGGCATTACCACCTTCTTATGATAAGATCCCCAATGTTTTCCAAGAGCCCATACTAAAGAAATATGTGAAGGATCCATCTCATGTGTTATCTATTGAACCCATGAAGATTTGTGGAGACTTGACTTATGAATAATATACAACGAAGATTCTTGACTCCCGAGTGAAGCAATTGAAGCACAAGGAGATTGAATTAGTGTAGGTTTTATATAACTATCAAGGTATAGAGGAAACAACTTGGGAGTTCAGAGAAGAAATGTTACAAACTCACCGTTCCCACTTTGCTTGAGATTTCGAGGACAAAATCCTTTCAGGGTTGGAGAGTTGTAACATACTCGAATTTAGGTAATTATAACCTTTTATTCTTTTTTTAAAATATTTATGTTGAATCCCTCTTATTAGATTGGTGTGTATTAGGATGATAATATTTTTCAAATATTAGAGTTTAATATAGAAATATAAAGATTTAAAGACTTAACACAAGAAATAGGGGATACTCATTAGTTTTGGGATTATTTGTGCAAAATTGTCAAATTAAGATATCTAAGTTTAAAATAAGTCTTCCAAAATTATCCTGAGGGTAGGATTCGTTAAGAGATATTTGCACACAAAATTTGGTTACGAAATAATAAAGGAATGCATTTATATAAAGAAAATACACTTTCCTCCAATTGGGAGTTACACGCATTAAGTTCTTCAAAAGGCAAATTTGTCTATGAAATTGGATTGTTTGGGTCTTTAATATCTTACCCACCAAATTTCACTTTATTTGGAGATTTTTTACTCATCCAAATAAAGAGAGAAAGAAAAAGAAATTAATTTGATATCACTTTATTCGATTTGTGTTTTGGTAAGCGTTAATGTCACACCTGGTCGATTGATGTGCGCGTCTTACCCACTATCAGATCATGATCCAGTGGTCTAGGTGTTGTCACCTACATCTTGCCACATATGGAAACTGGTCCACGTGTACACCTCTATATCGAGTATTTCTCTCACCACACACCACCCTTTGTTGATATTTCTTTGCCAATACATTCGTGACTCAATTCCTCATTGAATCATACCTCATACATAACCTATTATTGTATCTTCTAGAAATACCCAAAAGATTTGGACGTTGTTTCTCATGGCTAGCAGGTAGGAACCATAGAACATGGGTATATATAATGGGGATTGTACTCTCGTGGCCATTCTTTGACCATGCCCAATATGGGTTTCCTTCTCTGACTTACATTGCGACACATGAGCAAAAGGCTCCACTGATCTTCAATCACTAGTGGATGAGAGTTTGAGTAGCTTTATTCTTCATTGCCATACTTCTGAATCGATGAATGGACACCCATTGCATTTTCCCCAACCTGGATCCAAGATGCTTCTTCATATCTTACGGTCATGGTTGGTGCACGAGGAAGGAGATGACTCCCTTGGTATTTTTCCATTTTTTCCCTCGCCTCACTTCTTCTTTTTCTACCCAAGGGTAGTTAGGAACTTTTGCCCTCCATTTTAGTTTTCCGCTTGGTGATGCACCAGATAATTGTTATTTTCACAGGCTATCTATTATGGACTTTTGTGCACTTATTGATCATGTTCATAATAATTTGTGCATTATTTATCATCACTAGCCTATGAAATTCAATTGCATCAAATCAATATGTTTTTAATGTTCCTGATAGATTCATTATTATTTGGGAGCTTCTATTCATTTTTTGTGGAATTTCAGGTGAATCTACAAGAAACTACACAGCTTGGTACTACCGACCTTCCTGTCATTGGTACAAAAACTTTCTCAGAAAGGAACATGTAAAATCGAGATAACTCAGTAGTACTAACCAAGGAAATCGATACTACCGACAACCTCAAAGCAAGGAATGTGAAAATCTCAAAAAATATCAATATTGCCAACCTCAACTCAGTAGTAGATACAATTTCATAGGAGACCACAATTATTGAAGGCGTGGGTAGTACCGACACAACGTGATCAGGCAGATCTGGAAATCATGTTTAATCTGACACTTGGCAATTAATGACTCCTTCAGTCACTTCTATGACTTAGGTGGATTTCGACCAAACCTAGATATCTCATTTTATTCCATTGTATGATATTTGAGAGAAAAGAGAGGACAAAGTGTAGAAAAAAGCCACATTCTAGGATATTTTGGAACCTTAAGTGGATGGATTTGCAGCCTGAGGTTAGCTAATTTGCATGTTCACGTGATGGAGTCATCCACACTATCTTCTTCATAGGTTCTTTTATTTCTCTAATGTTTCCCACATTTTTCTTCTACTCTCTTATGTACTTGATAGTGGAAATTGTTTGGGGATAATCCCCTTGTGCATTGTAATTGACTATTATGCATCAATATATAATTTTCTCTTAATTTCTGGACATAAATGTATGAGAACATCATGAATTATATGTGCTTGATAACCATAGGTAGTTTAATACACCATTAATTTCTTTGATAAAGGGATTAAGGGTTAGAAAACTCATAGATTTATGTATTTTATATCCACATTGATAAAGGGCTTACAAATTTGAAGAGAATAACTCAGAGATTCGGTAATGCACCTAACTAATAACATAATTGCTATGAAAGTGGGATAGGTATTAGGATAGGTAGTGAATTATTCCACGAGAGTGAGTAATTCTTACTACATGTCTCTTTGTCTAGGGGCTAGGAGAGATCATTGTTAATAATATGATATTAATTGTTATGTTAACTGAGGTGAAACTGTAATCCTAAGGAATTCACTTTGCATGTGATCAAAGCCAGTAATCTTAGATTTATTTTATGCATCTTAGATAATTAAACCTTCACTCAAAGTTTTCATCAGTTGTAGTTATTAGTAGTCTCTGGAGAGCATTTCCCTGAGTTCGACATCCGGGCCTCTTTGGGCCTATATTACATTGATACGTACACTTACATTAAATATGTGGTTTGCATGTATCAAGTTCTTGGAACCATTTTTGGAGAAATGGCAATTCCAGCACTACGAGTGTTGTGATCGCCCACTCTAGGCCACCACCTTTATTTTCTTCTTATTCTTTCTAAATTGACTATCAAATATCATTTCTTCAATCATTTATACATGTTCTCACATTGTTCTTAACAATTTCATGTACTAGTGCATGGTGCAGACTAGATCTCATGATTACGGAGAGTCAACTTCACATGGATCTAGTTAGGAGGAGATCTTATGCAAAGGCAGAGAGTATGCTGACTCAGTAGGAGGACAGATTCAAACCCCACAACCAACTACTCTTACACCTCCACCAGAGGAACCTAAACCAACTCAAATGGTAGACACAACAGAAGAACAAACAATTTGGGAGAAGATCAAGGCATCCTCCTCAAAGCTCAGTTAGGGCCAATAAAAGACAAGCCATAAATGTCGGTATCTACAAGATAGATCTTGGGTTGGGGGCATTGGTCAAGACACATGCTTTTCATAGACATAGCACTGAGGACCCGATGACACACATTAGCAATTTTTTTTAAAGATACGATATGGTAAAGATTGATGGAGTGTCAGCGGCAGTGATTAATGTGATACTTTTCCCATTGTCACTGACAGACCATGCTAAGTCTTGGTTCTACAACCTATTACCTGAATCCATTGAGACTTGGGAAGAGATGATAGATGCTTTCTTTGAGCATTACTTTCCACACCAGAAGATGAATGAGTTGGTCAAGAAGATTTACAACTTCAAGTAGCAAGCATAAGAGTCCTATTATAAAGCATGGGAGAGGTTCCATAATTTTTTGACGAAGGTCCCTCATCACAGGATCGATCTTTATGGGTAGGTAAAGATCTTCTATTATAGGCTACATCAGGGAGAAAGGACCACACTTGATTGTGTAGGAACAAGTTTCTTCATCAACAACAATATATTTAGGTGTCATGAAATCATGAAGAACATGGCATGAACCAGTCATGGGGAGAGGAAAGAGAACATCCAATAACCATTAAAAGTGTTGGAGAGACCAATTTGATTACAACTTTGAATGAAAAATTGGACTTGATTGCCAAGAAATTATGTTAAAAGGGTGGAAATTCCTCTGGAGGAGAGGAAAAAGAATGCATGTTTCTATGGTAGAATAATTACAAGGGTAATGACTACTCTTGGATAAATTATCCTAAATTTTCTTGGAAGGAACCCAATAACTTTGAACAGGACCAATCTCAAGCACAACAGGGCAAGCAACACCAAGGCGGTGCACAACAACAAGGCAGGGGTCTCATTAAGATATATTGCATTGAAGACTTCCTAGTCTATTCATGAATTGTATTGTGAGGAAATCGATCACGAAAGTTATTATAGTTGACTTCAAGTTTTCTTTTTTGATCCTTGGTAAATGATGATCGGGAACCCTTGGATTTGATATCCATGGCTCGAATCACACACACAACTAAAGGGGTCGGTTCCCTAATTTTTCTTTTTCTAAATTGACTTAGATCGTGACATTTAATGTATATATCCATTTACTCAATCACTTCAATATTTCAATAAAATTCCATATCTCTCACAGCTTTTATCCTTTCAATCCCAAATTTTGAAGGAAAGTTTTATTTAGCTTATCTATGTGTGAGTGAGATTGGTATACCAAAATACTTAAGTTCAAAATATTTTTCTTAATATCCTAGTCTTCTCCTTTATTTCATTATTTAAGGTATCAATTTTAATCATATTAGCATAAAGGGAATTGCAAAATCAAGGAGCTCAGATCTACAACATAGAGAATCAGATTTCTCAGCTAGAAACAGAGTTGGCCTCCATAAAGAAGCCCATTCAATAGGTAAATCTTGGGAATACAGATATGGCTCATTACCTCCAAGTAATGTTTATCTCTATTATCAAGGAGCCAGAACATCATACTGAGGAGTCACCCAGGTAGCACACTATAGAGCTTGATTGGGTAGATGTGCCAAAAGTTCCATATCCCCACAATCTATATGGAAGACCATGAGGATGCAACATATTAGTAGGGTATGCTCAAGCATGCACCTCAGTTGATATAGGGTCGGTGAAAAGTGATAAGGAGACCGCATCTTCACCGTCTTTATAGGGCAACCAACTTCAAAGTTAACAATAGTTATGTCTCCGCCTACATCTCTAGAAAAGGTTTCTGTGTAGGAAGAATAAGTGATGGTTCTACTCCACATTGGAACAGTCACAGCTAATAAGGAGGCACCCACAAGTCAGAAGAAGTAGTCGCATGTCATTCCACCCACGAGAGACATTCCAAATTCTATCCCAGAATGTTGAAGCAATCTTAGGGGAGGAGAGCCCTAAATTGCCATATGTTCCTCCACACAAGTGTGTAGAGAAGCCACGTGTTCTATTCTTGAATAGTATGAAGCTAAAAATGTGGAAAGACATTTTAAGAAGTTCCTAGACATCTTCCTAAAGCTCCACATCAACATCCCACTTGTGGAGGCAACAGAACAAATTCTTGCATATGGAAGATTCTTGAAGGACATCATCAACAAGAAAATATAGATAAAAGATACATATGTCTTATTTGATGATGAAGTGGTGAGTTCCATAATTTAGGGAAGATTATCGATGAAGAAAAAAGACCTAGGATGTTTCTATATCCCTTGTTCTATAGGAAACCAACATTTCCAATGAGCACAGTGTGACTCTAGGGTGAGCATAAATTTTATGTCTCTGGTAACCTTTTAGAAGTTGGGATTGAAGGAACCAATGCAAACATCTATGACAAACTCATTGTTGGACGGATCTATTGTTAGGTCGTATAGGATATGCGAGGATGCTCTAGAAAAAGCCGAAAAATTCATCTTTCCTATTAATTTTGTGGTCATGTTAATGCATGAGGTGTGAGGGTCTGAGATGATGTTAGGAAGGTCATTCCAAGGTATGACAGACGTGATCACTGCCATTGGTACAGACTATTTGAAACTGGGGATAGACAATGATATAGTAGATTTTAGACTTCCACATAATATTCAAAACCATTCCGTGACAATCTGGGCTAAAGAAAATCATCTTCTCCAACCTAGGACGTAAACCAAGGGTGCTTGTTAGGAGGAAACTCGACCATCTTTACAATTTTAGGATTTCTATTCTTTGCATACGTATTCTTCACATTTTTGTTTTCATTCCATTACTTTTTGTAGAAAAAGGTACCTTGATCATTCTACTTGGGTGTGCAGAGATAGGAAAATTTAGTACTATCGACACCGAGGTCGGTAGTATCGATGACATCACAGGAGAAGATGGGTCGAGATTAAAAAAAATGGTACTATCGACACTAGTCTTGGTAGAACTGACATATCAATAGGAAACCTGATTATTTATCAGTGGTACCGACCACAAAGTCGATAGAATCGAATTTTTGTAGAGAGGGTCTGAGTCAAGTGATAAAGACTCGGTACTATTGATATCCAACTCGGTAGTTCCAATCTCCAAAAAAGCTCCATGTTTAAAATACCGAGATAATACTTTGAAGTATCAAGAAATTTCAAAGACTCGATACTACTGACACCTTCTTGGTAGTAACGACACAGAAATACAAGAATCCGCAGGAGCACTAACGAAGATCGAGATTCTTCACATATGATGGTCGATAGTACTGATCTGTCGCACACATCTTGAAGTCAGTACTTCCGACACATGGAGATCCACGTATATCGACATCAGAAAATGAGGAACGTCGATTTCAACTATTTGTACCGATTCACACGGATCATGGATAAAAGGTTGATAGTGCCAACACCCTTATTGGTACTACTGACATAGAAGTAGGGGCAAGTCTGGTGGCTATATAAGGAGGTGATTGGGAGGTGTATTATTCACATCTCCACCACACATCTCTCAAGCATGATAGTGCAAGCAACCCTGGGTGACCAGAGTCTTCTCTGAGCTCCTTTTTCTTCATCCACTTCTTGTACCAATGTGATGGCATCCAGGAGAGGTACTTCTTCATCGATAGGGCATACTGAGTTAGTTTCCAAACCAACGTGCATCACTCATCCCAATGCCATTGTTAAGAATATCTATGACAATCAAATGAAGAGAGAAATCACTTTGATACAGTATGGAGACAGTGCATTCCTTGCATCCTTGGGCTTCACCGACAATCTCCATTGTGTCTACAAGTGTCAGGAGCTTGTGGGTGATCACCCATTCTTTAGTGATTGTCTCACCTTCCTAGAGATCATCTATGTGTTCTTGGCCTTTCTATAGATTTTCTGTATCCTCGAGCATGGTGATGAATGGAGGTAAGGCTGCATCAAATTTCATCTCTTCAACACCGACTATCATATGATGTTGAGGCAATTCAACACCATCTACAGATGGTCATTAGGTGAAGTACACTTAGTCACTAGCAACTTTGACTACAAGCACGTGCATGGATACTTTTGGCAGAGGTGCCAGAGGGCTACCACATCAGTTGGCATACTAACTCCATCACTGACATTGAGCACCCATTTGCTCACATCCTGCATCAATTCCTCACCACAACCATTTTTCCTAAGTCAAGTCCGGGATAGGGGAAGGTTTAGTGATGGATCTCTTCTTCCTCTACAGTTTGCTATAATTAGGAGGGAAAGTGGTGGACTTTGCTTCCTTCTTCCTCTAACACATGATGTCAGTGAAGGGACTGGTGCATAGGATGCCTCCTATCCATTTTGGAGGACTTATCACTCCTATAATAATGTATTTTAACCTTGATCTCTCCACCTCTAAATCCCTGAAGGCTTCACCCAAGTTGGACCTAAAACATTTCAAGAGATATAACCTCCTCAACCTGCATCAGGGGAAGGTGTACACATGTTGTACAGTGGATGGGTAGTACAAGGGGAGGGAGTTCCCTAATCCAATCTTTAACTTTCAAGTAGTTTATCACATGAGGTGGCATGTAGATGACGACTTAGAGGACGATGAAGAAGAAGATGATATCGAGCAAGAGAAATAGAAAGAGTAGATGAAGAAGAAGAGGAGGAGGAGGCCACCATCCCAATCATGAGGAGGCAGGTCCCCCACAAGTACCCTAGAGTACATGGAGCCTCTAGTTCTTCTACTCCACCACCTGCCAAGGAACATGATCCATACTTGATGGCAGGTATGTATGGAGTTCTATAAGAAATCAAGCAGGGATAGCATCAACAGACTGCCACATTAGCGGGCATCTAGGATGTCCAAGAGTGGCTTTACCATAACCAACAAGCTATCTTCGAGAACGTGTGACTTCTCCTGGCCAACAGGAGAACATACATACTCATTTGCATAAGATGGAGTGTTTTCAGTAGTCATTATTTGACAACTATTGGAATCAAGGCTACTTTGGTTGATATCCAAAACGTCCACAAATGTCGCAGCACCTCTCGTCATTTCAGGGCACCTTCTACCCACATGATCTGACCATGTCACAACCTCGACCACCACTATATTGATCGGAACCACTATTTTATCTCTTAAGTTGGAATTTGACTATGAGGACATAGTCCAGTTCATGCTTGGGGGGTGTTGGAATATCCCTATCCTTCTTTTTTTGCTTTTTAGCTTTTATTTTTTCCAAAATGTAGGATCCACAATCTATCTAGTATTATGGTGGACCAATAAAAGGCATGATTTCGAGCTTTTTCACCATAGATTCCATTCTTATATGTTTGTTCAAGGAAAAGTTAAAAACAGTGTGTTCTTATAATTTGACTTAGTTACATTTCTTGAGTTACATCACCTAGAGTAAGTATATGGGTAAGTAAGCTTAAGTACAATTAATATGAATGGCACTCTTAATTATTCATGTAATATGCATGAAGATGGGGTTCAAGCCTAAATTGATCAAACAATTAATGGGGCCTTAAAGTGAAATTTAAGAAAGATATCCTATGGTTACCATATATGCAGGTCATTATAGAGGGAGATATCATAGTTCAAGAACGACATTGTCTCTTAATTATGTGATTACATCCATTTTCCACTCATTTTGGTCCACCACCTTAAGATGATCAATTAACGTGAATTGTTTCCTTTTGATTGCATTGCATTGCATAATAGGTAACATGATAGTTAGTTTCTCATTAGATGCATTAGTTACAAAATAAAACAAAATATTTTACATAAAGATTGTGTGCATATCATCAAGTTGCATAATAATTCATGTAGATTGCACACATTTCTCATCATTCATTTTCATATCATGTGGTTATATTGTTTTCCTATAAAATAATAGTGCAGGGATACACATCCATACCCAAAGAAAAAAAAGAGGAAGAAAAGAATGAATGGAATATGTTAAGTAAAGCCTTGCATTACTTTACATCATGCTACAATAGTGGGCCAATGAAAAAAATAAAAAGTTGAATGTTATGAAATGAAGAGGGAGAAAGGATGTCCTGAATTCAGGTTGCAATTTTACTTCACAAATAAATGGAAACAATCACATGATGTATTCTCTTATTTACTTCATTCTCATCTATTCAATGAGGTTTTTAATGCATGCATCATTTCACTCATAATATTAGGCATTAGGATTCATGCTTTTATCATTATCTTCACCATATAGGTTCATCATGTTTTATTTTTACATAAGCTACTTGTGATTCTTCATATGACAACTATTTCAGTCCATCCATTACTCTTATTGATAGGCCAAATATATGATTGATCTCCTCAATAATTCTTTTAAAGAGTACTTCTTCCAAGTATTTGGTACTTAGGAAATAGCAATGTAGAGAGGGAATCACATGATGCACCAAGTGAATGCCTAAATGATTATGATATTAACTTCTCTATTGATAGTGTTCATTGATCTGAGGGTGGACATTTTTATGGATATTTTTGGTCGCTTGAGAGTAGTTGATTATTCAGTTGTAAGTAATGTCTAGTTTGAGACCTCCAGGTGGGGATATTTGTGAAAGAAAATCCATATTTTATGTCCTTTTCCTAACTTGTCTCAAAAAAATGAGAGGGTGTGCTTCTTGAGGACAAGTAACATTTAAGCTTAGGGGAGTTTGATGCACCAAATAATTGTCATTTTGACATACTATTTATTATGGACTTTTGTGCACTTATTGTTCATGTTCATATTAATTTTTACATTATTTATCATCATTAGAATGTGACATTTAATATCATCAAATAAATGTATTTTTAATGTCCCTGTTAGATTCATTATTATATGGGAGTTTATGTGCATTTTTTGTGGAATTTCAAGTGAATCTACAAGAAACTACACAAAACGGTACTACTGCCCTACATTTCAGTGGTACCGACACTTGCTCAGAAAGGAACATGTGAAATCAAGATAACTCGGTAGTACCGACCAAGGAAGTCAATACTACCGACAATCACACATCAAGGATTCATAAAATCTTAAGAAATCTCAGTACTACCAACATCAACTCGGTAGCATGGACAACTGCACATGGGACTGCAATTATCGAAGGTGTTGGTAGTACAAACACCCAGTCGGTAGTAATGACATGGTGGGATCAGGAAAATTTAGAAATCATGTTTAATTCGATAGTTAGAAATTAATGGTGCCCTAAGTCACTTCTACTTAGGGGGATTTCATCCAAACCTGGGTCTCTCGTTCTATTATATTTTACGACGATTGATAGAAGGGAGAGGAGAAAGCAGAGAAGAAAGCCACATTCTGGGAGATTCAGACACCTCCGGTGGACAGATTTGCAACCCGAGGTTAGCGAATCGGTATGTTCATGTGAGGGAGTCATGCAGACTGTCTTCTTCATGGGTTCTTTTAGTTCTCTAATGTTCCCCACATTTCTCTTCTTCCTTCTTATATACTTGGTTGTGGAAATCATGCAGGGCTATTCCCCTTGTTCCTTAGGATCTGGGAGTAGCCCGATTATGCATTGTAATTGATTATTATGCATTAATATATCCATTTCTCTTAATTTATGGATATAAATGTATGAGAACATTATGAATTATCTATGCTTGATCACCATAGTTAGTTTATTAGACCACTAATTACTTCGAGATAGGGATTAAGGGTTGAAAAACTCATAGATTTATGTATTTTATATCGCACCTTGAGAAAGAGCTTACGAATGTGAAGAGAATAACCCAAAGATTTCGGTAAAGCACCTAACTCATAACACAATTTATACAAGAGTGGGATTGGTATTAGAATAGGTAGTGTATTACGCTACAAGACTGGCTAATTCTTACTATATGTCTCTTTTTCCAGGGGCTAGGAGAGACAATAGTTAATGATATGATGTTAATTGAAATGTTAACTGAGGTGAAATAGTAATCCTAAGGAATTCACTCCACTTGAGATCAAAACATGTAATCTATGATTTATTTTCTGCATCTTAGATAATTAAACCTTAACTCAATGTTTCTATTGACTTAGGTGATCGTATTATAGTTAGTAGTAGTCTATGGAAAGCATTTCCCTGGTTCGACATTTGGGCCTCTTTGGGACTATATTACATTGATACATATACTTGTGTTTAACATGTAGTTTGTGTTTATCACTTGGGTGAGTGGGTGCCTCAGTAGAAGTGGGCCCAGACTGATTGGACACCTTTGATTGGTCCAACTCTGAAAGAGTTGATCTATTGACTTAGTCCTATCTAGTGACCTAGATTTTTGGTGCTTTTTAATTGGTCATAACTTTTAAAAAATCAAAGCTTTCTCTCTATTTATTCAAAAATTAAAAGAAATATATGTTCTAGAATCCTTATAATTTTCTCTAAATATTGGTATTGATTTCATTTCTTATTTCACAAGTTCAAAAGGTTTGATTTATATGGTTTTCGGTCTTTATAATATCACATTAATAATTAATGATAGATTTTAAAAGATAAAATTGAGACATTGGAATCAGATCCATGAGTAGTAACCCTAAACTTACTCTCTGAGATATGATCATGTATCAATCTATATTTTTATTGTAGATTTCAGTTTTTAGGGTTTTTGATCTCACTTATGATCTTAAAAGTAACCAAAGAAAAAACTATGGATGATAAAGTTGTGACTTTAAGTCAGGATATTATTAAGAAACTATGAACCCATTGTTAGGTCTTTAACATGAGCCGACCTAGGGTTCTACCGTTAGATTTGGATTTATAGGGTTTTCCCAATACATATACATAAACCCTAACTAATTGATCCAAACCTATATGTAAGTTGAGTTGATTTTAGACTTGGAGGTTTAGGATTGAATCCCTGATTTAACAACTCAAGTTAAGGTATGTGCATCTTTCCTGATTAACAAGGCAATACTTTGTTCACCAAAAGATTTGCCAAATGAGGAATCTTGTTTAAACTTGTTCATCTTAGAAGATACATTCTTATTTCCTATCTACATTCTGATTTATTGTTGATATCATGAGATGCTACTGTTGAAGGTCATCTGGCATATTTATTTAAATAATATAATTCTTTTATTTGAAACCTATTGATGATTATTGAAATTATATCTTGCTTTTTATTTCAAGTGTGTGTGCAAATAAACTAGGTTTATTTGTAGTAGCATGTACACCTATACTTACCATAATAATTGGGTGCACCTTTCCACCCCGAGTGCGCCTTTCCACTCATATTATACATACATACATACATACATACATATGTCCATACATGTGAAGGGGACTACATTGTATTTTTGACCCTATTTTAATATGGGATTTCGGAATAAAATTACCCAATTCCGATACATATGTCCATACATACATACATACCAGTTGTCGCCTTGATTTACCACCCACTCAGGCGTTCAGATTCCGCCACGGGTGTAGCAGAGGGGGGGAGAAATCTTTCTCTCTTAATCACATACACACACACATACACACACACACACACACACACATATATATACACATAGCTACGCCTTTCCATGGGACTTAGGCTTGAGATTTATGGGTCTCATCCCTACATAGATAAAGTGGTCTAATTTTTTACATTCATTGTTAATGAATTATTATTGTTATTATATGGCAAGATTTTCTTTCAGTCGATCATCTCTTTTATTATAATGCCTCATCTTTTGGCCTATTAAATCTTCTTGGAACTTCTTATTTTTTGCTCTTCTCTAATTTGATACCCTGCTCTACTTTTCCAATTACCTTTAGTATTGCCTAGTTGTAATTTTGCACATACTCAACGTTCATTAATGTCCTTCCTTTTGTTTTCTTCTACCCTGGGTGTTGCATTCAACCCACCCAGAAGTTGCACAGTATGAGGACCAGGAGTTAGGTGATGATGCCCAGAACTAGCTGTTGAGGATTTCTGAGATGGAAATGTTACTCACCACAGACTTATATGAATAGTTTAAGCTTTAATTTTAGCTAGAATCCATTTAAAGATCCTTAGTTGAACTTTTTTGAGAACATCATGTAATATTTAGATTTATATTTCTATTGCAATACAATTATTTTCATGTTATCATTCTTATTTAAAGAAATATTGTGAACCCCAATTTACTTGATCGGCTTTTATTTTGTGGAATATGATCTATTAGGGTATTTTACAAGTATTTCCTTAGATTTAAGTAGCAGGTGGTACCTCTAGGTCCCCACTCCTTAAAATATTATTGCAAGTGAACATTTTTTTTTGCATTGAGAAAGTTGAAAGCATGGTCATTATGTAAGACATGACAATAATTGGCATAGAATTGGGGAAGCACATAAATTTCAAAGTAAAGAAATTTAGTATTTTTTGGGTAGTTTATCTTTTGTTAGGACATGTTCCTAGTAGGGAGGAGGGTCTAATGATTTTAAATGGGCTAAAGTTTTTGTCAGAGCAGCAACAAAGAGGGGCTAGAAAATTGGGGTTCAAGTTTGGGGAGGCTATCACAAATCACAATGTCATGTTTAGGATGGTGATGGTGGAATATTCAGTAAGAGGGTGTGGTTGGTAAAGTCTCATGTACTCCCAGTTCAATATCCTCACCATAAAGAACTCAGAACTCTTCATCTTTGATGTTCAAATTTGTGATCAAAATGATTCTTGGAAATACACTGAGAATGTCATATTTGTATCTGATCTCTAAATTTGTAATTCAATTTTTTTGGTATTTTCTAAAATATTTCTTCAGTAAAACCACTTGCTAATGTGTTTATTAAAATCAATGAAGAGGTGAATTTTGACCAACATCCTTGACCGCCTATTTAATTTTGTACTGAAGTAATGACTATTTAGAGAATTAGCTCTATCCATTTTGTTGCTATACATGCCTCACCTGGTTATGTTGTTTGATTTTCATGTGACTAGAATATAGCGATTTTTTTTGTCTTAGTATGTCATGACCTTAATGATTTTTCTACATATATCTCATTTTGGCTTGGTTCATTGGCTATATTTCTATGTGGTGCACTATTTTCTAGCTTCTTTTTTAGCAATGAAAAACAATATATGTTGTTAGGTGAATTTAAAAAAACATGTTAAATACAAATTTTATTCAAAATCTTTGAAATTTGGCACCTACAAGTTATGCTTGAATTCTCTTTGCATTTTCCTTGTCTTTTTAATCCTGGGTGATTGTAGGTTGCATTTGTCAAATTTTCTGCTAGGCATGCTACACTTGGTTTTAGTGCCTCATTTCTATGTGAATATCATGTTGGCACCTAACTTATTTACATAGAAAGGGAGATCTTATCAGTTATCAAATACTACTATATAATACATTTGTCCACTATTGTATATTTGTTGTTTCCACTAAAAAAGGGAGTCGTTAAATATTTATTTTTAAGTACTTAAATAAATATATCCAAAACTGCATATACATCATTTTTATTTTTATAGGCCTGAATTAGGCCTCCATAACACTAATTATCATTCACTGGAATATTTCCTTTCTAGAATCTTACTAATCTCCTTCATAAGGACTCTACAGTTGTTCTCAAATACCATGTATTTGTTGGTGCCATATCTTTGACAACAACTTGTTCTGTTCTATTGTTTTTTTCCATTGTTTGGGTGGGGGAAGACCATTGGTGTATAAAGGTATATAAATTACTGTTAAATAAAATTATAAACCAATATGTTACTATTCAAAAAAAAAATGGAACTACATGTATTGATGCAATAGTATTACAACTTGCGATCCATTTCAATATTTTTATTACTTTTAAACAAAAATCTTTGTTGCCAATTTAAAAAAATTGATACATTGTTGTAGAAAGTTCATTATACAAATATTTTTTATATATTTGTCAACTATAATACAATTAGGATAATAAATAGTCAATAATTTGTGTTATGCATTATGCAGGAAAATTACATAAGGTGGCACTAATGAATAAAGAAGCAGAAGGAAAAGAATGCACATGTCTTGGAGGTGGAGGGGCATTCTACCAAGTGTTGCTCCCATGTATTTTCTCCAAATAAAATCCTTAGGTGATTTTGGTTCTATAATCCAGGAGTGTACATGGAGACAGAATGACTATATGAATCTATTCATCACCTTGTGTGTAGCTATGTGATTGTTAATTTTGTTTTGTGTAATGTGATGATATGTGTATAGTTGCACGGTTGTTAAATCTTTTACACCAAAATATCCATTTTTATTTTAAAAAAAAATAACAAAATTACATAGAGGATATAATATAGAAATGTAAAGTGATTTGATGGTTCTTATAATATGGAATCTGAAGTTTTTCACTACATGATATTATTAGTTCTCATGCAAACCATTGAAAATCATAGTTTTCCCACACCTCACTATGGGCTTTGATGGTCTGAGAAAAATATATATGATATTTATATCTACATTAGTAACATTTTTTATCATGTGCTTTAAAATTAAAAGTAATTTGAACCCTCACTTTTACAATCAAGTTTTCTCCCCACATACTAATATAGGATGATCATGGTATTTTACTTGTGAAACAATGACAGTAGGGTGGTTTCTTTGATTATGGTCTTGGTCTCCCATCACATGAGTATTATTAATCTTGTGAAAAAGATCATGGTTGAGTAATTAGACACCATTAATATTTTGAAAGTAATCAAATTGATTATTTTTCTTTATCACAGTAGGATCTACAAGTTTAGTTTTGACATGATGCCAATTTCAATGGATATATCCCATTCTCTAGATCAATTTTTCATATATCATATGTGATTGGGCTTAGAAATGATTTTATACCAATTTTTTGTGTTCTACTGTTTTTTTTGCATAAAAGAGAGAGTAACTAATAACTCAATGAGGCGTTGATATGGTATGCCACCAACTGGAACTGGGTCTAAGAACTAGCGAGATGTAGTTATGCAATTTGCATTTGACCAGTCAAGGCCTTGAGAAGGAGGGGGGAGTTAATGGGGAGGATCATTCTAGGCCCTCATATTTCAGTACATCATGGACCATGGACTGATCGATGTTGTGATGTGGTCATTTTCTACCACCAGCACTACCTCGCACAACAAAGCCATCTATGGTGGGGTGACCTTGAGCTAGTCATCAATCGATTGTGTATCCTAGTCAATCCACTAGTTGAAGATAGGGTGTAGCATTTTCGAGATTAAACATACAACTCAAAAGAAGCCGCCCAGGTGGGATAGTTGGACCATCCCACTTGACAGTAGAGACAATGAATATGTGAGAAATTTATTTGGAATCAAATTGGCCAATTGAAATTAGATTATTACTAGAGAAACGGTCGACTGACAACCCAATTTGTCAAGTGGATGACCAAAACACTCTCAATCGGTCTTCTAGATAGATCAATCATTTGACTAGGAAGTTTCACAACATTCCTAGCATGATTCTACTTTGAGTTGTGATTAGGAACAAGATTGGAAATTCTAAAAATTCATGCTTATGACTCTCCTGTATAAAGTAAGGATTATCCAAAAAGAAAGACTCACATTGAAACACATGTTTTGTAAGAATTCTTCCTCTTAGATAGAGAAAACATTCCAATAATCATAGACCATAATAGGAGGAAAAGGAAAGCCAACATGCTTACAACTCAATAATATCAAATTATGCTTCCTCTTGGAAACCAAGGTGGCTCACCAATAGTTTTAATATCTTCATGGATAACATATTGTGCAAGGCCCTTAAGCAAATGCTTAAGGACAATGCCAGAGAGAATAATCCAAAGATAGTTGTAGTGGCATGGGTGAGAGAATGTTGACGTCTAATAGAATTGTTTTGTTGTCACTAATTTCCAATTGGCTTATTTAACAACCACCTTAATGATACGTAGCACATGAGAAGATGTAGTGGGAATGGATTATTAGCTCGATCTATCTGCCACTCAATGCACAATACGCAGCTAAGTGTTTCCTCATAGTAGTTTTAATGACCAAAGGTATTTTTTTCTAGTGAATGATTGGTACCCAGTGTCTTGATAGTCAAACATGCCAATCATATTTTGAACCCATTACTCATGCACCAACTTCTTTTGTTTCTTGTTGGTAGGCAACACACCAGTTCTTAGTAGAAACCAATGATTTTCATTTGGTACCCTTTTTCTAAAATAATATGGTTCAAATTAATATGTAACTCATAAATGGAAGATGTAGATAACCATTACAATAATTATCCTATCATTTGCAAATCCCAAAAGAATTTGCTGCATACAATTGATGGGACAAGGTCATGGGCACCAGAATATAATGATGTATGTTGTCCTTGCCAAATAGAGGATGAAGGTGACTATATTTGTTTTTCAATTCTTCTTTCTCACAAAAAGGTTTTCTATAATTTATGAGCCCACTGTACTAGGCTCTAGTGGAGCTTCAGGAATCACTAATGGCCCCACAGACCACCACTAGCCTTAACTACACGTTTTATCCTTACTCACGCACAAGCCAGGATAAAGTTCTCGACTGGTCATCCATCCTAGTACTACTCTAGGCTCAGCATGCTTAACCAAATAGTTTTTTAGTGATGGAATCCCTGAAAATAAGGTGCACCTTGGTGATATGAGTAGTCCAATCATTTCTTTTAAGATCATTTTATTCGAAAGGCCTCAAATCCTAGGATGTTACATTGATTGATTTTATTGTTCGTTGCAATGTCAATCTGAATAAGTGCATGACTTTCAGTGATTTGATTAGCACATCCTCTAAATGAGTGACAATAGTTATGTTTGGGCATAGCTATTAATGCTTGCTATGTCTGCAATCCTATCTCCTTTGGAAAGAACAGAATAGAGGTGCCATGGAGAGGAGAATGAACATTGTCATGATTTAGAAATAATTGTATGTATTTTTTTGTATCCAATTTAAGACCAGAAGGATGCTATACCATGACACGTGGATTGCATGGGACATGGACTAGTACAACTATGGCTAGTTGCACAAAACTCGTCGGCATGACATACATGTAATGATTTCTTTTCTTGTTTGCCCTTGCAACGGATTGAGCTAAATAGATAGTCTTTGTTTATTTTATTATTAGCCAAACTGTTCTTCTTGAGTCACTTATGCTTTCCATTTGAATAAATTATCAAACTTAATCTCTCCTATTATCAATTCAATATGTCATTAGGGGTGTATTCAACAAAAGGATGTTAGTATAGAGTTGAATATCTTCAACTATAGTACCTAGGGGTGGGCCCCTTCAAATAAAAATTGACTATTGAGATGTGCTTAAGTTTAAAAGAAGGAGGTGGGGGTCCCTGATATGACCCACTTAAGTAATGACAAAGCAAAGAAAGGAAAATAGGAATCTCTGTGATATAAATGTGATATAGTTGAGATGAGATATCGACGGTTCCTCCTTTTGCATCTCTTTATCAACATCATCCTGCAAAAATGATCAATCATTAGGAGTTATTCTTTCATACTCTTAAGAAATCACAAACTTTTACAACCTGATTTTTATTTTTCTGGTAATCCTTAGATTGAGGAAAAAAAATAGTTCAATATTTTTTATACTTGATTTTTTGCATAACTAATGATTTGATATAGCCTAAACACAATTTCACAAGTAAAAAAAAGTAATTTTACTAAATAATAAAATTAACCTTAACATGAGGTAGAACAATATGGAGAAACTTTGACTACAATATAGAGAAACTTTGAAAAGGTAAGTCTCGAAGAAAAAGTCATGGTTTGAAAAATAAAATCCAATGCACGAGTAGCATCATTCTAGAAGGCCCAATGGGGGTCTGCTTCCATGTGATGTGAGCCACATCTATCCTCTAGTGTGAGTAGAGCAGGGGCCCCTCGATTGGGTTGCATGAGATAATGAAGAATGCTCAACTAGGGTATAAAAACTTATGTTGGGTTGACAATTGGACTCCTTCGGCCCATCCATACATGCTTCATATGTAACGTGAACAATTTGACTTAGCATGACCAATTGTCAACTTCATTGTTGCATGCTATCTTAACCAACCAAAAAAAAGTAACAACTCACTATATACTTAATGGAACACAACAAAATTTGAATATATTCATAATCTTACCAACTAATTGTCCAAAACTCTATATCTGATATATGGATCGAGAGTGTGATTTTGGGGAAGAAGGGAGAACACAAAGAACAACAAGAGAACATAAATTTATAGCAAAGATTGATTAATTTAAGATTTGCATAGCTTCTTTCTTCTTTGTTATCTATCTATCTTTACAAAAATCAGTCATATGAATTATTATGTCTTCTGTCGTGTGTTTATGCACTTCCCTTTCTTAGGCATCACCTAAGAATAGGAGGTTGTTAGGATACTAGAAGAGGTTGATTTGGGGATTTACTTCTAGATTTGGGTTGAGCTACTATGGATTTGAACTTAATATCTAGAATTAGAGTTGAGGTGGAGAGGAAAATCATATAATAGCAGTGATTTATAGTAATCCAGAAATGTCATGAAGAATGTAATATACCATGTTCTTCGCATTTAAATATTTTGGCTTATGGAAGATGGATTTAAAATTTTAATACATGAATGAATGAAGTTTCTAGAAAGATGATATATTACAAATAATTTTATATTTAGAATGCTTTCATATAATTTATATGGGATTTTGAAATAGTAGAATCTATAGGAAGCAATATACACTTGGTTTCCCTATTTCCATAGTAACAAAAATGCTATCAAATGTGATAGAATTTCTTAATGGCTTCTAGTTATGAAAACAAGTAGTGAATGCTAAGACATTATATGTATATTCTCATACACTTGGTTTTTCTAGTCCAAGAAACACTACATTATGGAATGGTATTATTTCAGTTATAGTTCACTACAAATAAAAGTAAATGAATTTCTTAAATAAAAAATTAAGATAACAATTATGCGATCGTTGAAAAGCTGGTGAAATAAAAGAATAAACTAGACTTTTGATTCCTGGACACTTTAGAATAAATCAAAGTGGTGTACATTATGAAGGAGCAATAGTTTATGCTGACTGGTAGAATCCATAATCAACTAGTCAATGTGTATCATGGGATAAGGAGAACTAAGCCCAAGGAATACTATCTCCTCAATATAGTGAGATAGACAACATTAACTAAAGATTCTAGTAGCACCTCATAAATCTCAATTAGTCAATTACTACTTATTGTTTTATCCCTCATGATAAACCATTGATATTTGTAGTTAACTATAGTACTTTGAATTTTTATCTGAGTACCCAACTTTAGATAATTCCAGTGCATCCAACAAAATATATAGATGCTACAAGATATGGAGATCACTATTGCAGACTAAAGAGCCAGTTTAGTAGATTTAGGTTTCTAAGTTTACTCTAAATCTTGTACTTTTAGATATTTCTTATTTTCATACTTTCATATGGTGTGGCACACTTCACTGATGTCAGAGAATAATAAAATAGATAAATGATCAATCAATATGTTCTAGTTACTTATTAACTGCATGTTATATATAATCAATACACCTACCCTATTTTCATTGTTTCACTACCATGTCTTATCCCCATTCATGTAATCTATGTAGTGAAACATATATGGATTATCATGGGTATGTGTTGAATTTGAATGCACTGATCCACTAGTTCACACTCTTCTAAAATAATTTTTGGGTACAAGTTCATCTCGAGAAAAAGATCCTAAGTCATTATGTCAACAAGAGTAGTTTGTGAAGGTGTTTAGAGAGGAATAGCTAGATAGTTAGATGGTTTCTTATTCTTCATTTATTCTAGGAGATTTTGAGAAAGGTTGTTGACACCCCATGTTACAACCCCAGTTTTGGGTTCATTTGATGAGAAATGTAATCTCTCATATTGGAGATATTTGGACAAATAATGATGTAATTTTGTTTACAATATCCTTGATGATTGTGTTGTGGGCTTTATTGGCTATTGGGCCCAATAACAAGGAAATTCAATTAATTAATGAATAATTGAGAATTTGAGAAAAGAAAATTGTGGAAACCTCTAGAAGGCAAATCCAAAGAGGGATTTCGTGCTTCTTGGGTTCCTTGGGTTCCAAGGAGTCCAAAGTTGCATAAAGAGTGCAATAAGAAAAGAAAAGATCAATTAAGTATTTCTTTATTAAGAAAGAAATTCAAAATATTGATGAAATGTGGAAAATAAGTGAAAAGAGGTATAATTGAGTAATCCTTGTTGGAATTTCATATCCCAAGGATTCCTAATGTTGAAAGGAATGCTAATGAGGAAAATAAAAAGAGAAATAAAAGAGAAATCCTCAAAAAGAGATATTTTGATAAGAAATAAATAAAATAATGAGAAATAATTGATAAAAGATTAGTAAAAGGCTAATGCATATCCCCAAGATGGGATTTAGAGCCATTAAGGTTCTTTGAGGTTCATGGAACTTAGGATAATAATTTAATAGCAAATGAAAGAGAAAATAGGTGGAAAATATACTTAATTGAGTAATATCTTGCACCTAAATAAAGGGAATGTTTTCTTTTAGATAATGAGCCCAATTCTGGAAGAGAGGTAGATAACGTCATTATTGAGTTTCCCTCAAAATTTGGGATCAAAAAGATAAACGGATTGAGAGATATGTTTTTTGGAAGTTTTGCTAAAGTAACGAGGATAATAGTAAATGTCACGATTTTAATTGAATTAGAATTTCTGGGTGGGTGCTATGAGGATTGTTGGATCTTGATCCAACGGGGCACAGTCATCTTCTTCCTTCGGTCATATAAGGAAATAGTCTACAGTAACTGGAATCTTCCTTGAATCAGTTCTCACTCTCTGTTTCTCCTTTTTCATTGATTCCTTTCCCTTTGGATTTGGGAGTACAAATCGGACCTGTTGATCCCTGGATGTTCCTATTTTGGCACAAGGGTTGGAGTTTCCCCAATTTCCACCAGAGTTATACTATATTAGGGATTGGCCGCATAGCAACACCTATATAAGCACTTAGCACCTGTTTGAAAGATATATAGTGCGTTGGGGAGTTGTAATACTCAAACAACTGTCTCCATGATGGTCAGAGGATTGCTCACGAGATGCAGTTCTTTCCCCCCTTCTTCTCTGTTCTGTTTCATGGAGCCACCACAAGCAACTATGTCGCGGTCTTCCTTGGAATCCCTAGAGGATAGGGATGCGTCACGAGGAAAGCTTCAAGAACGGCAGAGGTCGAGGCTCTCTTCTCGGCATCAATCTGCCCATCTCCCCTCGGCCCGGACGGAGCAGCAAGGTACTACGTTCCTCCGTGGAAACAGAGACCGCCGTGCGGGCGTCTGTGAGGAAGGTGACAGGGAAGGGTGACCGGGTCAGGTGGGAACCGGATCCAGGGAAAGGATCTGTGAGCCAGTAAAGCAGAAAGGTGGAAAAAAAAGGATATACACGGCTGACGTGGCGATCTTCTATTGGTCTAAAAAGGTATTAACTTGCATAAATCGTAACTAATGATAGGATTATCATATGATGACAAACTACACATGAAAGTTGATCAGGAGAATGAGAGGAATCCAATAAAAATAGTTTTATAGTCTAAATATGATTGTAATTCTAAAAGTCTATTAAGTTACCCAAATTTATGCATTAAATCATGATAAAACCCTAATTATGATTGGAAATCGGATTTAATGTCTTATTTATGTTATTTTGGGTTATAATAACCTATTGAGAGGCAAAGTAAGATTTGAACCTATTATTAGATAATGAATTTCTTATTTTAGGGTTTTACCCATAAATTAATGATAATGCATATAGAAGCCCTAATCTAGGGTAAAAAGGGTGATTAACGTGATTAATTCGAGATTCGTAGGAATAATGTTGTTGTGAGTCAAACAAAGCCTGTTAGGAAGGAATTAACAAGATAGTTAGGGTTTGAGATTATATTTGTTGTTTTAGGGTTTATAGTGTCAATACTGAAGATGAACCCTAATGAAACCCTAAAAGGAAGTAGGAAACCCTAGGAAGCGAGTTCAAATGAATAGAACCTAATAAATTGAATGGTAATTAGATTACATGTACTTTTCAGGGTTATTGCTTACATATGTGGATTGAACTGCTTGCCTGGATACTTTCTTGCTTGGATTACTATTAGCTTATTGATTCGATTGGGCAGGTATGTGGTTAATTATGAATAACTGTCTTAGTTTCCCGAGGATTTTCTGGATGGTTAATCGCTTTGAATGCAAATTATTAGTTTGGATGTTCATATTTGCAAATCATAAAGTCACTATGATTATCACATTAATAATAGAAGTATGGAATCTCTCACTTACATGCCACCCTGATGGATGCAGCCAAAGGTCAGGCCCAGATGGGTAGACCAATGGACACCTTGAGTGGTGACCCCAGGCACCAAGCTCGGGAATGAGAAGGTGGCCTATGATATTGAATGACTAGAGGGCACCATGAGTGGTGACCCCATTCACCAAGCTCGAGATTGAGAAGATGGCCTTAAGTCATTGGCAAAAGAAACCCTAAGGTGGATATGCCAGGATTAGGGCAAAAGCGGTGGAGAATGTCATAATCAAAAGCATAAATTGGCTTCTTAATTAACTTGATTGTGATAATTAGATTCTTATCCATATGTGCAAACTTTTGGTTGTCCCCACATACCAGTATATTTTGATATACTGACTGACATTTTGTTTGTCGGCGTTTTAGGTACAAGTTTGAAAAGAACCAATAGTAAAGTGGCATATGTGAAACTAATTAAGAATTAAAGTTCAAAGGAGGATTAGTTAGAGTAGACTCTTGATGCGGATAGATGTAGATATCCCACTTTGAAAAAGGTATGCAAAGTTTTATTTTACACCAGTTTCCAGTTTAGTTGGTAAATATTTTTAATTGTTATTGATTATTTGTCGAACCTTTGATCCTGTTAATTGGGATAACGGCACCAACCTTTTGGTCTCCCTTAATTGGGGGTTACCGGGAGGCGGGGTCGTTACACCCCACTTCTTTCACTCCATCAATATTCATGATCAAAATAGTTATTTGTCTAATGATGGAGTTTATCATATTTACTATACATTTTATCTTATTTTTCACCTATTCATTTAACTCACTTACCCATTTTCCAACTGTGAATGATTCACAGATAGAATACATGCTTCCCCTTGACACAAGCACAATTTTCCCTTTCATTAAACTTTTTATTAGAATTTTTCAAAAATTGCTTAATTGAATTCCCTAGTAATGAAATACTCAAATTCATTCCTAGTTATGAACTAAATTGTTAGGTATATTTGGGAATAAATGTTAAAATTTTAATGAAGAAGATATTTCATTCAAACTACATATTCCTTTGATCAGGAAAAAGGATAAAGGAAGACATATCCCTCATGTTTTCATCTCTCTTTTCCTTTATTCATTTTTGAAATGTCTTTATTACTCAAAGACACAATTCCATACATGAAAACAAAATTCCTACCTGAGATGCATTCAAAACCTTCTAGATAAAAGTTGAAGCTTTGTTCCAGTGAACATCAGAAGGATTTTCCCATTTTGATAGGTTTCCTCATGGTGAGGTGTAATGTTCCTCTAGTGGTGATCATTGCAAGATAGAGCAAACCAAGGATCCCTCAAGGAAAATTCATGATGTTTATTTCCCAATCATGATTTGTGGGGAATTTTTTCACGATCATGCATGAAATTTGTTTGTAGATTTTCTTTATCAATAATAAAGCTTCTGACCTTTAGTTTGATTATTCTAGTTTTCAAAACTTGTACCATGTTTTGTAGATGGTTGTCCCAAGTTTGAGGAATTAGTTATCAAAATATATATTGTTTTCACCTAAAAGTTTTACTAGAAATACAATTGACGATCATGTCACCTAATTGGATTCTATTATGATGTATAGCTTTTGTGAATTGGGTTAAAGTGTTGGTGAGACCAGACACTCAATTTATCACATACGTGGAGTGAAATTATTTGTCTATGAATCATGATGTTTTGAAAGACCAAAGTAGTATCCCTATTTGTTTGGATATATTTGAGGTTGATCAATGATTGGATTGAAAATAATACCCCCCACATGTGGATTTTTTTAGAAGCTCATTTTAATGAAAAAAGATTGGATTTCCAAGATCAAACTTTTCTAAGAACCAAGTTACATGGTAAGGAATTATTGTTTAAAATTTCAAACCCAAAGCATGTTCCTACAAAAGTTATTGAGGTTTACAATTTCATGAACTAAATGATACATGTGTGAGTTGGGATATGATAATCGGTGTACTTGGCATAGTGGTTGTGACATGTATGTTTCATTCTCATGAGACTAGGTCACACTAGTTTGGTAGGGGTGTGTGGCCCTATCCTAACCCTAGACTTGGATGATCAACAATCTGTGTTCATATACCATCTTGCGCAACTCACAGAGAGACAATGACCATGTCTTGCGTCAACCATATCAACCAACACTCAAAGAGAAGATAAATGTGAGTTTCTAACTAAGAAATCCTTATTGGCTTGCTCCGACTATCCCAACAACTCCTACGTCGGGACATTAGGAGGTTTATTTGGGGAGAACTGACCATGCCTCTAGTTCCATCTCCATCAATGAGAACCAAAAAATGATTGAAGAGGAAGAAGTTATGTAACTACCTTGGATATGATTTATAGAGGATTTGGAAGCTTCATCAAATTAGGTTATTCTTTTATTGACAATGCACTTGAATGTTGGTTTAGAAATCTTCCATCTCCACCTCTCTTCGTATGAGTTCAAAGAGGGAGTTGGTTATTAACTGAATACATAGCCTATCAAGTGATGTCGACGAGTGTGGACTGAGTACATGGATCTTTTTCAAGCTAGCTTTAGAAGAAGTAAGAACTATTTGTATATTAAATGACCCTTTGTGGTGCCAAGCTCCTCTACCACTCCATTTTCAATGAGTTCTATGGGGAACCAGGTTAGGGAAGACGACCACAACATCCTTAAATTGAGAGACAAGCATGATAGAAACCTCTTTTCTTCACCAACATACTAAGTGGTGATGTGATTTCTCACTAGATCTTGGACTCATAGTGGTGCTTGTATAAATAATAAACATTGATAACAGAAGATAACTTAACAACCTAGATCTTCTATCCCCTTCAAGTATGCACATCTTAACTCATAATGACTAAATTCCATTCAATGACCTCCCTCATTATCAATTGGAGGTTTTAGAGAGATATGATTGATAATTTGTAAGTTTGAACTCATTTGTATAATGTTGAATTTTTTAATTAACATCACAGAGTTTTTAAATTTTTGATACCACTCATCTCAATCTTTGTTCTTTAAATAGAGGAGGAAATTTTTGATCTGATGGTGAATATTTCATCCAAATCAGAGTATCGAGGATGAAGTTATTGCTTATACAAATTTGTCATACTTTCTAGCCTTTTTACTTTTCTTATTTTTCTTTCATTCTCGGGCATTGGTTCTTTTCTCTTCCCATGGGTTTGTCCTCTTGGGTGCGTCCAGCTGGCTCAATGCAACCTGTGCACCAAGACCACTGATCCAATGGACAAGGATCATTCGTGCCAAATCTGGCGACCATGTGTCATCTTCTACCTTGGTCAGCGGAGCCACAGTGCCCTAGGGCATCACAAAGGTAGAAGACACATCTCGATTGTCCCCCTTGGCCCCAATCAAGGCCACAAAAGTCTTACTGGCCTTCTCTTGACCTTACCCCTACCATTTTACGAGTGACATGGGCTATGTGATAGGGGATGGGAGGCCCCTCCACCTCTCCAGCCTTGTTGCCATGACAAGGGAGAATTAGTGCACCTCTGCCCTTCGTTGAATCCTTTTTATGCTTTTTTCGTGCTCGTGTAAGCCTTTTCTATCCCCCCATCTTTACTCACCCTCTCATGCTCAAAAACGTACCTCTATCCATCATTTTGTCTTCCTCGGCCTGGCAGCGCCTTGGGCATAGGTGCCCCTCGGCCTTGTTTGAGTCGACCAAAAGGTCTTCGTGGCTGAGTCACACATGGGTTGCATCTAGGCACGACACACAGTGACATGATTGGGACAGACTACATATCAGAGTCATAATACTTCCAATTAAATTATAAAGCCACATGTGTTCTTAACTACATATACTAAACTATATGATCAAGATAATATTTATTCCATGTATATAAAGCATTTAAATAAGATGAGAATGAATCTTTCAATGGATCGTACACTCAGTTATGAAAAGCTTTATCAATAATGGCTCTTGTATACTGGGGATTGGTGATGGTAGATAGCTTAATTACCTCCTTGGGTGGTCCTCCATTCTAATAGAAATTGGACCAACACTTGCTAGTTTTTGGGGCTTGCGGCTTTGTCCCTATTTGGTGGTTGAACTTCCAAGTCAATTTCATCCTAGTCAGCAGAGCATCAAAGAGGCCGTGTCAAATGAGCTTAATCATGTAGCTATGTGAGTGTTATTAAGGAAAATACATGGAGAATAGCTGGCTAGGCAGATGGCATATCTGACTCACAGTCCATTCAGAGATCCGAATTGTCGTAGTCCCGCTTTCTACATGAAATAATACGGTGGTTGTCCGGGTGACGTACACGGGAGGGAGAAAAGGTTGGAAGATTGGACAAATAATAAGGATTTCTATTGAGATCCGGCGTCGCTCACCAACTGGTAAAGAAAGGAATAATAACACGAGGACCAAAAAGGCAGAGTTGTTAGGAGAGAAAGCAAAACCGTATTTTGCTACTAAACCAAGACGTACTATCAATCGCTAACCTAGGTTACCCTTGTATACATCGAAGAAGGTAGGGTGGTTCGTATGCGGCAAAGCGTAGCCGCGATATGTGCCGACCGGATGGAGCGGATGCGTGATAATGAATTCCCAGACCAAAACAGCTGGTGGAGCTTAGCGGGCGCAGTAGTACTGCTGCTTTAGTGTCAAGTACCAGAGCCAATGACGGCAGACATCAACCACGGCTGGGGTTTCCTCTCACCCACGCCACAGTAACCACCGCAGACCAACTCTCTTCGGCGGTCCCCTCCGGTACGCATGCGCGATTCCGCTTCATCATCACACTTCACATGTTAGTCGACCCTGCGAGAAGCAGAGAAACCTACTAAACTAAAAAGAAGCATGGCGTCCCCTTGCCGTGTAATTAAGCAGTGCTGCGGCTGGTTAGGCTGAACGAACCTGGACACATCTTACCCACTGGTTAGGCTGGGCCAGCGGGCGGCCTACTCTCCTTCAACATAAATAATTCCTTCCAAAGTCCAGCCAGCGCCGCGGCGTTGCAGGATTAGGATAATACCAATATCGGGGGAGAGGATGACGACGACGCTGCCGCTAGATCTGCGAAGCCCATTGGACAATTCCCGGACACGCACAAACACATGAAATAAGCCAATAAACCTGTTGTGCCTTGTTGTAGTTTGCATGATTGCGAATGAATTACCACTTCTGTAGTTTTCCGTGGCCCCCATACCCATGTCGGAAGAACACGTCTGCGCCGCTATGGATCGTGATAAGAACGATCGATATATCCATCTGATCAGGTCCCCAGCCTTCCAGGGATGTGTAAGAAGGGGCAAATTGATATCATCATAGATTCTTACAGTCGATTGGATAGACGCGTGATTCGGACTCATGTGGTGATGACATACTGCAGCCCAACAGTTGGTCATCCCATGTGGGGGCAAGCTGTGGTGTCGTCTTCTTCTCCTCTCCATCCGGTTATAGCTAGCTATTCCCCACTGTTTTGTCAGTTCCGTGGAATTTTAAATAGGATTAAAAACCAAAATAGCACGGTTTAATCAAAATATTGACATATATAGCATCATTAGAAATTTATTTACAGGAATAGCCCGGTTTCGACCAAAAGCGCCAAGATTTGGGCGTTTTAGCCCAAAAACGCCAGAAAGTTGGCGTTTTAGACCAAAGGCGCCAGAAATTTGGCGTTTTAGGCCAAAGGCGCCAGAAAGTTGGCGTTTTACCCTAAAGGCGCCAGAAAGTTGGCGTTTTTCCCTAAAGGCGCCAGAAAGTTGGCGTTTTTCCCTAATTTTACCCTAAAGGCGCCAGAATATTGGCGTTTTACCCTAAAGGCGCCAGAAGCTTCTCGCTTGAATGCGCGCATCGTCACGTCCCTTCAGCAGTATTGCAGCCGCAGGGAGCCGCAGGGAGCAGGTGGGTTTTGAATGCGAAGCACCCACCCATCTTCATTCTTATCTTCCGCACACTTCTTCCTCTTCCCGCACACTTCCTTTCTCTTCTCTTCCGCTTTCTGTTCCTCTTCCGCTTGGGTGGAGCTCTGCGACATCGTTCAGCGGAGCTAGAACGGGAGCGGAGCTAGAACGGGTGGAGCTCTGAGCTGCTGCGAGATCGTCTCTTCTCTTCCGCAAAGGTAAAGCTTCTTTCTTCCTTCAACTCTTCCTCTTCCGCTCTTCCTCTCCCCTCTTCCTTCCGCTCTTCCTCTTTCTCTCTTCTTTCCGCTCTTCATTTTCTTATTTTTTTCCATCAGTGCGATCCAAGGGGAGACGAGAGACAGTGCGATCAAAGGGGAGACAGAGAGACGATCACAGTCGTGAGGCACCTGGTGTCGGGGTCACGAAGCCCTGAGTTGAAGGATCCCTTGTTGCTTCTTCACGCAGGTATTGCTCCTTCTGGTTTCTTCTCCAGAACACGACCCATCTGTCTTCGTCTATTTGCCTTCTTCAAGCATCGTCTTTGTTCTATTTTTTTTCTTCCTCTCGTCTTCACGACCCAACTGGGGTTTACGCGTCTTTGTTCTATTTTTTTTCTTCCTCTCGTCTTCACGACCCAACTGGGGTTTACGATGAAGTTCTTTGTGACCTGCTGGCGTCCATTGCTTGCTATGGAGAATGTTAGCTGTTAAAGTTAAATCTTTTTGCCTATTCCCCGGTCCAAATGCTTAGGCTTGTTCTTCCGGTTCCAGCCTTATGCTTTGGTTGCCTGGATCAAAATGCAACCGATTAATGTAACACTACGTCTAACTTGCAGTCGACACCAAAGTGAAAATAACTAGACCCAATTGGAGTACTTGGAGGAGAAGTTTATACAACTACTAAATGTATAGAAAAATATCATAATAATTCATATACCAAAACAATATTGTAATACATATTTTTTATAACGTTAAGACAACATATTATGATGAAAAGTTTAAAAATAAAATTAAGTAATGAACAACTTGAATGCCACCACAAATCATTTCAATCTGCCAACCGTAGATGCTCATTTCAATCTGCCAACCGTAGATGTTGAACCCTGGTTCCCTTTGCTGAGAAGTATTACCACTTCCTCGTCACCTTCTATAATCCTATGGACAATTTTATACTTTGTAGCTTCCAGTCGTTTGAATCTATTATTTAACTGTGGTTGTAGTAATTACTCAATATATAGTTTTAAAAGCGAACTTAAATAGACTTGACTATATCTTTATTATAGTCAACTTAAACTTTGTGTGGGTTTTAAAAGCTGATCTAACATATTATAACTTCTACGTAGACAACATGTTTTTTGATCTACTGCAACACTATCTACGTAGACAACATGTTTTTTGATCTAACATATTATTACTTCTTATATTTGGGCTAGTGATTCTTGGAGCATTAGTCTGCGACAGCTTCGTGTCAGACAGTAAGTTTAATTTACATATTCATCTTATAATTTATATGGACCGTAACAAATTAGGACTATATGTAATTTGATTTGTACATAATCTAGATTTTTTTGGTGTGGAGTTTGTTTCATATGAACGGAATATTGATTGTAATTAATTTGGACTGTATTAATTTGGACTGTATTAATTTGGACTGTATTAATTTGGACTGTATTAATTTGGACTGTATTAATTTTTATATTATTTTTTGTGTTTTTAGTGATCCTTTTATGTCCTAAACGGTTGTTGAATGTTTACATATCTATGCCAATTGTGTGTGGTTTGATATCATGTATGGACGATGTTTTGATATTTTGATATCATATGTACAGATTGTTGTCTTTGGTTTTTTTCCAAAACTTATATATCAATATCAAGTTGAAAGAAATTATTTTTGAAAATAAAATCTAATATATCAAAGGAAAAGTATTCAAACTGAGCTCCAACAAAATTTTCAAATCAAAGATATTTTTTTCAAAAGATATATCATTTTAGGTTGTCTTTTTGGTATTTTTCAAATCTTATATATCAACACCAAGCCGTAAGAAACTATTTTTAAAATCATATGCAAAATATCAAAGGGAAAGTTTTCAAAATTGACTTCAACAAAATTCGTAACATGTCAATGTATAACACTTTATTACGAGGATGATAATGCCGATGTGGAGAGATCCAACAAAATTTTCAAAGATATTTTTTTCAAAAGATATATCAACACCAAGCCATAAGAAACTTTTTTCAAATCTTATATATCAACACCAAGCCGTAAGAAACTATTTTCAAAAATGACTTCAAATCTTATATATCATGAATGGATTTTTTTGGTATTAGAGATGATCGTTTTTAGTCTTGAATGGTGGTTGTGTAGTTTAAATTGTGATTTTATTATCTTGAATGGATATTCTTGGTGGTTGTGTAGTTTAGACTGTGATTTTTGAACAATGTGAAGTCCAAACAACTAGAGGGCCTGTAAATTGTTGCATAGTAGGAGTAGGTATAGCAGTGTCATCCGTTATGGTGGAATTCAAAATAAAATATATTTCAAAATTATAGACATCTTTTTCAAAATTTCATAACATTATAATAATATCTTTTTCAAAACTCCATAACTTGTTTTTAAATAATTGTGTCATTATATCTAACATTCACTATTCAAAATATTCAGGAAAATGGCCAACTTTGTCATCCGTTATGGTAATGAGGTCTGCATACCTATTGAAATAGCGACAACAACCACTTTTTCAGAAATGATGGCATACACGCATCAGATTCTTGATATACAATCAATGATGTATGGCCTTCGTCTAAGCTATAACTTTCCCAAAGATATACGTCCTAGTTATGACTTGTTTCCTATTGATGTCGTTGATGAGGATAGTTGGAAAACCCTTCTTAGTATATCAAAAGCGAGGATTATTGACCTTTATGTTGAGAGATATAATCTACCAAATGAGAGAATGAGTCAGTTCCAAAATGATCACGATGTTTCTATTGATGATAATGATGGTGACGCTGATAATGATGATAATGATGGTGATATGAATGATGATAATGATGGTGACGCTGATAATGATGATAATGATGGTGATATAAATGATGATAATGATGGTGACGCTGATAATGATGATAATGATGGTGAAAGTGATGATGATGAGCATGAGGATATTGATATTAATGATGACACTAGATTGCTGCAACTGCGTATTGATGATAGTAACCATGAAGTTTTTATCGATCCGGAAACATGGAAGGATGACTGGGTAGATCAAAATCATGCAGATAATTATGAATACTTCAGAGAAGATGATTGGGTGGACGAATATGAAGTCCCTATAGATATGGAAGAGGCTCAAGTGGTTGAAGGGCATGGCTTCAGTATAGGTGAAATATTTGAGACAAAGACAAACATTAACAGATCAGACACCTGTTGAGGATTGGATGAGAGCACGTGACAAAGTATATAATATTCAGAGTGCATGGTTTCAACAAATGCCAAGTCACATGCAACCCAATTTGAGTTTCTCATATCCTGTGACAACTTCAGTTAGTGCTTCTCCTATTCCATCTTCCACAGAAGCACAACACTCCACATCAGTAGGACACTCCACACCAACAGGTCACTCAGCCTCACAAAGACAATCCACACCAGCTGGACACTCCACATCACTAGGGCAGTCCACAATAGCGGGACACTCTAGGGAATTTTCACCTTACTCAATCCCTGGAATGTTTTATTCTTACCCTTCATCATCATCTGACCATTTTGGGGTTCCTTCCAGCTTATCTTGGTCCCAACCAACTTTTAGCCAATACCAAAATGTAGCTTTTTCTTCATTTTCGGGATCAACTAGTTCTTCATTTTTAGGATCACCTCCAATGTTTACAACTATGCCATCCACTCGTCCACTAACACCACCACTTCCTCCAAGTAGGTCTACACGTGCAGGTCAGCAGTCACAGTTGAGTCCAATTGAGGCTTCTCCAGACCAAGGACGTTCTTCGGGACCACGAACTCGAGGTAGAGGAAGTCCAAGTAGGTCTACACGTGCAGGTCAGCAGTCACAGTTGAGTCCAATTGAGGCTTCTCCAGACCCAGGACGTTCTTCGGGACCACGAACTCGAGGTAGAGGAAGTAAGAGACATTAGGTATGCATAATTTTTCCTAACTCTTTACTTATAGAAGAACTATATGTAGTTAAATAATTCTTTTTATTTTGATGCCAGGGTTGATGCTATTAGATGCCAGGGTTGATGCTATTAGATGCCAGGGTTGCTGTTATCAGATGCCAGGATTGATTTTATCAGATACATATGATAACTTCTTTGTTTCTATCTCCGTTGAACCGTAAAATGTTTGACAATGTAGAAGAATTTGTTCTTCTTTCTAGTATAAGACTCATTTTGTTAAATGTAATGTTTGACAATGTAGAAGAATTTGTTCTTCTTTCTAGTATAAGACTCATTTTGTTAAATGTAGAGCCCAACTTCTTCTTTATATATTGTTCCAAACTTCATATTCTTTTTGTTAAGATAATTCTTTTATTTGCTTCAGAATCATCTAATATTTGTACCAAATAAAAAAAAGGCAAAAACGCCAACTTTCTGGCGCCTTTGGTCTAAAACGCCAACTTCCTGGCGCCTTTGGTCTGCCTTTGGTGTAAAACGCCAACTTTCTGGCGTTTTTGGGCCAAACCGGGCTAAAACGCCCAAATCTTGGCGTTTTTGGTCGAAACCGGGCTAAAACGCCCAAATCTTGGCGTTTTTGGTCGAAACCGGGCTAAAACGCCCAAATCTTGGCGCTTTTGGTCGAAACCGGGCTATTCCTGGAAATAAGTTTCTAATGATGCTATATATGTCAATATTTTGATTAAACCGTGCTATTTTGGTTTTTAATCCTTTTAAATATATACAGATAGCCCTAAGTTCGCACCTCGAAGAAATACGTTGATTTGTAGATCCGGTCCCAAAAATTAAATGGATTTTCGCTGACCCGATTATTGGTGTGGGGGCGAAGCCCTCCGCGATATGGTACGGTCTATTTTCCGAATCCGAATAAGAATCTGATTACGGTTCAACGTCTATAAATATATATGCTTTGGTTAGAGTTTGGAATCATCATGTATTCTGTTTAGACGGCAGTGGTCGTACTCAGGGTGTACTCTACCTCTTTTGAGAGCGCTCCTCCTTGTAATCTTTCTCTGATATAATGAAAATCTCACCCCCTCATGTGGAGTAGGTCATCGACTGAGCTACGTAAATTCTATGTTTTGGTTACGTGATTGTTCTCTTTTCTTCTCGTCTTGTTCTTCCGCCGAACTCGTCATATTCTCTCATTCGAAATCTTAACAAAATGGTATCAGAGCCTGCGTTCAAGATCAGAACGATGACGAGTCTATACAAGATCGAGAAATTTGATCGCAAAATCAATTTCGGATTGTGGCAGATCACAATGCGTGTTGTGCTTGTTCAACAAGGAGTCTCTGAGGCTATGGAAGGGATCGAAAAGATGCCAGCCACTTTAAAGGATGAAAAAAAGAATGTGATGGACCAGAAGGCTCTTACTGTCATCCAGTTATCCTTGGACTACAAGGTTTTGGCTGAAGTTGCCAAAGAAACTATTACTGCAGGGATTTGGAAGAAACTCGAAGATCTCTAAATGACGAAGCATCACCAAACCAAACTCTACAATAACCAGTGTCTCTACCTACTGCATATGGTGGAAGGTAGTTCTATCCGTGATCACATCAACGAGTTTACTTCTATTATTATGGGTCTGAAAAATATAGATATTCAACTCGAAGATGAAGATAAAGCTCTTATTCTGTTATGTTCTTTGCCCCCCTCATACAAGCAATTTCGTAAAACTATTCCGTATAGAAAATCTTCAATCAAGGTTGAGGATGTTATATCCTCGTTACTGTCAAAAACCATAGTTGGTAAAGATCTAATTGCTTCTTCTAGCAGGAGTCAATCAGAGGCTCTTATAGTGAGGGGTCGAACAAAGGAAAAGGAAAACAACAAGAAGGAAGCCCACAGATCTAAGTCAAAGTTCAAGAAGGTCTACAAATATTGTAAGAAGATTGGACACATCGTTGATGAATGTTACAAGTTACAAAACAAGAAGAAGAGGGAGAGCAAAAAACAAGAACAACCTATAGATGCTAATGTACCATGGGAAGATCCAGATTATGTTCTTATGCCTTCATTATCTTCTTCCTCGTCTGTAACTTTTCAAACTTCTTAGATTCTGGACTCCGATTGCTCACATCACATGTGTCCACACATAGATTGGTTTTCTTCTTATGAGAACTTTGATGGAGGCGTTGTAAATATGGAAAATGATATCACTTACAAGAGTATTGGTATTGGGTCAAACCATATCCAGATCTTTGATGGAGTCATCCGAACTATCTCAAACGTCTGTTGTGAAGTACAAATCGATATTCGCTAGGCTGAAGCGATCATTAGCAGCGGATTACTGAAAATCACAAAAAAATTAAAACCATTTACAAAGAGATCCATACACTGGAAAACTCTTTCAAAAAGAACCAGAGTAATTCAATTACATTCTGGTTCACAAGTACATATCTTGCACCATTCCTTCTTGAGGATTACAAGCATCAACTGCCCTGTTTAAAACTATATACAGGCAACATAAAAACATTGAGGCATCAAGCCAAAATCACATATCGATTCATTAAACTAACTACTGACTCTGAGGACCTGAGAGTACAGAGACGACACATAGGACTCTATATATAAGACCTGAGAGCATCAAGCCAATGTCTCCACCTGAGAATTCACTGTTGTCCTTGTTGTTGTTGCTGCTCTTCCCTTGCTGTAGGGTTTATGCCTCTTCCTCCGCGTTACCTAAAAAGTTGGATCCCACGGGGGTGAGACAATTGAAATTGTCCCAGCGAGAGATATAACTCTCCGCCAGAAATATTATTATTGCAGTTTAATAGAATAAAATTGAGCATAAGAATCATAAGTATTCAACAACAGATAGATCAATATTTAAACAGGTTAGAGCAATATTCTTATTCAAAGCATTTCAGCTATAACTTGATAAAGTAGCATGTCACTTATCCAATAAGGAATATGAAGAACATGTATAACATTTATCCGATATACTAAGCAAGATAACATCAACCAATGATTCTCATATTTTAACCTTAAGCAAATACACTACACGACTGATTAAATTTTACAATCATACTTAATGCCCTGAAGAGATGAAGTATACCGTTCATGCTCCAACCGACCACGATTATGTAAAGCATTGGTACCATACAAGGTCAATGGAAGAGCTCAGTTAGTATAAGATTATATGATAGAGACATCACGTGTCAAACTGTAATTAGCTTGCCAGGGTATAGTGGCATCTTTGCTATAGATTTATAGCCTGCAACATATACTCTCTTTAGAGTTATGGCCCGTAGCCAATGCCTGGTATCATATCATGGAGTCATGGCCCGTAGCCATACTCAATCTGGGGTATGGTCCGTAACCAATCTTGTACATAGGATATAGCCCGCAGCCATTCCTATGGGGCATGAGGATATAATTGCCCAATTACCCCCACATATTTAAAAATATGTGCTTCGAGATTAACTCGTTTCACCATTCAGCAAATTCTGACGCTGATGGATCTGTGATCAGGGCAACTACATTATATGATATCACTTGATTAATTAAGTGTATTACCATATTCTTTTAGCATCAAACAAGTTTCCAAACGTCAATTATTTTAACAATTTCTACAAAGAAGCACTACTACAGAAAATGCTTTTTATAATAGGAAAAACACAACAGTTCTGTTGGTTGTGTTGTAGTTAGCATATCTTTTACAACAAGTCTATTTGTGTGTTTTGAATTATATATTTTATACAACACAAGTTATATACAACGGGACAAACTCGTTGTAGTATATGTGATACTACAACAGGTGCTAAATTGTTGTAATAGACTGTAATATCACAACATACACAAACCCGTTGTAAAAGACCATAATTACACAACATGCTCTATCCCGTTGTAATAGTCATGTATCCTAACTTGTCATAATAGATCATCATTACACAACATACTCTAAACCATTGTAAAAGATCATAATTACACAACATGCTCTAACCCATTGTAATAATCATGTATGTTAACCCGTTGTAATAGACCATCATTACACAACATACTCTAACCCATTGTAAAATATCATAATTACACACATGCTCTACTCGTTGTAATAGTCACATTTGTTAACCCATTGTAATAGACCATCATTACACAACATACTATAACCCATTGTAGTATACTATAATTACACAACAGGCTTTCACCTATTGTAATAGTTACCCGTTGTAATAGACCACAATCACACAATAGGTTTGCACATCATTTGTTGTATATGTACAACAAAGAATATATGTGTTGCATAAAATAAAATGGGTTCAGTGGTTTGAGATGTGACTTACTTTCAAGTGGTCTCTAGTTTGAAACCTTGTGTCTAGATGTATTTTCCTTTTATCTCAATATGTTATATACAACACCCCTATTACAATAGGTGTGTTCAATGAACTACAACATGTATTAACTATCATATAAAATACATATATTACAACATGTGCAACACCTGTTGTATAAAGAACCCCCCATAAGACCATGTGATCTAATACAACAGTTGACACCCGTTGTAAAATGGAAAAATGAACTATTGTAAAAACTATTTTTTGTAGTAGTGAAGGTGTAATACTTTCATCAAGTATTGTTCAAATCTTTAATAAAGCATTGGGATCTTAATCCCTCATCTGATCAGGGGTATTCTCATCCTTTCACAAACTCATCATCATGATTATAGAGAATGGGTATTCAAACCCTCAGTTTATCAAGGAACACTTGTTACCACTTATCAGGTAACTAGTACCTCAAGTCATCTGACCAAGGTAAACATGATACTTGTTACACAAGCATCTCATATGGCTCACATAGCCCATTTCATCTCTTGTTACCTCTTACTAGGCAACAAAGCATGTTATGGCTCATAAGGCCCATTAACAATAATAAATGAAACATCATAGCTCATACCTGGCTATGCTCATCATCTCATGATACATGCATGGTTAGTAAACTTGATAACATTTATATCAATTACATTTTAGTCCCATGCTATACAAAGTAACACCACTTATACCCTTATTAGGGTTAGGGATTTCCCAATTCATATCAATCAGGGTTACTCATCCCCTTACACAAATTTGGACTAGGTTTTCAAATTAGGGTTTCATAATACATAGCATCACCCTGGATTAGGGTTTCATATCACATTACCATGTATCAGTGTTTCACATTACATCCTCACCTTGAATTAAGGCTTCTAATAACATTTCCCCTAAAATTAGGGTTTCATGTAGCTTTACCCAAAACTAGGGTTTTCATGAAGCATTCCCTTAAATTTGGGTTTTTCATCAAAATACCCTAAATTAGGGCTTCTCATATCATTACCTAAATTAGGGATACACCAAGCTTTACCTTAAATTAGGGTTAGAGCTCGTCAACCTTCTCGATTAGGGTTTCATGATCTCATCATCATGGATCAAACCCTAATTACATATTTTATTCATGTTGAAAGTGTTGAGGCTTAACCACTACATGATTATTATACATGTATGAATCCCTCTCTCTCTCATCCTCTCTAGGAAGTTAATTACTTCAAACTTAATTTGATTAGGTCAATCCTTCATTCAAGTACATTCATTTAGGGTTAGCATAGTGTGTTGAGATATTGCTTCCATAAGCATCAAATGTTAACCACTCTAAAGGTACTAATCACCTAAGTACTTTAGAGGTACAACCACTAGATTTAACTTTGATATATGCCATTAACAATCTAGGGGTTATTTGGTCTTTCATAACCTTAGGTCTCCAAATGGTTTTGGTTTCATTGAACCTCTAAACGGTCTTGAGGTGCTTCAACCTTTAAACGGTCTTGAGGTGCTTCCACCTCTAAACGGTCTTGAGGTGCTTCAACCTCTAAACGGTCTTGAGGTGCTTCAACCGATAAATAGTCTAAGTACCCAAATGGTCTTGAAGTTCAATGTACCCATTCGGTCTTGAACTTAATTACCCATTCGGTTTTGAGGTAAATTACGCATTTGATTTTGAACTCAATTACCCATTCGATCTTGAAGTCAATTACCCATTCGGTCTTGAAACCGAATCCATCCATTCGGTCTTGAAACCGAATCCATCAATTCGGTCTTGAAACTGAATCCATCCATTCGGTCTTGAAACAGAATCATCAACCATTGATTTGAAACTGAAACAATCTATTGGGTGTAGGGTTTGCAATCAATGGACCCTCCAACATTGAAACCATTGGAATTAGATCAAATTGAGACCATTGGATCATCATCCAACTTATGACATCACCCAACCTTAAACGGTCTTGAGGTCATTTGACCTCAAACGGTCTTGAGACTGTTTGACCCCAAACTGTCTTGAGATCGTTTGATGTCAAACGATCTTGAGATTGTTTGGTCTCAAGGGATGAAACCAATTGCTCAAGATATTCATTGAGGTGTGTTCTTAAGATGATATCATCATCATCAAGCTTCGATCCTTCAAAATCTACAGCCATTCTTATGGTAATTTTATCAATTTGATCAAAGGAATTTCAAGAAGAAAAAACTGATCAACAAGTGATGAAGAATTGAACGTAATAATAACATTTAAGGGTTCAAGTTATATAACCCACCTTCAAAATTGAATCCAAGATTCAAGATTCATGCCATCAATGGTGAATGAAGCTTCCTCAACTTCCCAAGGCACGTCCTCAAGTCTTTGAGTGAAAAGAACCAAGGTTGAAGATTGAATGGAGAAAAGAAGAAATTAAGCATTGAATTTCAATTTCCACCATGAATTCAAGGTTGAAGATGACTATGGAGCTTACCTACAGGTTGGGGCACGTCCTCCTATTTCTCATAAACTCCCTTGTGTTTAACCAAAGTGAGTAAAGAAAGAAGGGTCGAAAAAGTATTTCATTTGAGTTGGAAATGAGATGTTTATAAGGGAATTTCAATGAGAGAGAAAGTGATAAATAATTCCTTCAATTCCCAAAATTGGTTCCACATACTCCCCTCCATTCCTTGCATATGAAGCCATCTCCCCCATCTTGTAATTCCTCTTCTTTATCCATGAATTAAAAGAAAGCAAATTAAGCACCTTAACCATTATAATAATAATATCCAAAATTAGTGGATATTACTTTTTCTTTTACTAATGTGAGTGGACTCTCCACTCACTTTAGATATTTTGTGGCCATTGCAAGGCAAAAGGACGTCCATACTTATGTAAATTCAACCATTCCATTTTTGTTTAAAGGGCACTTCCATTAATTTATTTATTTTTCTATTAAATTGAATTAGGGTTTCAATTATGCTTAAATCTTGATTATTTTAATATCAAGATTCTCTCTCCTCCAAAGTGATTCAAATGAGATGCCCCTCTCATTTTCTTTTCTCTACATGATTTCAAGAAATATTAGGGACTCTCTAGAGGTGGTATTTTGCATATTGAACCCTAAGTTTTGGGTAATTTGCACATTACACCAAAACTAGGTTTTAATGCACAACATTGCTCAACAAGCTCTGTCTTGGTACTCAGGCTACCACAAGCGATACATCTGCATCATTTTCATTCTTATGATGCCTCAACACTTGAGGAACATTTATCATGTAACATTTTCAATTTAACCCCTCAACTTGGGCAATTTGCACATTAGTCCAAAACAGGAAAAATAGTGTTTCAACATTATTCAAAAAGGACTAAAATTGAAACATAAGTTCCTCTTGGGCCTTAATTACTTTTCAATAAATAAGAGCAAGCATATAATTAAATTTATTAAGAAAAACATCAAGCGTTAAGGCATAACCCATGTTAGGGATGTTACAAATTATCCACCCCTAACAGGGATTTCGTCCCCGAAATCATCAAGAGAAAAGAGAAGGGTACTTCCTCCTCATCTCTTACTCTAGCTCCCACGTATCTTATTCAATTCCACGATGATGCCAGAGAACTTTCCAAGACATATGTCTTTCTTTTTCATCCTTTTAATTCTTTTGTCAAGGATCATCACAGGTCCTTCAACATATGATATATCATCTTTTAATTCTACCTCCACAGGTTGCAAAACTAACCCTGTGTCAGGATGACACTTTCTTAGCATGGATATATGGAACACTGGGTGCAACTTATGCAGCTCGGGTGGCAACTCTAGCTTATAGGCTACCTTTCCAATCCATTCAATGATTGGATAAGGCCCCATAAATCTAGGAGCTAACTTTCCCTTCTTCGCAAATATAAGGACACCTTTCCAAGGTGAGACCTTGAGATATACTTTGTCTCCTATTTGGAATTCTAAGGGTCTTCTCCGTTTGTCGGCATACGAATTCTGTCTATCCTGTGTAGCCTTTAACTTTTGTTGTATTATTTTAATCTTCTCAGTTGTCTGTGCACTAACTCAGGACCTAAAAGTTGATATTCTCCAGTTTCATACCAACATAAAGGAGATCTACAAAGTCTACCATATAATGCTTCATATGGTGCCATATCAATACTGTGTTGATAACTATTATTATAAGCAAATTCTATCAAGCTCAGGTGTAGATCCCAACTTCCTACAAATTTAAGGACACATGCCCTAAGCAAGTCCTCCAAGGTTTATATGGTCCTCTCAGATTGTCCATCTGTTTGTGGGTGAAAGGCAGTACTAAACCTTAATTGCATACCCAAAGCCTTATGGATTCGCTCCCAAAAACGACTCGTGAACTGGGGTCCTCTATCAGAAACAATTGTAAATGGTACCCCGTGTAAATGCACTATCTCATATGTATATATCTATGCAAGCTTCTCAACAGTATAGGCTATTTTGACAGGAAGGAAATGTGCTATCTTAGTCAACCTATCAACCATCACCCAAATGGAATCATGACTTTTGGTTGTTCTGGGCAAACCAACCACATATTACATGGTCACATGATCCCATTTCCACTGCAGTATAGGCAAAGGTTGAATTGTTCCTGCGGTCTTTTGATGTTTATCTTTAACCTGCTGACACACCGGACACCGCATAACAAACTAAACTACATCTTTCTTCAATCCTGACCACCAATACATATCTTTCAAGTTATGATACATTTTAGTGTTCCCTGGATGCATTGCATACATCGAAGAATGAGCTTCTTCCAAGACTAACTTCCTTAAGTCATTGGCATCAGGTACCACCATCCTACCATGGTAACAGGCTGCCTGATCCTCTGACTCATGAAATCCATCCCATTTCTCACTACCATACTGTGACCTGATCTGTTGAATCACAGTATCATCTTGTTGTGCTTCTTTAATCTACTGTCTCAGAGTAGGTTTCACTTGCATCTCAGCTAACATCCCAGCTAACAACGATACCTTAAGTTGTATATTGTTTTGCCTCAAGGAGATAATCATATCTCTTTTAAAGCACACTAAGGAGTTCAACTGTGCTTTCTCTAGGGCTGGTGATGATGATTTCTTGCTTAGTGCATCAGCCACTACATTAGCCTTCCCTGGATGATAATCAATTGTACAATTGTAGTCCTTGATTAACTCCATCCAGCGGCGTTGTCTCATGTTCAACTCATGTTGTGAAAAGATATATTTTAGATTCTTATGGTCTGTGAAAATCTGGAATGTTTCTCCATAAAGATAATGCCTCCAGATCTTCAAGGCATGGACCACAACAGCTAGTTCTAGATCATGTGTCAGATAATTCTCCTCATGTTTCTTAAGTTGTCGAGAGGCAAAATAAATTACATGATTATCCTGCATCAACACACATCCTAGTCCAATCTAAGATGCATCACAGAAAACTATGTACCCCTTCCCTTGCTCAGGTAACACCAGCACAGGTGCACTTGTTAACCTTTCATTCAACAAGTGGAAAGAATGTTGACACTTGTCATTCTAGACAAAAGGAACCTCCTTCCTGGTCAACTTGGTTAGGGGTAAAGTTATAGAACTGAAGTTCTTAATGAACCTCCTTTAATAGCCTACCAGTCCTAGGAAACTGTGTATCTCTGTCGGTGTTTTTGGATGTTCCCATTGCAGGATAGATTCTACCTTCTAAGGATCAACACGGATACTTGGGGCAAATATTACGTGTCCTAGAAAAGAAACTTCTGGTAACCAGAACTCACATTTGCTAAACTTATCATACATCTTATGCACTCTTAGCAAAGTTAAAGCCTGACAGAGGTGCTGCTCATGTTGTTGAGCATCTCTACTCTATATCAAGATATCATCTATGAAGACTACTATGAACTTATCAAGAAAAGGTCGAAAGTGTAACGTCCCTGACCTGGGTTATGAATTAACCCTAGGTGTTTTACTTAATAAAAGTGATTATATGCATTCTCTTATCTTTTGAAAAGTAATTACGGCTCAAGAGGAACTTATATTACAATTTTAGTCCTTTTTGAATATTGTTGAAATCAATATTTTACCTGTTTTGGACTAAAGTGCAAATTACCCAAGTTGAGGGGTCTATTTGCAAATTGTTCATGATAATATGTTCCTCATGTGTTAAAGCATCATGACAGTGAAGATGATGTAGATGTATGTCTTGTGATAGCCTGAATTCCAAGAAAGAGTTGATAAAGCAATGTTTGCGCATGAAAAACTAATTTTGGTGTAATGTGCAATTTACCCAAAACCTAGGGTGCAATATGTAAATTACCACTTCAATAAGGTCCCTAATGTTTCTTGGCATCATGTGGAGAAAATAAAATGAGAGGGGCGCCTCATTTGATTTATGTTGAAGGAGAGAGAATCTTTATAATAAAATAATCAAGATATAAGCATAATGGAAACATTAATGCAAAAATAAATAAAATAATTGAAGGGCCTTCAACCAAAATTAAAATGGTGGAATTTATATGTGTGTGGACGTCCTTGAGCTTTACAAGGACCACAAATATCCTAAGGATGTGAAATTCCACTAACCTTATTATAAGGAAAAGAATTCCCACTCCAAAATATATATTAATATTATAAGGGATTAAGGTGCTTAATTTCTTTTCCCTTAATCCATGGATAATGGAAGGGAGATAAGTGGGATTGAGTTTCCGTTGAATGTAAGAAACCAAGGAGGAAGAGGTGGCAACAATTTTGGAACGAAATGATTTTTATAAAACAATTTCTCTCTCATTGAGTTTTCTTATAAAAGAGCCTTTTCCAACCCACCTAAGGATCTTTTTCGGATTCCTTTCTTCTCCTTGCTTGAAAAATCGACCAAGGGAGCTAACAACAGCAGGAAGGACGCCCCCAACCTGTTGGTAAGTCTTTGACCTTCGTTCTTCTTGATTTCATGGTGAAAATCATAAAACAATGTATGATTCCTTCATTTCTTCACTCCATCTTCAACCCTATTGGATCCTTTCATTCCAAAAGCTTGAGAAACGACCTTGGGAGGTTGCTAGAGCATCAATGACCATTGGATACGTGAATCTTGGAGCTTGGGATCAGATTTGAAGGCGGGTTATATAACTTGAACCCTTAATCTTTGTCATTGAATTCGATTTCTCCATACAATTGATTTAATTGTTATTATTGCAATAGCTTTGCTTGATTGATGGAGTTGCCATGGAAATGGTAGTATCTTTTGTGAGACTAAAGGTTGAACATAATAACCTGTTCACAAGAACACACCTCAACCAAGAACATGATCAAACGGTCTTTGGACCTTTGGTCCAAACGGTTTCCCCAAACCGTTCGAGACCAAACGGTTTATAAACTGTTTGGTGAATTAGACTCCAAACCGAATGAAGGGGTTGACCGTTTGAGGGCTGAACCTATTTACATATTGGATGATGATCCAATGGACTCAATTGGTTGATTCAATGTGTGTACCATCCTTCAATTGGAAACCCTAATCAAGTTGATTGAAGAATCCTTGATTGGTCCTAAGGATTTCAAGACAACTTGGGTCAAACGGTCTTGAGACCGTTTGGTGGGTTAGTGGTTGATACTTGACCCATGGATGATGATCTAATGGTTTTGACTGATGAATACTTCAATTGAATAACCAATAGTCAATTCAATGGTGCAATTGGAAATCAATTGGATTGATGAATGACCTAGTGAGCCCTTGCGGTTTTGGGACTGATTTGGCCCAAACGGTCTTGAGACCATTTGAGACCAAACGGTCTTGAAACCGTTTGGGGGAAAATGGTTTCAAAACCATTTGGGGTCAAACGGTTTCAAAATTGTTTGGTGGCAAACGGTTTCAAAACCGTTTGGTGGTGAAACCTTCAAAACCGAATGGAGTTCAATGTCGTTCAATCACTTGGATATTGAAGGTAATGATTGTTCCCATGATCTAATGATTGTTAGTAATAGTAATTAATGAAGTTACAAAGGTTGAAACCCTAATAGTACCTAAGTGATTAGTGACAATTAAGGGATGAACCTTAATTGCTTATAAAAATAATGACTTGGTACACTATGTCAATCATAGTTGTATGTGCTTGACTAAAGGGGTTGATGTAACCTAATTAAGTTGAGGGGGTGATAATATGGAATTCTTACATGAGTATGATTCATGTGGTGATTAAGGGTATGATCCTTAAGTAAAGAGATCATGAAACCCTAATCATGAACATAAACCCTAATTGATAAGAATGTTGAACCATAACCCTAATTCAAGGCAATTATAGTTGAAACCCTAATCCAGGGTATGGATGTAACCCTAATCCAGGGTGATGATATATGTGAGTCTAATTTAAGGTAATGTAATGCAAAACCCTAATTGGGATGAATAGTAAACCCTAATTATGGGTAAAGGGACACGAAACCCTAATTGGGATGAATAGTAAACCCTAGTTGTGGATTATTGAATATAGTTCCTATCATAGGGTGAAATTGATGTGAAACCCTAACTAAGGATGGTTTCATGAGAAACCCTGATGTTTAATGTGCTGTGAAGCTCAAATCCAGGGTAATTCTATGTAATGCTTAACAAACCCTAATCTTGGACAATATGGTGATATACCATATCTTTGAAGTTATAATGGGATGATTATCCTCATATGACATGAAATGAGAAACCCTAACCCAGGTAAGGGAATATTGGTGTTACCCATGAATAGTGAATTCATATTTGTTGTACATGGTTCTGATAAGCAATTGATATCACTATTATCATCTGTGCTAACCATACATTTATGTTGAAATGATGATCATGGCCAGGTATGAACTATGATGTTTAATTCACTATTGTGATTGTACCTTGAGTGCCATAATATACCTTGTTGCCTGGTAAGAGGTAACAAGAGATTTATGGGCCTTAAGTACCATGTGTGATGCTTGTAATAGCAAGTATCATGTTTTCCATGGTCAATTGACCTAAAGGTGATGGTTACCTGGAAAAGTGGTAACAATGCTTAATGATGAATTAAAGGTTTAATTACGCAGGGCCATATGATTATGGTGATGAAATTGTGAAGGGATGAGAATTCCTAGTTTTGAAATAATGGACTGAGTTCCCAATATCTTTTGAAGACAGTTGAGTATTTGATAAAAATAGTACATGTTTCTTTATAGCATTGTCATAATAAGTTTTGTTTGAGAACTTGTCTGATGCTAAATGAATATGAAAATGTACTTAATTAAACAAGTGAAATCTATTCATGTAGTGCTCTGACCATAGATCCATCATCGTCAGAAGTTGGTGATGGTGAAACAGGTTTTCCTATAGAATTCCTGGAGTTCACATATTCTGAATATGTGGGGGTAAATGGGTGAAAATATCCTTACGTCCTTGTGAAGAGATTGAGGGAGGGTAAACATTAAACCACTCACTCCTTCATGTGTTGGGATAGATGTAACATAAATATCCCGATGGTTGGGATAGATGTATCATTAATCTCCCAATGATATTTTATGTCGGGTCAATGGAGATAAGCATTAAAGCTCTTGATTGCCGATGAGAGTGCAGTTGACGTTGTAACTCTATAGCGAAGTTCCAGTATACCCTGGAAAGCTATTTTGAGCAGTCGACATAGTCTTGCTTGTGGTCCTGTACTGACCGGGATGTGGGAGGTCATGGGAATCCGGCTCTTCCATTGACCTAATTATGGTACCGATTTCGATTCTAGAAATGGTTGGTTGGAGTATGAGCGGTATACCTCATCTCCTCAGAGCTGAAATCTGTTTGTAAAATATAATCAGCCGTGTAGCGTATTTTCATAAGATTGAAATGCGAAAACCACTAGTTGATGTTATACTACTTAGCATGTCCTTGATACATAAATGTTACTTATGTTCCTTTAATTCATATTGAATATGAGACATTCTACTTTATCAGTTTATAACGGAAATACTTGCATAAGAATGTTTCTCTAATATGCATAGATGTTGATTCATCTGCTTCTGATTTATATTATCTCACTGCTCAGTTTATTTCTATTAAACTGTAATGATAATGTTTTGGCAGAGAGTTATATCTCCCTCTTGGGAAATTTTTATAATTATCTCACCCCCGTGGGATTCAACGTTTTTAGGTAGACGCAGACGACAAGGCAGAAACTCTTCTGCAGGAGAAGAGCAGCAGCAGCAGCCATAGGGACAGCAGTGATCCATCAGGTGGAGACATTGGTTGTCTGGTTTTGTATAGTTAGTCATATAAGTCGTCTCTATACTCTTGGGTCCTAGGAGTTAGTGTTTTGATACTTCGATCTGAGACTTTTGGGCTTTTAGCCTCGAGGTTATTATATACCTGTGTACAATTGAGACAGAGTAGTGAGCGCATGTATGCCTCGAGATGCAATGATGCATGTTATGTATATGTGAACCAGGATGTAATGTTTTACTTTGGTTCTGAATGAAAGAGTTTCCCTGTGAATGGATCTCTTGATAAATGGTTTTAATTTTTAGTGGTTTTCAGTAATCCACTGCTAATAAAATGCTTCCGCATTAGTTAATCTAGTTTTTTTTTAGTTGTATGCCACAAATTAAGTGGTATCAGAGCTCTAGGTTCACTGAGTCTACAGAGACATAGGAATAAGGTTAATGAGACAAGGATGCCTTGCATTCTTAGCCCATGTGGTTGATACCACAATATAGACTCCTCATCCTTCTGAAGTTCTGGTAGTCAGGGAATTTGAAGATGTATTTCCGGAAGAACTTCCAGGTGTTCCTCCGCCCTGAGAAATTGATTTTGAAATAAATCTAATCCCGGGCACACAACCAATAGCACAAATGTCGTATAGGATGGTGTCTGCTGAAATGGCAGAGCTCAAGAAACAACTGCAAGAGTTGCTTGAGAAGGGTTTTATCCGATTGAGTACTTCACCTTGGGGTGCTCCGGTCCTTTTTGTTAAGAAAAAGGATGGGTCTACGCGATTATGCATCGACTATAGACAGTTAAATAAAGTAACTATAAAGAACAAGTATCCTCTACTAAGGATTGATGACTTGTTTGACCAGTTGCGTGGTGTGACTGTCTTTTCTAAGATAGATCTGAGGTTGGGATACCATCAGTTGCGTATCAAGGAGGGTGACATACCTAAGTCTACCTTTAGGACAAGGTATTGACACTATGAGTTCACAATTATGTCGTTTGGACTAATTAATGCACCAGCTGCATTTATGGAACTCATGAATAGAATCTTTCGACCTTTTCTTGATCTGTGTGTTGTCGTCTTCATAGATGACATCCTGATCTACAGTGGAGATGCTCAACAACATGAACAACATCTTCACCAAGCTTTGACTTTGCTAAGAGAGTATAAGTTGTATGTTATGCATCCAGGGAGCACCAAGATGTATCATAATTTAAAAGATATGTATTGGTAGCCTGGATTGAATAAAGTTGTAGCTGAGTTCGTTATGCGGTGTCTGGTGTGTCAGCAATTAAAAGTTGAACATCAGAAGCCCACAGGAACAATGCAACCTCTGCCTATACCACAGTGGAAGTGGTATAATGTAACTATGGACTTTGTGGTTGGTTTGCCTAGAACAACCAAAGGTCATGATTCCATTTGGGTGATAGCTGATAGGTTGACAAAGACAGCACATTTCTTACCTGTCAAAACAACCTATACAGCTGAGAAGCTAGCACAGTTATATGTAGATGAGATAGTACGGTTGCACGGGGTCCCAGTTAGCATAGTTTCTGATAGAGATCCTCAGTTTATGAGTCATTTTTGGGAACGACTTCATAAAGCTTTGGGCACTCAGCTGAGGTTTAGTACATCCTTTCATCCTCAGACAGATGGACAGTCTGAGAGGACGATACAAACCTTGGAGAACTTGCTTAGGGCATGTGTCCTTTAGTTTGTGGGGAGTTGGGATCTACATCTGAGCTTGATAGAGTTTTCTTATAATAACAGCTATCAACACAGTATTAAGATGTCACCATATGAGTCTTTGTATGGTAGACATTGTAGATCTCTTGTGTGTTGGTATGAAACTGGTGAATACCAACTGTTGGGTCCTGAGCTGGTTCAACAAACAACTGAGAAGATAAAGATCATACAACAACAGTTGAAAATAGCCCAGCATAGACAGAAATCATATGCTGAAAAGCGTCGTAGACCCTTAGAATTCCAAGTCGGAGATAGGTTATACCTTAAGGTTTCACCTTGGAAAGGTATCCTGAGATTTGGAAAGAAAGGGAAGTTAGCTCCTAGATTTATGGGGCCCTATCCGATCATTGAAAGGATGGGAAAGTTAGCCTATAATATGGAGTTACCACATGAGTTGCATGGATTGCACCCAGTGTTTCATATCTCTGTGTTAAAGAAGTGTCATCCTGACACTGATTTAGTTCTACAACCTGTGGAGGTAGAACTAAATGATGACATATCTTATGTGGAAGGGCCAATGTTGATTCTTGACAGAAGAATCAAGAAGTTGAAAAAGAAAGACATTAGTCTTGTAAAAGTTCTCTGGAATCACCGTGGTGTTGAAGAAGCTACGTGGGAACTAGAGGATGAGATGAGGAGCAAATATCCTACTCTTTTCTCTTAATGTTTTGTTGATGATTTCGGGGACGAAATCATTGTAAGGGGTGGATAAACTTGTAACATCCCTGACCTGGGTTATGAATTAACCCTAGGTGTTTTTCTTAATAAAAGTGATTATATGCATGCTCTTATCTTTTGAAAAGTAATTAAGGCTCAAGAGGAACGTATATTACAATTTTAGACCTTTTTGAATATTGTTGAAATCAATATGTTGCCTATTTCGGACTAAAGTGTAAATTACCCAAGTTGAGGGGTCTATTTGAAAAATGTGCATGACAATATGTTCCTCATGTGTTAAAGCATCATGACAGTGAAGATGATGCATAGGTATAGCTTATGATAGCTTGAATTCCAAGAAAGAGCTGATAAAGCAATGTTTGTGCATGAAAAACTAGTTTTGGTGTAATGTGCAATTTACCCAAAACCTAGGGTGCAATATGTAAATTACCATTTCAATAAGGTCCCTAATGTTTCTTGGAATCATGTGGAGCAAAGAAAATGAGAGGGGTGCCTCATTTGATTTAAGTTGAAGGAGAGAGAATCTTGATATTAAAATAATCAAGATATAAGCATAATGGAAACATTAATGCAAAAATAAATAAAATAATTGAAGGGCCTTCAACCAAAATTAAAATGGTGGAATTCATATGTGTGTGGACGTCCTTGAGCTTTACAAGGACCACAAAATATCCTAAGGAGGTGAAATTCCACTCACCTTATTATAAGGAAAAGAATTCCCACTCAAAAATATATATTAATATTATAAGGGATTAAGGTGCTTAATTTATTTTCCCTTAATCCATGGATAATGGAAGGGAACTCGGTGGGATTGAGTTTCCTTTGCATGTAAGAAACCAAGGAGGAAGAGGTGGCAACAATTTTGGAACTAAATGATTTTTATAATACAATTTCTCTCTCATTGATTTTTCTTATAAAAGAGCCTTTTCCAACCCACCTATGGATCTTTTTCAGATTCCTTTCTTCTCCTTTCTTGCAAAATCGACCAAGAGAGCTAATAACAGCAGGAAGGACGCCCCCAACCTGTTGGTAAGTCTTTGACCTTCGTTCTTCTTGATTTCATGGTGAAAATCATAAAACAATGTATGATTCCTTCATTTCTTCACTCCATCTTAAACCCTAGCCGATCCTTTCACTCCAAAAGCTTGAGAAACGACCTTGGGAGGTTGCTAGAGATTCAATCACCATTGGAGCCGTGAATCTTGGAGCTTGGGATCAGATTTGAAGGCGGGTTATATAACTTGAACCCTTAATCTTTGTCATTGAATTCGATTTCTCCATACAATTGATTTAATTGTTATTATTGCAATAGCTTTGCTTGATTGATGGAGTTTCCATGGAAATGGCAGTAGCTTTCGTGAGTCTAAAGGTTGAAGATAATAACCTTTTCACAAGAACACACCTCAACCAAGAACATGAGCAAACGGTCTTGGACCTTTGGTCCATATGGTTTCCCCAAACCGTTTGAGACCAAACGGTTTGCAAATCGTTTGGTGAATTAGACTCCAAACTGAATGAAGGGGTTGACCGTTTGGTTTAGTTGACCGTTTGAGGGATGAACCTATTTACATCTTGGATTATGATCCAATGGACTCAATTGGTTGATTCAATGTGTGTACCATCCTTCTATTGGAAACCCTAATCAAGTTGATTGAAGAATCCTTGATTGGTCCTAATCATTTCAAGACAACTTGGGTCAAACGGTCTTGAGACCGTTTGAGCCCAAACGGTGTTGAAACTGTTTGGGAAAAAATGGTTTCAAAACCATTTGGTGGGTTAGTGGTTGATCCTTGACCCATGGATAATGATCTAATGGTTTTTATTGATGAATCCTTCAATTGAATAACCAATAGTCAGTTCAATGATGCAATTGGAAATCGATTAGATTGATGAATGACCTAGTGAGCCCTTGCAGTTTTGGGACTGATTTGGCCCAAACGGTCTTGAGACCATTTGAGATCAAATGGTCTTGAAACCGTTTGGGGGAAAACTATTTCAAAACCATTTGGGGTCAAACGGTTTCAAAACCGTTTGGTTGCAAATGGTTTCAAAACTGTTTAGTGGTGAAACCTTCAAAACCGAATGGAGTTCAATGTGGTTCAATCACTGGGATATTGAAGGTAATGATTGTTCCAATGATCCAATGATTGTTAGTAATAGTAATTAATGAAGGTACAAAGGTTGAAACCCTAATAGTACCTAAGTGATTAGTGCCAATTAAGGGATGAACCGTAATTACTTATAAAAACAATGACTTGGTACACTATGTCAATCATAGTTGTATGTACTTGACTAAAGGGGTTGATGTAACCTAATTAAGTTGAGGGGGTGATAATATGGAATTCTTACATGAGTATGATTCATGTGGTGATTAAGGGTATGATCCTTAAGTAAATAGATCATGAAACCCTAATCATGAACATAAACCCTAATTGACAAGAATGTTGAAGTTTAACCCTAATTCAGGGTAATTATAGTTGAAACCCTAATCTAGGGTATGGATGTAACCCTAATCTAGGGTGATGATATATGTGAGTCGAATTTAAGGTAATGTAATGCAAAACCCTAATTTCTATGAATAGTAAACTCTAATTATGGTACTGGGACACGAAACCCTAATTGGGATGAATAGTAAACCCTAGTTGTGGATTATTGAATATAGTTCCTATCATTGGGTGAAATTGATGTGAAACCCTAACTAAGGATGGTTTCATGAGAAACCCTGATGTTTAATGTGCTGTGAAGCTCAAATCCAGGGTAATTCTATGTAATGCTTAACAAACCCTAATCTTGGGCAATATGGTGATAAACCATATCTTTGATGTGATAATGGGACGATTATCCCCATATGACATGAAATGAGAAACCCTAACCCTGGTAAGGGAATAGTGGTGTTACCCATGAATAGTGAATTCATATTTGTTGTACATGGTTCTGATAAGCAATTGATATCACTATTATCATCTGTGCTAACCATACAGGTATGTTGAAATGATGATCATGGCCAGGTATGAGCTATGATGTTTAATTCACTATTGTGATTGTGCCTTGAGTGCCATAATAGACCTTGTTGCCTAGTAAGAGGTAACAAGAGAGTTAATGGGCCTTAAGTACCATGTGTGATGCTTGTAATAGCAAGTATCATGTTTTCCTTGGTCAATTGACCTGAAGGTGATGGTTACATGGAAAAGTGGTAACAATGCTTAATGATGAATTAAGGGTTTCATTACCAAGGGACATATGATTATGGTGATGAAATTGTGAAGGGATGAGAATTCCCAGTTTTGAAATAATGGACTGAGTTCCCAATATCTTTTAAAGACAGTTGAGTATTTGATAAAAATAGTACATGTTTCTTTATAGCGGTGTCATAATAAGTTTTGTTTGAGAACTTGCCTGATTCTAAATGAATATGAAAATGTACTTAATTAATCAAGTGAAATCTATTCATGTAGTGCTCTGACCATAGATCCATCATCGTCAGAAGTTGGTCATGGTGAAATAGGTTTTCCTATAGAATTCTTGGAGTTCACATATTCTAAATATGTGGGGGTAAATGGGTGAAAATATCCTTACATCCTTGTGAAGAGATTGAGGGAGGGTAAACATTAAACCTCTCACTCCTTCATGTGTCGGGATAGCTGTAACATAAATCTCCTGGTGGTTGGGATAGATGTATCATTAATCTCCCAATGATATTTTATGTCGGTTCGACGGAGATAAGCATTAAAGCTCTCGATTGCCGATTAGGGTGCAGTTGACACTGTAACTCTATAGCGAAGTTCCAATATACCCTGGAAAGCTATTTTGAGCAGTCGACATAGTCCTGCTTGTGGTCCCGTACTAACCGGTATGTGGGAGGTCATGGGAATCTACCTCTTCCATTGACCTAATTATGGTACCGATTTCGATTCTAGAAATGATCTCTTGGAGTATGAGCGGTATACCTCATCTTATCAGAGCTTAAATCTATTTTTAAAATATAATCAGTCATGTAGTGTATTTGCATAAGATTGAAATGTGAAAACCATTGGTTGATGTTATACTGCTTAGCATGTCCTTGATACATAAATCTTACTTATGTTCCTTTAATTCATATTGAATATGAGACATTCTACTTTATCACTTTATAACTAAAATACTTGCATAAGAATGTTGCTCTAATCTGCATAGATGCTGATTCATCTGCTTCTGATTTATATTATCTCACTGCTCAATTTATTTCTATTAAACTTCAATGATAATGTTTTGGCGGAGAGTTATATCTCCCGCTGGGGCAATTTTTATAATTGTCTCACTGCCGTGGGATTCAACATTTTTAGGTAGACACAGACGACAAGGCAGAAACTCTTCTACAGGAGAAGAGCAGCAGCAGCAGCCACAGGGACAGCAGTGATCCATCAGGTGGAGACATTGGCTGTCAGGTTTTGTATAGTTAGTCCTATGAGTTGTCTCTGTACTCTCAGGTCCTAGGAGTTAGTGTTTTGATACTTCAATCTGAGACTTTTGGGCTTTTAGCCTCGAGGTTTTTATACTACCTGTGTACAGTTGAGACAGAGTAGTGAGCGCATGTATGCCTCGAGATGCAATGATGCATGTTATGTATATATGAACCAGGATGTAATGTTTTACTTTGGTTCTGAATGAAAGAGTTTCCCTGTGAATGAATATCTTGATAAATGGTTTTAATTTTTAGTGATTTTCAGTAATCCACTGCTAATAAAATGCTTCCGCATTAGTTAATCTAGTTTTTTTTAGTTGTATGCCACAGAAAGATTCTATTCATGAGTTCCATGAATGCAACTGGTGCATTAGTCAGTATAAATAACATAACTATGAACTCATAGTGACCATACCTTGTCCTGAAGGCAGACTTGGGTATTTCACTCTCCTTGATACGCAATTGATGGTATCCTGACCTCAGATCTATCTTAGAAAAGATAGTTGCACCACACAACCGATCAAACAGGTTATCGATACTTGGCGGAGGATGCTTGTTCTTTATGGTTACTTTATTTAACTGCCTATAGTCGATGCATAATCACATAGATCCGTCTTTCTTCTTAATAAAGAGAACCGGAGCACCCCATGGTGAAGTACTCGGTCGGATAAAACCTTTCTCAAGCAACTCCTGCAGCTATTTCTTGAGCTCTGCCATCTTAGCAGGTGCCATTCTATATGGTGTTTGTGCTATTGGTTGTGTGCTCAGGATTAGATTAATCCTAAAAACAATCTCTCGGGGCAGAGGAATACCTAGAAGTTCCTCAGGAAACACATCTTCAAACTCTCTAACTATCAGAACTTCAGAAAGATTAGAGCCCTCCATCGTAGTGTCTACCACATGTGCCAAGAATGCAAAGCATCCTTGTCTCATCAGCTTCTCAGCTACCATAGCTGACACAAGACAGGTTGGAAGAATCTTTCTATCTCCCTGAAAGATCCATGTGTCACTATCCTCTGTGAACACAACCTGCTTGGAACTACAATCTAAGACAACCTTATACTTTTCTAGGGTGTCCATCCCAAGAATTATATCGAACCCGTGCATCTCAAGTGGTATAAGATCCACCTGAATGTGATGTTCAGAAAAGGAAAGAATACAGGGAGAACACACCTCTCACAGCACTATAGAACCCAACAAAGGGGTTTTTCATAACAGACTATCTGTGTTATGGCTAACAGTCATATTGCAGTCAAGAATCACTTCTCTAGTGATGAAGGAATGTGTAACACCCGGATCAATTAAAATAGATACGAAGCAGGATGAAGACATATCATAAGGATATAGTTCCATTTGACATGTCACAACTTGAGGGTTGACTACTGCTTTGGGTTGATTCATCGCATAGAATCTCACCGTTGCTTACTGTTGACCCGATGCTCGGTTGTTGGGTGCCGACGAACTAGCTTGGGACACTTGAACACATCCTCAAGTGCCAATCGAAAACTATCTCCTATGAGAGCCTTGCTAACTCTGCCTCTGAGGTTGAGTCACCATTGTGTTCCCGACTGGACAATCCTCTGCCAGATGTCCCATTTGCCTACATTGATGACAGATCATGGTCTCAGGATAGGGTCTATGAGGTCCAGTCACCGATGTTGATGTTGTGATGGGGGCTCTATTTGGAACAAAACTATGGCCCCTACTCCTACTTAACGTCCATTGCGTTTGGGTATTGAATCTTGATGGTACTGCCAGTGTAGAAAACCATGGCTTCTTGAAGCCCTCAGACCTTTGTCCTTGAAACTGAGTGTACACCTTCTTACCATTGGTTTGTCGCTTCTCGATCATAGACCTTTCTATCCGTCTCACGGACTCTATGAAAGTAGCAAACCTCTCCATGTTCTCTAAAGCAGACACAGGAGTGGTCAATTCCGCATTCAACCCCTTCTCGAAACGTCGAATTCTCTCTTCATCAGTAGCTGCCATATGTGGACAGAACTGCAAAACCTCCATGAACTTAGCCTCATATTCGCTAATATTCATCGGTCTTTGTCTTATTCTCTCAAACTGAGATATCATTTCATCTAGGTAAGTCTTAGGGAAGTATCTAGTGACGAATTCTCGTCGGAATTCTTCCCATCCGACCTCGAAACTTGGCCTCTTTCCCTCTTCTATTGTCCACCAGTGACTAGCACTCCCTTTAAGAAGGTGCACTGTATATCTTACCTTCTCTACTTCAGGGATATTGAGGATTCTGAAAGCCTTCTCCAGCTCAATCAACCATAAGTCAACATCTGATGGGTCAGTTGTACCAACATACTCTGTGGCTCCTACCCGACGAAGTCTCTCAAAAGTCTTGTCGGCTCCCTGTCCCTCATTATGGGTTGGTGCCCTAGGTGTAGGTGGGGGCATCCTATCCGCCATATGCGTCATAGTTGCCATAAACTGCCCAAACAGAGCATGGAAAGCTGAGTTCTCTATCATGACTGGGTCAAACTGAGGATGTTCAGGGACTGGTTCATCCCTAGCCTGGTCCTTTACACCTCCTCCTAGTGCAGCAATGCTGCTCTCAGCAGCATGTTCTTCGTGTGATCCATACATCTTTAAGTTCTTCTTCTCCTATATGAGTAGAGGACACTATCATATAGCTGGAAGACACTAGAACAGACTCAACAACCTTAATCCTATGTCTCTGTAGACTCAGCGAACCTAGAGCTCTGATACTAATAAATTTGTGATGTACAAATCGAAATTCATTAGGTGGAAGCGATCATTAGCAGCGGATTACTAAAAATCACTAAAAATTAAAACCATTTACAAAGAGATCCATACACTGGAAAACTCTTTCAAAAAGAACCAGAGTAATTCAATTACATTCTAGTTCACAAGTACATATCTTGTACCATTCCTTCTTAAGGATTACAAGCATCAATTGTCCTGTTTAAAACTATACACAGGCAGCATAAAAACATTGAGGCATCAAGCCAAAATCTCAGATCGATTCATTAAACTAACTACTGACTCTGAGGACCTGAGAGTATTGAGACGACACATAGGACTCTATATATAAGATATGACAGCCAATGTCTCCACCTAAGAATTCACTGATGTCCCTGCTGTTGCTGCTCTTCCCTTTCTATAGGATTTCTGCCTCTTCCTCCGCATCTACCTAAAAATTTGGATCCCACGGGGGTGAGACAATTGAAATTGTCCCAGCGAGAGATATAACTCTCCGCCAAAAATATTATTATTGCAATTTAATAGAATAAAATTGAAAAGAAGAATCATAAGTATTCAACAACAAATAGATCAAATCTAAATAGGTTAGAGAAATATTCTTATTTAAAGCATTTCAGCTATCACTTGATAAAGCAGCATGCCACTTATCCAATAAGGAATATGAAGAACATGTATAACATTTATCCAATATACTAAGCAAGATAACAACAACCGGTGATTCTTGTATTTCAACCTTAAGCAAATACGCTACACGGCTGATTATATTTTACAATCATACTTAATTCCCTAAAGAGATGAAGTATACCGTTCATGCTCCAACCGACCACAATTACATAAAGCATCGGTACAACACAAGGTCAATGGAAGAGTCAGACTCCAAGACCTCAACCTTCTCAGTCAGTATGAGATTATATGGAAGAGACACCACGTATCAAACTGCAATGAGCTTGCCAGGGTATAGTAGCATCTTCACTATAGAGTTATAGCCCGCGACATATACTCTCTTCAGGGTTATGGCCTGTAGCCAATGCCTGGTATCATATCATGGAGTCATGGCCCGTAGCCATACTCAAACTAGGGTATGGTCCGTAACCAATCCCATACATAGGATATAGCCCGCAACCATTACTATGGGGCATTAGGATATAATTGCCCAATTACCCTCACATATTCAAAAATATGTGCTCCGAGTTTAACTCGTTTCACCATTCAACAAATTTTGACACTAATGGATCTGTGGTCAGGGAAACTACATTATATGATATCACTTGATGAATTAAGTGTATTACCATATTCTTTTAGCATAAAACAAGTTTCCAAACATCAATTATTTTAACAATTGCTACAAAGAAGGTTTAATACTTTCATCAAGTACTTTTCAAATCTTTAATAAAGCATTGGGATCTCAATCCCTTATCTCATCAGGGGTATTCTCATCCTTTCACAAACTCATCATCATGATTATAGAGAATGGGTATTCAAACCCTCAGTTTATCAAGGAACACTTGTTACCACTTATCAGGTAACTAGTACCTTCAGGTCATCTGACCAAGGTAAACATGATACTTGCTACACAAGCATCTCAAATGGCTCACATGGCCCATTTCATCTCTTGTTACATCTTACTAGGCAACAAAGCATGTTATGGCTCACAAGGCCCATTAACAATAATAAATGAATTATCATAGCTCATACATGGTTATGCTCATCATATCATGATACATGCATGGTTAGTACACTTTATAACAGTTATATCAATTACATTTTAGCCCCACGCTATACAAAGTAACACCACTTATACCCTTATTACGGTTAGGGATTTCCCAATTCATATCAATCAGGGTTACTCATCCCCTTACACAAATTAGGACTAGGTTTTCAAATTAGGGTTTCATAATACATAGCATCACCCTGGATTAGGGTTTCATATCACATTACCATGTATCAGGGTTTCACATTACATCCTCACCTTGAATTAAGGTTTCTTATAACATTTCCCCTAAAATTAGGGTTTCATGTAGCTTTACCCAAAACTAGGGTTTTCATGAAGCATTCCCTTAAATTAGGGTTTTTCATCAAAATACCCTAAATTAGGGCTTCTCATATCATTACCTAAATTAGGGATACACCAAGCTTTACCTTAAATTAGGGTTAGAGCTCGTCAACCTTCTCGATTAGGGTTTCATGATCTCATCATCATGGATCAAACCTTAATTACATATTTTATTCATGTTGAAAGTGTTGAGGCTTAACCACTACATGATTATTATACATGTATGAATCCCTCTCTCTCTCATCCTCTCTAGGAAGTTAATTACTTCAAACTTAATTTGATTAGGTCAATCCTTCATTCAAGTACATACATTTAGGGTTAGCATAGTGTGTTGAGATATTTCTTCCATAAGCATCAAAGGTTAACCACTCTAAAGGTACTAATCACCTAAGTACTTTAGAGGTACAACCACTAGATTTAACTTTGATATATGCCATTAACAATCTAGGGGTTATTTGGTCTTTCATAACCTTAGGTCTCCAAATGGTTTTGGTTTCATTGAACCTCTAAACGGTCTTGAGGTGCTTCAACCTCTAAACGGTCTTGAGGTGCTTCGACCTCTAAACGGTCTTGAGGTGCTTCAACCTCTAAACGGTCTTGAGGTGCTTCAACCTCTAAACAGTCTAAGTACCCAAATGGTCTTGAAGTTCAATGTACCCATTCGGTCTTGAACTTAATTACCCATTCGGTTTTGAGGTAAATTACGCATTTGGTTTTGAACTCAATTACCCATTCGATCTTGAAGTCAATTACCCATTCGGTCTTGAAACTGAATCCATCCATTCGGTCTTGAAACCGAATCATCAACCATTGATTTGAAACTGAAACAATCTATTGGGTCTAGGGTTTGCAATGAATGGACCCTCCAACATTGAAACCATTGGAATTATATCAAATTGAGACCATTGGATCATCATACAACTTATGACATCACCTGACCTCAAATGGTCTTGAGGTCATTTGAACTCAAATGGTCTTGAGACCATTTGACCCCAAACGGTCTTGAGACCGTTTGATGTCAAACGATCTTGAGATCATTTGGCCTCAAGGAATGAAACTGATTGCTCATGATATTCATTGAGGTGTGTGCTTAAGATGATGACATCATCATCAAGCTTTGATCCTTCAAAATCTACTGCCATTCTTATGGTAATTTTATCAATTTGATCAAAGGAATTTCAAGAAGAACAAAATGATCAACAAGTGATGAAGAATTGAATGTAATAATAACATTTAAGGGTTCAAGTTATCTAACCCTCCTTCAAAATTGAATCCAAGCTTCAAGATTCATGCCTTCAATGGTGAATGAATCTTCCTCAACTTCCCAAGGCTCATCCTCAAGTCTTTGAGTGAAAAGAATGACCAAGGTTAAAGATTGAATGGAGAAAAGAATAAATTAAGCATTGAATTTCGATTTCCACCATTAATTCAAGGTTGAAGATGACTATGGAGCTTACCTACAGGTTGGGGAACGTCCTCATGTTGTTCCTAATCTCCCTTGTGTTCAACCAAAGCAAGGAAAGAAAGAAGGGTCGAAAAAGCCTTTCATTTGAGTTGGAAATGAGATGTTTATAAGGGAATTTCAATGAGAGAGAAAGTGATAAATAATTCCTTCAACTCCCAAAACTTTTGCCACATACTCCCCTCCATTCCTTGCATACGAAGCCATCTCCCCCACCTTGTAATTCCTCTTCTTTATCCATGAATTAAAATAAAGCAAATTAAGCACCTTAACCATTATAATAATAATATCCAAAATTAGTGGATATTACTTTTTCTTTTACTTATGTGAGTGGACTCTCCACTCACTTTAGATATTTCATGGCCATTTCAAGGCACAAGGACTTCCATACTTATGTAAATTCAACCATTCCATTTTTGGTTGAAGGGCACTTCCATTAATTTATTTATTTCTGCATTAAATTGAAATAGGGTTTCAATTATGCTTAAATCTTCATTATTTTAATATCAATATTCTCTCTCCTCCAAAGTGATTCAAATCAGACTCCCATCTCATTTTCTTTTCTATACATGATGCCAAGAAAAATGAGGGACTCTCTAGAGGTGGTATTTTGCATATTGAACCCTAGTTTTTGGGTAATTTGCACATTACACCAAAACTAGGTTTTAATGCACAACATTGCTCAACAAGCTCTATCTTGGTACTCAAGCTACCACAAGCCATACCTCTACATCATTTTCATTCTTATGATGCCTCAACACTTGAGGAACATTTATCATGTAACATTTGCAATTTAACCCCTCAACTTGGGTAATTTGTACATTAGTCCAAAATAGGAAAAACAGTGTTTCAACATTATTCAAAAAGGACTAAAATGAAACATAAGTTCCTCTTGGGACTTAATTACTTTTCAAGAAATAAGATAAAGCATATAATTAACTTTATTAAGCAAAACATATAGGGTTAAGGCATAACCTAGATCAGGGATGTTACATCTGTCACGTTCAAGATCTCTAGAAAAACCTCATATCTCTTGGATTGCTTGAAGCTAACAATTTCCCACACCATAATGAGAATGGAATCTTATCTATTATCAAAGGAGATTAAGTTTTGAAAAAAGGAGTATGTATTCTTAGAAACCATTATAAATTGATTGGTGAAACTATGATCGATGAAGCTACTATTATTTCTTCCTCAACCACTTCAGATTTGGATGTCACCAAATTGTGGCATATGAGACTGGGACACATGAGTCAAAAAAGTCTCTAATTTTTATGCAAGAGAGGACTCCTTGGAGATGTCACTATAGGAAAGTTAGATTTTTGTATGCACTGTGTTATGGGAAAGCAGAAAAAGGTTAGTTTTTCTATTGCAAATCACACTACAAAGGGAGTTGATGATTATATCCATTCAGACTTCTGGGGTCCTTCTCAAGTTCCATCCAAGGGTGGTGCTAGATACATGCTTACTTTCATTGATGATTTCTCAAGAAAAGTTTGGGTGTATTTTCTGAAGCATAAATATGATGTTTTTGATCAGTTTAAGAAGTGGAAGACGCTTATTGAAAAGCAACAGGAAGAAGCATTAAGACACTGAGAACAGACAATGGCATGGAGTTTTGTTTTTCTAAATTCAATGATTTTTCTCAATCTGATGGAATTACAAGACACTGCACAGTTAGGCATACACCTCAGCAAAATAGTGTTGCAGAATGTATGAACAAAACTCTTCTAGATCGTGCACGTTGCATGCTGATCAGTGCATGTCTTACAAAAGATGTTTGGGCAGAAGCCATCTCTACTACAACTTATCTTGTCAACTGTTCTACTTCTATCCCACTTAGTTTCAAAACACCAGAAGGGGTTTGGTCTGGTCATCCTACAAAATATGCAAATTTACATTTTTTGGTTTTCCTATGTATGTCTATTCAAATGAAGGAAAGCTTGAGCCTAGAGCAAAGAAGTTTATTTTTTTAGGTTATGATGATGGTGTGAAGGGATACAGATTATGGTGCACTGAGCCAAACTCATCAAAGTTCTTGATTGAAAGAAATATCTCTTTTGATGAGTTTTCCATGTTTAACAAGATGGTGTTAATTCTCCTGTTATAGGTTCTCAAAGTTCCACAGAGTAGGTGGAGCTTGAAGTCAGTGTACACAGCCTGACACCTCTTGTGGCTAAACAAGAAAATCCAGATGATGGTGAAGACAACACTCCTGAAGAACAGACATATAGCATTCTTATAGGAGACCAAGAAGACATATCAGACCACCTATAAGGCATTCAGGTTATGTTGTTGCATATGTTTTATCTACTACTGAAGAAACAAATGTGTTATGACCCACTCCATGATTAACTAGTAAGTATCATGATTAGTGCATAATCAAGTTAATTGACCTAAGCTAAGTGCTTATGTGTGATTAGAGTTTTTATTAGATTAGATAAGCTAATTAGCATGTTTTTATGCCTTGGGGTTGTAGAGAATTTTGTTCTTGAAAGTTTGCAAGAGAAATCACTTGAATCGGACATTCGAGGCAAAAGTTATGACTGTTTCAAGGATGTTGGACTTGGCTGCAAATTTTCCAGTAATTGATTTTTATTTCTATTAATTGCTTTGGGGGTCGGTTACCCCTTTCCTTTATCTTCATCTTTCCTATCAATCTAACAGGAACCAGTCGCAAAGCGGCGTACTGCAGCAGGGGCGCGATCCCAACAGAGAGGGAGAGTCACGAGGTGATTCATGCTCCCAGCTCCGTTCTTGGCTGTGCCCCACTCCTCTCTTCTTCTTCCTTCCTTTTTCCCCTCTCCTCCATTGCGCTAGTTTGCGCCCAACCATCTTGAGCGGTGCCCAAGTGCAGGCTGACTGCAGGTCGATCCACCTGAGACAGGGGGTTGAGAGGGCGGTCGTTTGGTCCCTTAGCTCCGACCACAGCATCGCCTACTCCCTCACCTTCTTCCCTTCTACCTCTTCTCCTTCCTCCCTTAGCCATCCGCCTAGCCCAGCTGCCCTGCTGCTTGGCCAAGCGGCCATCCTGCAGCAGCCGTAGCTGTGTGCAGCAGCAACAGGCCGCCTTGGGCATGCCGAGGTGATAGGGGAGGTGCCTTTGAGCTCGGTCCGGAGTTCTAAATCCAAAATTGCAGCCCTAGCCACGAGCAGCCATTCCAATTGAGATCCTAGCTAGTTCTCCGCCAACCTGTGGTGAGCGTGAAGGAGCTTGATGCTACAGGTCCATGAAATTGAAATACCAAAGATAGAAGTCAACCAATTTCTACCCGGAAACAGGCCTTGGACAGACTTCCGGATAAATCCGGACATTCCAAATCGCTGTGAGTGGCAGTTCATTCAGAAATCATTATTTAACTCAATTTAAGTGCTTAATTGCTTCAGTATCAGTTGGTATAACTCCTAAACAGTGTAGCACATACAATAGAGTATGATAGATTCATTGGAACTTGAAATACGTAATATGATTGATGAAAATGATAGAATTTCCTGTATTACAACTGCAATGTATACGTTGAGCATAAAATGGATGTTTAGCATCGAAACTGGATAAGTTGATACTGAGTCATGTTTAAAGATGATGTATATGTGTTTTCAAGTGATGTTTAGAATGTGAAATAAGTATGAAATGTGATATTCCTGTTTAAGTGTTTATATGTTAATCAGTTAATAGACTTAGGTGCCCTTACACCGTAGAACCCCTCGAGAGGTCTGCACCTTGGGGTGAAACGACCTACCTAGCGTGTGTCTAGATGGTCGGTGACTCATGTTCAACAATAATTTGTGCGTGTGTCACGGTGGCACGAGGATAGAAAGGCAGTGTTCAGCAATAATCCGTGCGTGTGTCACGGTGGCACTGGAGTAAATAGGGGTTATTCAACAATAATACGTGTGTGTGTCACGGTGGTAACCCAGACTCTACGCCTGTGTGCTCAGGTTAGAGGAGGAGTCTAGAGTACACTCTTTTGAGAGTGCAGTGAGGCCGTGTGAGCCTGAGAGTCCTGACGCATACCAGGACAGCAGTCAGACTTAGCATTCCCTGGGAGTGTCGCTAAGTCTTGTACGGTGGGATCGTAGTTCGCTACAGATCTTTATATGCAGAGTACACTGCATATGATTGGGGCATAATAACTAAAATGTAATCGTATAGGATCACAGTAAATTTAATATGTTAGTAGTTTAGAATCTTCTGTGTTAGTTGTTAATAATTTCCTAACTAATTAAGATATGCAGTTCCTGATATTTAATGCTTACAGTTATGTGATACCTGTTGTTATATAGAAATATGAATATTGCCTGATAGAATTATTATGCCATTAGAATTGCTCAGTATAGAACTGTTCTTATACTTTATTACAATTTTATATATCTGATGAGTTGTTTAGTGATAGCTAAATGAAAGGCTATTCACTGAGCTAGTAGGCTCACTCCTCTACTCAAACATTTTTAGGTCAGCGACAGTTCCAGGAATCTGAAGGATCTTACCACCCTAGCCAGTAGAAGGTATATGTAGTTAGTTAGATAGTGGTCTCTTAGTCCTTTCCCCTCGGTCCTTGGGACATGGTGTGTTAGAGAGAGAGAATGAATTGTAATATCAAGTTTAGTTTCAATTTACTGTTGTAATTTATATTCTGCAAATAATATGTAATAAGTTGATTAAACTCTGAGATATCTTTTAGAATTTAGAAACAATATGTTTGCTTCCGCAGTTATCAAGGTTTCAATTTATCTTAAGTTAAAATATTTTCTCTCAAAGCAAAATTTTAAGTGATCAAGAAAACAAAAATGTTAAGTGTGGTTTTTGTGAAACGTGTTAATCCTTCTTACGCCCTAATCTCATGATTAGTGGGTAATGTGAGATCAGGGTGTAACAGCTTTGGTATCAGAGCATAGGTTGAGTACATGGTTACTTTAAGTCAAGGTCAGGGGACGACACGAGACCAATAGGATTAGGACTTAAGTGTCTTCCTTCTAACTACAATTTTCTAATAGGAAGTATTCTGTTATACTATTACAGATGGCAGGAAGAGGATTTGGTCACGAGAACCAAGTATAGAGCTTAGGTTGAGTCGTTAAGAATCATTAGGATCAAAAGATAAAGTTATAAGTGAGGAAAATAAGAAGTGATGTGTCTTTAGCTCTGGAAAGTCTGAGTATTTAGGTACCCTGGCCAGGTATCTAAGTACTTAGATTGACCAGTATCAAGCTACTCTATTTATTCTTCTCTGGATGCCCTGGCCAGGTATCCAGAGGAAGGATAGGCTAGAGTGAAACCCTAGAAATCATAGGGTTAAGAAACTGGAAATTTATGTAGGAGTAAAAGATTAAACATAGAATGTGATACAACTCTTGCTTTATATTGCTTATTTGATTGGAGATCACTAGAAATGCTCTTATATGTATGAATTTAGATTTTCAGTTTATAGAATATAAATGATTCTTTTATATTGTTGTGCGTCATAAATCGGTTTATTTATTGTTTATATTCTTTGTATTAAGTAGACCAGAAGTTATGTTTAAATGAGTTTACCTTAAGTGGATATTCTTTCCACATGTTTGAGATTAATAGGAGTTGGTTAATCCTGAGTAGCTCTTGGCTTCAGGACTACAGGTTTGGCCTGGTTCGGCTGGCAGGATGCGTTACTGGGATCTTAAAGGTAGATAAACAATATGAAAATGATTCAGAGAAAAGAGTAAGATATAAATTTGAAATGTAACAAATGTGTTTGAAACAAAAGGAGAAATACAATATAAGTGAAGTGCAATATGAAATAAATTCTTACAGTAATAATAAGAATGAGGAATAATCTATTCTTACCTTGTGTGTTTCAATTTTTGGGATGTTTATTCTATATGATCAAAATGAGAAGGATAAGTAACAATAGGTAAGTAGCATAGAATGAGGAGAATTACTCGTCACATGATCTGGAATTAGTTGTTGTAGTTCATGCTCATAAGACATGACGTTACTATCTTTATGGTGAGGTGTGCCAGGTGTTTATAGATCATAAGATCTTGAAATATATCTTTACCCAGAAGGATCTGAATCATAGATAGCGGAGATGATTAGAATTGATTAAGGATTATGATATAATGATAGATTATCATCCTGGAAAAGTGAATGTGGTAGCAGATGCCCTCAGTAGGAAGTTAGGTTCAACAACTGATGCATTCTCTATGGCATGTTTCAAGAGAGACCTGCTAGTAGAAATGCGGAAGTTGAACATAGACTTTGGGGTGACAGAACAAAGTGGTTTGATTGCACAGATGCAAGTCAAGCCTACTTTTTATGATCAAATTAAAGAACTTTAGCAGAGTGACAGTGGGTTGCAGCAGATCGTACATGGCATGACAGAAGGAAAAGACCAGAGTTTAGGTTTTCAGATGATGGTGTGTTGTATTAGCATGAGATGTTGTGTACCTCGAGACAGTGATTTGAAAGAAAAGATTCTTGAGGAAGCACATGCATCAATGTACGCTATGCATCCATGTAACACTAAGGTGTACATGAATCTCAAGGAGTTGTACTGGTCGTCAGGTATGAAAAAGGATGTAGCTGAGTACGTGGCTAGATGTAGTGTGTGCCAGCAGGTTAAGGCTGAGCATAAGAAACCTGCAGGTACCTTGCAATATCTTCCTATACTAAAGTGGAAGTGGGAACATACCACAATGGATTTTGTGATAGGGTTGTCCAGGACACCTAAAGGTTGTGACTCGATATGGTGATTGTGGATAGACTGACTAAGTCTGCTCACTTTCTTCATGTTAAGTCAACCTTTGATGTCCTAAAGTTGGTTAAGATATACGTGGATAAGATAGTCAGGTTGCATGGTATTCCACTTTCAATTATATCAGGTAGGGATCCTAAGTTCACATCCAGGTTTTTGAAATCAGTGGACAAAAGTTGAGATTCGGTACAGCTTTTCACCCGCAGATGGATGGTCAGTCTGAGAGAACCATTTAGATTCTTGAGGACATGCTGAGAGCATGTGTTTTGCATTTCAGTGGAAGTTGGGAAGAACATTTAAGCCTTATAGAGTTTGCATACAACAATAGTCACCATTCCAGTCTTGGTTTGGCCCCGTATGAAGCTCTGTATAGTAGAATGTGTAGATTGGACCAGTGAATTTACATAGTTCATCGAAACCCAAATTGCTTAGTGTGAATGTTGAGTTTAGAAATACACGACTGATAATGGTTCGGTTTGGGTATAAACCCAGACAATATAGATTTTGTAAATCATTAGGTGCATGATTTCAAGAAAGTACGATAGCATTAAAATATGCAAATAAACCTAGTTGCATGCTTCCTATTATGTTAATATGTGTGACTTAACATTTACATGAATTGGCACATTTCTCTGAGATATTACTAGAAATTCTCAAGTATTATTAATTATTTGTGTTATGATACGTAAGCAACTCTTAATTGAGTTACGTGATGCACAAACCAGGATTTGGGTTAATGTGCACGTTCTTTGAGAAATTTCAGATAATTGATAAATATTACAGATGATTTCTTATATGTGAAGTAAGTTACTCTTATTGGTGTAATAAGATGTTCAATTGCATGAATTCAGTATGTATGTGCGAAAATTGATATGATTTTGGGATATTTATGAATTTTAAATCTGCCTGCATGCATGATATAAGGATAGGGTGTTGCCATGTGACTAGTGAATGAGGTAACCCCTAAGGATAGGGTGTTGCTATATGATAAGTGAATGAGGTAACTGAAACCCTAAGGATAGGGTGTACAATGAATCAACTATTTTGATATCAAAATTCTCAGTATGAGATGTGGTGATGTTTAACAGTTCAATTGCATGATTTTTAGTATAAAGTGCCAAATTGACATGCATTTTGTTTATTTAAGAATTTTAGTTTGTCTGCATGTATAGTATGATAATTTCTTAGTAATTACCATAATTTGAGTTACTGTTATAACAGTTCTAGAAAGACAATGTATTGTGGTTTGATCTGGAATCAGATCAGATGTGTCCTATGTTGAGGAACCAATACAGATAGTTGATCAGAGGATCAAGAAACTCAAGAATCGTGAGATACCATTAGTGAAAGTTCTGTGGAGAAATCATAACCTAGAGGAAGCTACGTGGGAGCATGAGTCAGAGATGTGTAACAAGTTTCCTTTTCTCTTTTAGGAATTTCGGGACGAAATTCTTATAAGGGAGGGAGATTGTTATGACCCACTCCATGATTAACTAGTAAGTATCATGATTAGTGCATAATCAAGTTAATTGACCTAAGCTAAGTGCTTATGTGTGATTAGAGTTTTGATTAGCTGAGACAAGCTAATTAGCATGTTTTTATGCCTTGGGGTTGAATATAATTCCGTGCTTGAAAGTTTGCAAGAGAAATCACTCGAATCGGACATTCGAGGCAAAAGTTATGACTGTTTCAAGGATGTTGGACTTGGCTGCAAATTTTCCAGTAATTGATTTTTATTTCTATTAATTTCTTTGGGGGTCGGTTACCCCTTTCCTTTATCTTCGTCTTTCCGATCAATCTAATAGGAACCAGCCGCAAAGCGGCGCACTGCAGCAGGGGCGCGATCCCAGCAGAGAGGGAGAGTCGCGAGGCGATTCATGCTCCCAGCTCCGTTCTTGGTTGCGCCCCACTCCTCTCTTCTTCTTCCTTCCTTTTTCCCCTCTCCTCCATTGCCCTAGTTCGTGCCCAACCATCTTGAGCGGCGCCCAAGTGCATCCTGACTGCAGGTCGATCCACCTGAGACAGGGGGTTGAGAGGGCGGTCGTTTGGTCCCTTAGCTCCGCCCACAACATCGCCTACTCCATCACCTTCTTCCCTTCTACCTCTTCTCCTTCCTCCCTTAGCCATCCACCTAGCCCAGCTGCCATACTGCTTGGCCAAGCGGCCATCCTGCAGCAGCCGTAGCTGTGTGCAGCAGCAACAGGCCGCCTTGGGCGTGCCGAGGTGATAGGGGAGGTGCCTTTGAGCTCGGTCCGGAGTTCTAAATCCAAAATCGCAGCCCTAGCCACGAGCAGCCATTCAAATTGAGATCCTAGCTAGTTCTCCGCCAACCTGTGGTGAGCATGAAGGAGCTTGATGCTACAGGTCCATGAAATTGAAATACCAAAGATAGAAGTCAACCAATTTCTGCCCGAAAACAGGCCTTGGACACACTTCCGGATAAATTCGGACATTCCAAATCACTGTGAGTGGCAGTTCATTCAGAAATCATTATTTAACTCAATTTAAGTGCTTAATTGCTTCAGTATCAGTTGGTATAACTCCTAAACAGTGTAGCACATACAATAGAGTATGATAGATTCATTGGAACTTGAAATACATAATATGATTGATGAAAATGATAGAATTTCCTGTATTACAACTGCAATGTATACGTTGAGCATAAAATGGATGTTTAGCATCGAAACTGGATAAGTTGATACTGAGTCATGTTTAAAGATGATGTATATGTGTTTTCAAGTGATGTTCAGAATGTGAAATAAGTATGAAATGTGATATTCCTGTTTAAGTGTTTATATGTTAATCAGTTAATAGACTTAGGTTCCCTTACACCGTAGAACCCCTCGAGAGGTCTGCACCTTGGGGTGAAACGACCTACCTAGCATGTGTCTAGATGGTCGGTGACTCATGTTCAAAAATAATCCGTGCGTGTGTCACGGTGGCACGAGGACAGAAAGGCAGTGTTCAACAATAATCCGTGTGTGTCACGGTGGCACTGGAGTAAATAGGGGTTATTCAACAATAATCCGTGCGTGTGTCATGGTGGTAACCCAGACTCTCCGCCTGTGTGCTCAGGTTAGAGGAGGAGTCTAGAGTACACTCTTTTGAGAGTGCAGTGAGGTCGTGTGAGCCTGAGAGTCCTGACGCAGACCAGGACAGCAGTCAGACTTAGCATTCCCCGGGAGTGTCGCTAAGTCTTGTACGGTGGGATCGTAGTTCACTACAGATCTTTGTATGCAGAGTACACTGCATATGATTGGGGCATAATAACTAAAATGTAGTCATATAGGATCACAGTAAATTTAATATGTTAGTAGTTTAGAATCTTCTGTGTTAGTTGTTAATAATTGCCTAACTAATTAAGATATGCAGTTCCTGATATTTAATGCTTACAGTTATGTGATACCTGCTGTTATATAGAAATATGAATATTGCCTGATAGAATTATTATGCCATTAGAATTGCTCAGTATAGAACTGTTCTTATGCTTTATTACAATTTTATATATCTGATGAGTTATTTAGTGATAGCTAAATGAAAGGCTATTCACTGAGCTAGTAGGCTCACTCCTCTACTCAAACATTTTCAGGTCAGCGACAGTTCCAGGAATCTGAAGGATATTACCACCCTAGCCAGTATAAGGTATATGTAGTTATTTAGATAGTGGTCTCTTAGTCATTTCCCCTCGGTCCTTGGGACATGGTGTGTTATAGAGAGAGAATGAATTGTAATATCAAGTTTAGTTTCAATTTACTGTTGTAATTTATATTCTGCAAATAATATGTAATAAGTTGACTAAACTCTGAGATATCTTTTAGAATTTAGAAACAATATGTTTGTTTCCGCAATTATCAAGGTTTCAATTTATCTTAAGTTAAAAGATTTTCTCTCAAAGCAAAATTTTAAGTGATCAAGAAAAGAAAAATGTTAAGTGTGGTTTTTGTGAAATGTGTTAATCCTTCTTACGCCCTAATCTCATGATTAGTGGGTAATGTGAGATCAGGGTGTAACAAAATGATTCTGGTGAACCATCTACCTATGATAAAGTTGTGTCTAATCCAAATTCTACCATGTGGATTGCAGCTATGAAGAAAGAGATGGAGTCTCTTCAAAGAAACAACACTTGGGTGCTTGTAAATCCTCCTACTAGAAAGAAGATTGTTGGATGCAAATGGGTATTCAAAAGGAAGGAATTTGGCCCTGGAGATACTACTATAAGGTTCAAAGCACGGATAGTTTCAAAATGCAACAGTCAGGTGGAAGGTATAGATTACAATGATGTGTTTTATCCTATTGTCAAACATACTTCCATCAGACTTTTATTGGCATTAGTTGCTAGATATGATTTAGAGCTTGAGCAACTTGATGTGAAGACTGCATTCCTCCATGGTGATTTAGAGAAATAGATCTACAAGCAACAACCTAAAGGTTATGTTTCTGCTACAAAGAAGGATCATGTGTGCTTACTGAAGAAGTCTCTTTATGGCTTGAATTAATTCCCACGTTAGTGGTATCGTAGATTTGATTCTGTCATGGTCAAGCATGGATATTTTAGGAGCAGATATGACATTTGTATCTACTTGAAGAAAATTCCTGATGAGTCTCTTATATACCTCTTGTGCTATGTTGATGACATGTGGATCGCAACAAGAGATACTTCTGAAATCCACAGTCTCAAGAAGTTATTTAGTGGCAAATTTGAAATGAAAGACTTGGGAGAAGCAAAGAAAATGTTGGGGATGGAAATTATTAGAAGTTGCAAAGCTGGAAGATTATGTCTCAGTCAGGAGAAGTATGTAAAGAAAGTTCTACAAAAGTTCTCTATGTTTGATGCATCTCCTATATCTATTCCTTTAGATGATCAGTTCAAGAAGCTCTCATCTGCACAATCACCACAATCTGAAGAGGATGAAAGCTACATGTCTCATGTTTTGTATTCCAGTGTAGTTGGTAGCATCATGTATGCTATGATTTGCACGTGTCCAGACATAGCACAAGCAATTAGCATGGTGATCAGATACATGTCCAATCTAGGAAAGTTTCATTGGCAAGAAGTCAAGTACATTCTTAGGTACCTTAAGGGTACATCTTCTACATGCCTTGGATTCAGAAAGAGCATAGAGTCACTTGTTGGTTATGTTGATTTTGACTTTGCAAATGACCGTGATAAAAGGCTTTCTCTTACAGGCCATCTATTTACTCTTGTTGGTTGTGTTGTAAGTTGGAAAGCTACATTACAACCCACCATTGCATGGTCTACTACTGAAGTTGTGTACATGGCATTTACATAGGCCATAAAAGAAGCTACTTGGCTGAGAGGAGTGCGTGCTGAATTTTGTATTCTTGAGAAGACAACAATCATTTACTGTGACAGTCAAAGTGCAATTCACCTTACAAAAGATCATATATTTCATGAAAGGACAAAACACATTGACGTCAAGTATTACTTCATCAAAGAGGTGATAGTACAGGGGAATATTTTGGTGAAGAAGATTGCAAGAAAATCTTGCTGATATGATGACAAAGCCGTTGCTAGTTTCCAAGTTCAAATATTGTCTGGACTTGGTCACTCTACACAGCCTACAGTGATGCCCTTAGGGGTTGGAGGAGGAGAGAGATCTGCTATTATTCTTTTTTTCAGAGAGCTATAGACTTCGAGTGAAGGAGGAGATTGTTATGTGCCTTGAAGAAATATGTTGATCCGACTGTAGATCTGATCTCAAAAATTAAATGGATCTTTGCCAACCCGATTAATGGTGTGTGGGGGGGGGCTTTTCCCCCCATGGTATGGTACAGTCTATTTTCCATATATGAATAGGAATCCGATTGCGATTCTACATCTATAAATATATACGCCCTGGTTAGGATTTGGAATCATCTTGTATTCTTTTTAGATGGCAGTTGCCATACTCAGGGTGTACTCTGCCTCTTTTGAGAGAACTTCTCCATATAATCTTTCTATGATATAGTAGAAATCTTGCCCCCTCACGTGGAGTAGGTCATCGACCGAACCACATAAATTCTGTGTTCTAGTTGTGTGATTGTTCTCTTTTCTTCTCATCTTATTCTTCTTCCGAACTCATCATATTCTCTGGTTCAAAATCTTAACAGTTCTAATGTTGGAAATTTAGAGAAGAAAGACACAAATTAACACTTTTTCTATACAAATATAAGATTGGAACCTTTTATATTTGAGTCTAAAATGGAAAGGGGTGAATGTGCCACCACTTTTCAGGGTAAATGCTTTAAAATGAATGACACATTACTTAATGTTGTGGAATATTGCGCGAGGTTAGTGCTTTTATCTTGGGAACCAATCCTCTACGTCTAGGAAAATGTCCTCTCAAAATCCTGAGCATTCATGTTGTCGTGGGCCCCACAACTGAAGGATTAAGATCTTCTAGGGACAGAAGATGTGGTGCCTTTTATCTTTGGTGTAGAATTTACAAAAGAGGCATCAAATGTTTCCACGCATTCATGCTGGATAAGTCAAAACTTGTGGCAACGTTATGAATACACTAGAAATTTTGACATATTCAACATAATGCAATGAAATGTTTGACACATTTGGTTCTTTAGATGTTTTAGTTGCAATGTATTTCATGAATGGTTTTATAAGTTTTTGAATCTCTATTTTTTCAATGAATTGTTCTCAAAACAAGTTGTGAATGTATATAACAACATGCAACTATAACAATAATTTTATAATAAAGTTAGAACAACTATATAAAATTATTTGACTTAATACTTGAATCTCATTTTTGCCACAAAGTGTCTTTGTTTCAAAGAAGTGTTTCACGACTATTTGAATCTCAACTTCTAACATCCAATTATTGTGTTTAATTTCCCCAAATGTCATCACAACTATTTCCCAAGAGAGGGTAGGGTTGTGTTTCCTCAACAACTATTTCGGTAGCAAATGCAGTTCCTTTTTTATTGTAAGGATCTCATTAGCGACGGGGATGAGCCCAGTGAAGTAGTGAAGAAGGGGTCAGTTAGGCGAGGGATGAGGGCGACGAAGCCCATGGGTTGGACAACAATTGCCATTATCCCTTGATAAGAAATAAAAATAAAAATATATTATAAACATATACGACAATATTTGATCTAGGTGGAAATATATATATGACAATGCCATAATACATGTACGTGAGACAACATAATATCAGTATACAATAATTAATCTATGACATAAGATCCTACTAACAATGTTCATTTCAACATCGTCTATGTTCTCCTTCATGCCCTCACTACAGACAGGCTCAACCATCTCTTTGCATGTTAAAACTCCTCATGTATAGGTACACTTTTCTACCATTATGGCATTCTTGGTAGAAATTGAACCAAAAAGTAATATATAAGGTCAATTTGACTAAAATGAGTAATTGGATCTCGATCGGGTCTACATTTCCCAACAAATGGAGGTGCAATGATGCATCGACTTCTAGCGTTGGGAGGTGTACAACATAATTCATGTTGAATGGGAAGGTATATCGAACATGTGGTGGGACTCCATTGAGGGATGAGACTAAGTAAGGGGGTGCGTTGAGTATAGGTTTGTATCTGGGCGAGAAGATGCACCAGCAAAGGGTGGTGGTGGGTGGGTTTGTGGTGCATGTGAGATGGGTGGTGGGACTAAATGAGAAGATGCACCTACAAAGTGTGTTACTGGTGATATGAGGTGGATGGAGGGACTTTGTGGAATAAATTTATCTTATGAGTAAATACTATAGAGATCAAATCTCTAGTTTTAACCAAAATAAAAGGTATGACAATGCCACGTATGATTTGATGGGTCTTTTCATAGTATAATGAAGGATCGAACCCCAACATATAAAATTTTAAGAGTCTTATTGATTTTTTCTAATTTAAGTCAATATCAATATTCCAATCTAAGAGTTCATTTGGTGGAAGTGTTCTACTTACAAAAAGAAAGTAAATATTAAATTGATTTGATGTCTAATTTAAGGATGACAAATATTGAGGTAGAAACATATTTTACTACCATTACCTAAATATATACTTACTTCACATTCACACTTATATGGATAACCAAATTGGAACCATGTGAATTACTATCCTCTCTACTTGAGGAATTTTTCATGAATGAATATCTTCAAAAACTTGTTTTTCATTTATCTACGCACTTCTTATCCATTGCTCCAAAAAATTGGCCATCTAAAGTTCTCATCAGGGAGTCAACTACAAATAATTGATATTATAATCCAAAAATTCGAAGTAATCTTGGCCTAGGATTGTTATAAGCAATAAATTTAAAAAATAAATAGAGAGGCTAATCCTTATACCCTAGTGATTAAACTACACCCTCTCTATAGAGAGACCATTAACACAGATGGAGAACAAAGAAACAATAATGATCTTGAACGTGGAAGGGAGGCAAAAGGTGTGGTGTGTGATAGACTATCTCCTCTTTCTTTTGCTTCCCCATTGTTTGACCCTAGCTTATTGGGAGTTTGTAGGTGATTGAACATTGACAGTTGGCAGATTATGGTTGGACATTTCCCTATTGGAAGGAGTGATCGAGTAATCCTTGTAGAGAGAAGGACCTCGATTACTTCTAGGTGGAAAAATTTTGAGGATTTCTATTTGTGATGGATTTAGATGAAGGTAGAAGCATGTCTACCTATTTTCTACATTGGGTTCTCATGATAGCATTCGATTGTATGGAGGTTGTTCCATGTTATCTATCACATGTACAAGTGGCACCTTTAGGGTTTGCTAGTTGGGGATTTGAAATGTTGATAATCAATGTGTCAACCCCATCCATTAAGTGAAGTTGTCGGTTATGCCGCTTGATAGGTTTCTATCAACTCCTCCATGTATCGAGCAACAATGTCATATTAAGTCACACTCATATTGTATGGAGGGAAGCTACCAAGGTAGGTGTGAGAGTTTTTTTAGGTGTCTGGCCAATCGAAAACATTAGAAAGATTGTTGATATAGAGACCTCGGTGGCTTTAGTTGAGGTTCTGTGCTTGGCCATAGATATTCATAGCTTCTTGTCATACCATGCAGATGGAATTTGTTGTTTATCCTCGATCGAGGTGGTGGTTTCAATTGAACATTGTTATTGGAGGAAGACGTATTCCGAAGGGACTCGATGGATCAATGCTAAAAAATTAGCTTCTACCAAGGTAGGTGTGGTGTCTTTTGATAATGTGGTTTTTGAACCTTGTTGATGCCACCTGACTTAGAGTTGCACTTCCATGTCTGTCGACTATGGTGCTCAATTTTCTATTGTTATTGAATGTATGTTTAGCCATGGGTATCAAGGCTTAAGTTTTTTACGTGCATGGCGGATGGGGTTTGACACAACAATATCAAGGTGAAGACTTGTTGATTTTGATCACTTGTATGTTCCTTGATAGGGTTTGGTGTTGCTAATTGTGGTGTTCTAGAGAAGCGTCATAATCAATTATGGTTGAGGTGTATAGAAGGAAGACTGGATATCGAGGAGGGAGGGGTAGGTGTTGTCATGGTCTTGATTCTGTTAGTTATCAAGCAACATTGCTTCTTGAATAATCATATGATGGCAAGGCTAAATATATTGTGATTCCATTGGAAAGGGAGTCTCTCTTGTCGAAATTGAAAAGAATATTGAAGAACTTTGTATGTGTAGTTCTCAAACACAATTATAATAATCTATGTAAAGCATGAATAATACTTCAAACACTGAAGGATACAAAGGTTGCCTCTTCAATAGGCATACTAAGAGGCAAACTCTCAATATTCATAGACTTAATGGGATAGAATGAATGGCTCCTCTTCCCTCTTTAAATTCGAATGATTCTTTTGTATCAAAAAGCATTTAATACTATGAAAAACTCAATAAATCATAGTAGGAGTAGTAGAGGTATCGATCATATTAAATAAGAGATAAATGCTAGATTGATATGTAATTCAAAATCTCCAAGGATTCATGATGAGAGTGCCATACTATAGAAGAATATTTGTTTACTATTTGGACTAAAATAAAACTTCATTTAATTTGAGTTATCTATGATCAAAAATTTCTATCTAGCATTATTATTTCATGTAACAAGGATATCCTATCCACAATCATGCTTTATATCTATATTTTTTCTAATATCCATGTCTCATAACTGTATCTATGTTTAGATTACATATCAGTATCGATAATAAAATGTTTTCTTACAATTTAGGTCTTGTAATGTTGTTCTCACTATTTATATCAAATAGATCAATTTGGTCAACTAGGTCAAGATATATGTTACATGAGATACTATATAAAAGTATGACGAGTCTAAGTTTGAATCCAAAAGACACACATTTGAGTAAGTTTGTAAAAATAACCAGTCACTTGTACTTATAATTCTAAAACCAGCTTTGCGACAGATTTTCTTTCGTTGAAAACTTGTGTACATTAAACTCGACTAATCTTTGTTGGAATCTTTAATTGATTTTAATTATTGTCCTAGATTTTATCTCCCCACACATTATATATATATATATATGTATATATATATATATATATATATTTGTATGTGTGTGATATACATATAAATATGCATCCATATATATGTATGTACTACATACGTATATACGCCGACAAGGAGAGGCTCAAGTGGTCAAGCACGATGTTCCCTAGCAAAGGGACCCATGTTCAAATCTCAGTTGCCGCCTTGATTTACCACCGTCCCAGGCGTTTGGCCTCCGTCATGGGTGTGGGAGAGGGGGAGAGAATGCATCTCTTATTCCCAGACATATGTATATAATATATGTGATATATATATATATATATATATATATATATATATATATATATATCTGTGTGTGTGTGTGTGTGTGTTTGTGTACATATATATACACATATAAATGTTTATTGTAGAATACATTAGAATATTTTATATATACATACTGATACAAACATGATTACTGGTTTGTTATAGTCATTTCTAGAAGTCTAGATCATAATATTCAAACTCTTCTAATGAATTTTTATACCTAATTTGAAAAAACCAAACTTATTGTGAAGAAGTACCACTGTATATGTATACTAGAGATGTGGTAAATGTTTTATTAAGTATGATAAATAATTATTATAAAAACTTCTACGATCACTTTGATTTAATCTAGGTCGGTGTCATCTAACCAATTTAGGATCCCCTAGTAGAAAAATGCAAAGATTCCAGATGTTATATGTACTTATGGTGCTACTTATATAATCATATGTGATTAAAATCATGATTACATGTTTTAGTTCTTCTACTCTAATTTTTCTTACTAGTTTAAAATTAAACTCATTGTCGAGAATATATCCTATAATTGATTGGCTTCAGAGTGCTCCTTTAAGATTTTTCCATGGATCACTCCCTAATCATTTCCGACTTAAAGATTTTCTTGTCCACTTTTACAAGAATGGAGATGATCTCAAAGATGGTTGCTCAAGAGGTAACATCTCTCATACCATCTCACATTTGCTTTGTTCATCTGGAGTTGTGATTCTAAATGGAGGAGGAGAAAATGACTTTGAGAGGATGGATGTTCTTTCTTATTGATCTAATGAAGCTATGGCAAAGGTCACATTAGGTATGGTATGGTCAACATTGATCGAGATTAGGTGACTATCATGGGTCAATGAGGAGGTGGTTATAAATGGTAAGAGAATGTGCTTGGTCTGTATAGTGGCAGATGTGTGTAGGGATGAAGAGGTACAAAGGCACAAGAATAAGGGACACTTTGTTGTAATTATCCATCGAGTTCTGTGCATTGATGGTCATGGTACCTGAGATTGGTCATTGAAGAGCTCCAGGTGAGGAAGGCTAAAAAAAATAGAGAAAAGAGGTCATCTAGGGTTAGAGAAATGTGAGAGGTGGAGAGGTGTAGAAACAAAGAATAGGATGTGAGGGAGGAAAGAGGAATGTAGGAGGCTGGCCATTAATGAAGGGGGGATGTCGGTTACAGAGAAGCATTATTGTTTGAGAGGAGATACAATGTACAAGAGAAAGAAGGAAAATTGTTATAGGAAAAATGAAATGTGAAGTTCGGTTTAATTGAATTTTGAATGCGTAATAATATAAATAAAAGCTTATAAATTCAATCAATTTAAATGTGAGAGTCAACGATGTCCACTTTGTCTAAAATTTGGCATGTTGGACAAATAAGAAGTGATAAATCAAGTTTTAGTATAAATTTCATCTTTTGAAATGTCTCCTATTTTATTTTCTTAATTTTTATTGAAAATTACTCTCTTAATCATTTTATCTTCACTTTAAATCATTTTGATACATAAAAAATGTATAGGAAGATTATATAGTGTGAAAGTAGTGTATAGCTCATCAATTGATGAATTTGTAAAACTAATCCTAATATTAGACTATTTATTTAAATTGTCCTGAAACTCCAAGGAAAATGATATTTGTTTAAACATTCTAATTCCTGACTCAATTTCTTCAATATATCTGATTTATCAGGTTGTGTTTTTGTGAAATTCTCCTTAATCTCTACATTTTTGTCTTTCTTGATCTCTAGAGGGAGACAAACTGAATAATTGTGAAAAATCTTTTTCCATTCATACCCTTCCCCTTTTATAGCCTCTTTCATAACCATCAGGTTAGATAATAACCCACCAATATTGGTTTAACTAGGGTTAGTGGGATAGAGGAAAACCTCCATGTGATGCCCAGATCACAAGGATCTTGTAGTCATTTGGGCCCACTATCTAGTGATCCTCATTTATTCACAACAACAAAAAAACTTGAGTCTATGGCCTTAAGGATCACTGGATAAGGAAAGAGTATTTATCAGAAACAAAAGATATATTTTCAACCACAAGTCAAGCCCAAAAAACTTGTTCATTTATATACCCTTACAAACCAAAATAGTATAGGGTTTACAAAAAGTTGCACATCTACCCTATACATGATATATATGCCTAATAAAATAGTTTAGCACAAAGGAAAACCTATCCATGTCCATGAAGAAGACTTTTGGCAATATGCTCTAACTTGTTGCAGTTGAGTTGTCTGCTTCCTCGCCTGAAATTATGTGATTTATACATGAAAATAGAGAAAACTAGGATTCAACAAAACCTGGTATGTACCCCATTCAAGCAGCAGGAGTAAGAACATGCTAAAAGAGAAAGGAAACACACACAAATCCAATGCTGTCATTAAGCACTAATGTATGTATGACTTATAGAAATATATCAAGAAAAGTTAAGCAGTAGGTTAACAAAATTATTTTGATAGACATCTAGTAGTGTTACTAAGGCTAACCCACCGATGTGTCTCAATCCACATCTACCAAGTCAACCGAGGCTAAGCAATTTCTCCTGCCTTTGGGCCCGCAGGCCATACCAGTGCGCATCGGGAGGAAAATCCTCAGTCTACGTAGACAACCGGGAGACTTATGGTCACCACTCCCTCCACTAGGGTTCACTCAAATAACATATGCCAGGTACACAAGTATGTCAACAAAAACAAGCATTAAGTAGAGATTCAACATATGTAGGTGGCAATTTTTCACTTGGTAATTTCAAATGGTTATGAGACATAATATTGAAAGGTGATAAATCAATAAGGGACTAAACCCCTGCTTACTCACCCAATAGAAGGGCAACATACCTTTGCAAAGTTTCTTAGTCTTGATGATGATATTTTGCTTCAAAACCGCTGAACTTGCCTATTTCAATATATGAAAAATAAAATCAGTATATACGACCAAGTTTCAATATAAAATTACCCTTGAGTTTAGACTGCTCTCCTGAGTTATTTCAACCCAATTACCAAACACATATAGTTTTACGTTGATCTTAATCTTGTTTATATTTTAGACACGTCCATACCCTTATCATTCGAATTGCAAAAACTGATAAATCTTTATTTGGAGTGGTTAAGGATGGATCACCTGGATATCTATTTTATTTTTACACAATTATCTGTTATCTCTTAATCATTGTAGGGCTTGATTTACTTTTTTATATGTATTATATGGAGGAAAGAGAGTGGAGATGGCCCATCCTTAGATAGTACTTTAATTAGCATATTACATGTAACCCTTGACATTCCGTGCTTAGTTCTTGATGCTATAATTTTAACTAAGTTCTACTTTATGAAAACTATTCTCTAACAATCAGTCTATTAATGGTTTATAAATGTATTTTAGTTTTATGTGGGCCATCATCAAGATTTTTTATATTGATATGATGGATTTGCATTATGTGTACAATGTGTCTATTACTAGTTATGCACAAATACTTGTGTTCTATATGCTTGTTTTATAGATCATCGTAATTCGATTCTTTTATATACTTGTTATATAGATCATCTTACTTAATTTTCCATTCTCTATTTTCTAAGTATACGTTATCACATTTTAATTAGTTTCAGCTTAGTTTTCATTTTGACTAAGCACAAATTAAAAGCAGAATCAAATTAATATTATAATTCATTATTAGATCGACACCCCCACCAAGCTTATTAACCTGTTTATAGAATACTCGTAACTGCCCTCGTACGTGGCCATCTAAGATGCCCCCTTTTCTTTTTATACTTTACTCAGTGAGCTTGGAAACGTGTTAGCTGGAAACAAAGATGAAAATACATCCTTATTTCTTGTTACTAGTAAACATACACGTACCCATGCACGTGAAATATTAAATTAGATATATTTTCTTTACATTATCAAAATTAACTTAATTTATGTTATTGTCTGATCAATAATAAATTATTACGAAAAACACATATCAAATAATGTCTATTAATGTGTTTTAATTGGAGGCTCAATTAAAAATTAGTGAGAGAAAATATTTAGAAAAGTGATTGGTGCAGTTTGTTAGAGAGGACGTTGGTTTATTGTATTAGAATATTCAAGAAAATGTGTACTAATGAGCCGTTTAGTTATAAAGAAGAGAGAATAAAGGATTTGTTTTTGTGTGATCTAATTATGTGGAGGTAGTTATTCATGTGGGAGAGAGAAAGTTGAGGAACTGATACAATGGATGTGTGGGTGCAAATAGAGGGAGGGAGTGGAGTGGAGTGGTAAAGAGAGAGGGTGGCGAGCGGTTATTTTGTGAGGTGAGAAGTGTAATTTTTGTAGAGAAAGAAAGAAAGAAAATTCCTTAAAAAAAGGAAAGAAGAGAGAGAGTTAAGGAGAGTGCACTTCACCAACTCATTCTTTTTATAGTAGTATAGATTATCGATAGCCGACCCCTCTTTCTCGCTCGCAAAAACATGATCTCAATCCTTATCGTCGGAACAAGGAAGAGAAGAGTTATTACCAGTTCTGTGATCACAAATGTTGGCAAACCATTAGGAAACGGGTATGCAGTCCCATGGTGTCCCGACAACTCAGATGAGCAATGACTTCGACAGACTACGAAACATGTATAAGGAGAAAAATGTGACTGCAATAGACACAGAATACAGGGGAGACAGCGGAGGAGGTTTCAGAGAACTAGGGAGATATCAGAGGATGAGGGGACTGGTGCTGGTTGAGGTAGACCCGATGGGTTTTTATAGCCCCAGCCGGCAGTTTCTCGTGGCCGGGGAGCTTTGATTCCTCCTTGCCATCCAAGACAAAAATTCGACCCACGCAGTTGTATGGCCGCCGAGAGTTCGATTTGTCTAATCAACTGTCGACCGTACCTTGTGGCATCAACTCTGTGTAGGACGACGATCAGTTCCTTCACACGCTCTCGTGGGCTGCCTCAGGCAGCGCTGCCGCTACTGACCACGACACCCGTAGAGAACGGGTATGGCCGTCAATTCGGCTGGGGGTGTTTACCCCTTTTCTATGGACGATGGGCTACAAGTGGAAAAATACTATGGGTAGTGGGTTGGCCCACATATAGTATAAAAATGTTACCTAAAACATAAAAAAAACTATTATTTTGACTCATAATTGTTTGGTTCGAGATATGATCTGGACAAGGTATTGTCCTTTTTTTATGTGCCACGTAGTTTTGTTTTGTTTGGCAAAAATCGAACTGGCGAGGACCATTTTGGATTATGTATTGCTTTAATTCAGACCAAGTCAGTCTTGCTCTTAGCGGTATTTCAAATCTCAGTCCGAATTTAACTCTGTCTTTTGTGTTATTTTATTTTATATGTCTGATTGAAAAACACAAGTTACGAGACCAGCCAATATAGTAAGTTTCTTGCAAAGGAATGATTTGCCAAACCCAAAAAGGACCGAATGCAGATAAACTAATCTGGATCTATCGAATAATCAAACCCGGACTTCTTAATCTAGGCCTCAAATCAAGTAGGGCTTTGAGGCTTCTACGTGTACGAATCCTGATGTGACAACACGTTGATCCTTTTTTTTATGCATAACTCGTAAAATTTTGATTTGTTTAAAGTCTAATAAAAAGTAATTAAAAGACACGTATATTACCTCACGTTTTAGTCTGTGACACTCCATGTAATGGGAGTGTGGTAGAGAACAAGCACCATTTAATGGGTAGAGTGTAACTAGCGTTTAATGTGATTATTGGGTGTCTCTTCACCTAAGGATAAAACACTCACTACCTTCAATGGAGTTAGTAATTGTCTCTTCGTTAAACCCTTAGTGGGTTAGTAGGGCAACCACTATGAAGTGTCTTTTCACCAAGGAATATATACTAACTACTCTTAATGGGGAAAGCGGGTGACTCTGCATAACTAAGTAAAAAAGGAGTGAGAGAGTCACGCACCCGGCCCCTTCATCTCTAAGTTCTCAACATCCGACAACCATCACTTTATAACTAATTTAATTAGAGACAAATTAAATATATTAAGTAGATCAGTTAGAAATATAGTCAATACACATTATATTAACAAAGGCTCCGCTATTCCTATTAGGCAGGTAGGCTTTCTGGGACATGATGTGCCAGCTGAATAAAATTTTGTTACTATGTTAGTTAATTAGGAAAAATAACTAGCTAGATTGAGAGTTCATCATTTTGATATATATCAAAAATAGCTATGCTTAGAGCATATCTTCATCACATTGATATAAAAGATCCACCGTAGGTGTGTCGTCGTCCAACTCCATACCATCATTATCGCTTGCCGACTGAGACTAGAAACTGGGACGAAACAGATGGGCCGAGAGAAGCACGCGGATACCAGGCCACATGAACATGCCAGCTGCGATGGTGCTTGTCCAACGACGTACACGAAACAGAAAGGGGTAGGAAGATGGAACAAAAATTAATGATTTCTCTTGTGTTCTAGGGTTGCTTACGGAAACATATAACAAAAACTAATAATAATGAGGCCCAAAAAGTGCCTGGTGGTTAGGGAAGGAAACAAATCTGTGTTTGGTTACTGAACCACCACGTATAGTACTATCATTCGTTAACTAGGTTGCCCTTGTACTACTACTGATGGAAGGAGAAAATTGGATATGCGGCACCGCGTAGCCACGTACTATGCACCAATCGGATAGAGCAAGGAAAAAATAAAATAAAAAAAATCGGATAGAGCAAGCTAATCATCATGCATTCTCAGACAGGCACGTGCCCAGACCACAGCAGCTGATGGGCAGAAACCAAGGGTATTTGTGGCATTGATCTGGTAGGAGGTATGGTATTTATCACCACGCTTACTACAGGGTGGCCCCTCAAGAAGCTTCGAACTCCAAATCCACAGCCGGTGTTGTCTCCGGCGGACATCGCGGTACTCTCACGCGCCGTGACGTCCAATTGTGTCTGTTGCAGCTGCACTTGCATTGATTCAAGTATCACGCCTATAACTTTCAGGAAAAAAAATCAAAATGGTACACTTAAATATTTTCGTGTATAGCATATTTATGAAAATATTTCACAGAATAGCCCACTTTGGTGATAAAACGTCAAAAACAATGATGTTTTTTAAGTACAGTAGGTAAAAACGTCAAAAGATTTAGAGCTTTCAATAAAAAATTAAAAAAATAAAATAAAAACAATGTGAAAACGTCAAATTCACCCTTACTTATGAGTGAAAGCGCCAATCCATTTGACTTTTTCACATTTTTATATTTTTTTTCAATTTTTTATTAAAAGCTCCAAAAGTTATGGCGTTTTTACTCATTGTTCTTAGAAAATACCAATTCTTATGGCATTTAATCTCCAAAGTAGGCTATTCTGAGAAATATTTTCATGGAGGTGCTATATTCGGAAATATTTTTTGTCAAAATGTATCATTTTGATTTTTTTCCTAACTTTCAGTTGACCCATACCACGTTGGAGAACACGTTTGCGCCGCCGTGGATCGGGATAAGATCAACCGGATCAAGTCTTCCAGCCTCCATGGGAGTCATCCATGTGAGTAGGCAAACTGATATCATCCTGATGCTTACGATCAATCTTGATTGATTGCGTGGACTCAGACTCCTGTGTTGATGACATACTGCCGCCGAACAGTTGGGCGTGCCATGTAGGGCAAGCTGTGCTGTCGTCTTTCTCATCTCCCTCCCGCTAGCTAAATAGCTACATCCCACTGTTTCGTCGTCAATTTTATTTCAGAAAAAAACTATTAGCATTAGGTTGTTGATTAGGGGGAAATTTACGGCCTGCCCCTTGTACCCAAACGCGCTATATCATGTATCTTTAAACCCGTTCGGAAAAATCCTTCCGATCCTCCAAGCTTTCAGAGTCCACTTTCATTGGGTGGGCTCAACAGGGCATAGGTCCCACCTGCAATTAATTTCTCACCGTAGAACCCTAATATCTACAAGCTAAGGAGTCTAGTTGTTATATGGGTATACATCTTGATGTAGCCTTTTGATTTGGCGCGTAGGAAGAGACCATTCGAATATAATGACTCCACTTAATTAGAGAAAAAAAACAAAAGTGGAAATCTTGTTTCCTTTCCTCCACCAAATTCTTCTTCTACTCTCTTTATAGACAAAATGTTCCAGATAGACGAACCAAACTCATATATTCCTACTAAAAGGATGGTGTAATGGAATTGATCTCATAGATATCACGCATAACACAATTTTCGCACGGGATCACATTCCCAATTAAAATGTATCATGAAACCATTGTAAGCAGTGGAACTATAATGTAGACGATGATGAATATTAATATCAACATAAAGCAATAGAAACATGATATTTTTCCTTCGTGACAAGGGAGGTAAACTTGAATGAACCTAGTACATATATAATCAAATTAAATGTGATCTTAAAATGAAAATATAATTTGAATGTGTTTGCACTATTGTTGAGTTGATTACGAAGCTACTAGATGTTCATGGTAACCGTTATAAGTGAAAGCCCTTCTTCGAAAAGGATTGGATTAGGTAAGGAGAATGGAGTAGTACATATCAAGTGGATGCTTATTTATAAGAAACCTACATGCAAGTAACTTTAGTGGTTCATATGTGAAGTTTTATTTTGATAATGCTAACAAGCTCATTTGAAATTCTCTGTGACATTCACAAAAGAAAAACAGAAAGCCATAACACACTTTAGAACGAAATCAAATATATAGAAGAAGAATATGTATAGATAAATTAAAACTAAGAACATCATAGATCACTGTATTAGGTGGCAACCTTATCAACTTGTTTCAAACACATACAATACCTAATGATTATAAACATGACAAGATAAAAGATTTTGTCCAACAATATGTGTAACACCCATGTCCATGTTTACTTGTCGAACTTGTTTGTATGATCTTGTTCTATTTTATTATAATGATCCAATTTTTATCATGTTGAGTCATGACTTAAGCTTACTACTTTTATTAGGTAAAGATCATAAAAAATGCCCACGTCAAATGTATATCATTAGATCTTAAATGTATAATCTGTTCAAATTATCAAACCTCATGTTGGACTAGGACCTGGTATTTGAGGGTGAAACCCTAATTTGATGAACAAGTTTAGCTATTTTGAATATTAGTCAACCCCAATAGATATATAAAAGATGTATATGCTCATTGATCGTGTTGCCTATATGCATTATTAATATCTTAAGAGTTTTCGAGGCCTTGTGTATATGCAGATGGCCAGGTTAGTGTTTGGTATGCATGGTTTGAGAGTTTTCACATCTAGAAGTGTTGTTCAATCTTTTACCTCCGATCAACCAAGTTGAAACATTGACCTCATATTGTGTCTTGATGCAGAACTCAACTACATTTCCCTAAACTTGGGAAGTTTTGTGTATGAACTTGGGTCTACTCGGCAAAATCTCGTTTGCATTTTTCTAGTGTGCTCAAACTAGGGAAAGCCCTTGTCATTGAACTCGGGACATGTTGGTCGTAACTCGACCGAGTTGGGATTGAGTGCCCAAGTTGTTGGTTATTGTTGAGTGTTGGCGGAGGTTGGTTAGGTTGTAATTTTGGCCGCTCACTGATTTGAGGTTCTTAGTACATTGGGAATCATTTTCTTGATGTGATCCCATTGGGATTTGAAAATCGGTCCTAGTATCTTCAATCTCTATTATTAGTTAGATGGTGATATTTTTGAGTTGTTGAGATATAAATAGTCATCTTATGTCCTCTATCACAATAAAATCTCCATTTAGACCTACTCAAGATGATGGATATCTAAGGGGAAATGAGAGAGGTGATCTGGAGGTGGTCTATCCTCCTTTTCCTTCGAGAAGGTTGGTCTTAGGTGAATCTTATAGATGGACCTTGCTTTGAGGTTGTTTTTTCTCTTTTTGATAGTTTCTCTTCTTCTTATTCTCTATTTGGAACCATAAACAGGTAAATGTTGGATTAATCTTGAGTATATCAAGTCCTACTTATCTTAGACACATTTTTCTTGGTGCATTAAGTAGATCTAGGTAGAGGATGACACCCTAGGTGTAACGTCCCCAGATTTCTAGCACGGGAACCCAAGAACGCCAATTGAGGCTTCCATACTGCACACAATGGATTAATACCACTTACACACAAAACAATCACATAAGCATACAAAGAATACGTAATGCCCATATATTGAAGAGTTCCATGGATTATTACAGATTGTGGATTACTTATTAAAGATACTTTATGATTGACCATGTACAATACTATATCATGATCTATAGTAGTTATCCACCTAACATTTTCTCACTCGACACGTATCACTATTCTTATATCCATATTGTATCTGAACTTGTAAAGATTAAAATTGGTGGAAACATCAAAGCAAAATTTGATGAGTATGTGGTACCAATAAAGGATAAATCTATTGAGTAGAATACACAACCATATATTATAAATATATAGCTTGATAAGACTTTCAAGGAAATGAATAGTAATGTCAAATTCAAAATAGTTCTTTACTTTTAACATTTCATTCATTTTGTGTTTTCCATTTAAATTCAAACATAGCATCTAGGAACCATTTGACAACAAAACCCCACTAGGTGCAGTGCAAGGCTAAAGGTTTCTAGGAACCACATGAGCACAACACCATGATAGGTGATGGGAAAGGATTTTGGTTGTCGATAACCATAACAACTTGATTTCAAAGACAAAGGGGCATGAAACTCTACAATATTAATATCAAGTTGCCATATCTTTTGGTAGAGCATTATCATGTGATAGTACAATGGAATTTAATTTGTGTTTGCATATTAGTGAATCAAATGTAGTAAATTAGAAACTTTTCCAATAGAAAATATTGTATCTCAATAAAGTAATTAGGCCGAGAAATTTTTAATATAATGTCAAATATTTCAAGAGAGGATACGTAATATGTCAAATATATTATGCTTCTATTCTCAATAAACTAGACAACCATCAAGGATGATAGTCCTGCATATCTTGCTTCAGATTGCTTCAACATTTGAGTCACTTGACTAATTCAACACGTTCAAAGGCATATCTGATAGCATACTTCACACTCCAAGTCAGACCTAATCATACTTTTATGAGTTATTAGGGTTTTTCTACCTGGCACCTAAACCCATGGTTCATATTACATGGCAAGTCAAGTTTTCATAACATGAGGACTTATAAAGGTACCAATACTGAATCTATAAAAGATAGATAACCACCATTAAAATTCAAAATATCTATATGTTTTATATCATCTCCAAATATGTAATATCAATTCATAAATTATGACTTTTTATCGGTATTCAATAAACAAGACTAGAAAACATATAAGTATTATTGGACAAAGTCGGATAATAAACATCCTCAAACCTAAAACTAAGTCCATAAGATTGTTGATCTCAAATTATTGGTGAAAATGGTATATAATTTTGTATCATATATGCATTCTTACTATTTTTCATGAGTTTTGAGAGATATACCTTATTTGAGGTCGTCCGGGCTAAACGAGAGGACTTTATAGTTGGTATTAGAGATGTTAGGTGGAAAGTTATTTTAGATCATGTATAGTAACAAACATGTTTCACAAGATATAGTATACAAGTTATTTTACAAGGATTTAACAAACATGTTTCACAAAGTAATTTAGCTACATTCATGTTAGAATACAAGTTCATATGCTAATCTATGTGAATGACTGAACAAGGTGAAATGATAGCCTTATCGTCATGCTTGTGCTGTTGTTTCAGATGGAATCCTCTTTCACACATATTCTTCATGTGGGAAGTATGCTCTGTCTATGTAACTAGAAAGGATTCTAATCAATAAGCTAAAATAAGGTCTCTTGCATGATTATTTCTTAGTCGATTGATTAGACAACCCCTCCCCCTATAATCCCCATTGTAGAAATAAAGAAAGGGTAACGATCATCATCCAAATTTCCAAGGTCCATATTTAAGAATTACCAATAATTTGCTTCATAAACTTGTTTGATATAAAAAAGGCTAGATTTCTCCTCAAAGGAGTTTACCTTATTCACAATGATACCAGCGTACATGAGTGATCATATCAATATTAATTATTTATCTAACCCTCATTGTGAATACATCTATGTGATCTTTAATGCATTCATCTATATTTTCATATCCTCATATCTTTACGTAAGTGGAGAACTTAATGTGCTGCAAACAAATATGTGGTTAGTATATTTTTATATGGTGTATGTGGGTGCACACAAAAGTGTGCATATATGGGTATCGACATATATTATTCACCACTCCAATATTTCACATATACCCTATATTTTCTTTTTCTTTTTTGGAAATACAAGCCTAGGCTTGCTTACAGCAGTGTTTCTTGACCTACGGGAGTAACAGCAGTAGTAAAAATAGAGAGGAAAGACTCGCGGGTCTTCAGTATAAAAACAAAGAAAATAGGGACGGCATGTATTGAAGGAAAACAGTGGATCTGGTTGCTTCAAGCAGTGCTTAGCTAGAAGGTCAGCTAGCGTGTTGAGATTCCTCGTCACATGATATATCGCCTTCGGCAGACATGTCCTCCAATGTTCCCTTATGGCCTAGATGAGGAGACTGTATTTGGATGGGGGTTTCGTCAGGCTGTTCACCCACGTAACTGCCAATTTGGAGTCGCTCAAGATGATGCTCATGGGAGTGCGCCAGGTTATTGTATAGAGCATGCCTTCTAAAATTGCTTGCAGCTCGCCTCTCATAGGGTCCGCTCCTCGTAGGGTAGATGTCGTACCCTCCATCCACAATCCTCCGCTATTTCTAACAATCAGGCTTGTTGAGATAAGATTATCTTATACATTCACTGTTGTGTCGACATGTAGGATGAGGTTTTAAGAAGAAATCTTGATCGAGGTCGTTGGAAAAACCAACTAGGTGGCGGGCTGCTTAACAGATATGGTGAGGGCTTGGAGGATCGCTGAAGCTTCTGCTCGATGGGACGTGGCCAAAACCGCAGGAGTATTGGAGCATTTGTCAAAGATGAAATTGATTCATTTTTTTTTCCAAATGAGCCAGCAAGAGACCACGAAAGGGTGTGCCAACCTTCCGTGTTCTTCAACGTCTTTAGCTTGTACCCAATCCATGATGTGTTTTGCAGTATTAAGAATTGCCAAGTTCTTTTAGAATCTCTGCAGTCCCGTATTGTGTGTAGCACCATTTCCTCTGCAATGTTGTAGCAAGTGCATGTGCATGATGGAGAAATTTGTTTCTTTTGTCTGAGGACATTCGGCCGAATCGAGTCTCCCAGCCTCCAAGGGAGCCATCCATCTGAGTAGGCAACTTGATAGATTGCGTGACTCAGACTCATGTGGTGATGACATACTGCCACCGAACAGTTGGGTGTGCCATGTAGGGCAATCTGTGCTATCGTCTTTCTCGTCTCCCTTCCGCTAGCTAGATAGCTACTTCCCACTATTTTATCGTCAATTTTATTCCAGAAAAAACTATTAGCATTAGGCTGTTGATTAGGGGGGAATTTATGGCGTGCCTCTTGTCTCGAAACGTGCTAGATCATGTAGCTCAAACCCATCCAAAAAAATCCTTTCGATCCTCCAAGCTTTCAAAGTGCACTTTCATTGGGTGGGCTCAATAGGGCATGGGTCCCACCTCCAATTAACTTCTCACCATAGAACCCTAATATCTACAAGCTCTAAAGAGTCTCGTTGTTACATGTGCATACATGTTGATGTAACCTTATGAATTGGCTCGTAGGAACACATGGGATGAATATAATGACTCCTCCACTTAATTATAAAAAATAAAGTGAAAATTCTCTACTCTTTCCTCAAACAACTTCTTATTCCACGCTTTTCATAAACAAAATGTGCCACATAGACTAACTAAACTCATATATTACTACTAAAACATATTGCAACCGAATAGTTGGGCGTGCCATATAGGGCAAGTTGTGCTTTCGTCTTTCTCGTCTCCCTTCCTCTAGCTAGATAGCTACTTCCCACTATTTCATCGTCAATTTTATTCCGTAAAAACTATTAGCATTAGCATGTTGATTGGGGGGAGGGGGGTTTGCAGCCTGCCCCTTGTCTCCAAACTTGCTAGATCATGTAGCCTTAAACCCCTTCAGAAAAATCCCTCTGATCCTCTAAGCTTTCAAAGTGAACTTTCATTGGGTGGGTTCAATAGGGCAAGGGTCCCACCTCCAATTAATTTCTCACCATAGAACCCTAATATCTACAAATCTAAAAAGTCTAGTTGTTACATGTAAACACATCTTGATGTAACCTTTTGAATTGGCTCGTAGGAAGAGACAGTTGGAATATAATGACTCCTCCACTTAATTAGAAAAAAAAAGTGAAAATCTTGTATTCTTTCCTCCACCAAATTCTTCTTCTACTCTCTTTATAGACAAAGCGTTCCAGATAGACTAAGCAAACTCGTATATTCCTACTAAAATATTTGGTAAAATAAAAATACAACACGAGTGAAGAATGTATTTATACAAATCCAATAAAAGCTAGTTATTTTTACATCTACAAGCATGAAATATTGCACAAACATAAACACAAAAAGTCCTTGAAGAAGATACAAGAGAACACTAAATACGGATCAATTCTTATAGGGTTTTAGTCTTTTAGATAATGTAGATTATACTTATACGGGACATGTGAAGATCGGACCCATTTTATTATGATGTGCTACAGTTTGGGAAAGCGATTGTAGTGGTGACTAATTTTCTTTGACATACTGATGAAGGAAGTTGGTAACTTTGGACCATAGAAAAATGGATACTAGTAAAGTGGATGCTCCTTCACAAGATAGGGAGGTTCCTAAGGGGGCGGTTAATGGTGTTGGACATGCTTATGTGGGGATGCAAGAATTCTTTTTGCAATTAATAATGGAGAAAAATTGGTTACATTAGGTGACTTAGGTAGAGCATCATATCACTTCTGAACATATTGATACCCATCATTGTAGAAATTATCTTGATCTACATGTTATTCGTAAAGTAATAGGTTTGTTCACTTTGTATTTGTTAATTTTCCAGTTATTTTCTTTACTGAAGGTTAAGTTTCTTTCCATGCTCCTCAATCAGATATTTGTCTAGCTTGGGACCTTTAATATCTTAATTTTGTAAGAATATCATTATGTGGTGCATCTCTTGATATTTGGAATTATGATTAGTCTTAAACTGAGGAGGCATGCATTACCTTTTGAGTTTATTTTACTACTAAAGGATAGTGTAATGGAATTGATCTCCTAGATATCGTGCATAACAAAATTTTCATATGGGATCACATTCTAGAATTTGCAACTAAAATGTATCATGAAACCATTCTAAGCAGTGGAACTATAATGCAGAGGACGATGAATATTAATATTAACATAAAGGAATATAAACATCATAGTTTTCCTTCTTGGCAAGGGAGGTAAACTTGAATGAACCTAGTACATATCAAATCAAATTAAATGTGATCTTAAAATTAAAATACAATTTGAATGCGTTTGCACTATTATTGAGTTTATAATGAAGCTACTGGATTTACATGGTAACCATTATAAGTGAAAACCCTCCTTCTAAATGGATTTGATTAGGTACAGGTGAATTGAGTAGTACATATCAAGTGGATGCTTGTTTAAAAGAAACCTACGTGCAAGTAACTTCAGCGGTTCATATGGGAAAATTTTATTCTAATAAAGTTAACAAACTCATTTGAAATTCTTTGTGTCTCTCAAGAAAGAAAAATAGAAATCCATAACACAATTTCAAATGAAATGAAATAAATAGAAGAAAAATATGCATAGAGAAATTATAGATAAGAACATCATAGATCACTCTATTAGGTGGAAAACTTATCAACTTGTTTCAGACGCATACAATATAGCTAATGATTATAAACATGTCAAGATAAAAGATTTTGTCCAGCAATATTTATGATACATGTGTCCATGTTTACATGTCAAACTTGTTTGTATGATCTTGTTATATTTTAACGATGATCCAATTTTTATCATGTTGAGTCGTGATTTAATCTTATTATTTTTATTAACTAAATATCATATGCGTAGTAATCATAAAAAATGGCCATGTCAAATGTATATCATTGGATCTTGAATGTGTAATAGGTTCAAATTATCAAACCTTGTGTTGGACTAGGTCCTGGTATTTGAGGGTGAAACCCTAATTTGATAAACTAGTTGTTTTGAATATTAGTCAAACCCAATACATATATAAAATATGTATACACTTGTTGATCATGTTGCCTATAATCATTATTGATATCTTAGAGTTTTTGAGGCCTTGTGTATATGCACATGGCCAAGTTAGTGTTTGGTATGCATGGTTTGAGATGTTTTTACATCTAGAAGTGTTATTGGATATTTTACTCTAAAACTCACATGAGTTGCTTCCGATCAACCGAGTTGAAACATTGACCTTATATGATGCAGAACTTGACTACATTTCCCTAAACTTGGGAAGTTTTGTGTATGAACTCAGGTCAAACCGGCAAGATCTCATTTGCATTTTTCCAGTATGCTCGAATTGTGGAATGCCCGTGTCATTGAACTCGTAACATGTTGGTAGCAACTCAGTCGATTTGGACATGAGTGCCCAAGTCAGTGGTTATTGTTGAGCGTTGGAAGAGGTCAGTTAGGTTGTAATTATGGTCACTCATTGATTTGAGGTTCTTAGTGCATTGGGCTTCATTTTGTTGATGTGATCTGATTCAGTCCTATTTTAGGGCTTCATCTTGTGTCATATTGCATTTCAATCACATCTATACCTTTTAGATTGCAAGTTATTTCCCTCAATATGCATATTTGTATAAAATGCACTTATGGACATTATTTGCATGTTTTTCAGGTATTTGGATCACACTTGATGGAAGCAAGAGAGAAGGAGCAATCCTAGGGTTTCTCTACCCTTGGAGAGGCCTTAAGTGAAGTCTGATGTCCCTCAACCTATCCATAGTGGCTAAAGCTTCATTAAAGTAGATATGTCCAAAAACATCCAAAGAACCAGGTCCACGTGCTGATCCAGAGGCCAGCATGGTTGTGGTACCACAGAACGGACATTATAGCATACTTACAAATCAACAGAGTCACCTTCATGCAAAGCATAAATCACCATGGTTGTGCCACTCATAATGGTAGTGGTGTGTTGACTACATAACCATCGTGCTGCATAGCACGACTGTGTGACCTTTAGAGCAGAACGACCATGGAGCAGAGTATGAGCTGAGCAATACGAGCCAACATGGCCGTGGAGACCACCACAACCATGCTACCCTAGCCCCACCACGGCCGTACTACCCTATCCCCACCACATCAGTGATGACCATCACGACTGTGATGGCCACCACAGTCGTGCCACTTCCAGTTCAACATCAACCATGTTACTGTTGTTTTTCTCCATTTTTCACCTTGGTCATTCTCATCAACCACGACCACTCTCAACCCTCCCCACCACGACCGTGGTGACCACTATGGTCGTGCTACTCATAAAAACCTAGCTAGTTTTGCACTACATTTCTCGTATTGCCCCTACTTGACCTATTGCTTCCCCCACACCTATATATACCTAGGTGGTGGCTCTAGCATGAGGTTAGCTACCTTCTACCACCTTTTAGCTCCCCATTATTCCCCTTCCCCATTCCACTCCATTTTCACCTCCATTCCACTCCATTTCCACAACCAAAACCCTCATTTCTAAGCCTTCCATCCACTTCCCACCATCATTCCACACCATTCCATCCAAGAAGAAGGAGTAGGTTGACCTTGAAGCAGCTAGAGAGGAGAATTCACTCATCTACATCAAGATCCATGTCTACTTCTTCCTCTTTCTCTTCCCTTTTTGTACTTTCCATTTCCATGAGTAGCTAGGCCCCTCGGGTGGGCTATTTGGGGTTGTAAATGTTACTTTGATTCCATGTTTGGGGAAAATGATATGTAAACATTATAATTTCATTTGTGAATGATTATATTCTATTTCTATCTCACTCTTTATGAATTGCTTGTTGGTTTGTTCTTGCAATCACCTAGGAATTTAGGGAAATTGCTTATATGTGTGAATATTGGAATTTTCTCCTAGGTTCAATTTTTGGATCCATAGCTAGTTTCCCATCCTCCTACATTCTAATCAATTCCCCTAACACTAGTTGAGAAATCTAAGTAGCTAGTTTAGATGAATTTGGTGTGCTTAACATGGAGCTTTCTCAAGGCTAGAATGTGGGTGATGGGAGGCTGAAAATCTCACTTCCACTCCCATTACTAACCTCAGTCCCTAATCATCCTAAGATCATCTAACCTAAAAACCTAGGATTGTTTAGACTCTAATTGAATTACAACTAAACCCTAATCCAATTGAGCCTTGCAAGGGTAGTAGGGAGTGTTAGGGACTAGTTCCCCTATACACAACCTAGCATATACATGGCTAGTTAGTAGTTTAGGATAATTCATTAGACTCTAGCTTGTTGTTTGGTTTGATAATCTAAATGAAATCATTATGTTCATATGTCACTCCCAACCTAATAGATAAGTGCATCCCCTAAACAACCCACACCTATTTAATTGCTTTAAAACCCTAATTTCCTTCTTACTTAGCTAGTGTTAGCTTAGATATCTTTTTACTTATTTAGTTACCTTCTTGCTCTGTTCTTGCTTTGTTATTGCTAGTTTAGGTCTTTACTTGCTCTTTTGTCCTGTTTGCTAGCTTAGTGTAGTGTAGACTTCTCCTTGCTTGCCTTAGCATAACTTGTTCTCTTTTCTTGCCTTGCCTTGTCTTTTCTTGTTTAGTATAATTAACTTTCAGGGTTAAATTAGGTTTTAATCTTGCCTGTCTTTCTTTAATTGCTTGCTTGTTAATCCTTAGTTTAACAATCAAATAAACCTTGAAACCCTTGAACCCTATACTCCTCGGTAGGAACCTAGCGCAAAAACTAACCTAGCTCTAGTGTCCCCTTTTCTCCCTATTGATCGACCATATACTTGTCTCCCTCCTATACTTTGGCATGACCCTGTGCGCTTGAAGGTGTAGTGTTTTAGTTTGTGTGAGTGTGTTAAGTTTAGGTCCATTATAAATTTTAAAAGTTTAATCCACTGCGAGTTTCTTTTCTGGGGTTGCATATATTCAAACTCCAATTGAGTAGTGTGTAACTCCATTGCCAGAAATGCATAAATATTTTTGGCACCGTTTTCAAGGATAAACGTAATCAGCCTAGCTAGTAAGTTTTTCTTTGACTTTTCCTACTGCTCTCATCATTACTGTTATTTATTCTTTATTCTTTGTATTCTTTGTACATATTGGTTTGCTAACTTGTTCTCTTTTGTTTAGTTGTGCCTTGTGCATGTGACAAGCCACTTGGGAGAAGACAAGATGGAAGGCCAAAATGCACCCCACAAGTTTCTTCAAGATTACTTCATGCCTAGCAACTACAAATGTCCAATTGTTAGCAGGGTTGATCAAATTCCAAGGGAGCAATTCTCCATCCCTCTAGGTCTTCTTGGGATCTTGCCCATCTTCTATGACTCGAAGAGTGAGAACCCCTACAAGTACTTGGACTACTTGCTTGAAGTATGCTCCACCTTCAGGATGCTGACGGATAGTGATGACACAGTCTGGTTGACCTTGTATTCATTTTCCCTCAAAGACAAAGCAAAAAATTGGTATGACTCAAGAAGGGACAATAGGGGTTTGGAAGTGATGAAGAATGCATTCTTAAGACAATTCTACTCTATAGCAAGGTTAACACAAATGTGGCATGCCATGACAAGTTTCAGTCAATTGGGCAATGAACAGTTTCATAATGCTTGGGAGAGATTTAAGAATATGTTGAGAGAGTGACAACACTATGAGATCCCTTTGTGGCAGCTAGTTCAGTCCTTTTACTCCGGTCTATCTCTAAAGAGACAAACCTCAGTGGACTCTTCTTGTGGAGGAGTTTTCATTTCTAGGCTATCCGAGATATGGCCCTTATATGAGCAGCTAGCAGAAGGCTCAAGAATCTGAGATTCTAGCACGATGAATGATGGTGGCCATGCCTTTGATATGACATCTCTAACTCATAATGACACACGTTTGCAAGTGGTGAAGATTTTTGGTGACATGGTGATCTTCATGGAAAACCAAGTGACAAATGTTCCTTGCCATGCAGTCAATGCTATTGTGTTCTACGATGAAGAAAAGAAGACACCTCGCTCCTATAGCCACCAGGAACCACTAAGTCCAAGATACAACTCAAGGTTTGAGGAAGAGGTTCTCTCTAGGTTGAACAACTTTGATAACATACGAAAGAATGTGACAAGGGTTGAGGAGAGGATAGAGCATATATCTTCCATAATTGCTCTCTAAGAAGAAAAATTACCTTCAAAACTCATCTTGAGTTTCAATGAAGCAAGTGGACCAATGCCCTCTTCACAAGTTTTCTATAGTCCACCTCCCATGAAAGTGCACCCCATATACCACTTCCAAGGCGATCCCAAACCTTGTACTCCTCCTCCCCCTCCATTACCACCAATTTCCCAACAATTCACCTTCCAACCTCAATTCTCCACTCCACCTCAATTTCAACACCAAGTGTCAGCTCCACCTCAACATCCACAACTAAATCCCCCTCTCCACCATGAGCAAGGAAGTGTTGTGACAATTCTAAGGATAGGAAAATCTCTTGAGCAGCCCGCTAGTCAAAAAAGGGTTGATAAAGTAAAGCAAAGGAATCAAAGTGGTGATATTGTGATTGAAATTGCCGAAGATGATTTTGTGATACCTCCTATTGATTTTGGGATACCATGTGCTCCACCTCACACTCCTTTTGTAGATTCCACTGTCCCTAGTGTTCCACCTCACATTGATGTAAGCAAGGCCAAAGTAAGTGAGCCACCATTCATTGAAGCATTAAATGAGCCACTGCAAGTAAGGACGAGACAAAAGCACAATATTGACATTTTTGAGGTGTTTCTCCAAGTGAAGGTCAATATTCCATTGTTGGATGCTATCAAGAAAATCCCATCACATGCCAAGTTTCTTAAGAACTTATGCACTGTGAAGAGAAGGTCAACGGGGAGAATACCAAAGAAAGTGATGTTGACTGAACAATTGAGCTCTATCATCCAACAATCACTTATAGTGAAGAGGAATGACCCAGGAGCCCCACTCATATCTAATTTATTGATAAAATGGTATATAATCTTGTATCATATAGACATTCTTACTATTTTGTATGAGTTTAGATTGATATACCTTATTTGAGGTCATTCGGCCAAAACAAGAGGACTTTGCAATTGATATTAAAGATGTTAGGTGGAAAGTTATTATAGGTCGTGTATATTGTAACGTACATGTTAATTCACAAAGCATTTCAAATATTTAATTCATATTCTATACTAAATTATATAACTCTTCAGTACATGTGCAATACATAATGTTTGGATATTTGTGTGTTTATTTCATGGGCAAGTGATAATATTATAAATATTATTTTGGCACTATTGACTCCCTAGGTATCATTCTGAAGTCCCTAAGTTGGAAATATGGGGTTGCTATACTGCATTTGCTAGTTCTCATATGCTTGTGGGTTGGGGTGAAGAGGCCATATTGTTGTTGTTTGGAGGCTACAGGTTGGAGAAGGAGATTATTCTTATTGTTTTCAACTAGATCTCAATGATAGGATGTCATATTGGTTTTATTATCCTCATTTTCCTTACTGGAGGTGATTGTATACTTCTTCCTCACTAGATAAGTATATAAATGGGACATAAGAGAGGTGTAATTCATATATGAACCCTAGCAATCATCATTGATGCTTGCATATTGTACTTTTAGGCTTTTTTCATGGATATCCCTCCTATTTGTGTAAGTTGTGAATTTACAACAATAGATTAATTAGTAAAAGGTTGTAATTTCCTTTACCTTGTATGCAAAAACATGATTAAGGATTAATTTACCTACGTTTGTCTTAGAATACAAGTTTATATGCTAATCTATGTAAATGATTGAATAAGGTGAAATGATAGCCTTATTCGTCATGCTTGTTCTATAGTTTTAGATGGAATCCTCTTTCACACATATTTTTTGTGTGGTAAGTATGTCCTATCTACATGACTAGAAAGGATTTTAATTTATATGCTAAAAATAGTTTTCTTTCATGATTATTTCTTAGTCAATTATTTAGATAACCCCCTCCCTCTACTATCCCCATTTTAGGAATAAGGAAAGGGTAACAATCATCATACAAATTTCCAAGATCCATATTTAAGAATTAAAAATAATTTTTTTGATAAAATTGTTCCTCAAAGGAGTTTACATTATTCTCAAAGATACCAAAGTACATGAGTGATCATATCAATATTAATTTTTTCTCTAACCATCAATGTGAATACATCTTTGTGAATTTTAATGCATCCATACATGTTTCCATATCCTCATATCTTTAGGTAAGTGTAGAACTTAAAATGTTGAAAACAAATATGTGGTTTGTATATTTCTATATGGTGTATGTGGGTGCACAAAAAGTGTGCATTTTTGGGTATCAACATATATTATTCACCACTCCAATATTTCACATATACCATGCATTTTCATTGCATAATGTAACTCATGCTTTTCATTGTTGTTCTCTAGATGGGTTGAATAAAGCAAATAATAAACTTATACTATTTGAATCACAAAGGAAGGTTAATTATAACTTGCTTAAAAGACAATGCAGTGGAAATATATAGCAAGTAATTGGACTGCAAAAGAAACCACATGAAACCAAAATATACAATGTTTCCATCAAAAGATGTCAGTACTACCTATTTCTTTTCAACCAGGATTTCTCAACCTTGTATTTGATTAAGTTTACTTACCAATATAAACATGACAATATTATTGGTGTTTGTTGTCACTTAAGACAACTCTCCTTTTTGAGTTCAAGGAGAACTTTCATAATGGAGTAGATCACAATCAACATCCTATCTTGGTCTGATCCTTCAAATAAGAAGTAGCTCCAAGAAGCTTCCCCATAGCCTTCTCGCATGAATTAGTTGGAAGAAACAATAATAAGTTAAGAGAACAAGAGTGAAATAATAAACTATATATAATTTGTATCTCTCTATGAACATGTGATAACTGATTCTTCACATAGAGTAGTCAAGGATATATTTGGTGGAGTAGGAATACTATTGGGCTAAGGCTTAAATTAGCATGAGGACAACTACAGATAGTGATGTGGAATTCTAAGCTTGGAGTAGGATAGCATGAAGTAGGTTGCTCAAGTGTGTGTTGGGTGTCCATAAACCACTCATATTTGTAGATATTATTTATGGACACTTAAGAGCACTTTTTAGTGTGTTTAGGATGAGATAAATTCTAAATTAGTCATTAAAATGTCAAAATTCAAGTTTACAATAGATAGTAGACAACTACATATTTTGACTACAAACTATTCTTATTCTAAGTGTACTTAGACGGAGGGACATATCAGTCAAATTAGAGTTTGACCAAGAGTCAGCCTTCTGTCAGGTTGTTAATGTCTATATCTTGGTTTAGGTGTGGCTTGACTGAAAGACATTTTAGTCAAAGAAATAGTTTGATGGAAAATATCCATGTAAAGGCATTACTATATTTTTAAAATGGCTCAAATGATTTTTCTAATAAAATTTAACTATTCTAAAGTTTTTATATAAGTGATAAATAGGGTTTAGGATAGGTTCAAGACACTCATCACTTGTTCTTACATAATTCCTAGAAAGTTGTACAAAATACACTTGTACAAAGCATATACATGTTACAACTTGACCTATAAGATTCCAAACACATATAATATTAGATATACTTTATTATTAGATCTTGTCTAGGTTCCTTGATCAACTAAAACACAAGATGCACGTGTTAGTGACACAAATGAGAAATATTTGAATTATGCAAACAAGAGTGTGGCATATCTAAAAATCTAATAATCTCCCCCTTTTTATGATGACAAATATTTTCATAAGATAATTTGAAGTAGACAATTCAGATCATCATACATTTAAATTTCTGTAGATACATAAATTTATCTTCATGGATTTTTCTCCCCCTTGTCAAAGTCAAAGGGGTTATACTTACCAATGCTCTCCCTCAAAGACACACCCGCTCAACCAGATAGTCATTTTGGAGATGGAATACTAATACCCAAAAAAACAAGAATGTACCAATTTAAATGAGAAACCAATATGAATACACCAATTGAAAATGGATACATTTCATAGTAGGGTGTATAGACAAAAAGCCATATATGATCAAAGAACAAAACATTGTATAATTACCAATGAGAGGAATATTAAATATTTCATGAATAAAATATCATGTTAAGCACAAAAAATAGTCTAGGATAATAGTAAGGAACGTGAAGCTCACTATTGATACAAAGATGCATGAAAAAATACCAATTTAAAAAAAACACCTTAATGTCAATGCATGGAATGTGAAGTCCTCCATGATATATAGATTTCAATAAACACCAAAGAAAAATAATGTAAAGAATCCCTAGACCAATATCAAGGGATGTCAAGCCCATATTGATATACAGAACCCATAAAGAACACCAGCTAACAAAGATAGAAAACTAAATCACATGATTTGAGCTCATTTAATCACATAAACATAGATATTGAGCTCAAACAAAGAAACTAACCAATAATATAATGGTATCCATTAAAGAACTGAAAGTTTATTTGCAACATGTAAAAGAAGTCATTTCATATCTTAAACAAATAAAACATGTAGAGAAAATAAATTAAAAACCAATTGTAAGATAGACAAAAGAATATTTTACATTCAATAGTTTGATCAAACTGTATTTCAACCGAACTACTGCTCGGTCGACCTATATTTTTGACCAAGAGGTAGTGTGCAAGAAATTTGTATCCATCAACCAATCTAAAGAAAATAAATAAAACAATATCAATTAGATATTGATCATTTTGACCATCAACTTCTATATTAAAGGAATTAACAATAGTAGTCGTATTCTTTTTCTTTTTCTTATATTTTTCAACCTTTTTTATTTAAATTCAACAAGTTCATTTTTAGAAAAAGTTGAAAGTGATACATCACGATCTTCACTTTATATACTTTCTTCTTTTTCTTCATCATTTTTGGTGATTAGGCATTCAACTACATGATGACAATTTTCTTCAACATCTTCTATCTCACACTCTGTAATATTCTTTCCACAAGATTGAATGGTATTTATAATATATGTAAATCTAGAACTCATTTTCTTAAGATGTATCTCCAAAAAGCTTCCCCATAGACTTCTCATAAGAAGTAGTTGGAAGCAACAAGCAGAAGTAAAAAGAACAAGAGTGAAAGAAAAAAAAATTACAACTCTCACAAGATATAAAATATGTAGTTGTTTTTGAACAAATTATGATCAACTCTCCACAAGCATTAGGAAAGGATATATTTGGTGGAGTATGACACTACTATTGAGCTAAGCCTTAGATTAGTTTGAGGGTAGTTGATGATAACAATGTAGAATTCTAAGCATGGAGTAGAATAGCATGTAGTTAGTTTCTCAAGTGTGTGTTGGGTGTCTAAAAATCACTCCTATTTATAGAAACAACTTAGGGATAGTTTAGAACACTTTTGCATGTGTTTAGCATGAGATAAATGCTAAACTAGCCAATACAATGTCAAAAGTCAAGTTTACAATAGCTAGTAGACCACTACAAATTTTCTCTATAGACTGTTCTCAGTCGAATTGTCTTCGAACGAGGTCCATCTTAGTCAAAGTGTAGTTCAACCAAGAGTCAGCCTTTCCCCATGTTTTGTAATGACATTATCTTGGTCTAGGTGTGCTTCGACCGAGAGACACTTCAGTCAATGAAAGAGTTCGACCGAAAATATCTATGTAAATGCACTACTATATTTTTGGAAAATGGATCAAATGATTTTCCTAATAAAAACTAACTATTATAAATGCTTGATATAAGTGAGGAATAGGGTTTATTATAACTTCAGGTTATTCATCACTTGTCCTTACAACATTCTTAGCAAGTTATATAAAATGCACTCGTACAAAGTAGATACATGGTACAACTTGACCTACAAGCATCCAAACAAATAATATTGTATATTCATTATTGTTGGACCTTGTTACAACCTAAATTTTCACATCTATTTATATATATTTGGATATAAATAATGTATAAATAAATTTGTATAAGAGAAGCCTTGAATATTTTTATCTTGTTTAACAATTTTTGGGTAATGAATGCAATTTCCTCAAATAGGAAAGAATTTGTGTATTTTGTGTTTTCAATAATCCATTCTTGAACCCATTACACTAAATTATATCCAATTGTACTCTTTTTATCAAGTTAGTCAAAACTTTATTCATTAGGATTAACTAATCAATATATATTATCAATTTAATGAAATAAGAGTTTGAACATATTAAATATCATTTAACCCTTGGTATGAAATCCCATGTTTACCATTTAACCCTTAGTAATAGGAATTTTAAGAATTTGTAGGGCCCAAGGGAATTATCAGGGAATTTTCCAAGACGATGGTGTCTAGAAAGGATTACAACCTGGGGGATGGCACAATTTTTCTCTTCACTGTTAGTCGGCTTACAAGGACTCTCGTGCCTCTATAAATCTTGTATGGCCAAAGTTGGAAGATTTTTCCTAAAGTAAAATACCTCTAAGATTTTTTTCATCTCACATTCACCCCTTCTCTATCTCCTACTTCTATATCAAACCTTGGGACCCCACAATTGTTTCCTTGTACCCCATTGTGAGAGTTTAGGGTATGATAATTATGGTTCAGGCATCCTTCCTAAATCATAATTAATGCATGTAACCAAGATATTATGTACGTTATTTATAGTGCTTTAGATGTGTTAATCAAATAATTGAAATTAACTTAAAATGTGAAATTGTATGTCCCACATCAAAACCAAAATCATTGTCAACGACACACCCAAGGACAACCAAGACAAGAAGACCCCTCATAAGAAGAAGGTTTCTCTAGAGAAGAGACAAGAGCCATGAAAGGTGAATCTTCCAAGAAGTAGAAAAGGCTAGTGGAGGCCTCCACTGAGGAATTCCCAAACCCGAGGCCATCCTCTTTGCAATACCAAACCCAAAAGATGGTCTCGACCCCAAGGATGAACCTATGTCAGAAGGTGAACTGAAGCTTGAAGAAGACCGCAACCATGCTGGTAGCCCTGGCTGTAACATCCCTGACCTGGGTTATGAACTAATACCATGTGTTTTTCTTAATCATGTGATTAAATGCTTGTGGTTATCTGTTGATAATGTAATTAAAGCTCCTAAGGAACATACATTTCCATTTCTGCCCCTTTTGAACAATGTTGTAATATTGTTTTGTAATACAGGGATCTATGTGCAAATTACCCAATAAAAAGGGGTTAACTTGCAAATTGCACATGTTAAGATGTTACTTTAGTGTTGAGACATCATAAGAGTGAATGTGATGAAGTTTGATTGGTTCCCCAAGCTTGGGCACTGAGATGCAGCTTGTGGGGCAATCCTTGTGCTTAAAACCCTAATTTTGGTGTAAAGTGCAATTTACCCAAAATGAGGGAGGAAACTTGTAAAATACACCTTTTAGAGTATATTTATGACTCTTGGCATCATTTAGACTGATTTTCAGTCTGATTAACTTGAACGTTTTGGTCAAACGGTCTCAAGAGTGTTTGATTGCGTTGACCAAGCGTTGAACGTTTGGGATTACTGTTCCTAATTATGTGGTCTAATTACCCACCATATTTTATAGGTTAACTCCCAAGGAATCATGATTTAAAGGCTAAACAATTAGGAAAACCTAATTGGATTAAGTGCTGACTTTCAACTTGATTAATATGACTTTTTGGGTTTTCTTGCCCAAACGGTCTCAAGACCGTTTGGGGATCATCCAAACGGTCTCAAGACCGTTTGGAGGTCACCCAAGACCGTTTGGAGGTTTAGGGTTGGATATGGTTAAGTGTTTGAAGGACAAAAGATATGGTGTTAACCCTAATCGACTAAGTGTTGGATTTGCATTGAATTGAGTTGATTGTTTGGGGTTGATTGGCCCAAACGGTCTCAAGACCATTTGGGGATCACCCAAATGGTCTCAAGACCGTTTGGGGATCACCCAAGACCGTTTGGAGGTCTGGGGTCAAGTATAGTTGACCAATTGAAGGTCCAAAGGTATCAAATTACAAAGCAATCAATTGATGATTTGATGATCAACTCAATAGCTCAAACCCTAATGATTTTTCACTAGAATCCAAGGGTTGGGTGAGCCAAACGGTCTCAAGACTGTTTGGAACTCATCCAAACGGTTTCAAGACCGTTTGGAGGTCACCCAAGACCGTTTGGAGGTCTAGGGGTGAGTATGTTTAAGCAATTGATGATCCAATGTTACCAAGTTAAAGTGTAATCAATTGTTGATTTGGTGATCAATCCAATGATTCAAACCTTAATTGATTGACTTGTATTTTGATGATATGATGGGAAAACGGTCTCAAGACCGTTTGGAGATCATCCAAACGACCTCAAGACCGTTTGGGGTCAGGTCATACCCAATTTGGATGATGGTTCTATGGTTTCAAAGTAACTAGTCTTACATTGATTAGTATTGGAGGATCATCGATTCCAAACCCTAATTCAATTGAATCAAACCCTAATTGATGAACGATTGAGGGTTAATTAAGGGTCAAATCAGTTGAAGGTTGACCTATTAAACTCAATTGAGGTATGAGTATAGGTCCAATTGATGTTTGGTTCCATGAATTCAATGATTGAAGTAATCAACATTGGAAACCCTAATTCAATTGGATACCTTATGTAATGGAGGTCCAATGTGATTAAATCTTTGGGAATTAAGATGATGAATGTTCTATTGATCCAATGATGATTAGTAATGATAATCAATGAAGGTATGAAGGTTGAAACCCTAATAATACCTAAGTGATTAGAACCAATTAAAGGGAGAATTCTTAATTGTTTATAGGATTAATAGCTTGATACACTATATTAACCATAGTAGCATGTACTTGATTGAAGGTTGATGTGACCTAATCAAGTAAAAAGAATGAAAGATTAGAATACATATACATACATACATATATATATATATATATATATATATATATATATATATATATATGAATCATGTAATGATCTTATGTAGCACGACCGTGTAAGGGAGCACGGCCGTGGTAGCCTTAACTTGCACGACCGTGGTAGCCTTACTTTGCACGACCGTGCAAGGTGGCACGGCCGTGGTGTCCTATAAATAAATTGAAAAGTTTTGGTATTGTGTTGACATTGTTATATATGCATGTCCTTATTTGTATAAGTCATACAGGTTGATATTATGAGGTGATCATAGTCAGGTAAGAGTTATGATGTCATATTCCTTGAAAACAATTATAAGCTCTTAGAGTAATGATATGTAAAAAGTATATACATTGCTTCAATCAAGGTCATGTTGTTAGATGACTTGATGCTTATATGTTACTTGGTAGCAAGTGTTATGATAATCTGAGGGTTTGAATAACCATGTTCCTGAATCATTTTATGCTTAATGCCTTGAAGGCTTAGATGGTTCAATGGTTGTTTAATCTAAACCCTAATGATACCTAAAGACATTAAGGGGTTAAGTGATTAGTAGATTGACCCATGTTATGATTATTAAAGAAAATTACCAAGGTACCCTTGAAGGGTTCAAGTAGATAACAACCCTTGATCAAAGCAAACCCTAATTATTATAATGGGTTGACTTAATCTATGTTAATCAAAGATGACTTGACCTAATCTAACCTAGACTGATTTAAACATCATCTAGTAGTAAGAAGAGAGAGAAAGCTCCTAATATGAATGAGAATCAAGTAACATACTTTTAATATGTAAGAATGTACATGATTAGGGTATGATCCATCAAGGTAAGATCATGGAAATCCTAATTATAATGATTAATGAATCTTAACCTAATTTGAGGGCATCAATGATGATAATTTTCATATATAATGATGATATGAGCTCAATTCACTATGAAGTGAATAGTAAACCCTAATTCTAGGGTAATAACATGTAACGTGAATAGTAAACCCTAATTTAGGGTGATCTGATAAATGGAGTAATTCAGGGTTATGCCTTTGAGTATGAAACCCTAATTACAAGTTGTAATATGAGAAATATTTATGCCTCGAGAGCTAAGAGGTTCTATAACCCTATGTTGAAGTAAAAGAATACAAACCCTAACTAATGAAGGATGGGGTATGTTAACCCTAGTCCTGGGTTACGCTTTCAAGTATGAAACCCTGTGAACAAATTACAATATAAGAATTCTTATGCCTTATAAGACAAAGGGATTCAATAACCTTAATTGAGTGGGGTAAACCCTAACTCTACTTATGCTTTTAAGCATGAATCTTCATGATTAAAGTATGAGATGAGGAATCATTATTCCTAATCATAAAGAAAGGGATTGAATAACCCTAATTGATGTAAATAAGGGAACCTAGCCTTAGTGTAAGCATGAAGGTACTATTCCTGAATTGAAAGGTTAATTCTGCTTTATAAATTGCTGATCTGGAAATGAAATGTTTGTTGTTGTCAATTGAATTAACCATGCAGGTTCTTATAAAAGGATGATTATATCTAGGTAAAGGTTATGATATCATATTCATTGGAAGCATGTTATTGGCTTTGTGAATAGTGATATACCATGTTGCCTAATTAAGTGACATCATATAAGATTGATAGGCTGTGAGATCCATGAGTAACATCAAGGCCATGCTAATAATATGACTTATGATGAATTAAGGGTTGAATACCCTATTCTTGAATCATAGTAATGAAATGGTTAAGAAATGATATCCAATTGATAATCGATGTGAGTTAGACTTGATACATTTAGTATTCTACTTTTATAGCTGTTGTTCTAATGATTGATGCTTGGAAACATGCTTGATGCTAAAAGAATGCTAGAATGTACCTAACTAATCAAGTATAATCATATCATGTAGAGCCCTGACCATAGATCCATCATTGTCAGAGACCAAATGATGGTGAAACAAGTTTTCCTAAGGGAACTCCTGGAGCATATACTTTTGAGTATATGGGGGTATATGGACACGAATATCCTTACGTCCTAGTGTAGGAATTGATGTAGATGTACTTTAATCTTTCAACCCTTCACTATATATTCATACCAGGTGATGTACCACAAATCTCCCGAAGAAATTACTAATACCACATCGATGAGAGATAAACAAGAAATCTTTCGATGACAATGAGAGTTCAGAACTCCACTGTAACTCTATAGTGAAGTTTCCAGAATACCCTAGATAGCTACTACAGCAGAGACACAAGATGTCCTGTAAGTAAATCCTCTCACTGACTGAGGAAGATGAGGTCATAAGAATCCGGCTCTTTTGATGACCTATGTATGGTACCGACGTGATTTTTGTAAATGGTCGGTTGGAGTATGAGAGGTATACCTCATCTCCGCAGGGTATAATGATGTTTGAAAAATATAATCAGCCGTATAGTATAACTGCTTAGGTTGTACTACGAGAAACAATGGTTGATGTTACATTGTTGACTTTAATAGTCTGTTCAAGTTTCTAGAATACATGTTCTACATATGCTTTAATGAAGTGATTTCTTAAGTAAATGTTGTTTTACTTATTACCAAACCTGTTGTTGATATTTTCAGTTACTTTGCTTCTGTTATTCCTTATATGCTATAACAAAGCCTCTGGAGGAGAGTTATAACTCTCGCTAGGACAATTATTTAAATTGTCTCACTTCCGTGGGATTCTACTTTTTAGGTAGACGCCAAGGACGAAGGAATCCATTTAAGAATGAGAAACAACAACATCAACAACATCAGGGGCAGTAGTGAATCTCAGGTGGAGATACTAACTGTCTAGTCTTGTAGATAGTGTGTCTTATGTCGTCTCTGTACTCTCAGGTCCTAGGAGTCAGTATATCTGAGATTTTGACATGATGCCTCGAGATTTTGTATCTTACCTTGTACAGTTAACAAGGTGGGTTTTGTTGTAATGCTCGAGATGTGTTTATTACAGATATGTAGCAATGGATCGGTTTGTAAATGACCTATCATGTTGTTTATGAAAGAGTTTTTATCTTTTGAAGATCTCTTTACAAAAGTTTTAAATTTTTAGTGATTTTTGATAATTCCGCTGCTAATCGCTTCCGCATTCGTTAATTTGATTGTCAGTTTGGTGTCGGTCGTTTCAAGTGGTATCAGAGCTCTAGGTTCGCTGAGTCTACAGAGACATAGGACTTAGGTAGTAGAGTCTGTTCTAAGTGTCCTCCAGTGTATCTGATGGTAACTTTTGCTCACATAGGAGGAGAAGAACTTGAAGATGACTAGATCGGATGAGGAGTTGGCTGTGGAGAGCAACAATACTGCACCAAGAAGAGGTGCAGAAGAGCAAGCAATAGAGGGACAATTACCTAAGATTCCCCTAGCTAACCCAACCATCATAAGGAATTCTTCCTTAGGAATCATTGTTGGGGAATTTAGGGCTACCATGATGTATCTAGTGGATCAAGCACTAGTAATACAACCCAGATTACCATCTCCTAATGATGATGTTTTGGATATCAACAGAATATGTGAACCACAACAATAGGTTGAAGCAATGGTAAATGATGAAGCTTTGAACCTAGAACAAGCCAGTGCTCAACCTCATTCTGATGAATCAGTATACAGTAATATAGGGGTTAGAATACAACCAGAGACCAGGACCTGCTATAGGTGTAGGAAGCCTGGACATATCAGAAATAATTGTCCAGAAGAGAAATATAAAGGAAGAATTGAGAAAAGGACTATCCAAACCCAGGAGCAGAGATCTGGTAGTTCCAAAAGGAAGAAGTTTCTCGTGTCACCAACACAACCAGAACCTAGTACACCAAGACAATGGTCATCCAGAAAGGGTAAAGAACCCTTCAGACCATACTGGGCACCTAGAATTTGCTACATATGTAGGCAGGTTGGACATCTGGCAAGAAATTGCCCAGCCATAAATATTATGGCAAATCAACCTCTGAGGCAGAATCAACTTGAGACAATGAATAATCCTCGAGTCATGACAGGTTAGACGAAATAAATGTTATTCTTAGATGTCTTTTTATGATCTCTTGGACAAAACTGAGAAAGTAATTGATTGAACTTTTCTTGATTAATCCTATAAGGGCTTATAATGTTGTATAAAATAGATGTTTCATGTTACATGCTTACCTCCATAAAAAGGATGAAGTATTAAAGAGATGTCTGGATAAAATTCAGTAATGTAAGATCTTATACTTGTGATAATAGGAAAAGAGAAGGAAAATGGTAGTATACAAATGCATATTACCTTATCTCAATATTTATATACCCTGGCCAGGTATACAATTGCAGATGATAAAGTAAATATGGAAACTCCTAGATTGTTATCTTTTTGATTACTCTGATCAAGTAGTCATTTTGAAACAATCTAATGAGTATCAAGAAATAAGAAATATGGGAATAAGGGAGGTCAACCCTGTCCAGTACAGATGTAAGAATAATAATAAAGATCCTCCCCATAATGTGAAAATGTGATGGAATCATAAGATGTTTCATGAATGGTTGAAAATACATGATATAACAAGAGGAATATTATCCCTTATTCTCTTTCTTTCCAGGGACATGGAAATCAAGTGGGTCTTAGGACACTTGATGTGCATAATATAAAGTTGTTTATGTGAAGTATACCTAAAAAGGTATCAGTTTATCTTGGACTTTAGTTCCAAGTTGAGAATATATGTAACAAGTAATGTCCCAAGATGAAAGGAAGATAACACATGTGATAGGTATCAAGATAAGAATGTAATAATATATCAAATGATTTATGTTGATTACCTGGAATGGTCAACTATGAAATCAAATTAAACATGTAAAATATTATGAACATCACTTGTTAGGGGTTTATGTTTTCATAAACATATCTTTCTCCAAGATATCTATCAAATAAGTCCTTGATTGATAAGTAACTTTTCCCTATGATAAGAGAATGTACAACTAATTAGAGAATTAGTGCAAATAATAAGGAAAGTTAATATGGTGTTATCAGATATGATAACACAATCAAGGTATGAAAGGACTTATATAGTCTCAAATAAATGATAGAGTATAATTGTGATGTTAAGAAATGTTGATCTAACTAAGGAAAATGAGAGTATATGTTACATATGAATCTTTCCATGAAAAGTTTGTGTGGAGTAACTATGTATTGAACAAAACTCTATGATGTTCCATAATAACGAAATGTCACTTGAAGACATAATGGTATAATGCTTAAATAATATCTGCTTTCCCTTTTCTTTCTGGGATTTCGGGGACGAAATCCTTGTTAGAGGTTTATAATTTGTAACATCCCTGACCTGGGTTATGAACTAATCCCATGTGTTTTTCTTAATCATGTGATTAAATACTTGTGGTTATCTGTTGATAATGTAATTAAAGCTCCTAAGGAACATACATTTCCATTTCTGCCCCTTTTGAACAATGTTGTAATATTGTTTTGTAATATAGGGACCTATGTGCAAATTACCCAATTAAAAGGGGTTAACTTGAAAATTGCACATGTTAAGATGTTCCTTTAGTGTTGAGACATCATAATAGTGAATGTGATGAAGTGTGATTGGTTCCCCAAGCTTGGGCACTGAGATGCAGCTTGTGGGGCAATCCTTGTGCTTAAAGCCCTAATTTTGGTGTAAAGTGCAATTTACCCAAAATGAGGGATGAAACTTGTAAAGTACACCTTTTAGAGTATATTTATGACTCTTGGCATCATTTAGAGTAAGAATGATGAATAGGACACTTCAATTGAATAATCAAATAAGAATGATAACCCTTATAAATTAAATAATCAAGTTATAAGCCTAATAACCCTTCTATATGTGCAACTTAGTGAAAAGTTGGCTTTCTTCACCTTTAGACCTTGGGTTTAAGATGAGTTTTTATTAATTATGGAAGGGAGAAACGTGGCTTAGAAGAAAGGAAGGACCTAGATGAGAAATGGAGACAAAGTTGTCCTTATGTTGGAAATTCACCCAAAGTATATATACACCTTTTCTCACTTAACAAGGATCGTTTCCTTCACTTCCCTTCTTATCCCCTTGCTTAGACCGACTTAGGACAGAGATCTGGAGCAGAGGAGGACGTATAAGGAGTTCTAGGTAAGCTTTGGTCATCTTCTTGCTCAGATTCATGGAGGAATTCATGGTGCAAGGTTGGTTTTATGGTCTTCCTTACTTGTTTCCTCTTTCTAGCCATCTTTTCCCAACCTTTCCTTGGAGAAACACCCTTGGCCAACCTGTGGAGCTCAAGAAACCATTAAAGGCTTGAATCTTGGAAGCTTGGAGATCAAGGAACGACCTTAAGGCAGGTTTTATAACTCTAAACCTTTTGCTTTCTTATGCATATCTTTGTTCTTGCAATTAGTACTTAGTTTTTCTTCTTTCCCACTCTTTCTTGCTTTCCTGCAACTAAAACCATGAATAACAGACCTTGATCTGGAGGTAGAAGAAGATGGCCGTGATTACCAATGTTACTTTATCAAACGGTCCTATTTCCCCCCTTTGGCCAAACGGTTTGGGGCAAATGGTTTGCCAAACCGTTTGAAGGGCAAACGGTTTCACAAGGTCGGTTGGAGAAAACGGTCTCCAAGTCTGTTTGAGGGCATTAACCAAGCGTTGACCATTTGAGATTTCTGTTCATAATTATGTAGGCTAATGACCCACCAAATTCGAGGGGTTAACTCCAAATAAATCGTAGGTTGAAGGCCAATCAATTAGGCAAATCGAATTGAATTAAATGCTGATTTTCAGTCTGATTAACTTGAACGTTTTGGTCAAACGGTCTCAAGAGTGTTTGATTGCGTTGACCAAGCTTTGAACGTTTGGGATTACTGTTCCTAATTATGTGGTCTAATTACCCACCATATTTTATAGGTTAACTCCCAAGGAATCATGAGTTAAAGGCTAAACAATTAGGAAAACCTAATTGGATTAAGTGCTGACTTTCAACTTGATTAATATGACTTTTTGGGTTTTCTTGCCCAAACGGTGGGGATCATCCAAACGGTCTCAAGACTGTTTGGAGGTCACCCAAGACCGTTTGGAGGTTTAGGGTTGGATATGGTTAAGTGTTTGAAGGACAAAAGATATGGTGTTAACCCTAATCGACTAAGTGTTGGATTTGCATTGAATTGAGTTGATTGTTTGGGGTTGATTGGCCCAAACGGTCTCAAGACCATTTGGGGATCACCCAAATGGTCTCAAGACCGTTTGGGGATCACCCAAGACCGTTTGGAGGTCTGGGGTCAAGTATAGTTGACCAATTGAAGGTCCAAAGGTATCAAATTACAAAGCAATCAATTGATGATTTGATGATCAACTCAATAGCTCAAACCCTAATGATTTTTCACTAGAATCCAAGGGTTGGGTGAGCCAAACGGTCTCAAGACTGTTTGGAACTCATCCAAACGGTTTCAAGACCGTTTGGAGGTCACCCAAGACCGTTTGGAGGTCTAGGGGTGAGTATGTTTAAGCAATTGATGATCCAATGTTACCAAGTTAAAGTGTAATCAATTGTTGATTTGGTGATCAATCCAATGATTCAAACCTTAATTGATTGACTTGTATTTTGATGATATGATGGGAAAACGGTCTCAAGACCGTTTGGAGATCATCCAAACGACCTCAAGACCGTTTGGGGTCAGGTCATACCCAATTTGGATGATGGTTCTATGGTTTCAAAGTAACTAGTCTTACATTGATTAGTATTGGAGGATCATCGATTCCAAACCCTAATTCAATTGAATCAAACCCTAATTGATGAACGATTGAGGGTTAATTAAGGGTCAAATCAGTTGAAGGTTGACCTATTAAACTCAATTGAGGTATGAGTATAGGTCCAATTGATGTTTGGTTCCATGAATTCAATGATTGAAGTAATCAACATTGGAAACCCTAATTCAATTGGATACCTTATGTAATGGAGGTCCAATGTGATTAAATCTTTGGGAATTAAGATGATGAATGTTCTATTGATCCAATGATGATTAGTAATGATAATAAATGAAGGTATGAAGGTTGAAACCCTAATAATACCTAAGTGATCAGAACCAATTAAAGGGAGAATTCTTAATTGTTTATAGGATTAATAGCTTGATACACTATGTTAACCATAGTAGCATGTACTTGATTGAAGGGTTGATGTGACCTAATCAAGTTAAAAGAATGAAAGATTAGAATATATATATATATATATATATATATATATATATATATATATGAATCATGTAATGATCCTATGTAGCACGACTGTGTAAGGGAGCACGGTCATGGTAGCCTTAACTTGCACGACCGTGGTAGCCTTACTTTGCACGACCGTGCAAGGTGGCACGGCCATGGTGTCCTATAAAGAAATTGAAAAGTTTTGATATTGTGTTGACATTGTTATATATGCATGTCCTTATTTGTATAAGTCATACATGTTGATATTATGAGGTGATCATAGCCAGGTAAGAGTTATGATGTCATATTCCTTGAAAACAATTATAAGCTTTTAGAGTAATGATATGTGAAAAGTATATACATTGCTTCAATCAAGGTCATGTTGTTAGATGACTTGATGCTTATATGTCACTTGGTAGCAAGTGTTATGATCATCTGAGGGTTTGAATAACCATGTTGCTGAATCATTTTATGCTTAATGCCTTGAAGGCTTAGATGGTTCAATGGTTGTTTAATCTAAACCCTAATGATACCTAAAGACATTAAGGGGTTAAGTGATTAGTAGATTGACCCATGTTATGATTATTAAAGAAGATTACCAAGGTACCCTTGAAGGGTTCAAGTAGATAACAACCCTTGATCAAAGCAAACCCTAATGATTATAATGGGCTGACTTAATCTATGTTAATCAAAGATGACTTGACCTAATCTAACCTAGAGTGATTTAAACATCATCTAGTAGTAAGAAGAGAGAGAAAGCTCCTAATATGAATGAGAATCAAGTAACATACTTTCAATATGTAAGAATGTACATGATTAGGGTATGATCCATCAAGGTAAGATCATGGAAATCCTAATTATAATGATTAATGAATCTTAACCTAATTTGAGGGCATCAATGATGATAATTTTCATATATAATGATGCTATGAGCTCAATTCACTATGAAGTGAATAGTAAACCCTAATTCTAGGGTAATAACATGTAACGTGAATAGTAAACCCTAATTTAGGGTGATCAGATAAATGGAGTAATTCAGGGTTATGCCTTTGAGTATGAAACCCTAATTACAAGTTGTAATATGAGAAATCTTTATGCCTCGAGAGCTAAGAGGTTCTATAACCCTATGTTGAAGTAAAAGAATACAAACCCTAACTAATTAAGGATGGGGTATGTTAACCCTAGTCCTGGGTTACGCTTTCAAGTATGAAACCCTGTGAACAAATTACAATATAAGAATTCTTATGCCTTATAAGACAAAGGGATTCAATAACCTTAATTGAGTGGGGTAAACCCTAACTCTACTTATGCTTTTAAGCATGAATCTTCATGATTAAAGTATGAGATGAGGAATCATTATTCCTAATCATAAAGAAAGGGATTGAATAACCCTAATTGATGTAAATAAGGGAACATAGCCTTAGTGTAAGCATGAAGGTACTATTCCTGAATTGAAAGGTTAATTCTGCTTTATAAATTGCTGATCTGGAAATGAAATGTTTGTTGTTGTCAATTGAATTAACCATGCAGGTTCTTATAAAAGGATGATTATATCTAGGTAAAGGTTATGTTATCATATTTATTGGAAGCATGTTATTAGCTTTGTGAATAGTGATATACCATGTTGCCTAATTAAGTGACATCATATAAGATTGATAGGCTGTGAGATCCATGAGTAACATCAAGGCCATGCTAATAAGATGACTTATGATGAATTAAGGGTTGAATACCCTATTCTTGAATCATAGTAATGAAATGGTTAAGAAATGATATCCAATTAATAATTGATGTGAGTTAGACTTGATACATTTAGTATTCTACTTTTAAAGCTATTGTTCTAATGATTAATGCTTGGAAACATGCTTGATGCTAAAAGAATGCTAGAATGTACCTAACTAATCAAGTATAATCATATCATGTAGAGCCCTGACCATAGATCCATCATTGTCAGAGACCAAATGATGGTGAAACAGGTTTTCCTAAGGGAACTCCTGGAGCATATACTTTTGAGTATATGGGGTTATATGGACGCGAATATCCTTACGTCCTAGTGTAGGAATTGATGTAGATGTACTTTAATCTTTCAACCCTTCACTATATATTCATACCGGGTGATGTACCACAAATCTCCCGAAGAAATTACTAATACCGCATCGATGAGAGATAAACAAGAAATCTTTCGATGACGATGAGAGTTCAGAACTCCACTGTTACTCTATAGCGAAGTTTCCAGAATACCCTAGATAGCTACTACAGCAGAGACACAAGATGTCCTGCAAGTAAATCCTCTTACTGACTGAGGAAGATGAGGTCATAAGAATCCGGCTCTTTTGATGACCTATGTATGGTACCGACACGATTTTTATAAATGGTTGGTTGGAGGATGAGATGTATACCTCATCTCCGCAGGGCATAATGATGTTTGAAAAATATAATCAGTCGTATAGTATAACTTCTTAGGTTGTACTACGAGAAACAATGATTGATGTTACATTGTTGACTTTAATAGTCTGTTCAAGTTTCTAGAATACATGTTCTACATATGCTTTAATGAAGTGATTGCTTAAGTAAATGCTGTTTTACTTATTACCAAACCTGCTGTTGATATTTTCAGTTACTTTGCTTCTGTTATATCTTATATGCTATAACAAAGCCTCTGGAGGAGAGTTATAACTCTCGCTGGGACAATTATTTAAATTGTCTCACTTCTGTGGGATTCTACTTTTTAGGTAGACGCCGAGGACGAAGGAATCCATTTAAGAATGAGCAACAACAACATCAACAACATCAGGGGCAGTAGTGAATCTCAGGTGGAGATACTAACTGTCTAGTCTTGTAGATAGTGTGTCTTATGTCGTCTCTGTACTCTCAGGTCCTAGGAGTCAGTATATCTGAGATTTTGGCATGATGCCTCGAGATTTTGTATCTTACCTTGTACAGTTAACAAGGTGGGTTTTGTTGTAATGCTCGAGGTGTGTTTATTACAGATATGTATCAATGGATCAGTTTGTAAATGACCTATCATGTTGTTTATGAAAGAGTTTTTATCTTTCGAAGATCTCTTTACAAAAGTTCTAAATTTTTAGTGATTTTTGATAATTCCGCTACTAATCGCTTCCGCATTCATTAATTTGATTATCAGTTTGGTGTCGGTCATTTCACTGGCGTTGTGCCTGTGGTCAGGCAAGTGGTGATCTAGACCATGAAATGCTTTGGATGTAGAAAAAAAAGAAACTAACTAAGACTATTAGTACCTTAGCCCTCAAAGATATTTCCAGAGATGAGACTGGTGAATCTCAACCTGTATGTCCTCATCTTGGAACCACCATCCTCAAACTTGTTAAGTTAAACAAGGAAATGTTTTGGGGAGAAGATGATGCACTGAATAATTTTCATTCTCATAGGTTGTTTGTTATGGATTTTTGTGCAATTATTGTTCATTTTGATATCAATTGTGCATTATTTATCATCATTATCCTGTGACACTTAATTATATCAAATAATTGTTATTTTTACTATTCTGAATGATCTATCATTATTTTCTTTGAGCTTATGTTCATTTTTATCATATTTTAGCTGATTTTACAAGAAACAACACAGCTTGATACTACTGAGTTGACTATTGGTGGTACCCATGACTAAGGAAAAGGAACATGAATGACTCAAGGAAACTCAATAGTACTGAAAGAGAAATCGGTACTATAGACATATTAATAGATTTCATCTTAGAGAAGAATCGGTACTACTGACAGTCAGCTCGGTGGTACCGACTCACACCGAAAATCCAATTGGTTGATTCAAAGAAAATCTTGATACTACTTACAGTCAGATGGGTAGTATCGATAGCTATAATTGATCACAACTAATTGAGGGTATCGATAGCTATAATTGATCACAACTAATCGATAGCTGGGTAGTATCGATGCATTAAAGATCACAACTAATTGAGGGTATTGATACTACAGATTCATGCCAGATTAAAGATGGTCATTAATCTGATGGTTAGGACTTAATGATGCCCTAAGTCATAAAAATGAAATAGGGGGAGTTTGATCAGACCTAACTATCACGCCAGATTCATTTGTATGGAAAGGAGAGCAGAGAAGAGAGGAAGGAGAGGAGAAAGCAATGTTTGGGCAGTTTGTGCACATCTGGTGGCCCAATTTGTAGTCAGAAGATGAAAAATCATCGTGTTCGTCAGAGGGAACCATCCAAATCATCTTTCTCCAAGGATTTTTCCTTATTCTTTATGTTTTCATCATTCCTTTATTCTTCTTCTAGGCATAAAGCAACTGAAATCATGTCAGGATGATCCCCTTATTCCTTAGTATCTGGGAGTACCCCAGTTTTGCATTATAGTTGACGATTATGATTTAATATATATGTTTCTTTTAATTTATGGACATATTTCTAGGAGAGCATCATGAATTTTCTATTCTTGATCACCATAGGTAGTTGTTTAGACCGTTAATTGCTTTCAGATAGGGATCAAGGGTTGGAACATTCCTTTCTTCTTCTTCTAGGCATAAAGCAACTAAAATCATGTGAGGATGATCCCCTTATTCCTTAGTATTTGGGAGTAGCCTAGTTTTGCATTATAGTTAATGATTATGATTTAATATATATGTTTCTTTTAATTTATGGACATATTTCTAGGAGAGCATCATGCATTTTCTGTGCTTGAACACCATAAGTAGTTGTTTAGACAGTTAATTGCTTTCAAATAGGGATCAAGGGTTGGAAAACTCATATATTTATACATTTTATATCACACCTCGAGAGAGGGCTTATGAATGTGAAGAGAATAATCCAAAGATTTTGGTAAAGCACCTAACTAATAACACAATTGCTATGAGAGTGGGATTGGTAATAGATTAGGTAGTGAATTACGATGTGAGAGTGGGTAGTTTTTGCTACAAGTCTCTTTGTCCTAAGTTAGGAGAGATTAATATTAATGATATGATGTTAATTACAATGTGAACCATGACGAAACCACAATCCTAAGGAATTCATTCCACTTGTGATCACAACTAGTAATCTTAGTTTTAATTGTTGCAATTTAGTCGTTAATCAACCAAATCACTCTTTTTCTCATTCCTAGTTGATTGGGTTATTATTAGTAGTAGATTCTGGATACATGTTTTCCCCATGTTTGATATATGGGCCTCTTTAGGCCTATATTACATTGATGTGTGCACTTACATTTTTTACATTTACTTTACACGCATCAAGTTTTTGGCATTGTTTTCGGGGAAAATGGTGTGTTCAACACTAAGAGTGTTGTGACAGACCATTCTAGGCCACATTTTTTATTCTTCTTTTACTACTTATAAACTGAATTCCAAATATGTCTTCAATCACTAATATCGTGTTGTCACATATATTTCATTATTTTGTAGGTACTAGTGTTGGTTGTCCCGAGCCACAAAAGACAACAATATTTTTGTTAACTTGTATCTATATAGAAAAGGTAATAAAATACAAGGTTGAGAATTCCTAGTTGGAAACAACTAGGTAGTGGACTAAATTTTTTTGATGGAACCACTCTATGTCTTGTGGCTTGTTTGGTTTATTTCATTGTCCAATTACTTGCTTTCTATTTCCACTGCATTATCTTTTTAACAAGTTTCAATTAATCTCCTTTGTGTGTTAGGTTTATTATCAGCTCTGTTCACCCCCTCTAGAGCACAACAATTGGTATCAGAGTAGGATTCAAGAATCTTTAACAAGTCTTGAAGATGGGTTATAATGTCTTGGGCCAAATCAATCTTGAAGGATCACATGAAAACTGCCCAACTATCTCTAATGGATCTAACTACACTCATTGGAAGAGGGGCATGCAATTATTGATTCAAGGTCTTAGCCCTCATCTTTGGAATATTGTCATCCACCCATATGTGCCTCCAACAATGTATTTTGAGGAATGGGATGCGGGAACAGTAAGACATTCTACTCTAAATGCTAGAGAAGTAGACTTTCTTTATTTCTTTCTTTCTTATAGTGAATTTAATCATATTTCCTCTTGTGAAACCGCGTACAACATTTGGAGGGAATTATCTATTGCTATTGAATAAACCAAGGATGCTAACAATTTAAAAATAAATATGCTTTCTCATAAACTAGACTTATCTCACATGGTAAAACATGAAACTGTTTCTAACAACTCCACCATCACAAGCAACAGAACAATTTGAACCAAAAGAGATGGGTGATGTAGAAGAAGAAGAGTAGACCATCTGAGAGAAGATTAAGACGTCATTTGCAACATCCCATTTGGTCCCAATCAAAAGGCAGGCTATCAATGTGGGAAGCTATAAGATAGACCATGGCTTAGTGGAATCGGTTAAGTCACAAGCATTCCATGGACACAACACAGAGGATCCAATGTCGCACATCAATTATTTCACCAAGAGATGTGATATGGTGAAAATTTATAGGGTTACAGAAACTGTCATCTACCTAAAATTGTTCCCTTCTTCCTCAGCAGACAATGCAAAGTCTTGGTTCCTTAACCTCCCACCTGATTCAATGGAATAATGGGAGAGGATGATAGGCATGTTCTTTGAGTGTTCTTTCCCACCACAAAAGACAAATGAGTTGGTCAAGAATATTTACAACTTTAAGCACCTGTAAGAAGAGTTGTATTCTGAAGCATGGGAGATGCTTCAAAACATGCTAAGGAAGGTCCCTCATCATGGAATCGATATTTATGGCCAAGAAAATATTTTTTATTATGGGTTGCTTCATGGAGAGAGGACCACACTCAATAGTGAAGGAATAGGATTCTTGTCACAAAACTATTTGTTACTCTAAATCCACACTCCTAATGGCTACACAACCAAAGGTGAGGGGACCGGGGTATCCATACCTAGAATGGATCTAATCACATGTATCACAAAGGTAGCAAATATGTGAAATTAGTAACGACAAGATATAACAAGATACCAAAAGGGAATAAATAAGCATGTACCCATTTGTATATTCAAGAATAACCCCATGGGTGTTTCATTAGAGTCCAGAGTGCAACAAATATTCATTTAGCAACTAAAAATTTGATAAACACAAAATATTAATGCCAAAACATTAAGAACGCTATGAAAAGGCATGCAAGATGTTTAAGAGTAAAATAAAAGTCACTTGGCTAGAAAGATCATATAAAGAAAGAAGTAGAACAAGGCAAGAATACTTAGCAGTAATGTTTTATACAAAGCATGTTTTAAGTGCATTTCCATTATACTTAACAACATTCTTATGTCCATTAACCAACTTCCTTGAAGGAAGGGTTTATAAGGGTGCTCTACATCAGCCAACCCTTTCATATATGTGAGGGACCTCAAGACCGAAGTCAATGAGCTAACTCTATCAAGTACGATGCCCAACCTTTTACCCTTTCCCTGAAACTTTAGGTAGGTACACGAGGCTTCTATAATGAACAATTACAATTATGTTCAAGGTTTGTTAAACATATATCAAGCAAAATGAACTTATTAGTCATAGAGAACACATAGCTCAAACAAGTAATTAACTAGCCAAGCATTCATACAAGAATACATACAAACAAGACAATACCCTAGTAGGGTCAAGAGAGTAAGCATACCTTTTGAGTCATAATTCATGAGTAGATCCCTAGAGATGATCCAAAATAAGGGAACCTAAAAGGAAAATTTATAGAAAGGTGTCTTAGATCACTAGGTTTGAGTAAATAAGCATCATATGAGTCATGTGGATGATTCCCTAGATCTAGGTTCAAATTATTTCCATCTTAGTTCCAAACTTCCAACGTACATGTCATTATTCAATCATAGAAAAAGGATCAATATTAGCTCCTAGATCTAAGTGAACCATACACATTTGGTTAGATATAAAAATGGGATCATTTATGATTTGGAGTAAAGAAAAAATTATATTTAGATTACATCATCATGGTTTAACATGCATGATCATGATTAAGTCATGTTAGATCAATCTCAAAGAATTAGAGTACATTTCCCAAACCATAGGGGCATTATGAGCATATGATAGATTGGTTTGTCTTATAGTTCTATATGAGTGATAAATCTACTGATCGGAACAAGGTAGAGAATGGAGTAAGGATAACAATCCTAATTGATCATGTGGGCACAACAAGATTAACTTAGTCATTTAATGTACAAACTACGCATGTGTAGTCATATTAGTCAAACATGAACCATTTAGCATGAGTTATTGATCTAGGAGAGTACAAAGATCATTTTAAGATTCTGATTTTGAAGATAAACCATTCATGGTGACAAAAATTAGACCAAAAACTCACAAATGATCAATTTGTATTGTTCAAGCACATAAAGGAACATACTTCAGGTCGTGATAGGTTAAAAGAACTTTTAGGTGCATAAAATAGGTCCAAGATATTATATCACATTCATAATAGGTAAAGGTACTGATTTGCATAAAGGGTGACCAATAGGTTATTAAGCATACATGTTTAAGCATGGTAGAAGTTGATTTGGACCTCAAAAGGTCATAAAAGGAACTTTTAGCAAAATTGTAGAACATTATGTAAAACCAGCAGAATCTGATGGCATCATCAGCAAGGTATCACTTTTTTGATCCAAAAAGTATGTAACATCATTTGGTTTTCTTTAGGGACATAGAAGCTATAGGATTTTGAACTTACTCATTTAATCAATATTTTTGGGGAAGATAATACCTTAATGGGCCCAAAAGTGAAGGGGCAGCAGGTCGTCCCACGACTGGTCCTTTCCTCATGTTTGTGGGTCCACCCATACATGGACCCTAGCGGTGGCACGCAATCTGGTTCTTATTTTGTACGGTCAGAGCCACCGACATGCCGTTGGGGGCGGTGTTTGGGCGTTTGCTCGAAGTGAGGACTGTGTCTAGCCGACTCTCGGCGATGTGAGGGCGAGCCAAGACATAACCACTCTAGATGATGTTGTGGGCCAATGGGAGCTCGTAGTGCATCACGAGGAGGTGAGGCGCCCACGGGGTCAACACAAGAGAGTGAGGAGAAGAGGAAGAGTGCATCGATGTGGGGCTGGTCAGCATGCTGGCGCTCCGTCATTGGCTGCGGGAATGCCTGCATAGTAGAGAGAGAGGGAGAGATCATGAGGTAAGAGATTGAGAGAAAGAACATGTACGAAAGAGAGAGAGTGAGATAGGGGATTCGTTCTAGGGGAGCGAGTGAATCTGGGCCCTAGACGTCTGATCTAATGCTTCTTGTGTTATCCTCCTCCTCGCTCCTAGGGTTAGAAGACCCTAGTGTAGGCTGAAAGGACCAATAGAGGGGGCATGAGAAGGAGTGAGGTATGGGTGGTGAATTACGTAGTAAAAGGAGGGGCTAGCACAGAGGATGTCGGGTTTTATAGGTGGCGTGGGTGCGAGGAGTGCAAGCTAGGGTTGAAGAATGGTCAACGGCCATGAGGGGACCAAGTTGGTGGGGGTGTACTCCACCTACCCTTCTCATGGATCTTGCGCATCCTGGGGGCACCGAGTGTGGGTTAGGTGAGGTAAAAGTAGGGTGAGGATGACTTGTGGTAAGTGTGTGGTGCACTTTTGGTGGATTAGGTAAGCAAACACAAAGCTGCTCAACCAGTGGAAGGTGGTCCACACGTCTCAGTTGTTGGATCCCATCCCCTATCCGCGACTCACCTAGATCCGCTGGCTCCCATTGGGACAAGGTCGGATAGGGAGTAAAGGTGAAGATAGGAAGGAAGGGGGAAAGAGGAGTGCGTCTGAACTGAGGGAGATCTATCACATGCCCAAAACTGCCGACCAGAGGCCAAAATGGGTAGGAAAAGCATTAAAATTGGGTTTTAGAGAACCCTGCCTTCAAATGGACATAAAATTTCATCCAAGTGAGAAAAATTAGATATGTCAGAAATGTGAAAACACACTCCCACCAAGAGCATAAGAAAAGTACAAAAGTTTATAAGAGTAAGATCAAAATCAAGGAGAAAGGTGATGACCGGTGATATGAATTCATACTTTGACTTTTATCAACTTGAGTATCATCAAGGTGATGCAACCATGCTAGATGGATCAATTTGGCATTAAAACATATACAAATATGAAATTGATAGTAAGAATAAGAGTGAACTCGAAAATTTGAAGTCATATACATAGTTTGAAGTTTCAGGTTATCACATCCTCCCCACCTTAAAAGATATTTTGCCCCAAAATTAAACCAAGTCATCAACTGATATTGAGTTTTCCTAATCATCAAGATCATCATGGTATTCCCATAAGGCATCATCACCACTTATAATATCCATCTCATTACAAAATTTAGAAATCAAGCATCATGGTCAACACAGTCACATATATCATCAAATTCAAAGTATCGTCACATGAGTTGCAAATTTGGAGGGATTATACTATATATCATCAAATTGGAGAGATCACATTTCAAGTCAATCAGATGGAATTTCAAGAGTAATGCATGACTTTCATTTCCAAAATTTGGGGTTCTAGATTCTACATTGTCCTAGGTGGGGTCCATGATTGAGATTTAATATTTGAACAATTCAAGATCAACATCATATATGAACATCGTGATTTTGTGCTCAAAGTCGATGGAAGGTCCACATGGAGCTCACCCCTGAGCAATTTATCATAGTCATGATTTCAATTTTGGGATTTGGGAACATGAAAGTCATTAGTCATATATTGAGTGTGATCTCAAGATACAAATAGGGTGATCATAGAAGTCAAATCAATATCATGAACATTAATCATGACTCAACATTTCCTTATCTAATAGTGAGAGTCAAGTTTTGACAGTAAAGTCATATGTCCAAACATTTTGAAGCTAGGTTTTGGATTCCTACTTTGGACCATAGATGTTATCATTCATCCATATACAACAATCGAGCAACAAACGAGTGACATTTTGTGCATTATTTGAGCAACACTTCGAGATATAAATTTCAAGTCCATTATCATGGTATTCAAGGTTGATGAATGATCTAGACCTAGGTCTTTCTAGGAATTTAACCTCTAACCATAGTCAACATCATCACATTTCAAGATCATCATGAAATTGAGATTCAAGATCGAGTATCAATGTCATCATATATCTGACCTATAAGGAGCTTGATCAAGGAATCAAAATTGGGTGGAAGGGGTTAGCTTCCCAAACTCTAAATAATAAACAACATGAAAATTTAGAGGAAATTATAATAGAGAAGTGACCTTGGTTAGGGGATTTACCATCCCTCTAATCTAGCACATTAGTCTGTATTAGGCATGATCCATCAAGCATATCCAAATAGGGAGAGTTTCAATTATCCAATCATTCTTCATAGAGTCATAATATCATAGATATATAGATCATAATAGGGCAAGAATATTTCAAGATTTTTCAAGATCAAGGTCAGAATAGGGAAACCATATTTCAAAATTTCACAAGTTTTTGGTCATACTCATGTTCCCTTCCTTTCATGGTCAAGGTAGGGGAATACTTTGAAAATTGAGAAGTCAAATTGAGAACTTAAGAGTTTTGATCTTAAAAGTGCAAAATTCAAGTCTAGGTCCATCATATCGTTCAAATTGGGTCTACATAGAGGATTAATAGTCAATAGCGGGTTTTCCTCTTGTAGCAAGTCTTCAGATTAAGACATAGGGTTCCAAATACATGGTCATCTCCAGGCATGATAATGGTACATGTCAAATAGGGAAAAGTTTTCTTAACTATTTTTTAGGCTTAGTCAAAAATAGAGCAACATAGGTTTAGTCAATAGGGACCTCATTAAACATGGGGTGTAAAACACGAGTTCCACCTTATCTCACCCTATTAGCAGTTTACCTCAAACATGGGAAGCACTTAATTGTGATGTAGTAGCATTGAGTTTCCATAAACTAAGGACATGGATATAACACATCCAAGAGTACTTTCTTATACAAAATAGGGATTTTCATTTAAGATCAGATCATGGAATTATCAACTTTCACAATTTAAAATAAGTTTTACTTTCCCCATGGATAAGCTTCCCAAAATCAAGATGTGATGTGATTAATAGTCAAGAGAGAAGTATCACATGAGGAGATGAGAAGATTACCTAATCATCATCTACTTGGGTTTCTTAGGTGGTCCTTAAAGAAGAAATGAGATGCTAGAAGACTCCCTAAGCTCGATGAAAGGATTCTAGTCCTTCTTGGGTTCCTAAGATGTGTTATTCCTTAAACATATATAGAGGCCTATGTGTATGGATCTGATACCATTTATCACGGAACTATTTGTTACCCTAATTCCACACTCCTAATGGCTACATAGTAAAAGACGAGTGGACTGGGGCATCCATCCTTAGAATGGATCTCATCGCATGTATCATGTAGGAAGTATGTATGTAAAAGCATTAACATCAAGATATAACAAAATACTAAAAGGTGATAGAGAAGATTGTACCCCTTTCTATATTCAATCATAACCCCATGGGTGTTTCATTAGAGTCCATAGTGCAATGGATCTTCGTTTGGCAACTAAAAATTTGATAAACACAAAATATTAATTCTAAAGCATTAAGTATGCTATCAAAGGGCATGTAAGTTGTTTAAGAGTATAATTAAAGTCACTTGTCTAGAAACATCATATAAAGAAATAAGTAGAACAAGGCAAGAATACTTAACGCCAAAGTTTTATGCAAAGTGTGTTTTAAGTGCATTTACATTATACTCAACAACAATCTTATGACCATTAACCAACTTCCTTGAAGGAAGGGTCTGTAAGGGTGCTCAGCATTAGCCAACCCTTTCATATATGTAAGGGATCTTAAGACCAAAGTCAATGAGCTAACCCATTATCAACATGGTCCGCCTTATCAAGTAAGATGCCTAACCTTGCACCCTTGCCCCAAAACTTCAATTAGGTATAGAAGGCTTGTATAATGGACAAGTTCAATTATGTTCAAGGTTTTTTCAACATATATCAAGAAAAATGAATGTACTAGTCATAGGTAACAAGTAGCTCACACAAGTAATTAACTAGCCAAGCATTTATATGAGCATACATACAAACAAGCCAATACCCTAGTAGGGTCAAGAGAGTAAGAGTACCTTTTGAGTCATAATTTATGAGTAGATTCCTAGAGATGATTGAAAACAAGGTAACATCATAAGGAAAAGATATAGAAATGTGTCGTAGATCACTAGGTTTGAGTAAATAAGCATCATATGAGTCATGTGTATGATTCCCTAGATCTAGGTTCCAAGTATTTCCATATTAGTTCAAAACTTCCAACGTGCATGTCATTATTAGATCATAGTAAAAGGATCAATGTTAGGTCCTGCATCTAAGTGAACCATCCACATTAGTTTAGATATAAACATGGGAACATTTATTATTTGGAGTAAAGGAATCATGATATTTATATTACATCATCATAGTTTAACATGCAAGCATACCTTTTGAGTCAAAATTCATGAGTAGACTCCTAGAGATGATCGAAAACAAGGGAAACTCATATCAAAAAGATATAGACAGGTGTCTTAGATCACTAGGTTTGAGTAAATAAGCATCATATGAGTCATGTCGATGATTCCCTAGATCTAGGTTTTGTGTATTTCCATCTTAGTTCAAAACTTCCAACATGCATGTCATTATTTAATCATAGTAAAAGGATCAACATTAGGTCCTAGATCTAAGTCAACCATCTACATTAGTTTAGATATAAACATGGGATCATTTATGATTTGAAGTAAAGGAAGTGTGATATTTATATTACATCATCATAGTTTAACATGCAATATCATGATTAAGTCATATTAGATCAATCTCAAAGCAATAGAGTACATTTCCCAAACCATAGGAGCATTAAGAGCATATGATAGATCATTTTGGCTTATAATGCTACATGAGTGATAAATCTATAGATCAGAACAACATAGAGCATGGAGTTATCATGACAATACTAATTCATCATGTAGGCACAACAAGATTAACTTAGTTATTTAATGTACAAACTAGGAATGTGCGGTCGTATTAGTCAAACATGAACCATTTAACATAGTTATTGATCTAGCAGAGTACAAAGCTCATTATAAGGTTATGATTTCAAAGATAAACCATTCATGGTGACAATCAATAGACCAAAAACTCACGAATGATCAACTTGTATTTCCCAAGCACATAAAGGAGCATACTTCAAGTCATGATAGGTTAAAAGAACATTAAGGTGCATAAAATAGGTCCAAGACATTATATCACGTTCATAATAGGTAAAGGTACTAATTTTCATAAAGGGTGACCAATAGGTTATTAAGATACATGTTTAAGCATGGTAGAATGATGATTTAGACCTCAAAAGGTCATAAAAGTAACTTTTAACAAAATAGTAGAACATTATGCAAAAATAGCAGAATCTGATGGTATCATTAGCAAGGTATCCTTTTCTGATCAAAATAGTATGTAACATCATGTGGTTTGCTTTAGGGACATAGAAGCTATAGGGTTTTGAAATTACTCATTTAATTGGGATTTTTTAGGGGGATATACCTTAATGGGCCCATAAGTGAATGGGCAACAGGTTGGCCCATGAATACTCCTTACCTCATGTTTGCGGGTCCATCCCTACATGGACCCGAGTGGTTGCACGCATTCGGGTGCTTGTTTGGAACGGTTAGAGCCATCAATGTACCGTTAGGGGTGGTGTGTGGGCGTTTGATGGCAATGAGGAGTGCGTCTAGGTGACTCTGGGTGACGCAGGGGCAATCTGAGCCATTGCCACTCTAGATGATGTTGCAGGACCAGAGGGAGCTCATGGCACGTCACGAGAAGTTGAGGCTCACTTGGGGTCAATGCAAGAGAGGGAGGGGAAGATGCAGAGCACGTAGATGTGTGGTCAATCGGCGTGTTGGCGCTTTGTCATTGGCTGTGGGGATACCCACATAGAAGAGAGAGAGAGAGGGAGAGAGTGTAAGGTAAGAGACTGAGAGCAAGTACATGCAGGAGAGAGAGTTAGTGAGAGAGTGGACCTATTGTGTGGGAGCAAGTGATTCTAGGCCCTAGATGCCTGATCTAACACTTCTCTTGTTATCCTCCTCCTCGTACCTAGGGTTAGAAGACCCTAGTGCAATTTGAAAAGATCAACAAAGGGGGAATAAGAGGGAGTGAGGTATGTATAGTGGCTTGGGCAGAAAGAGGAGGGGCTCGCTGAGAGGATTCTAGGTTGTATAGGTGGTGTGGGTGTGAGGGGTCCGACCTAGGGTTGAAGCATGGTCGGTGGCCATAAGGGGACCAAGCAGGTGGGGTCATGCTTCACCTACCCTTCTAGGGATCTTATGCTTCTTGGGGCACCAGGTGTGGGTTAGGTGAGGCCAAAGTAGGGGGAGGATGGCCAGCAGTGAGTGCAACGTGCACTGTTGGTGGAGTAGGTATGCACTAAAGTTGCTTGGCCAGTACAGGGTGGTCCGCACGTCTGGAACATTTGATCCCATCCCCTATCCATGGCTCACCTATATCTAATGGATCCCATTGGGATGGGGTCGGATAGGGAGTAAAGGTGAAGATAGGAAGGAAAGGGGAAAAGGGAGTACGTCTGGGCCGAGGGAGAGCTGTCCCAAGGCCAAAACTACCAACCAAACGCCCAAATGAGTTGGAAAAACATTAAATTGGGTTTTAGAGAGCCATTCCTTTAAATGGACATTAAATTCTCATCAGAGCTCCGATTTGAGCAAAATTAGATGTGCCAGAAATGTGGGAACACCCTCCACACCAAGAGCATAAGAAAGTATAAAACCTTACAAGGGTAAGATCAAAATCAAGAAGAAAGATGATGATAGGTGATATGAATTCATAGTTTGACTTGTATCAGCTTGAGTATCATCAAGGTGATACAACCATGCTAGATGGGCCAATTTGGCATTAAAACATATACAAATATGAAATCAATGGTGATAACAAGAGAGAAGTCAAAAACTTGAAGTCATATACACAATTTGAAGTTCTAGGTTATCACAATTCTTCCTCAACAATAATCCATCTAGGTGTCACAAGATTCTTAATAACATGGCTGAGAATCAGTCACGGGGAGAAGAAAGAGAGAATCCAACAACCATTAAAAGTGTTGGAGAGTCTAAAGTCATCACAGTGTTGAATGAGAAGTTGGACCTCATAGCCAAGAAACTATATCAGAAGGGTGGAAATTCCTCTAGAGGAGAAGAAGAAGAATGCATGTTTGCATGGCAGCAGAACTACATGGGCAATGACTAATCTTCGAGGAAGGATCCCATGTTCTCTTGGAAAGATCCCAATAACTTCTAGCAGGACCCATCCCAAGCATAGAAAGACAAGCCACACAGGTTGGTGTACAACAACATGAAAGGGGACCTAGTAGAATAGAATACATTGAGGACATGATAGGCAAGTTAGTAAGTGAAAATGAGGTGATCATTGGTTAAACATAAAGGGAATTATAGAACCAAGGAGAACATATCCACAATATAAAGAATTAGATCTCTCAAACAGTAGCAGAAGTGGCTTTCATGAAGAAACACACTCAAAAAGGATTGCTAAGAAATACTAACATACCTTCTGGTAATAATGAGGTCAAAGTAGTATTTCTTCACTGTGGGAAGAAAGTTTTGAATGAAAAGAGGAAAGTTCCAGGGGAAAAAGATAATGTTGATGACACATGACCAACAAGGACTACTAATCCTGTCAAACATGGCAATGCCACAGAGGATGAGGTAGTTGATGAAGAAACTGATGAACCAGAGGAGACAAGGAAGGAATCATATGTCCACATTTTGGTGATGCCAAAGGAAGGAATCATACTAACATACCAAAGGAATTTGGTGATGCCAATGCCCTTTTCGAATAGATTGAAGGCTAAGAAGATTGACCAAAAATTTTAGAAGTTTTTGGATTCTTTTAGAATATTGAATGTCAGCATTCCCCTCATTGATGAGAATGAGAAAATTACTTCTTAAAAAAGTTGAAGGATATAATCAATAAAAAGAGGAGGATAGGTGATTCATATGTAGTGGTGTAGAAAGATAAAGTTAGTGCCTTCATTTTGGGAAAACTGCCACCAAAAATGCAAGATACAAGTTGCTTCAACACATTATGTTACATTGGAAAGACCAAGTTTGGGGAGGCTTTATGCGACTCAAGGGAAAGTATCAATCTTATGCCCTTGAATACCTTCAAGAAGTTGGGTCTAGAATCAATTAAGAGAGATATGATCATACAACTAGCAGACAACTCAGTGGTTAGGTCGTATGGTATATGTGAAGATGTTCTTGTCAAGGTGGATAGATTTGTGTTATCAGCAAATTTTATGGTTATGGAAATGCACGATGATCACAACAATGAACTAATATTAGGGAGGGCCTTTTAAGACATAGAAGATATGATCTTAGAGATGGGAAGAGGAAGAGTTACACTGGGAATCAAAGAAGACCACTTTGAAATCATGATGCCCAAGTTTACAAAAACAACCAAGGAGAAGGCATAGTATCAAATGTTGCATTAGGTCCAAGGGATGGTGTATTTATTTTTAGGGAAGCCATTCCTAGACATGGATCATGTGATGACATAAGTACATAATGCCACATTGGCAATGGACATACTATAGAATACAAAGGAGATTTCATTAACAAAGGCGGATCAATATCCTAATGATGAACACAAGGAAGATTGCCCAAAAAAAATTGAAGAAGCAACTTCCTCCATGCTTCTTCAAGCATATCCACAGTTACCTTTAGAGGCATGCATTATGAATTTAATGGATGACTACACTCGATGTCTTTCCTTGGAGGAGTGTGTCTTTTTTCTCAAGGTATTGCCATGTTACTACACCAGGCACTATGAAGACCTAGGACCACCTCCACTATCATTGATTCCATCTCTACTGATTCCTCCTAATCTTGAGTTTCAACTATTGTCGCAACATTTGAATTATACCTTTTTTCCAGTAAATGAGAAACTTTCAATCATTATCCATCCTCCGTGAGCATCCAAGAGGTGGAGCAGTTGATTGTGGTGCTAAGAAACCATTAGGCAACGTTTGGGTGGTCAGTTGTAGATATCAAGGGAATCTCCCCTAGATTTTACCAGCACAAGATCCACATAGAAGAAGGAGTCAAGCAAATAGTTAGCACGCATATTATGTGTGTGTAATACACAATTGTGCATATTGAAGTAATACATGCCTTTTGAGGCCCGAGTTGAACACAGGGAAACATAATCCAGAATACTACTACTAACTATGATCAAATCAGATAGGCCAGTAAAATAGTTGAATTGGTTTGATTAAATAAAAACAAATGTAGTTACAAAATAAGCTTAAAGATTAAGTTACTTAGATTAAAAGAAATTCCTCAGGACAATGGTTTCACCGCAGATAACACTACAATTAACTCCACAAACCAATATCGATTACCACTATCCTTGGATAAAGAGCTTGTAGCAAGAACTACCCACTCACGCAGTGTAGTTCACTATCTATTCTAATTCCAATCTCATTTCCATAGTAATTAGTTGATTAGTTACGTGCTTTACAATTAATATCTGGGTTTCTCCTCCTGTTTACACTCTACTTTTCCCAAAGGGCACAATAAATGAGTAACTCTATACTTTTCCAACCCTTAACCTCTCTCCTAGAATGATTAAGGGTCTGATAATCTATCTATGGTGATCAATCATAAACAAAGCAAGACAATTTCATAGATTTATATCCAAAAAATAGGGATAAAGATGAGATTAATGCATGCAAATCAAATATAATGCATATTTGGGCTACTCTCGGATCCTAAGGAATTAAGGGGTTTAGCCCTGCATGGTTTTCATTGATGAACTCATGGTAGAGAGAGAAAAACATGGGACACATTAGAAAATCTAAGGTAACCCTTGGAGAATAGCCAATATAGATGATCCTCTTCGACATATGTGTGATCTGCTGTCTTTCAGCTACTGAATCACCCACAGGAGGTTCTCTAATCATTCCATATGAAGCCTTTAGTCATGTTCTCTCCCCTCCTCTCTCTCCGATGTTGTGCAATAGAAAATAGCAGAGTCCTTAGGTCTGGCTATACTCCCCTCAAGTCAGAAGAGCCACTTAGGATGTGAATTAACGCCAGCCCTTGGATTAGAATGTTGCCTTTGGATTTACCAAATAAGGCAGACTCTGTAGTATCAATAGAGAAGTCAATCGTACTGAGTTGTTAGGTTAAGTGTGTGCTCCCACAATGTCTGTACTATCGATCTGTCTTGATAGCTCTGAGTCTTTGGGTCGATCTAACTCTGCCTCGCTAGTGCCATCTCAGTAGTATCGAGTCGGTGTACTCGGTAGTATCGAGTTTCTACGAATCCTTTCTTGCTCCTCTCTGATGTGATATCTGTACTACCAACTTTGGGTGTCAGTATTATCCAGTCTATGAGGGTTTTCTAATCTGCTACTAATGTGAAGTTGATACCACCAACTTTGGATGTCGGTAGTATCAAGTTTGTGAAACTCTATTGTACCTAAAATTGCACAATTACGAACATAAGCACTCGAGATCAACTTTAAACTATTTGAATCATTAAAAATCACATAATTTGATGCATTTAGATAAAACAAGCTAATGATAGCATTTCATGCATAATTAATCAAATAAATGACAAATTTATACATAAAACCATGGGAAATATGTATGTGAAAATGACTAAAAACCCATGCATCAAACTCCCCTAAGCTTAAATGTTGCTTGTCCTCAAGCAACACTCTCTCAGATCTATTTGATAAAGGTCAGAAAAAGGACATAACACATGAACTCTTTTCTTAATCATGTCCACCAAACAATCCCTAAACCGGCCTTCAATGACCAGTGAACCAATAACTTCTATAAAGTGACCAAAAATTTCCATTGAAGTTGTCCACCTTCTGATCAATGAACACTATCAAGAAAGCATTTAATATGATAATTATTCAAGAATTTGATTGGTGCGTTATGTGATTCCGTATTCCAAATTTCTCTTTCCTAACTACCAACTAATTGGAATCAGATCTCCTTATAAAAAATGGATGAGCAGACAAATCATTTGAGTGGCAAACCAATAAAAGCAATTGATGGTATGAATTGGGTGGCAATTGAAGAATCACAAGTACATCCAACTTTTTTATTCAAAATTATGATGAACCTATATGAGTGAAAATAATGTCATGAATGAATCCTAATGCCTAAATTCTTTCATTCTTTTTTTTGCGATCAAATGATGCATGTGACAAGAAATCTCATTAATAACTGAGATTGATTGAAGAAAACAAAAGAATGTGCCATGTGGATTACTTTGTCTCTTCAAGAAAGGATAAGGCATACTTTATCCCTTAGAAATTTTGAACATTGACGAACTTAACATTATTTTTTCTAGCCCACATTTTTTTTCTTTTCCGCATGATTGAGTTTATGCTCGGGCTCTCATTTCATTCTATTTTTTTAATATGTGGTGATATGTCCCTGCACTTCAATCTTCATAAATTGATACTAAAATCCACTAGAAAAAATAATTGAATGCTATCGAATGTATGTAATCTACATGAAATTGTTATGCTGCTAAGATGGTATGCCCTAAAATTGCTCATGCATACAAATGCAATTTTCATTATATTTTTTTATTGAATGCAAAAGAAAAAGATAGCTATCATGTCCCTATTATTCTATGCTATGAAATCAAAAGGAAATAAATTGGAGTACTTATTCTTCTTGAGATGATGAGTCAAAAAATGGATGGAAAATGGATGAAACACATAACTAAGAGACAATGCCTTTCATAAGATTATGATATGTCCCTCTCTAATGACATGTTCATAGGATAATGTTAAGGTTTATTTCTTATAAATCCATTTAAGATCTCATTAAAGGTTTGATCATCTTAGGCTCAACAACATCTTCATTCGCATTCCAAGGTTGATTTAAATGGTCATTCATATCCTATGTCCTAAAGCTGACTAATCCAAACACTTCCTTAAGTGGTGTTGAAGAAAGATTTTTCCATTAAGCTATAAATATGTGACCATTTCCTTGAAAATACACCTATGAGTAAAATCTATTCGATATAAGAAACCATGCATCTACTGCTCCACGTTTACACTAGATAGATTTGGATCCTAAAATTGCATACCTAAAAAAAAACTAGAATAAGATGCAAATAAAAACCAAGATAGATGGTTGTTCCAACACTCCCCCAAGCTTAAATATGAGTATCCACATAGTCAACATCCTCACTTAAGAGGTGGAACAACGGTACCATGCTCAGAATGGAGGAGGTGGTGGATGTGGCATGTTGGGGTCATGGGGAGGAAACATCCCCTAAACAGACAGATCTGACAGTGCCATTTTCGGTGGCTGCGGGTATCCTCCAAAGTACCCCTGGCTCCAGTAATGGTCGAAGAATGGCTATTGATATTGCTCCAACCACTGTAGGCGCATATGGACATTCTCTTGGTTGGCCAAGAGAATATGTTCATTCTCATATATTGCCTACTGATTTTGGTGTAACCGTCCTTATATCTCCTATACACCATCCAACGTTTCCTGATGTTGTTGTTGTCCTATCTGAATGTCCTAAAACATCGCATACATACCCTCCATGTCATATGGGTCGTGCTCCTCCTGAGAAGGGGGTAGGGCAGCTGAATTCGAGGTAGCGTAGGTGCAGGCCTGTTTTCTCATGACCGCTCTTTGGGTAATGGGGATGGTGGGATCCACCTCCTCAACATCATCATCGTATTCATGTGGCTGCTCACTGTCATGATGGGATACTTCCTCAACTTGATTGTCTTCCTCACCATCGTCGACCGGCCACCTAAGATACTCGACTCCTTGTAGATTTAAAATAGGGTTGGGAAGGATACACTCATGGTACCTTCCTCCCACCGTGTAACTCACATACACTGAGGATTCCTGCCTTCCGAAAGTATTGGAGATCCAACCTATTCAAAGACACCACTGGTGCAAGAGTAGACATGTCGATATGGAGGTGCAGTGTGATAGGGTAATCAGTCCTCCAAAAACAATTGGCACTTTCCTATGCACCATGCACCTAACTGTGACCATATGTAGGAGGAGGAAGGACCCAAAGTTAACAGGCTCTCCCTCCAATAGTTTGTAGAGGAAGAAGATGTAATATCCTCAAATTTTGGTAAAAATTGAACTATAAAATATGATGCATGAATTAATTTGATAATTTCTGAATGATTTTATTGGTGGAATAGTAATGTTAATTGCCTTTGTCGCACAAGTGCTTTTGGAACAAGACAAATAGATAAACGGAATTCATGCATTAATAAATAGTAATGACTTTTGATATTGATAAATGTTTTCCAAAGGAGAATAAAGTTAATAATGTGTTAGATAACTAAAAGAATCCTTATCTTTCCATTATTGGAAACACAATGGTTGGGACACCAAATAGTGTTACCTTGGGTTGCCTTTTTGGTATGTTGAAGGATAATTACAAGTTAAGCTAATGAGAAGATTTCTAAGATAATCCATGATAATAGGTGGCTTACATATTTAATTAAAGGATTATCCACCTTTCCTTGGTAGCCATATAAAAGGACAGTATGCAAGTTTCCTAAGAGAAAATAAGAAGTTGGTATGCAAAGGATACCCAACAAAGCCTGATAATTGGAAAAGGAATTGATAAGGTATGATGCGGGGAGGATTGTTGTTAAAGGAAATATGGTGGGCCTTATCTAATCCCTTCATGCCTACTTTTCCTATGCGAGGAGTCCATCTACCTTTGGGAAGGAATAGATGTGGGTGTTTGTTTCCTTGGCAATCACGTATGGAAAACCTTCCCAACTTGGGTAGATTGTGATTCACGCTGGTTTTCACCCAAGCGTACGTAACCCTTAGGGTTCCTCCAAGGATATATATATAGAGAGAGCACTAAGAGTCTTTGCCTCCATCTCACATGAAGCACCTAGCCCCTGTGGTATGTGGGAAGGAGACGAAACTCAATGTGCAGCCTTACGAAGGAAGATCCTCCTCACGACGAGGAGTAGGTCAGGGCTATAGTCGGAGGCGGCATGCAGAGGCCTTACCTCTATGGTGGCACATGCAGGCATCTCCGATCATGCTTCCAAGGGTGTCAGGGGTGCAGGGTCTTTTTGCTAAGATCAGCATGGTGCAGAGACCTGCACGATGCAGAGACGCAGTGGCATCTCAACCGAGTCATGCGGACGAGGATGAGACCGATGCAGATGGAGAGGAGGATTCTTCATCAACGCTGGCACAAAATCAAGAGTTCCATGGGGTGCCCTGCCACACGAGGGCAGTAGTGCGCCGAGCCAGGGCGTGAGGAGCTTCCCTCCACAGGCATGAAGTTGAGAGGGAGAGAGGGTAGCAGAGATGGATACAAGGGAGACAGTAGTCACGCACCTGGGCATGGGGTTTCCCTGATCAGCGGCGAGGAGGTTCGTAGGATCGTGGTGTGAGCGGAGGAGCCCAATGGGGGAGTAGTTCAGATCCCCTGTATCTGTTCGGTTCCAAGAAGAAAATTGGTGGGAAGACCTCTCCCGACCACCGCGGGTCACGTGGAGACTGCCGCCAAGTTTGGGGAGACGTGGCAGAGCCGAGGGGTCCAAATCCCGGTTGATCGGAGCACTGGAGGTGGGAGTCCAACCCCCTGGTTGGATCGTCGGTCGCACAGCCTGGTTCTGCGCGAGGTTGAAGAAGGCTAAAGCCCATTTGACCGTTTTGCCCCTGGGCAAGAGGAAATCCAAAGCGATGGGCAAGGGGTAGTGAAGTCCTTTCATCATGTTTGCAAGCAACACCCGCAGGGCTGACGGGGCACCTTCTGATTGGCCGGTAAGTGTTTATCTTGTAATAATTCTAGTTAATTATGGATAACTCCGAATATAGCGAAATTGTATATCAAATAGATCAGGAGAACGAGAGGAATCTAAATAAAATAGATTTAGAGTCTAATTAAGCTTCTTGTTCTGAAAAGTATAAGCAACATCTGTGATAATGTGATTAGAATAAAGGGAAAACCTAGATTTTGCTTAATTTAATGCTTAATTGAATATATTCGTTCATATTAGGCTAACACCTAATCTTGCCATGCATAATGATTAAAACCTTGATAATGTTGAATAATGGACGATTCTAGATTTATAATCTTATTCTTGCTATTTAGGGTTTTAAAACCAATATGGACATCTTGCTATGATCATAATGGTAGAAATGTGATTTAGGTGTCATGAATAGTTTAATATGCTTAAGATGCTAATCAAGGTTTAACCTAACATGGATGATTGAGTTTGTAATCTTAGAAACCATGATATGATGGGATTAGAGTTTGTAACCCTTATTCCTAGTCCAAACATGAGATAATCTAAACCCTAGTTTAGGAGTGAATCCAGATCTAATTAATGTAGCGTGAATACATGGTGACACATATGTAGTATGTATATTTCAGATTACATAATTTGTTGATTGGATGTTTGGATGCGATCATAAAGTACATGTTAGTTTCTACATGGTTTCTGCAATGAGATAAGGTACGTGGTTATGCTTATGATTACATGTATCGAATTCCGAGATTGCTGATGTTTCTCGATGAGATTGAACGACAAATAAACTGCTTGCTTGTTTATTTAGTTTTTGCAAACTATAAAGTTCATATGAGTATCATGTAAAGTAAATAATTACATTCTGAACCCTGGGTCAGACTGATCTTAAGGGTAATGTACACGAGCCCCGGAGGGACAGTGATTACACCTGAGGTAGTGGACCAGATAAGGGTTAGAATATGAAAATGAGTTTAAATTCAAGATAATAATGTTTGCTTATATCTTTACTTGTCATTACTGTTTGAACCCACGTACCAGTATAGAAATATATTGATCGCGTATTTGTTTGTCGGCGTTTTAGGTATCAGATATACTTGATTCGTGGACATGAGGTTACAGATAGAGATGTTGAAGACACTACATTTTAATCATGAAGGTTTAGTCTTAATGGTTTATCTTCACACATGTAAAAGGTAATTCTATTTAAAAGTTCTGTAACTCCCAAGAGGATATTTTTATCTAAACATGTAAATATTTGATCATTAATGGAAATTATTTACTATTTTGTATTATTTCATGAATCTGATCCTGGAAATTATGATTGATGGCCTGCGACTTTAAGGTATTTTAGACACTCAAAAGTGCGGGTCGTTACATTTGGTATCAGAGCCCAGATTCATCAACTAATATATAATAGTTTATAATTTCAAATTATCCATAGAAATGTTAAGAGAAAATTAGTTTTCTCATCTCACATTTTCATCTACTTTTCATCTCATGCTTAAAATCTTTGAAAAGAAAATGTTAATAAGAGAAGTAAAATGTGAAAAGATGTAACCTTTCGTGTAGGTCCCTCTAGAGAGGGTAGACACTAGGAAGATACATGTTTGGGTAAGCCCTTTCTTCGAGGAAGGACTAGGAATACAGTGTGAAAACTCTAAAGAGTCTAGGGGCAGGGAAACTCTAAGAGGTAGAGTGTTGTCCCTAACCCTAACCATAAAACTGTAATCTTAAATAATGAACATTGTGTGGTGGTATGGGACACTACCCATGTGAAACTTAAAATTGGTAATCAACATGGTGTGGTGGTATGGGACACTGCCCATGTGAAACTTCAAATCATGAGTTAGAAAGATAAGGGATGGTTTAGGTAACCCAATCTCCCATGCATGTGGGCATGAGGAGCATAAAACTTAGGTAATAAGTCTTAAGAGATATAAAAACCCAATAGTTGAATATATTAGAAAATAAAAAGTTGGGATATAACTTGCTCAAACTGCTCATGTTGTCTCTAGAAGTTTAGTGATGGTGGCCCAGCCCCAGGAGGGGAAGGCCGAGGTAGCACCAAGCCCTGGAGGGAAGGTGATCCAAGTTCATTGAATGAACAGAGACCATGAGGGGGTATTCCAGAGATTGAGCAAACATGGGTTGATATGTTATAATGATAAAAGTTATACTCAATGAAAACAAAGAGATATCTATAAAACCTTTAGGATTAGTAAGACAACCTGGGGTGGGTCAACCCGAGAGTGGGAAGATGACCTATGAGGGAGGCAAAAACCTAGATCTTGGGATCAGGTTGTGGCTAGAGAGCTTAACCCCCTCCTATGAGCCAAGAAGGCACCCTAGGTTAGGAATTTCCATTAAAAGGTAACTGAATAAAGGTAATTAAGTATTGAGATAACATTAATCCTCACCTAGAGGAGTGAAGAGTTAACGATATAAAAAAATGAAAGTACATAAATTCTTTGAATCCAAGGATGCCGACTCTGAGTGACATAGTTGGTCAAGCCCACAAGGGAAGACCAGTAAGGCACCAAGCCCAGGAGGGAAGGTGGCCTAAGTGGACGACCAAGCCTAGGAGGGAAGGTCATGAAATGGTCAAGCCTAGGAGGGAAGACCAGGCATGCACCAAGCCTAGGAGGGAAGGTGGCCTAAGTCCACAATGCAGTTGTTTAGGATCAAGCCCCTGGAGGGGAAGATCACAGAGGTCAAGCCCAGGAGGGAATACTGACATGGCACCAAGCCCTGGAGGGAAGGTGGCCCGAGCCCAATGATGGGACGACACTTCATTATGTGTAATCAAAAGAGAGAGATGGAGGCAATCTGGGTTAAAGAATTAAATAAGAGAATAATGTGCTTAAAAGATTTGACATCTCAAAAGAAACCCTTAGGGAGGGAAGAGTCCTAATGCAATCATAGGGTCAAGTAGGGTGTATTAGAGGTACATAGGACCAGTGGGTTGGGAGTTTATATGCCCTGAATGCACATGACCACGTGGTCGGGAGCTAACAACTAGGTTTATCCAAGCCACATGACTCAGGAGATTAGCTACCTCCATGAGGATCATGTAGTCTGATGGGTGAACGTGAAAGAAACTCTCTTGATGCATAAGGATGAGATCACTCCAAGAGTACCTATACCCCTAGAGACCTCGAGGATTTGGCTAAGGCTCATAAGGATACATGAGATGTAAATATAAAAGAAGCCATGAAAAGTTGGGAGAAGTTGTTCCCTAACTTAAGAGTAAGAAAAGGGACACTTGACTCCGTGAGATAAAATTTAGAGAAAGAAAGTTTAGAGTCATATAGAGTATGATTCAACTTAATATGTGAAATTGCAAGGTAATGTGCGTATGTACTATCTCCGCTCTTGGAATGGATTGAACTTTGTGTTTGGGTTGCAGCCAAATGCTTATTTCATTTCATTATAAGGGAGGGAGATTGGATAGACACACATTATGCTTAAAAATTGAGATAACGATGATGAATATCCTACATTTAATGTGTGAGGACTTGACCTAGGGTTAGAGGTGTTACCTCACCCTTATGCGAAATAATGGATAATAGGTTGGAAACCTAGGTTGAAAGATAAATCACCAAGTAATAATGAAATCATCAATGATAATGAAATCATCAAGTGATGATAAGATGTGTATACTAAAGATGTAGATATTCATTGAATTGAATTCAAGTACCAATCTTAGTCTTAATGTGTGGAATTTGCATAATAACACATGTAAAGATGTCTAAGTAGGGTGCTAACCCTAAGACTTGAAACTAAGATGAGTTATAATTCACCTTTTTCTTTTGGGTGTGAATTTTGAGAAGAAAATTCCTCCTAAGGAGGGGTGAATGTAATATCCTCAAATTTTGGTAAAAATTGAACTATAAAATATGATGCATGAATTAATTTGATAATTCCTCAATGATTTTATTGGTGGAATAGTAATGTTAATTGCCTTTGTCGCACAAGTGATTTTGGCACAAGACAAATAGATAAATGGAATTCATGCATTAATAAATAGTAATGACTTTTGATATTGATAAATGTTTTCAAAAGGAGAATAAAGTTAATAATGTGTTAGATAATTAAAAGAACCCTTATCTTTCCATTATTGGAAACACAATGGTTGGGACACCAAATAGTGTTACCTTGGGTTTCTTTTTTGGTATGTTGAAGGATAATTACAAATTAAGATAATGAGAAGATTTCTAAGATAATCCAAGATAATAGGTGGCTTACATATTTAATTAAAGGATTATCCACCTTTCCTTGGTAGCCATATAAAAGGACAGTATGCAAGTTTCCTAAAAGAAAATAAGAAGTTGGTATGCAAAGGATACCCAACAAAGCCTGATAATTGGAAAAGGAATTGATAAGGTATGATGCGGGGAGGTTTGTTGTTAAAGGAAATATGGTGGGCCTTATCTAATCCCATCATGCCTACTTTTTCTATGCGAGGAGTCCATCTACCTTTGGGAAGGAATAGATGCGGGTGTTTATTTCCTTGGCAATCACGTATGGAAAACCTTCCCAACCTGGGTAGATTGTGATTCACGCTGGTTTTCACCCAAGTGTACGTAACCCTTAGGGTTCCTCCAAGGATATATATATAGAGAGAGCACTAAGAGTCTTTGCCTCCATCTCACATGACGCACCTAGCCCCTGTGATCCGTGGGAAGGAGACAAAACTCAATGTGCAGCCTTGCGAAGGAAGATCCTCCTCACGAGGAGGAGTAGGTCAGGGCTATAGTCGGAGGCCGCATGCAAAGGCCTTACCTCTGTGGTGGCACATGCAGGCGTCTCCTGTCATGCTTCCAAGGGCGTCAGGGATGCAGGGTCTTTCTACTAAAACCAGCATGGTGCGGAGACCTGCACGATGCACAGACGTAGAGGTATCTCAATCGGGTCATGTGGACGAGGAGGAGATCGATGTAGACGGAGAGGAGGATTCCTCATCAACGCTGGCACAACATCAAGAGTTCCATGGGGTGCCCTGCCTCACGAGGGCAGTAGTGCGCCGAGCCAGGGCGTGAGGAGCTTCCCTCCGCAGGCATGAAGTTGAGAGGGAGAGAGCGTAGCAGAGATGGATACAAGGGAGATAGAAGTCACGCACCTGGGCGTGGGGTTTCCCTGATCAGCGGCGAGGAGGTTCGTAGGGTCGCAGTGTGAGCGGAGGAGCCCGACGAGGGAGTAGTTCAGATCCCATGTATCTGTTCGGTTCCAAGGAGGAAATTGGTGGGAAAACCTCTCCCGACCACCGCGGGTCACGTGGAGACTGTCGTCGAATTTGGAGAGACGTGGCAGAGCCGAGGGGTCCAAATCCCAGTTGATCGGAGCACTGGAGGTGGGAATCCACCCCCTGGTTGGATCGCCGGTCGTGCAGCCTGGTTCTACGCGAGGTTGAAGAAGGCTAAAGCCTGTTTGACCGTTTTGCCCCTGGGCGAGAGGAACTCCAAAGAGATGGGCAAGGGGTAGTGAAGTCCTTTCATCATGTTTGCAAGCAACACCCGCAAGGCTGACGTGGCACCTTCTGATTGGCCGGTAAGTGTTTATCTTGTAATAATTCTAGTTAATTATGGATAACTCAGAATATAGAGAAATTATATATCAAATTGATTAGGAGAACTAGAGGAATATAAATAAAACAGATTTAGAGTCTAATTAAGCTTCTTGTTCTAAAAAGTATAAGCAACATATGTGATAATGTGATTAGAATAAAGGGAAAACCTAGATTTTGCTTAATTTAATGCTTAATTGAATATATTTGTTCATATTAGGCAAACACCTGATCTTGCCATGCATAATGATTAAAACCTTGATAATGTTGAATAATGGACGATTCTAGATTTATAATCTTATTCTTTCTATTTAGGGTTTTAAAACCAATATGGACATCTTGCTATGATCATAATGGTAGAAATGTGATTTAGGTGTCATGAATAGTTTAATATGCTTAACATGCTAATCAAGGTTTAACCTAACATGGATGATTGAGTTTGTAATCTTAGAAGCCATGATATGATGGGATTAGGGTTTGTAACCCTTATTCCTAGTCCAAACATGAGATAATATAAACCCTAGTTTAGGAGTGAATCTAGATCTAATTAACGTAGCATGAATACATGGTGACACATATGTAGTATGTATATTTCATATTACATGCTTTGTTGATTGGATGTTTGGATGCGATCGTAAAGTACATGTTAGTTTCTACATGGTTTCTGCAATTAGATAAGGTACGTGGTTACGCTTATGATTACATGTATCGAATTCTGAGATTGCCGATGTTTCTCGATGAGATTGAATGACAAATAAACTGCTTGCTTGTTTATTTAGTTCTCACAAACTATATAGTTCATATGAGTATCATGTAAAGTTAATAATTACATTCTGAACCATGGGTCAGACTGATCTTAAGGGTAATGCACACGAGCCCCAGAGGGACAGTGATTACACCTGAGGTAGTGGACCAGATAAGGGTTAGAATATGAAATTGAGTTTATATTCAAGATAAAGATGTTTTCTTATATCTATACTTGTGATTAATTATTTGAACCCACATACCAGTATAGAAATATACTGATCGCGTATTGGTTTGTCAGTGTTTTAGGTATCAGATATACTTGATTCGTGGACATGAGGTTACAGATAGAGATGTTGAAGACACTGTAGTTTAATCATGAAGGTTTAGTCTTAATTATTTATCTTCACACATGTAAAAGGTAATTCTATTTAAAAGTTATGTAACTATTTGATCATTAATGGAAATTATTTACTATTTTGTATTATTTCATGAATCTGATCCTGGAAATTATGATTTACGATCTGCGACTTTAAGGTCTTTTAGACATTCAAAAGTGTGGGTCGTTACATTTGGTATCAGAGCCCAGATTCATCAACTAATACATAATAGTTTATAATTTCAAATAATCCTTAGAAATGTTAAGAGAAAAATTAGGTTTCTCATCTCACATTTTCCTCTACTTCTCATCACATGCTTAAAATCTTTGAAAAGAAAATGTTAATAAGAGAAGTAAAATGTGAAAAGATGTAACCTTTCGTGTAGGTCCCTCTAGAGAGGGTAGACACTAGGAAGATACATGTTTGGGTAAGCCCTTTCTTCGAGGAAGGACTTGGAATAGGGTGTGAAAACTCTAGAGAGTCTAGGGGAAGGGAAACTCTAAGAGGTAGAGTGTAGTCCCTAACCCTAACCATAAAACTGTAATCTTAAATAATGAACATGGTGTGGTGGTATGGGACACTACCCATGTGAAACTTAAAATTGGTAATCAACATGGTCTGGTGGTATGGGACACTGCCCATGTGAAACTTGAAATCATGAGTAAGAAAGATAAGGGATGGTTTAGGTAACCCAATCTCCCATGCATGTGGGCATGAGGAGCATAAAACTTAGGTAATAAGTCTTAAGAGATATAAAAACCCAATAGTTGAATATATCAGAAAATGAAAAGTTGGAATATAACTTGCTCAAACTCCTCATGTTGTCTCTAGAAGTTTAGTGATGGTGGCAAAGCCCCTGGAGGGGAAGGCCGAGGTAGCACCAAGCCCTAGAGGGAAGGTGACCCAAGTTCATTGAATGAACAGAGACCATGAGGGGGTATTCCAGAGATTGAGCAAACATGGGTTGATATGTTATAATGATAAAAGTTATACTCAATGAAAACAAAGAGATATCTATAAAACCTTTAGGGTTAGTAAGACAACCTGGGGTGGGTCAACCCGAGAGTGGGAAGATGACCTATGAGGGAGGCAAAAACCTAGATCTTGGGATTAGGTTGTGGCTAGAGAGCTTAACCCCCTCCTATGAGCCAAGAAGGCACCCTAGGCTAGGACTTTCCCTTAAAAGGTAAGTGAATAAAGGTAATTAAGTATTGAGATAACATTAATCCTCACCTAGAGGAGTGAAGAGTTAAAGATATAAAAAATATGAAAGTACATAAATTCTTTGAATCCAAGGATGCCGACTCTGACTGACACAGTTGGTCAAGCTCAGGAGGGAAGACCAGTAAGGCACCAAGCCCAGGAGGGAAGGTGGCCTAAGTGGACGACCAAGCCCAGGAGGGAAGGTCATGAAATGGTCAAGCCCAGGAGGGAAGACCAGACAGGCACCAAGCCCAGGAGGGAAGGTGGTCTAAGTCCACAATGCAGTTGTTTAGGATCAAGCTCCTGGAGGGGAAGATCACAAAGGTCAAGCCCAGGAGGGAAGACCAACATGGCACCAAGCTCTGGAGGGAAGGTGGCCCACGCCCAATGATGGGACGACACTGCATTATGTGTACTCAAAAGAGAGAGATGGAGGCAATCCGGGTTAAAGAATTAAATAAGAGAATAATGTGCTTAAAAGATTTGACATCTCAAAAGAAACCCTTAGGGAGGGTAGAGTCCTAATGCAATCCTAGGGTCAAGTAGGGTGTATTAGAGGTACATAGGACCAATGGGTTGGGAGTTGATATGCCTTGAATGCACATGACCATGTGGTCGGGAGGTAACAGCTAGGTTTATCCAAGGAACATGACTCAGGAGATTAGCTACCTCCATGAGGATCATGTAGTCTAATGGGTTAACGTGAAAGGAACTCTCTTGATGCATAAGGATGAGATCACTCCAAGAGTACCTATACCCCTAGAGACCTCGAGGATTTGGCTAAGGCTCATAAGGATACATGAGATGTAAATATAAAAGAAGCCATGAAAACTTGAGAGAAGTTGTTCCCTAACTTAAGAGTAAGAAAAGGGACACTTAACTCCGTGAGATAGAATAATGATATAAAATTAAGAGAAAGAAAGTTTCGAGTCATATAGAGTATGATTCAACTTAATATGTGAAATTGCAAGGTAATGTGTGGATGTACTATCTCCGCTCTTGGAATGGATTGAACTTTGTGTTTGGGCTGCAGCCAAATGCTTATTTCATTTCATTATAAGGGAGGGAGATTGGATAGACTCATGTTATGCTTAAAAATTGAGATAATGAGGATGAATATCCTACATTTAATGTGTTACCTCACCCTAGGGTTAATAGGTTGGAAATAATGGATAATAGGTTGGAAACCTAGGTGAAAAGATATATCACCAAGTAATAATGAAATCATCAATGATAATGAAATCATCAAGCGATGATAAGATGTGTATACTATATATGTAGATATACATTGAATTGAATTCAAGTACCAATCTTAGTCTTAATGTGTGGAATTTGCATAATAACATATGTAAAGATGTCTAAGTAGGGTGCTAACCCTAAGAATTGAAACTAAGATGAGTTATAATTCACCTTTTTCTTTTGGGTGTGAATTTTGAGGACAAAATTCCTCTTAAGGAGGGGTGAATGTAATATCCTCAAATTTTGGTAAAAACTGAACTATAAAATATGATGCATGAATTAATTTGATAATTCCTCAATGATTTTATTGGTGGAATAGTAATGTTAATTGCCTTTGTCGCACAAGTGCTTTTGGCACAAGACAAATAGATAAATAGAATTCATGCATTAATAAATAGTAATGACTTTTGATATTGATAAATGTTTTCCAAAGGAGAATAAAGTTAATATTGTGTTAGATAATTAAAAGAATCCTTATCTTTCCATTATTGGAAACACAATGGTTGGGACACCAAATAGTGTTACCTTGGGTTGCCTTTTAGGTATGTTGAAGGATAATTACAAGTTAAGATAATGAGAAGATTTCTAAGATAATCCAAGATAATAGGTGGCTTACATATTTAATTAAAGGATTATCCACCTTTCCTTGGTAGCCATATAAAAGGACAGTATGCAAGTTTCCTAAAAGAAAATAAGAAGTTGGTATGCAAAGGATACCCAACAAAGCCTGATAATTAGAAAAGGAATTGATAAGGTATCATGCGGGGAGGATTGCTGTTAAAGGAAATATGGTGGGCCTTATCTAATCCCTTCATGCCTACTTTTCCTATGCGAGGAGTCCATCTACCTTTGGGAAGGAATAGATGCGGGTGTTTGTTTCCTTGGCGATCACATATGGAAAACCTTCCCAACTTCTGTAGATTGTGATTCACGCTGGTTTTCACCCAAGCGTACATAACCCTTAGGGTTCCTCCAAGGATATATATATATAGAGCACTAAGAGTCTTTGCCTCCATCTCACATGACGCACCCAACCCCTGTGGTCAATGGGAAGGAGACGAAACTCAATGTGCAGCCTTGCAAAGGAAGATCCTCCTCACAAGGAGGAGTAGGTCAGGGCTATAGTCGGAGGCGGCATGCAAAGGCCTTACCTCTGTGGTGGCACATGCAGGCGTCTCCAGTCATGCTTCCAAGGGCGTCAGGGGTGCAGGGTCTTTATGCTAAGACCAGCGTGGTGCGGAGACCTACACGATGCAGAGATGCAGCGGCATCTCAACCGGGTCATGCGGATGAGGAGGAGATCGATGCAGTCGGAGAGGAGGATTCTTCATCAACGCTGGCACAACATCAAGAGTTCCATGGGGTGCCCTGCCGCACGAGGGCAGCAGTGTGCCAAGCCAGGGCGTGAGGAGCTTCCCTCCGCAGGCATGAAGTTGAGAGGGAGAGAGGTTAGTAGAGATGGATACAAGGGAGACAGGAGTCACGCACCTGGGTGTGGGGTTTCCCTGATCAGTGGAGAGGAGGTTCGTAGGGTCGCGGTGTGAGCGGAGGAGCCCAACGGGGGAGTAGTTCAGATCCCCTGTATCTATTTGGTTCCAAGGAGGAAATTGGTGGGAAGACTTCTCCCGACCACCGCGGGTCACGTGGAGACTTCCGCCGAGTTCGGAGAGACGTGGCGGAGCCGAGGGGTCCAAATCTCAGTTGATCGGAGCACTGGAGGTGGGAGTCCACCCCCTGGTTGGATCGCCGGTCGCGCAACTTGGTTCTGCGCGAGGTTGAAGAAGGCTAAAGCACGTTTGACTGTTTTGCCCCTGGGCGAGAGGAACTCCAAAGCGATGGGAAAGGGGTAGTGAAGTCCTTTCGTCATGTTAGCAAGCAACACCCGCAAGGCTGACGTGGCACCTTCTGATTGGCTGGTAAGTGTTTATCTTGTAATAATTCTAGTTAATTATGGATAACTCGGAATATAGTGAAATTATATATCAAATTGATCAGGAGAACGAGAGGAATCTAAATAAAATATATTTAGAGTCTAATTAAGCTTCTTGTTCTAAATAGTATAAGCAACATATGTGATAATGTGATTAGAATAAAGGGAAAACCTAGATTTTGCTTAATTTAATGCTTCGTTGAATATATTTGTTCATATTAGGCTAACACCTGATCTTGCCATGCATAATGATTAAAACCTTGATAATGTTGAATAATGGACAATTCTAGACTTATAATCTTATTCTTGCTATTTTGGGTTTTAAAACCAATATGGACATCTTGCTATGATCATAATGCTAGAAATGTGATTTAGGTGTCATGAATAGTTTATATGCTTAAGATGCTAATCAAGGTTTAACCTAACATAGATGATTGAGTTTGTAATCTTAGAAACCATGATATGATGGGATTAGGGTTTGTAACCCTTATTCCTAGTCCAAATATGAGATAATCTAAACCCTAGTTTAGGAGTGAATCCAGATCTAATTAATGTAGCATGAATACATGGTGACACATATGTAGTATGTATATTTCAGATTACATGCTTTGTTGATTGGATGTTTGGATATGATCGTAAAGTACATGTTAGTTTCTACATGGTTTCTACAATGACATAAGGTACGTGGTTACGCTTATGATTACATGTATCAAATTCTGAGATTGTCGATGTTTCTCGATGAGATTGAACAACAAATAAATTGCTTGCTTGTTTATTTAGTTCTTGCAAACTATAAAGTTCGTATGAGTATCATGTAAAGTAAATAATTACATTCTGAACCTTGGGTCAGACTGATCTTAAGGGTAATGCACACGAGCCCCGGAGGGACAGTGATTACACCTGAGGTAGTGGACCAGATAAGGGTTAGAATATGAAAATGAGTTTATATTCAAGATAAAGATGTTTGCTTATATCTGTACTTGTGATTATTGTTTGAACCCACGTACCAGAATAGAAATATACTGATCGTGTATTTGTTTTTCGGCGTTTTAGGTATAAGATATACTTGATTCGTGGACATGAGGTTACAGATAGAGATGTTGAAGACACTACAGTTTAATCATGAAGGTTTAGTCTTAATGGTTTATCTTCACACATGTAAAAGGTAATTCTGTTTAAAAGTTATGTAACTCGCAAGAGGAGCTTTTTATCTAAACATGTAAATATTTGATCATTAATGGAAATTATTTACTATTTTATATTATTTCATGAATCTGATCTTGGAAATTATGATTGACGATCTACGACTTTAAGGTCTTTTAGACACTCAAAAGTGCGGGTCGTTACAGAAGAGGTCCATCATTTGGACCTTCTCTTGGGATTGGGAAGAGATGGTGAAGATGGTGTTAGTGCAGAGGCAATGTAGAATCTGAGAAAAAGGATGCTCGATGCCAGTGATGGAGTTGACATGCCAACTGATGCAGAAACCTTCTGGAACCTCGGTCAACCGCTCCCATGTGAGGTCATAGTCAAAGTCAGAGGGAGAGGATCATTCTCAGACATGAGGCCAGTTGAAGATGTGGTTGAATGCCCACAATGTGATGGAGTAGTTGGTGTTGAAGAGGCCGAAACTGACTTTGCCTTCCCTCCATTCACCTCCTATTTGTTTCTCGGGGGAAACAAGGACCTCCTTGCAAATGAGTTTAGGGTAGGTCAAGCAGTCACTGAAGAATGGATCATCCACCTCCATTAACTATTGTTGACATACCCAACGTAGGTTTTTGGTGAAGCCCACTAGATCGATCAAGGTGCAATCTCCATATCATGTTGGTAGCATCTTCCACTCCTTATATAGATGAACTCGAGTAGATTTGGTACTACCGACTTATTGTCATTACTACCAAGTTGTAAGCATGAATCTGTGGCTCAGATGTATCGACGACTGACGTTTGATAATGACTTCAGCATGGATTTCTCAGAGTCAGTAGTATCGAGTCCCAGTCAGTAGTACTAACTTGTGTCCTGGATCGGTACTATCGACCGCTTGATGAACATCATTTCCACCATTAAATAGAGCATCTATGGATTGCTGACATCATGTGTTAGTAGTACCAAGTTGGCTATTTTTCTAAGTATTTCCAAGATTCTATCTTGGTGTCTCAAAATTAAGGGCGCTAAAATTCGGTAGTACCGACAGAGAAGTTGACACTACCAAGTGCTTATCATTTAGGCGCATAAAATCTTCAGAGACTCAGTAGTATCGACTAGTCTAGCCGATAGTACCGAGTCTATCTTTCTTTTGTGGATGTCTCCCTGATGTGGACTCGGTACTACTGACTTGTGGACTCAGTACTACTGACTTTGTATGATCTACACACTCCAACAAATGAGTCAGGGTACCTTTGCCATGAAATAAAAATGAAACAACAACTAAAAAGATAAAATGAACATAAACAAGGAGAAATAAAGGTTTGGTTGCCTCCCAACAAGTGCCATTATTTAAGGTCTTAGACTAGATGTGCCTAAGAGCAAGAATCTACTGGATTACAATGAGTTGCACTTCTTCTATTCTTGTCTCTACTTCCCCACCAAAATAATGCTTCAATCTCTAGCCATTAACAAGGAATGACATAGTTCCATCCATTATCTTCATAGCACCATGGGGAAAAACATGTACAATCTCAAATGGTCCACTCCATTTGGACCTTAGCTTGGTCGGATGTAACTTAAGTCTAGAATTAAAGAGGAGAACCTTCTATCTCGAGGGAAACATTCTATTCAAGATGTGCCAATCATGAATCTTCTTAGTTCTCTCCTTATAAATTATAGTACTCTCATAAGCATCAATCCTTATCTCATCTAGCTCATTCAACTCTAATAGTCTCTTCCTACCTGCTTCATCCAGTATGAAATTCATCTTTTTCAATGCCCATTTCGCCTTATGCTCAAGCTCCACTGGTAGATGGCATGAACGCCCATAAACCAACCTAAACAACATAGTTCCTATAGGTGACTTATAGGTTGTCCTATATGCCCACAAAGCATCATTCAGCATAAAACTCTAGTTTGTCCTATTAGTTGAGACTGTCCTTTCCAAGATCTTCTTCACCTCTTTACTGGACACCTCAACTTGTCCTAGCATCTGTGGGTGGTAGTGAGTGCTCACTTGGTGTTTCACCCCATATTTACTCAATAAGGCTCCAAATTTCCTATTAGTGAAATGTGATCCACCAACACTAATAATTAATCAGAGGACACCAAATCTGCAGAAAATGTTATCTTTAATAAATCGACACACAACATGTACATCATTGGTGCGGGTTGGAGTTTCTTCCACCAACTTAGATACATAATCATCAGAAAGTAATATGTAGAGATTAAAATTATATGACATAAAAGGGCCCATGAAATTAATGACCCACAGATAAAACACCTCAACTTCTTGAAAAACATTCAGTGGCTTTTCATGTTTTTAGATACATTTTCTACACCTTGACATGCATCACAGTGACGTACAAAATTGTGAGCATCCTTAAACAACTTTGGCCAATAGAACTCACTCTATAAAACTTTGGTTGTTGTCCTTGACCTAGAGTGATGTCCCCCCGTAGGTAGAGAATGAAAGTGTGATAAAATGTTCTGAACCTCACATTCAGGCACACACTTCCTCATAATTACCTCCCAATACTGTTTAAGAAAATGGGATCATCCCAAATGTAAAACCTTAATGAATGGAAAAATCTCTTCTTCTCTTGGTATCCCCAATCTTCAGAAATCTCCTTGCATGCTATATATTTGACAATGTATGAAAACCAGGGATCCTTGGTCTTAAGAGAATTTTTTTTTTCATCAAGTAATTCCTCAACAATAGGGATATCTAAATCTTTTTCATTAACCCTTTCCAACCTAGATAGGTGATCTGCTACCACATTTTCCACCCCTTCCTTATCCTTAATTTCTATGTCAAATTCCTATAACAGTAAAATCCACCTAATTAATCTAGATTTTGCATGTTTCTTTTGTAACAAGTATTTGATAGTAGCATGGTCAGTCCACACAATCACCTTAGCCCCAACTAGGTATTGGTGAAATTTTTCAAATGCAAAAACAACTGCTAACAGTTCCTTTTTTGTGGTAGTATAATTTAGTTGCACATCATTCAAGGTTTTAGACACATAATATATGATTGTAGGAGCCTTATCTCTGTGTTGAACCAACACAGCTCCCACCGCATACTCTCATGCATCACCCATCAGTTCAAAAGGTAGGCTCTAATCAGGAGCATGTGTAATAGGTGTGGATCTAAGATTCTCCTCTTGCACTTTAAAGGAATTAAAAAATCATTCATTGAAAGAAAATCCAACGTCCTTTCTAACAATTCCGATAAAGGTTTAGAAATGTTTGAAAAATCTTTGATAAAATAAAGGTAAAACCCAGCATGTCCCAAACATCTCCTTACTCCCTTCACCGATGTTGGTGGAGGTACCTTAGAGATGACTTCTATCTTAACTGGGTCTACTTCCATACCGTTGTCGGACACCTTTTGTCCAAGAACTATGCCCTCACTTACCATCATATGACACTTATCCCAATTTAAGACTAAGTGAGTGTCCTCACACCTTTGTTTCTAAGATTATACATGCAATTACTAAATGACTTCCCATATACAGAAAAATCATCCATGAACAACTCCAAGCACCATTCTACCATATCGGAAAAGATGGCAAGCATATAGCGTTGTAAAGTGGTGGGGCATTACAAAGGCCGAGCGACATCCGTCTATATGCAAATGTTCCATAAGCGAGGGAGAAAGTAGATTTCTCCTGATCCTTTGGCTCAATCAAAATCTAATTATAATTGGAATACCCATCGAGGAAGAAAAAGTGTGAACCATTGGTGAGTCGTTCCAAAATCTAATCAATGAAAGGCAAAGGAAAATGCTCTTTTAAAGTGACGGCATTTAAACGTTGATAGTCTATGCATATACTCCACCCAGTCACTAACCTAGTTGAGATTAACTCATTAGCACCATTAGTTGTGACAGTGATCCCCCTTTCTTAGGAACTACTTGAGTTGGGATAACCCTCATAGAATCAAAAATAGCATAAATGATACATGTCGATAGGAGCTTTCCCACTTCTTTCTTCACTACCTCAGTCATAATAGTATTGAGTCACCTCTGAGGTTGAACTATCGCCTTGTCTCCCTCTTCTAGCCAGATTTTATGCTGGAACAAGCTAGGAGAAATTCCCTTTATGTATGTTATCAACCCCGGAAAAGCGGCTCAGTGGTTCTTCAACACAGTAAGTAACTACTTCTCCTCTTCACTTCTCAAGTACGATGATAGAATCATCGGGAGCTTCTCTTCTACATCTAGAAAGACATACATTAGATGCGTCAGCAAGGGCTTAAATTCTAACTCCAGTGGGCTTAGCAGAGATGGGACCAATGGGGGGGAGGTGATCCAAGATCTTTGAAATGTCTCGCATAATGACAGTGTACTGCCTTCACCATCAATACACACTCTTCTAGAGAGAAACTACATGTATTTTCATCCACTATATTCAACAAGCACACTTCCAAAGGTAGCTTTGGATATGTCTACGGTAAGGAATCAACAGTGTCCTCCTCTATGGTAGCTGGGTCATAATCTTCTTTGTCATCCTCTGGGTAACGCATTGCTTTGTATAGTGAGATCACCTTAGTTTTTTCCATGATATGAACTACTAAAGTGTCCTTTTCTACCCTAGTCATCACGTGGTCCATGTCAAGGAATGGCTTTCCCAGAAATAAAGAAATATTTCCCTCCACCTACTGAAGCAAGTTGCACTGTGTTGTGTCGCCCATAGCTTTTGAGTGTTTAGGAATCTTGATTTCAAATTTGTCATCCTGGATACCCATGGTTAGACGTCCTCAGCCCATCTCCAAAATCATATCAGACATGGCTTGGAATGGTCTCCCTAGTAAAAATTCATTGTCATGATCATCCCGCATTTCCATTACCATGAAATCTGCAGGCAAAAACAAATTTGTCTACTTTCAGCAGAACATCTTCACAAATGTTGAATGGCTTGACCACAGAATGGTTTACCAATTGGATAGTCATACTACTTTTCCTATACTCCTTATGGCCTATATTCTTGAAAGTTGACAAGGGCATAAGGTTTATTCTTGCCCCTAAATCACAAAGAGCTTCTCCAGACTTGGTCTTCCCTATGAAACAAGTAATGTTAAAACAACCTGGATCTTGTCTTTTTGGAGGTAGCATTCTTAGAATGAAAGCACTCACCTACTCCTTTAACACACCACATCAACTTCAGGTATCCTTCTCTTCTTTGTGATTATGTCCTGTAAGAACTTGACGTACGATGGTATCTACTCAATTGCATCGATTAGTGGAATATTGACAGATAATTTCCTGAAACCATCTAAGAACTTCTTGAACTGTTGATATACGTTTTTTCCTTCAAGCTATTTGGAAAAGGCACTGGGGTCACTAGTGTCCGCTAGTGTGGTATGATATATTCTTTTGTTCTTTTACCCTCCACCTCATCACACCGCTCCTCAATTGTCTTCTCCTTTTCTAAAACATCTAGTTCATCTGTATCCACTGGTATAGTTTGATTTGTTGTTCCTATAGCTTCACTGATACCTAAACTTTGTGGTGCATCATTCAGTATCTTTCTACCACTGTGGAGTAGAACTTCCTTGACATGTTGATTTCCAAAAGGCACATTTGTGTTTACTTGGAATCCCTACTGGTTTGGATGCTTCAATGTGCCCATATCTACTACTATTTGAGATATTTGAGTTTCAATCCTGTAGATTCGTGCCCCTTGTTTCTGGAGTTCTCTCTCAGTTTGACCAATTAGCAGTTCATTTTGACTGACCAACTTTCCAAGCATTTCTTCAATACGATCAATTTTCTGGTGTTCTTGTTGATATTGTGCTTGGCCGCCAAACTATTGTGGCTTGGATTGTTGCACCTGAGACTGGTCTTGTTGGAAATTGTTGGGATCATTCCATGAGAACATAGATCCTTCCTCCATGAGTAGTCATTATTCCTATATTTATGTTGTTGGCACACAAACTTGCATTCCTCTTCTTCTTCTTTTGAAGGTGGTATGTCGTTAGCACACAACTTTTTGGCAATCAGGTCTGGCTTCTCATTTAATGCAGAGATGACCTTGGACTTCCCGATACTTTTGATGGTTGCTAGAATCTCTCTCTCATCACCCCATGTATGGTTCATGGACATGTTCTTTAATATCTCATGATAGTGGGCGGGTTTATTGTTGAAGAAGAAACCTACTCCTATACTATCAAGTGTAGTTCTCTCTCCTTTATGCAGACCATAATAGAAGATCTTTGACTATCCTAACAAATGAATACCATGATGAGGGACCTTTAGCAACATATTTTGGAATGTCTCCCATGCTTCAGAATATGATTCATGGGGTTGTTGTCTAAAATTACAAATCTTCTTCACCAGGTTGTTTGTCTTCTTTGGAGGAAAGTAACACTCGAAAAAGGCGTCGATCATCTGGTCCCATGTATCAATATACTCATCATCGAGATTGTGAAACCACAACTTTGTGTTGTCTACTAGAGATGATGGGAATAGTTTTAGATATATGACAGTCACTGGTACTCTCTCTATCTTGACCATATCACAGTTCTCAACAAAGTTACTGATGTGCATCATCGGATCTTCAGAACAGTGGTTGTGAAAAGCTTGGGGTCTAACTAAACAGATCAATCTTGGATTGATCTTGTAGCTACCCACATCAATGGCTTGTCTTTCAATTGGTCCTTTTCAAGCTATAGAGGAAGAGGCTTTGATCCTCTCCCATATCATCTGCTCTTTTGCTGGTTCACCCATTTCTATTGCTTCAGGTTTCTCTGGTGTTTCAGGTCCTTCAGGCAGAGGTATTGATGGTGGGGTTCGATTGAATCTGTCTATAGATCTTCCAAATTCCCTTTCTCTATGAAGGAGTTCTACTTTACCAGAACACAGTGAAGATGACTCTTCATACTCATGGGCTTGGGTATCACCATGCACTAGTACCTTAAAGCAACAAAATAATTGTCAGAACGTAATATTGGAGTTGGAAACAATAATGATATTATAATTCATCTTTGAGTGAAATAAAACTACAAATTAAAAAGGGTTGTCGTAGAGAGGCCGACCACAACACTCATAGTGTTGGATGTTGTTTTTTTTCCCGGAAATGGCGCCAAAACATGACACACATATAACATGCATGTAATACACAACTGTACGTGTTGAAGTAATACAGGCCTTTTGAGGCCCGAGTCCAACATAGGGAAACGTAATCCAAAGTACTACTACTAACTATGATATGATTAGCTAGGCTGGTAAAATAGTTGAATTGGTTTTATTAAATAAAAACAAATGTAGAAATGAAATAAGCTTAAAGATAAAGCTACTCATATTAAAAGGAATTCCTCAGGACAATGGTTTCACTACAGATAACACTACAATTAACTCCACACACTAATATCAATTACCTCTATCCCTGGATAAAGAGCCTGTGGCAAGAACTACCTACTCCTGTAGTGTAATTCACTACCTATTCTAGTGTCAATCTCATTTCCATAGTAATTGGTTGATTAGTTAGGTGTTTTATGATTAATCTCTGGATTTATCCTCCCATTTACACTCCACTTTTCCCAAAGGTGCAGTGAATGAGTAAATCTATGCTTTTCCAACCCTTAACCTCTCTCGTGAAATGATTGAGGGTTTGATAATCTATCTATGGTGATCAAGAATAAATAGAGCAAGAAAATTTCATAGATTTATATCCAAGAAATAGGGATAAAAATGATATTAATGCATGAAAGTCAAATACAATGCATATTTGGGCTACTCTAGGATCCTAAGGAATTAAGAGGTTTAGCCCCGCATGGTTTTCATTGATGAATACATGGTAGAGAAAGAGAAAAATGTGGGAAACTGTGACAAAGTGGAATTTTGAATAAGTATGAAGTAATTACTCCTTTGCCCTCTTTATGTTCACTCATGTTCCAAGTTATTTTTATTAGCTACATAATCAATTTTGAGACTCAAATCCAAAATATGGTGATCAATGTGATCGTTGTACACATTATAACACCTTAAATTTGATTAATTGATCAATTTTTCCAAAGAAGAAAATTGGTCAATCAAACTTCATGTTTTTGTTCTCAAACTTTTTCTAAATATGCTCCAGATTTTTGTGAATCTATGATCCAAATTTCATTGCAATTGGACATTCCTACTAATTACTACAATTTCTTGAAGTTAATCGGTTAAAAACCCCTTTATTTGCTCTTTTATTGGCTTTTCCAAGTCAGCGATCTGCAGGTTGCTTGAAGGGAGGGACCCTGACCCTCAGATCAGGCTCCCATAGATCATGGAGTTGATCGAGTGGTCAGGGAGTCATCTCCTACCTCCCTCTAATTGCAGGGAGGAGTCAAAGCAACCTTAATGGCCAATCTTCCGCTCACGACCATGGTTTGAAAATCTAAGCGAATGGAAATATTCCACTTGCGATTCTGAACACAACTAGCCCTATTTTGACCATTATTCGGGCTCTATTGTGCCACCAAAAGGCAACCCTTGCTCTCCCATCTCACTTCGGCGGTTGCCAACCCAACTCTCTTAACCCTAGCCTAGTGCTATATAAACACCCCCCAAGGACCGAATCCATGATGCTTGTCTAAGACTCACATTTTCGTGCTCTATATTGGCCTCAAACAACCTTGATATGCCACTTCTTCACCTGCTTGACTGAGTAGCACCGCCGCCAGGCCGTTTTGGGCATTTTGCCCTCACCTCTCCATCTCACCGATCAAGGATCACGTCCAGCTCAAGAAGGCGTGGCAAGGTCAGATGCCACTTCCTCGACCTCCACTTGCTCCTCCTACTCCATTTTCCCCTTACTTCGGTGAGACCTCCCTTCTATAGTTCTTGACTCACAAGAGCCTGTGTGAGGGAGACAGGTCGCTAGACCGCCGGCCTAGATAGGGAACCAAATCAGCCCAAAAGACCAGCGAATCCAGCCTTGAACCGGCTAACTCAAAGATCAGACAAGTTCCTTGCACTGTAAACCGCACTCCTTAGACACTCATCTATGGCACTGGTTAAATCTAACCACAGATCCGACGGCCAATAATTTTTCCTCAGCCACTCATTCAAGGTATTTTTTTGCCATCTCACATGGAAAATAGATTACATAGTTAGATCTTTCTTTAATCATATAAAATGCAACCTAGATCCAAATAATTCGAATGAGTAGTCCATTTTGATCAGAAAAATCCAATGAATCATTTAAAAATACTTTTGAAACCTGATTCCAAACGATGCTCACTAATATCCCTATATTTGATCTCTTTTTTATTTAGTTTATCAAATGGCACAATAATGATGTTTAATCTTTTGAAACCCTAAATTTGGACTCTGATGATTATCTTGTAACCTAGATCTAATATATTTGAATTATCTACTCTTGAAAATGAATCATTAATGATCTAGATCTTTTTACTGGATTCAATCTTGATTATAATGAATATGAGTAATCTTGATATTGATCTTAATCTTGCTAAACACTTGATATACTTTGACCCATCAACCTGATCTTGAATTCGAATGATGCTAAGTATCATGATGATGATCTAGAAACTTGAATGATGACTCAAATATTGATGATAATAATTAGGGTTAGCAAATATATTCCTAAAATACCTAGGTAGATCATCCATCCTCGAATATGCTTGATACTTGAGTAAATATTGAAATCTTGATATAATGTTGACTCTAAATGAATGATCTACCTTAGGGAAGAATAGGATTGGAAAAACCTAATCTAGTGTACTTGGTATTGGTCTATAATATGATCTTGACCCTAGATCCATATCTTGATTGATCTAAGAACTACATGAGACCCTGATCTTCTACTCTTGTTGATTTTTCCTCAAAATCTTTGGTGAATGGTATGCTATTATATAACTCCTCCTTGATTGCATTGAAGATACTTTTATGTATCTCTTGAGTGTATCCTTGGTTATTTACTTGGATGAGCTACTGGTCCCTATGATTAGTCTTATATTTTTCTATACTATATTTTGAAAAACATGAAAACATAAATTGCATGCCCATTATGACTGCCCGTATATTGATAATGATGATGATATTGATAATGTTGATAATGTTGATTTTGAGTGCAACAACCCCCTCATTTGGAGGTGGGACTTGTACATTGGCCTCCTATGTTCCTATGGTGAGAAGGAGCCTCGTGACCTTCCCCATCACGTTGGGGTAATAGAGTCACACAAAATATATAAGCATGCTTCTCGAATTACAACATAATAGGAACTCATAATAAAAGTTGAATTGCTTGAAAAACTTGTCGAATAAATGTTTGTTTTGCAAATTGCTTGTTATTATTTTGAATATAAGTCCTGCCAAGTATACTATTTTTTATAAATCACTTTGCTTGATTTTGATAGTGTACCGTGCAATTGCATGATTGTGCTTTGATTTTCTTGATTTTAGGAAATACAAATGGAATATTGAATAAGATCACTTCCGCACTTTACATACTCTGATGACAAAGATAAATCGGCTATATCTCCATATTGAGTTAGTTGTTCTTTAAATATCCAGTTTTGAGTTATTATTTCTTATTGTATATGCCAGTGTGATAGATCCTATTGGTCCACTCAGGGATGGGTGCTTCACTCCTTTTTCTACTATCTAGGTAGTGGGATTGGGATTGGGGTAAGAACAGTTCCGTGACAGTTGGTATCAGATCTTACACACTTCCGTATACTTTAAGTAAATAATTTCTCAAGTCTCTTACACCCAAGAAACCCTAAAGTCCATAATGGTGAAAGTTGAGGTGTCTAGGCTCAGGGTCCTGACATAATTTCTCCAATCCATTTTCACGATGGCTGAGATCCCCCGCTCTACTTGGCCTTAATTGATCCAAAATTGGACCTAAAGGTTCTCTTGTGAAACCCTAGAGAGTCTTCTAGCATCTCATCTCTTCTTTAAGGACTATCCTAAGACACCCATGTAGATGAAGATTAGGTCGTCTTCTCATCTCCTCATGTGGTCCTTTCTTGTGACCTTTTACCACATGATGTCTCGATTATGGGTAGCTTATGCATGGGAAAAATGAATATCGCTAATTTTTTGAAAGTTGATACTATGATCTGATCTTAATTTGAAAACTCGATTTTGATCAATTAAGCTTGAAATGAAATACTCGTGTATGACCCCTAATATCATGACCACTCAAATTAGCTAAAACTAGACTATATGCTTCCTATGTTTGAGGTAAATGATACGAATTATGATATGGTGAAATAAGGATGACTTATACCTTATTGATAATAAGGTCCCTATTTAATTAAGCCCATGTTGCCCTATTGTTGATTAAACCTCAAACATAGTTAAGCAAACTCATATCCTATTTTATACACACCTTGACTATGCTATTAAGTGACTAAGTCTAGGACTCACAAAACCATGATTATGATGCAAAAAGAAGTTTTCCTATTGACTATTGATGCCTTTTGCAAACTCAATTTCGACTTGATAAGCATGGACCTAAATCATGCACTAAATTCCCAATTATACCACTACCTTGATCATTAAAGGAATGGAATGCAAATATTAACTTGACTTTGTAAAATCTTGACATTATTGCCCTATTATGATCTTGAATTTTGATGTTATGACGTTGTTAAACATGCTTTGATCATTGATACTTGTTATAACCCCACTTTTTAGGTTCAATTGGTGAGAAATGTAATTTCTCATATTAAAGATATTTGAACAAATAATGATATAATTTACTTCAAAATGGATTTCTTTTACAATAATCTTGATGTTTGTGTTGTGGGCTTTATTGTCTATTGGGCCCAATAACAAAGCAAATTCAATTAGTGAATGAATAATTGAATATTCGAGAAAAGAAATATGTAGAAACCTCTAGAAGGCAAATCCAAAGAGGATTTTGTGTCTCTTGGGTTCCTTGGGTTCCAAGGAGTCCAAAGTTGCATAGGGAAAGCAAAAAGAAAAGAAAAGATTAATTAAGTATTTCTTTATTAAGAAAGAAATTGAAAACAATGGTAAAATGTGGAAAACAAGTGAAAAGAGGTGGAACTAAGTTATTCTTGGTGGAATTTCGTATCCCAAATATTCCTAGTGATAAAAGGAATACCAATGAGGAAAATAATAGAGAAATAAAGAGAAATCCTCAAAAAGAGATATTTTAATAAGAAATAAACAAGATATGGGAAATAATGGATAAAAGATAAATTAAAGGATAAGTAATATTCCCAAGATGGTATTTTGAGCCATTAAGGTTCCTTGAGGTTCAAGGAACTCAGAATAGTAATTTAATGGCAAGGGAAAGAGAAAATATGTGATAAATATATAAAATTAAGTGATAACTTGTATATAAAGAAAAGCATCTCATAATTTCGAGTTTGAGTTTCAAATTTGGTACATACGTGGATTAAGTCATCATAGACTTTCCTCTAAAATTTGGGTTTAAAATAATAAATGGTTTGAGAGATATGAATTTTACAAAATCTCCTAAAGTGTGAAGGAAATTATTAAATGTAACAATTTTCCAATATATCTAGTTTAATCAGAATTCTTGGCGCATGGCTTATGGCCATTGGATTAGGATCCAACAGAAGCTGCTTTTTGCACTCTTCTTTTGGAAAAGAACAGGGAAGCAAGTTTATAGATCGGATTTCTCAATGACCTCTACGCAAGAGTTTTTGGGAAGAGTCATATTGAGGTCAGGAGAGGAAAACGTACCCAACGATCCCTAATAGTACCCTATTTGGGAAACATTGATCAGTTTCCGTTTCTTTGGAAATGGCAGGAAGGCCCCTGGCAGTCGGCATGCATATCCCTATCTATATAAGGCACAAGTTTCCCACCGTGAAGGAGGGCGAGATTCATAGAACCTCAGAGAAGGGTTTCCCAAATCCAATTCACTGGAATCCCTACACTTCTTCCCTCTCTTCTTCCTGTTCACTGCCGGCCAATGGGGCTGGTATTATGCTCAGTTCATACCTGCTCAGATCGATTCGAGGGTGGCTTTGACTTCGTCGGGTGCAGGCGCAGGTGGGGGCTCCTTTTCCTGCTCCTCTAGTGTCCCAAAACGCGGGGTCAACTCCGCAGTTGACCCGCCCTGCGGCCTGCTCGCGTTGTTCAGGCGGGCGAGGGGTTGAAGAAGAAGAGTGCAATTGACTAAATTGCCCCTCCGTGGAAGTGTATCACCCGAGGGCACGGAAGTCTTATCCAGCGAGAATAAGGGGCGCTCAAGTTGGGTATTGCTGACGTGTCGAGCCCCTATTGGCTCAGGTAATATAATATTTGCAAAAATTGTAGATTTTGATTGGTAACTCCGATAAAGTCATGTTATATATGAAAGTTGATCAGAAAAATGTGTAGAATCCAATAGAAATAGTTTTATAGCCTGAATCTGATAATAGTTCGAAATATAGTGTAAATTATCATCTTTAATGAATTAAAGATTGAGAAACCCTATTTTGATATGATTAATGTGTTTAATAGGGTTTAATGGATCTTTAGAGTTGATATTAATTTGTTAAATGTAAAAAGGAACATTGATTTCAAAAAGGAAGAACTTTGCATATGATTAGTCTAATTTAGGGTTTATGTGCTCAAATATGCATGAAATTTGAAAATGGCATAAAGTTATCATCTTTAATGATTCAATTAATGAAAAACCCTTAGATTTGATGATGGATGGATAATTCAAGCTAATATTAACCTGTTGTTAATGAAAGAGAAAATAGGATTTAAAAGTATGATCTTTTTATATATTTGGTTTAATTTAGGGTTTCGTGCATGATTATGCAATAATGAGCTTGAAAACCCTAATTTAGGATAATATGTCTTTTAATTGGTTTAAGTGTCCAAATCCATGAATAAATAGGGATGTGATGATCCTAAATCAATTTGAGCATAAAAGATCCTTAATGTGGATAATTTGAGTAATTAGGGTTTTTATGAGTGGAAAAGTTGTTTTAGGGTTTGATGACCTAAAAAGGATGAAGTTTGAGAAATTGATCTAAGAAACCCTAATGCACCCTAATGAGACTTAGAAACCTTAGAAAGGTGTCCCAAGTCAATAAGGAGTTGTTTGGGATATGCTTGTGACAATTAGACATTATACATGTTTTTAGGATCAATGTTTGCTTGATTGATTGATTGGCTTACTTGATTGGACATCTAGTTGGATTTGGATAAATTGTTGCTTGAGATCTCCAAGACAGGTATGTGGTTACGATTATGAATAACCGCTTTAGTTTCCCGATGGATTCTCGGATGTTTAATCGCATTGAATGCAACTAAACTGTTGGATGTTTATTTATTTCTTGCAACTATAAAGTGACTACGATTATCACATAAGGTATGTGCCTACTAGCTCAGATCCTGGTCCCCTCTGTGTCATAATGGCTGACCTAGTACATGGCTACCTAGAGGGTAGGTCCATCAGGTCATGAAAGACTTTGGCTGCCTAGAGGGTAGGTCCATCAAGTCACCTTTATAGAGGTACCATATAAGTCCTTACAGGGACAACACAGAGTTGTGGATAGGTATGGATTGAGTAGTTTGGCTTAAAAAGTAATCTTGATTGTTAAATGATCAATTGAGTGATTTCATTGTTACCATAGTTGCATGTTTATTTGTTTCCCCCCACATACCAGCTACGACTGACCGACGTTTCATTTGTCGGCGTTTTAGGTACAATGAAAAGAACAAACAGTAAAGTGGCACATGTGATACTAAATGAGAATTAAAGTGCAAAGGAGGATTAGATAGAATAGTATCGGTGTGGATAGAAGTTTAGAGATCCAAGTTTTCAAAAGGTATGCAAAAATTTATTTTCTTACAACTTTCAGTATAGTATGTTAAATTTTGATAATTATTCTTGGTTAATTGCCGAACCTTTGATCCGGAAGTCATGGGTGCGGCTTCGACCTCTTGGTCTCCCTTAATTGGGGGTTATCGGGAGGTGGGGTTGTAACAATACTCTCCCTATTTGAATAAACTCGATTGGATAATGACTAATGTTGGTAATGTGCTAGATTAGAGTGATAGTTGACTCACAACTCCCATAACCTAGGTCACATCCCTGTTATGACTACCTCTAAATTTTCATATGGTTGATTATTTAGAGTTTGGAAAAGTATCCCTTTTCACCTGATTGATTGACCTTAGTCTAAATAGGTTAAACCCAATGTTGATACTCGATCTTGAATATTGATTTGATAATCGATATATGATGGTGTTGACTATAGCTTGTGGTTGACTTCCTAGATAGACCTAGGTGTATATCATTCATCAACTTTGGATACCATGATAATGAAATTTTGACATGTTGATCAAATATTGCTTGAATATTGTTACTAGAAATTGAATATATATGAGTGATCTCCCCTAAGGTCTAAACATGAATATAAACCCTAGCTTTGGAATATTTATACATATGTTCAAATTTTGGATCTATGACTTTTGGTGTCTAAAATCTTGACTCTTGATATTGATTATAGAATTGTGACTCATGATTATCAAATCTCATTAATGATACAAATCCTATGTTCACATTATTTGGATCACATATCATACTAAATATATGACTAATGAATTCAAAATCCCAAATCTTGAAATTTTTGAAATGATGACTACTTTAACCCTCTCGATTTATGACTTAGGGTTTAGCTTCCATTAGGACTAGGGTGGGGCCTCCCAGTGATTTTGAGCCCAAAAATCATGATATTGAAAGTATGATGTGGTCTTGAAATGTTGAAATCTGAAATCTCAAATCATGGATGTATAACCCCACCTAGGCAAATAGGGAGTCTAAGACCCTGAGATATTGGGACTGAAAGTCACCTTGTACACTTGAACTCTATTTGCTTGACCTAAAATATGATCTCTACAAATTTGTGAACAATAAGATGTTTTCCATATTTGTTATTATATGATGACTTTGAACAATATATGCATTGACCTTGATACTCAATTGCTCAATGACAAAACGATGTTGATACGAAGTTGGTTATGATATGGAACATGGAATCACAATTATGATTATTGGATTACTTGAAATTTAGGACTTGATTTTGATGTTATACTTGAGGATACCAAAATATCTGAGGAAATGAGTTAGGTTGAATAACCCCAATTTTTGAGGTTGTTTTGAATTTTGGGGACAAAATTCCTTTTTAAGTGGAATTTTGCAGAAGTATGAAGTAATTACTATTTTGCCCTCTTTATGTTCACTCATGTTCCAAATTTATTTTTCTTAGCTACATAATCAATTTTGAGACTCAAATCCAAAACATGGTGATCAATGTGATCTTTGTACACATTATGACACCTTAAATTTGATTAATTGATCACTTTGTCCAAAGAAGACAATTGGTCAATCAAACTTCATCTTTTTGTTCTCAAACATTTTCTAAATATTCTCCAGATTTTTGTGAATCTATGATCCAAATTTCATTGCAATTGGACATTCTTGCTAATTACTACAAGTTTTTGAAGTTAATGGGTTAAAAACCCCTTTATTTGCTCTTTTATTGGCTTTTCCAAGTCAGCGGTCCACAGGTTGCTTGAAGGGAGGGACCCTGACCCTCAGATCAGGCTCCCACAGATCAGGGAGCTGATCGAGTGGTCATCGAGTCATCTCCTACCTCCCGCTAATTGCGGGGAGGTGACAAAGCAGCCTTAATGGCCAATCTCCCGCTCACGACCATGGTTTGAAAATCCATGCGAATGGAAATATTCCTCTTGTGATTTTGAACACAACTAGCCCTATTTTGACCATCGTTCAGGCTCTATTATGCCACCAAAAGGAATCCCTTGCACTCTAGTCTCACTCTGGCGGCCATGGCCGCCAACCCAAATCTCTTAACCCGAGCCTAGTGCTATATAAACACCCCCCAAGGACCGAATCCATGATACCTATTTAAGACTCACATTTTCGTGCTCTCTATTAGCCTCAAACAACCTCGATATGCCACTTCTTCACCTGCTCGACCGAGTAGTGCCACCGCCAGGCCGTTTTGGGCATTTTTCCCTCACCTCTCCAGCTCACCGATTAAGGATCACGTTTAGCTCACGAAGGCGTGGCGAGGTCAGGCGGCACTTCCTCGACCTCCACTTGCTCTTCCTACTCCATTTTCCCCTTACTCCAATGAGACCTCCCTGCTTTAGTTCTTGACTCACAGGAGCCTACGTGAGGGAGACAAGTCGCTAGACCACCGACCTAGATAGGGAACCAAATCGGCCCAAAAGACCAGCGAATCCGACCTTGAACCGGCCAAATCAAATATCAGACCAGTTCCTTGCGCAGTAAATTGCACTCCTCAGCTACTCATCTGTGGCACTGGTCAAATCTGACCACAGATCTGAAGGCCAATAATTTTTCCTCATCCACTCATTCAAGGTATTTTTTCACCATCTCACATGGAAAATAGATTACATAGTTAGATCTTGCTTTAATTGTAGAAAATGCATTCTAGCTCCAAATAATTCGAATGAGCAGTCCATTTTGATCAGAAAAATCAAATGAATCATTTAAAAATACTTTTGAAACCTGATTCCAAACGATGCTCACTAATATCCCTATATTTGATCTCTTGTTTATTTAGTTTATCAAATGGCACAATAATGATGTTTAATCTTTTGAAACACTAGATTTGGACTCTGATGATTATCTTGTAACCTAGATCTAATATATTTGAATCATCTACTCTTGAAAATGAAACATTAGTGATCTAGATCTTTTTACTGGATTCAATCTTGATTATAATGAATATGAGTAATCTTGATATTGATCTTAATCTTACTAAACACTCATATACTTTGACCCATCAACCTGATCTGGAATTTCAACGATGCTGAGTATCATGATGATGATCTAGAAACTTGAATGATGACTCAAATATTGATGATAATAATTAGGCTTAGCAAATATATTCCTAAAATACCTAGGTAGATCATCCATCCTCAAATATGCTTGACACTTGAGTAAATATTGAAATCTTGATATAATGTTGACTCTAAAAGAATGATCTACCTTAGGGATGAATAGGATTGGAAAATCCTAATTTGGTGTACTTGGTATTGGTCTATAATATGATCTTGACCCTCGATCCATATCTTGATTGATCTAGGAACTACTTGAGACCCTGATCTTCTACTCTTGTTGATTTATACTTAAAATGTTCGGTGAAAGGTACACTATTATATAACTCCTCCTTGATTGTATTGAAGATACTTTTATGTATCTCTTGACCTTATGCTTGGCTATTTACTTGGATGAGCTATTGTTCCCTATGATTAGTTTTCTATTTTTCTATACTATATTTTGAAAAATATGAAAACATAAATTGCATGCCCATTATGACTGCCCATATATTGATAATGATGATGATATTGATAATGTTGATAATGTTGATTTTGAATGCAACAACCCCCTCATTTTGAGGTGGGACTTGTACATTGGCCTCCTATGTTCCTATGGTGAGAAGGAGCCTCGTGACCTTCCCCATCACGTTGGGGTAATAGAGTCACACAAAATATATAAGCATGCTTCTCGAATTATAGCATAATGGGAACTCATAATAAAAGTTGAATTGCTTGAAAAACGTGTCGAATAAAAGTTGGTTTTGCAAATTGATTGTTATTCTTTTGAATATAAGTCCTGCCAAGTATACTATTTTTTATAAATCACTTTTCTTGATTTTGATAGCGTACCGTGCAATTGCATGATTGTGTCTTCATTTTATTGATTTTAGGCAATACAAATGGAATATTAAATAAGATCTCTTCTGCACTCTACATACTCTAATGACAAAGATAAATCGGCTATATCTCCATATTGGGTTAGTTTTTTTTTTTTGAGGGAAGGATAGGAAGCCCTATGATTGGGGCTCCCCGTCATATATTAACCTACTAAATCACGGGTTACAAAACTCAAAATGTTCAAAGGAACAGACTGTGCGAAAAAGAAACGATCTACTTGGCCCCTACGGGCATAGTTGGCCACCTCATGGACAGCCAAGTTACTCCTACGACTCACATGACGCAAACTACAGAAAGAAAAAAACTGCTTCAAATAAAGGATGTCTTCCACGATCACTCCTAGATAGTCCCTTCTTGGATGCCTGTTGTTGGATGCTTGGATGACTTCCATAGAGTCCGTCTCCACCTCCAAATGTTTGTGTCTCGCACCCCTTGCCCATGCTAGTGCAGCCCACACGCCGAGAGCTTCAGTCATTGCGACATCAACCCCCGATGATACCTTCTCGCCCATCACTCCCAGCAGCGTCCCACTTTCATCCCTCACCACCATGCCCACAACCGACCCTCCATCCTCCCCACAAGAACCATCTACATTCAGCTTCACCATGCCTGCCGCCGGCGCCCTCCATCATGTGCTCCTACTGGTCCCCCTAGTCTCGGCGTCTCTCCTTGTATGGCGATGTTGTGCGCTGCATGGGTGGGCGTCCCCGCTGACCCCATTGCAACCTTCCGCTCACCCCGCCTTTACCATGGCAATGGCGCCACGGTAGAGGAAGACACTATTAACCTCACCACTTTGAAACACCCTCATGCCCCTCCCTCTCCAAATCGCCCACATAGCAGCCACTACGGTCTCAGCCTCATCCACATCAGTCTTCTCTAGAACAACCCTCATGAGTGAGTGAACATCGACATCCTTGTTTTCCGCCACCCAGTCTTGGACATCCTTCCCCATCTGATCCCACACTTCCGTGGCATTTGGACACCGGAGCAACATGTGAGGAATATATTCTTTTTCCGTCATGCATAGCGTGCAAGTGCCATCCTCAGCACAATGTCTATCAAACAAACGGCCCCTAGTGGCTAAGCCCCCCGTGCATATTCTCCATAAGAAATGAGCAATTTTGGGGCTCCATCCTGCATGCCATATCCTCTTCCATAGATCGTCTCCTTGTTGGGCATTGTAGCGTCTGGCCTCCTCCTTTCCAAGCATCCCCAACCAATAAGCTGACCGGACCGAATATTCCCCATTCTTTGTAGGCCACCACATCCATGCATCCCTGGTTTTCCTGATGCTGAGCTGTATGGTACAAATCCTCCGTGCATAGCTATCCGGGAAACACTCTCGCACTCTATCCTCGTCCCAACTCATGCCCTCTTCTGTCATGAGCTCTCTGACTGTGGTGTACTCTGGGCTGCCCTCCAGTTTGTGACTTGCAAGCAGGTTATCCTCCTTTGGTAGCCATATGTCCTCCCATATCTTGATGTTTTCACCATCCCCCACTCTCCATTGGACCCCTTCTTTTAGTAGAGCCTTAGCCCCCCATAGGCTCCTCCATGTGTAACTTGGATCGTAGCCCCTTCTTGCTTCCCAAATAGACGTCCTTGGGAAGCATCTAGCTTTAAGCACTCGAGTCACTAGGGCCTCTGGATACCTAACCATCCGCCAAAGCTACCTTGCCAAGAGGGCTTGGTTAAAGATTTGGAAATTCCTAAAACCAAGGCCCCCCTGCCGCTTTGGTCTACATAGTCTGTCCCAGCTCATCCATGAGAGTTTCCACTCCTTGTCTTTTGCTCCCCACCATAATCTGGCTATCATTCTTTGAATGTCTTCTATTGTACCCGTCGGCAACTGGAAAATGCTCATGACGTAGGAAGGAATAGCCAGTGCCACCGCTTTGATCAGAACCTCCCTTCCAACCTTGGACAACAACTTTTCTGACCATCCTTGAAGTTTCCTCCATATTCATTCCTTAATAAAGCCGAATACCTGCTTCTTTGACCTTCCCATTGCTGTTGGCAGTCCCAAGTAACTCGCATGTCTGTCCACCTCTCGCACATTCAATAGGCATCTCAATTCCTCCCATTTTGTGGCTCCTATCCCCTTGCTGAAAACAACCTCTGTCTTCGAGAAGTTTATCATTTGTCCGGAGGCCCGTTCATATTGGCTGATGATTTCAGCTAACTTCAGGCACTCAACATTGGTTGCACTAGCAAAAAGGATACTATCGTCTGCAAAGAAGAGATGTGAGATACAAGGTGCCCCCCTACATGGTTTGATCCCATGTAGGAGGTTATCTTGGGTAACATTGGAAATTAAGGTAGAGAAAGCTTCGGCACATAAGATAAAAAGATAGGGGGAAAGAGGGTCACCCTGGAGAAGTCCACGTGCAGGCTTTGTGCTATTGGTCCGATCTCCATTAATGGAAAATGTATGCTGGACCGACGTAATACATTCATGAATCCTGCTTCTCCACTTCCTCCCAAATCCCATCTTTTCCATAACGAAATCAAGGAACTTCCATTCCACTCTGTCATAGGCTTTGGACATGTCCAATTTCAGTGCAATGCTGCCCCGTTTCTTCCCTTTATCCCTCTTCATAGACTGGAACAGCTCATGAGCTATAAGGGCATTATCCCTAATCATCCTCCCTGGAACGAAGGCACTTTGATTTTCAGACACAATGTTGTTCATGAGAGGCTTTAATCTATTTGTCAGGACCTTGGAGGCAATTTTGTACACCACGTTACACAGACTATTAGGCCTAAATTCGCCCACAGATTTTGGCTTTTCTGTCTTCGGAATAAGCACTACTAGCGTGTCATTTACATTCTTCAAGATTTGCTCCCCTTTCCACCACCCTTTTATATAACTAGCCACATCCTTCCCCACAATACCCCAATATTTTTGATAGAACATTGCCTTCATACCATCCGGTCCAGGTGCTTTGTTAGGATGCATTTGTTCCAGAGAAGTCCATATTTCCTCGTCAGTGATATCCCTCTCCAGGTCCCCCCTCTGTGCCTCAGTTATCATCTCCCGGATCCCCTTTGTCACCTCCTCAATTGCTAGATTGGAAAAGCTTTGCAAAAAAATCCTAGACAATGTCAGTGATTTCATTCTCCTGGGATCTCATAACTCTGTGCTCATCTTCTAGACCTTCTATCCAGTTCCTTCGTCTTCTGTTAGTTGCTTTTTGATGGAAGTAGGCAGTGTTCCGGTCACCTTCCTTTAATTCTTTCACCCGTGCCCGGGAAGCCCAATACTCTTTGTTCTTTTGCAGCCAGTATTGCAATTCTTTAGATATTTCCTCCGCTTTGCTAAGATTTGCATGATCCACGGTAAGAGATTGTATATGTTTCAGCTCACCTTCCAACACAATGACCTTCTTCCGCCTTTCACCAAATTTATTTGCAGCCCAAACCTTCAAAGTTTCTTTGCATCTCTGCAGCTTGGAATTCAAATCAGCCCCTCCCTCATCGCCCCATGCCTTCTTAATAGCAGCAACACAACCCTCTTTGCCCACCCACATTGGTTCAAACATGAAATGACGTGACCTTTGTTTCCTTCTACTCTCCCTTCTGTCCGCCTTAAGAATAATGGGAGCATGGTCAGATTCATAGATAGGAAGATGGAACACTCTGCAATAAGTGAACATATTCCTCCATGCTAGCTCAGGAAGAAATCTATCAAGCTGCTCCTGCACTAAGGTTTGTTCAGATAGCCCCCTTCTCCAGGTGAAAATATTTCCTTCAAAGCCCACATCAACCAAACCACAGTCATCAATCGCATCTCGAAAATTATGTAGGAATTTCTCTTCTTTTGGCGGCCCCCCTTTCTTCTCCTCATTGGAAATTATTTCATTTAGGTCCCCAAAGAACAAAACTGGTTCTGTCGCTTCGTCTTTTAGTTTCCTCATAAGCTCCCAGGTTTTAACTTTACTCTGCTATTCAGTCCATCTGTATATCCCCAGTGCTCTCCACCTAATGCCCTCGTCTTCATCTTTGACCACAGCGGATACATGTCTTCTCGAGTAGCTAAGGATCTTCACGTCAGCATCCTTCCACCAGAAGCCAAGCCTGCCTTCCCTGCCAGTACTGGATATACACAGACCATCTGTAAAACTGCAACTTCTTTTAACCTCTTCTAGTTTCCTTTCTGCAATCATAGTTTCCATAATGAAAACTATGTTTGGGCGCTCTCTCCAGATCTAGGCCCAGAGTGCCTTGCACGTGTCAGGGTTGCCCAACCCCTGACAGTTCCAGCTAAAGATTTTCATTGATCTTTGCGGGGTTGGACTCCGCCAACCTCCATTACTTGGGTTGTAGGAACCCCATAACTGACTGCTGTCCCGAAAGAGGATCGCCTTGTTCTTTTCTCTCTTGCTGCCTGTAATGGTTGATCATCCAACTCCATGTCACATACCTCCACACATCTGTCCCTTTTCCCTGTTGCTTGCACCCATACCACCTCTTCTTCTGGAATTCCCAATCTAGCCCCCATGCTCATCTTATAGACCCACGGTTTGTGCTTCTTCTTTCCCTGATATTGCTTGCCTCCATGTTTCTTCTTTGCCCCTGCCGCGTTCCTTCTTTGGACCCTGGTGATAGCTCTCCCCTCCCCCTTGATTTGTAGAGTGACTTCATCAACATACTGGACTTCTTGTTGTCGTGAATTCTCCACCTGTTCAGTGATACCACCCTCACTTGGCTTGTCATATCCCCTGGCCATCTGTTCCTGTTCCACCTGTATTCCTCCCCTCATCCTTGATAGTTCCTCCTGCTGCAGCCTCGTCTGTCCCCCTTGAAAGCCATCCGGCCATTGTTGCCTCCCCCCGCTTTGTCTTTCACCTGTTGCGACATCCTCACCTTCTTCTTCCTCCTGCGTCTCCTTTCCCTCCGGAGCTACCTCCTCAATGTTGCGTGCTGCATATATAGCCATCAGTTCCTGTCTTGTATAACCAGTAACCTGTCTTCCTTCCTTCTTCTTTCCCTCGCCATGCACCTTCCCGCTCTCCCTGTGCTCCTTCCCCCTAGTTGTACTGTGCCCTTCCTCGCCCTGTGAGCCCACAGACTGCTGCTCCTCCCTCACCCCGGCTATTGGGTTAGTTGTTCTTTAAATATCAAGTTTTCAAGTTATTATTTCTTATTGTATATGCCAGTGTGATAGATCCTATTAGTCCACTCAGGAACAGGCGCTTCAATCCTTTTTCTACTATCTAGGCAGTGGGATTGGGATTGGAGTAAGAACAGTTCCATGATAGAAACATTAGAAAATCTAAGGTAACCCTTAGAGAATAGCCGATCTGGATGATCCCCTTCAACGTATGTGCGATCTATTGTCTTTCGGCTGCAAAATCACCCACTACAGGTGCTCAGATTGTCCCAAATGAAGCCTTTAGTTTTGTGCTCTCCTCTCCTCTCTCTCAGATGCCATGCTATAGAAAATGGTTGAGTCCTTAGGTCTAGTCGTACTCCCCTCGAGTCATAAGAGCCACTAAGGATGTGAATTAATGCCAGTCCTTGGATTAGAACACTGCCTTTGGATTTGCCTGATGGGGCATACTCAGTAGTATCGACTGATAAGTCGATAGTACCGAGTTGTTAGGTTAAGCATGTGCTCCCAAAATGTCAGTATTATCAAACTGTCTCGATAGCACCGAGTATTTGGGTTGATCTAACTCTGCCACCCTGATGCCATCTTGGTAGTATCGAGTCAGTGGACTTGGTACTACTGAGTTTATACAAATCCTTTCTTGCACCTCTCTGATGTGATATCAGTACTACTAACTTTGGGTATCGATAGTATCGAGTCTGTGCAAGTTTTATGATCTGTTAACGACGTGAAGTCGATACCACTGACTTTGGATGTCAATAGTATCGTGTCTGTGAAACTCAATTGTACCTGAAATTGCACAAGAACGTACATAAGCACTCAAGATCAACTTTAAACTATTTCAAGTAGTAAAACTCACATAATTTGTTGCATTTAGATAGAACAAGATAATGATAGCATTTCATGCATAATTAATCAAATAAATTACAAATCTATGCATATAACCAAGGAAAATATGTCTGTGAATATGACTAAAAACCCATGCATTAATATTGCAACCTCAACAACGTATCAATCCCATCATGATTGAGGTGGTGAAGAAAGAGGTAGTTAAACTTGTGTAGGTAATTATAGTTTATGATATCTCTGACTCTAATTGGGTAAGTCCTACTCAAGTGGTTCCAAAGAAAGGGGGGATAATTGGCCCCTCAAACTTAGCTAGTGAATTGATATGTATTAGGTTGGTGATCGGGTGGCAAGTTTGTATTGACTATCATCATTAAAACACCACTACACTTAAGGATCATTTTCTACTTCCTTTAATTGATCAGATTCATGAGCAGTTTGTCGACCGCTCTCAATTTTGTTTTCTGGACGGGTATTCTGGGTATAATCAAGTTTCCATGAAGCCACATGATCAAGAGAAATCTACTTTCATTTGTCCATAAGGCACATTCACTTACCTTCATATGCCTTTTGGTTTGTGCAATGCACCGGCGACTTTCTAGGGATGCATGACCTCCATTTTTTCTAATATGGTTGAGCGTTGTCTTGAGGTTTTCATGTACGATTTTTTTTTATATGGAGAGTCCTTTAAGGACGTCCTTGATAGTCTTGCATAGTCTTCCAAAGATGTCAGGACACTTGATGTGCGTCGTTGTACATGCAACAATCACTAGGAAAAGTCTTAGAGTTTAACCTTCTAACCCGGTTGTCAACTTGTTGCGACAACAAGTCAACTTAGTATAGATAGGTATCGATCCAAGGGACGGCAGAAAAGAAAAGTCAAAATCCAAATCCAATCGCAAGTACAAGAATTAAATCCCGATTTGAGAGAGTTGTTAATACTAAGAAAAAAAATAAAAGTGCTGAAATAAAATTTAACTAATCAAAAAAGAAAGATCGGGGGTCCGAAAGATCACCACCAAAACCACATTCCTATTTAACTAATCAAATTGTAAACTCCAAGGATCAAATTAGGACCTTGTGTTTACATGTCCTTACAGAAACACTCACAAGGGTCAGACTTTCCATGAACCTGTTGGTCCCGACGTTCACGGATCATTGCCCAACCGTCCAACATGCCATTATCCACGGTCATATCAAAAAGCATGTGAATTCGAAACGACGTTCAAACCCAAGGCTCAGGTGGTCGCGTCAGCAAGGATTATAATAAGAATAAGATTAAATAAACGAAAATATGATAATCTCAATTAAGGGACTATTGTTTCATTCTTACAGAGATCCACGGTCATATCAGTTCATAAGAATAAATCAGATCATCCAAATAACCCCAAAGAAACATAGACAAGACATTTGTTTGATAGAGGAATATAATTCATTATATTGAATAGAACCAGGCTAAGGGGCTACTTCTATTCCCCAGAGAGATTTACTCAGACATAACAAGACCAGAAGAAATGCAAACCAAAATGAGATTCAACATTATACAAGATGTGGTCTACAACTAAAAATTAGATGAAATGGAATGAAGAACAGAATGTTTTTACAAGTGAAGAGTCCCTCCTTTTATAAGAGGGGGAGGGGGTAGGATGCCCTCAAAATAGGGGGAAAAGAGAGGGAGACCAATTTTTGAATTTTATGGATCTGGTCAAATCAAAAGTTGATTGTCTTTAATTATCTTGACCATGTAACTCCCTTTAATGAAGATTCTCGCAGAAGCGATTTAGAACGTATTTATCACCCATTAATAGCAAACACTCCGTCCAAATAATAGGATTTTATTTTAGGAAATTAAATTCTCTTTCCAATGAATATTTTGCACTCAATTTGGAGTTCGAATGCAAGAGTTATGTCACTTTCGGTGGAGCGTATATATGAATTTCAGGACTACTGCAAATTGTATAATTTTCCTACAAAACCCAAGAAAATAGAATTAAAACTCCAATTAAAGATAAAAAACAATTAATTATGAAACTAAGAGAATAAATAACAAAATAAACCTACACAAATATCAAAAATATATAAATAAAAGGGATAAATATACATTTATCAAAATACCCCGGACTTGAATCTTTGTTTGTCCTCAAACAATTAAAATTTCAAATTATTCCAATTTATACTAACAACATGTCTATCCTCACCCTTGTAACATCACTTTATTCCTTACCTCCAAATTTGGCCAAGAAACCCAATCTCCTAAAACCACAAAACACAAAATTCTATATTCCCTATTAAAAACAAATATCATATCTTGGTTCTAAATCAAGATTTTGTAGAAAAACATGCTACATCTTACTTTTGCTTTGACACTCTCATTTTTATAAATGTATTTTTTTTGTGAGTTGTTGCACAAGAACAGGATGAAATTATGGGGTGTCAAAACAAAGAAGGAAGTTATGAATTTTTTTTATCCCTCCTCTATTCGACTTGGGATTTAAATTTGTGGAGTTGTGGCTACATTGGTCACAATTTTTTTTAATGTGCACTTTTGGCATCTTTTGATGGTACGCCCCTTTGTGGGGTATGGAATTTTTTATATGGGAAGCATGCCACCCCGGACTTGATTTTCTCTACTGGTGATTCTTTGCTTCTCTTTTTTTAGAAAGAAAATAATGGGGAAACAAAAGGTGTCCTTGTGCTTATAACTTCATACATTTTTTTTTGAAAGTGTCATTACATCAGAAAGAACATTCATGTCAATCACATTATACAAGATTTATAACAAGTTAATCAACAGTTTAAAAATAGAGAAAATTTGTGTTTGGTTTTGATTAATTCCATACGGCTTGCCAACTTTTCCAGGGAGTGATGCTATTTTGGGATCCTAGGTGACATGGTGGTTTCAGACATGGTAATTTGTAACAATTTTCGCAAAAGATTTACTAAATTCAAAGGGGTACAATGATAAACATTTATTCATATTGTCCGGCTAGATAAAGGCTATTTTGCAACAAAAGAAATAAAAACATGGCCGACTAGATAATGGCCATGAACAAAGTAACTATATGTAAAACAAAAAAAGGTAGAAATAATGCAAGAATAAAAAAAGATAAGGGGTGGAATAGAAACATACCACCCACCTCCACCCCGGACTTAGATTGTTGCTCGTCCCGAGCAAAATCAAAACCTGAAATGGAGGGAAGAGAAGAGCGAGGATTTCCAGGTGACCCAGGTAGCTCAAAAATGTCCAGCTGAAGGGGATGTGTATGAGGGCTGGGACCTTTATCTGAGGAGCTTCATAATGTACCCTATGATAGGGTAATTGTAGAAGCTCAGTGGGGTTCTCATATTTTCTTTCACCTCACATTCCCTCCAATAATATCCATAGATCTTCATTCGATAGAAAGGGAAGTGTTGAAGATGGATTTGGATAAGGGGAGGTTGATGGGTACCTGACTAGTAATGCCAGTAGAGCATGATGGTGGGATGGAGGATCTGGTTCAGGTTTTCGACCATCATGATGACCTGCATATGGGAGAATTGATGCTAATACAAAAAATTCAAAATCATTTACAAAAGTGTTTTGTTTCTCCTTAAAATTAATGCCATCAACATTGGGTTTAGTAAGTTTCATTGTTGATGTAACATATGTCTCTATTTTTTTTGTACAAGGGTTCCCCAAGTATTTCGGAGGGATGATGATGTCTTCCTTGCAAACAATAGAAGGGGGTGTGTGGGCTTCTTCTAATGGTGTTATCTCCCCTTCTAGATCAGCCATAAAGGGGGTTAGAATCTCATTATCCAAAATAGACTCAAAAGAAGGGTATTGGTCTATGGTATCATTCAGATTTATGTTGAGGATGGGAGGAGTTGTTGGATCTTCAGAATGACTCTCCTTCTTTAACATTTCATATTCAAGTAATAGAGTCTCTAAAGGAAAGATAGGGATACCAACGTCCTCATCACACACAAAATATGTCTCCATGGTTTGTTCTATTTCTTCAGGATCTGACATATATGACACAAAATAAGGATCATCATCGTCATCGTCAGGAAGAACCATCTTGGGTTGCTCAAGCTCTATAGGGGGAGTTTGTGATTGATCCTCTAGAAAGGTAGCTAACATGGCTTGACTGGATTCATGTTTTTCTTGTGCTTTTGCTACCATCTTTTCTAGGGTCTTAAGTCTCTCTTCCAGTTCAAGATCAATTTGCATTTCACCATAGGATTTATACACCCCAAAATTTTGGTCATCCTCGCCACACTCCCCATAGTGTCCTTGGCCATAGTACTCCTCATATTGTTTTGGGTGGCATTTCTCCTCATAATAATCTCCAGAAGATGGTGGATTGTAATTTCCATTGCGTCCATCTTGGTAGGAAGATTCAATATTATAAGGTGTCACCAATTCATGAGGAAACATATTTGAACAATCTATATTTTGGGTTTGGGCTTCTAGTAAGGTGGCCAATAAGGTTTGGCTAGTTAGGAGTTTTGCTGCCATATTCTCTAGGGACTTAAGTTTCTCTTCTTGTTGAGGATTACATTGGATTTCATAAACATGTTCATAACCCCCAAGGTTTTATTGGTTACACCCCACAAATTTTGTTGATCATATCCCCCATTAGAATATGGATAGCAAGGTTCCCCATAATGGTTCTCAGAAAAATGTGGATTCACATTGTATCCACCAGGATGAAAGGGCTCGCAATTAAAAGGGGTGCTATTATAATCATCGGGTAGAGTCGGATAGGCAAGAGATGCATGGTGGTAAAAACCACAACAATAACATTGTGGGGGATATTGGGATGTCCACTCCATTTGAAAAGAAAAGTTCCTGAAAGATAAGTCAATCAATGAATGAGAGAAGAAAGATTGCGAGATAAAAAATTAGTCAAAATTACAAACAGAACTAAAAATTATAAATCTAAGAAATTATGAAATAACAAAAATTACAAAAAAACGTAACTATAAAGTAGTACTGCTGGAATGGAAACTCAGCAGAAAGAGGAGATACACTTCCGAAATTGTGCTCGGAAGGCAAAAAGAAATTATAAAAATCTAAAAGAAATTATAAAAAAGACTGAAGTTAAGAAAGTTAGAGAATATGAAAAAGGATTATACAAGATATACAGACAACCAGATATGAAAAACAACTGTGCCATCCCCGGCAACGGTGCCAAATTGATGCATGTCGTTGTACACACAACAATCACTAGGAAAAGTCCTAGAGTTTAACCTTCTAATCCGGTTGTCAACTTGTTGCGAACAACAAGTCAACTTAGTATAGATAGGTATCGATCCAAGGGACGGCAGAAAAGAAAAGTCAAAATCCAAATCCAATCGCAAGTACAAGAATTGAATCCCGATTTGAGAGAGTTGTTAATACTAAGAAAAAAAATAAAAGTGCTGAAATAAAATTTAACTAATCAAAAAATAAAGATCGGGGGTCCAGAAGATCACCACCAAAACCACATTCCTATTTAACTAATCAAATTCTAAACTCCAAGGATTAAATCAGGACCTTTTGTTTACATGTCCTTACGGACAAACTCACAAGGGTCAGACTTTTTGTGAACCTGTTGCTCCCGGCGTTCACGGATAATTGCCCAACTGTCCAACATGCAATTATCCACGGTCATATCAAAAAGCATGTGAATTCAAATCGGAATTCAAACCCAAGGCTCAGGTAGTCGCATCACTAAGGATTATAAAAAGAATAAGATTAAATAGACAAAAAGATGATAATCACAATTAAGGGACTATTGTTTCATTCTTACAGAGATCCACGGTCATATCACTCCATAAGAATATATCAGATCATCCAAATAACCACAAAGAAACAGAGAGAAGACATTTGTTCGATGGAGAAATATCATTGATTATATTGAATAGAACCAGGCTAAGGGGCTACTTCCATTCCCCAGAGAGATTTACTCAGACATAACAAGACCAGAAGAAATGCAAACCAAAATGAGATTCAACATTATACAAGATGTGGTCTACAACTAAAAATTAGATGAAATGGAATGAAGAACAGAATGCTTTTACAAGTGAAGAGTCCCTCCTTTTATAGGAGGGGGAGGGGTAGGATGCCCTCCAAAGAGGGGGAAAAGGAGAGGGAGACCAATTTTTGAATTTTCTGGATCTGGTCAAATCAAAATTTGATTGTCTTTAATTATCTTGACCATGTAACTCTCTTTAATGCAGATTCTCTAAGTAGCGATTTAGAACGTATTTCTCTCCCATTAAAAGCACAAACAGCGTACAAATAATAGAATTTTATTTTAGGAAATTAAATTCCCTTTCCAATGAATACTTGTGCACTCAATTTGGAGTTCGAATGCAAGCGTTATGTCACTTTCGGTGGAGGGTATAAATGAATTTCAGGACTGCTGCAAATTGTATAATTTTCCTACAAAACCCAAGAAAATAGAATTAAAACTCCAATTAAAGATAAAAAACAATTAAATATGAAACTAAGAGAATAAATAACAAAATAAACCTAAACAAATATCAAAAATATATAAATAAAAGGGATACATATATATTTATCAAAATACCCCGGACTTGAATCTTTGTTTGTCCTCAAACAATTAAAATTTCAAATTATTCCAATTTATACTAACAACATGTCTATCCTCACCCTTGTAACATCACTTTATTCCTTACCTCCAAATTTGGCCAAGCAACCCAATCTCCTAAAACCACAAAACACAAAATTCTATATTCCCTATTAAAAACAAATATCATATATTGGTTCTAAATCAAGATTTTGTAGAAAAACATGCTACATCTTACTTTTGCTTTGACACTCTCATTTTTATAAATGTATTTTTTTGTGAGTTGTTGCACAAGAACAGGATGAAATTATGGGGTGTGAAAACAAAGAAGGAAGTGATGAATTTTTTTTTATCCCTCCTCTATTCGACTTGGGATTTAAATTTGTGGAGTTGTGGCTACATTGGTCACAATTTTTTAATGTGCACTTTTGGCATCTTTTGATGGTACGCCCCTTTGTGGGGTATGGAATTTTTTATATGGGAAGCATGCCACCCCGGACTTGATTTTTGTCTAGTGGTGATTCTTTGCTTCTCTTTTTTTAGAAAGAAAATAAGGGGGAAACAAAAGGTGTCCTTGTGCTTATAACTTCATACATTTTTTTAAAGTTTCATTACATCGGAAAGAACATTCATGTCAATCACATTATACAATATTTATATCAAGTTAATCAACAGTTTAAAAATAGAGAAAATTTGTGTTTGATTTTGATTGATTCCATACGGCATGCCAACTTTTCCCAGGAGTGATGCTATTTTGGGATCCTAGGTGACATGGTGGTTTCAGACATGGCAATTTGTAACAATTTTTGCAAAAGATTTACTAAATTCAAAGGGGTACAATGATAAACATTTATTCATATTGTTCGACTAGATAAAGGCCATTTTGCAACAAAAGAAATGGAAACATGTCCGACTAGATAATGGCCATGAACAAAGTAACTATATGCAAAACAAAAAAAGGTAGAAATAATGCAAGAATAAAAAAAGATAAGGGGGTGGATTAGAAACATACCACCCACCTCCACCCCGGACTTAGATTGTTGCTCGTCGTGAGCAAAATCAAAACCCGAGATGGAGGGAAGAGAAGAGCGAGGATTTCCAGGTGGCCCAGGTAGCTCAAAAAATGTCCAGCTGAAGGGGATGTGTATGAGGGCTGGGACCTTTATCTGAGGATCTTCATAATGTACCCTATGATAGGGTAATTGTAGAAGCTCAGTGGGGTTCTCATATTTTCTTTCAACTCGCATTCCCTCCAATAATATCCATAGATCTTCCTTCAATAGCAAGGGAAGTGTTGAAGATGGATGTGGATAAGGGGAGGTTGATGGGTACCTGACTAGTAATGCCAGTAGAGCATGATGAACTGAGTGGGGTGGAGGATCTGGTTCAGTTTTTCCATCATCATGATGACCTGCATATAGGAGAATTGATGCTAATACAAAAAATTTAAAATCATTTACAAAAGTATTTTGTTTCTCCTTAAAATTAAAGCCATCAACATTGGGTTTGGTAAGTTTCATTGTTGATGTAACATATGTCTCTAATTTTTTTGTACAAGGGTTCCCCAAGTATTTAGGAGGGATGATGATGTCTTCCTTGTAAACAATAGAAGGGGGTGTGTGGGCTTCTTCTAATGGTGGTATCTCCCCTTCTAGATCATCCATAAAGGGGGTTAGATTCTCATTATCCAAAATAGACTCAAAAGAAGGGTATTGGTCTATGGTATCATTCATATTTATGTTGAGGATGGGAGGAGTTGTTGGATCTTCAGAATGACTCTCCTTTGACATTTCATATTCAAGTAATAGAGTCTCTAAAGGAAAGATAGGGATATCAACGTCCTCATCACACACAAAATATGTCTCCATGGTTTGTTCTATTTCTTCAGGATCTGACATATATGACACAAAATAAGGATCATCATCGTCATCGTCAGGAAGAACCATCTTGGGTTGCTCAAGCTCTATAGGGGGAGTTTGTGATTGATCCTCTAGAAAGGTAGCTAACATGGCTTGACTGGATTCATGTTTTGCTTGTGCTTCTGCTACCATCTTTTCTAGGGTCTTAAGTCTCTCTTCCAGTTCAAGATCAATTTGCATTTCACCATAGGATTTATACACCCCAAAATTTTGGTCATCCTTGCCACACTCCCCATAGTGTCCTTGGCCATAGTACTCCTCATATTGTTTTGGGTGGCATTTCTCCTCATAATAATCTCCAGAAGATGGTGGATTGTAATTTTCATTGCGTCCATCTTGGTAGGAAGATTCAATATTATAAGGTGTCACCATTTCATGAGGAAACATATTTGAACAATCTATATTTTGGGTTTGGGCTTCTAGTAAGGTGTCCAATAAGGTTTGGCTAGTTAGTTGTTTTGCTGCCATATTCTCTAGGGACTTAAGTTTCTCTTCTTGTTGAGGATTAAATTGGGTTTCATAAACATGTTCATAACCCCCAAGGTTTTGTTGGTTACACCCCATAAAATTTTGTTGATCATATCCCCCATTAGAATATGGATAGCAAGGTTCCCCATAATGGTTCTCAGAAAAATGTGGATTCACATTGTATCCACCAGGATGAAAGGGCTTGCAATTAAAAGGGGTGCTATTATAATCATCGGGTAGAGCCGGACAGGCAAGAGATACATGGTGGTAAAAACCACAATAATAACATTGTGGGGGATATTGGGATGTCCACTCCATTTGAAAAGAAAAGTTCCTGATAGATAAGTCAATCAACGAATGAGAGAAGAAAGATTGTGAGATAAAAAATTAGTCAAAATTACAAACAGAACTAAAAATTATAAATCTAAGAAATTATGAAATAACAAAAATTACAAAAAAAAGTAACTAGAAAGCAGTACTGCTAGAATGGAAACTCAGCAGAAAGAGGAGATACACTTCCGGAATTGTGCTCAGAAGGCAAAAAGAAATTATAAAAATCTAAAAGAAATTATAAAAAAGACTGAAGTTATGAAAGTTAGAGAATATGGACAAGGATTATACAAGATATACAGACAATCAGATATGAAAAACAACTGTGTCGTCCCCGGCAATGGCGTCAAATTGATGTGCGTCGTTGTACACACAACAATCACTAGGAAAAGTCCTAGAGTTTAACCTTCTAATCCGGTTGTCAACTTGTTGCGAACAACAAGTCAACTTAGTATAGATAGGTATCGATCCAAGGGACGACAGAAAAGAAAAGTAGAAATCCAAATCCAATCGCAAGTACAAGAATTAAATCCCAATTTGAGAGAGTTGTTAATATTAAGAAAAAAAATAAAAGTGTTGAAATAAAATTTAACTAATCAAAAAATAAAGATCGGGGGTCCGGAAGATCACCACCAAAACCACGTTCTTATTTAACTAATCAAATTATAAACTCCAAGGATCAAATCAGGACCTTTTGTTTACATGTCCTTATGGACAAACTCACAAGGGTCAGACTTTCCGTGAACCCGTTGGTCCCGGTGTTCACAGATCATTGCCCAACTGTCCAACAAGACATTATCCACGGTCATATCAAAAAACATGTGAATTCAAATCGGCGTTCAAACCCAAGGCTCAGGTGGTTGCGTCACCAAGGATTATAACAAGAATATGATTAAATAGACGAAAAGATTATAATCGCACTTAAGGGATTATTATTTCTTTGGTACAGAGATCAACAGTCATATCACTCCATAAGAATATATCAGATCATCCAAATAACCACAAAGAAACAGAGAGAAGACATTTGTTCGATGGAGGAATATAATTGATTTTATTGAATAGAACCAGGATAAGGGGCTACTTCCATTCTCCAGAGAGATTTAGTCAGACATTACAAGACCAGAAGAAATGCAAACCAAAATGAGATTCAACATTATGCAAGATGTGGTCTACAACTAAAAATTAGATGAAATGGAATGAAGAACAAAATGCTTTTACAAGTGAAGAGTCCCTCCTTTTATAGGAGGGGGAGGGGGTAGGATGCCCTCAAAAGAGGGGGGAAAAAGAGAGGGAGACCGATTTTTGAATTTTATGGATCTTGTCAAATCAAAAGTTGATTGTCTTTAATTATCTTGACCATGTAACTCCCTTTAATGTAGATTCTCGCAGAAGCGAGTTAGAACATATTTCTCTCCATTTAATAGCAAACACTCCGTCCAAATAATAGGATTTTATTTTAGGAAATTAAATTCCCTTTCCAATGAATACTTGTGCACTCAATTTGGAGTTCGAATGCAAGAGTTATGTCACTTTCGGTGGAGCGTATATATGAAATTCAGGACTACTGCAAATTGTATAATTTTCCTACAAAACCCAAGAAAATAGAATTAAAACTCCAATTAAAGATAAAAACAATTAATTATGAAACTTAGAGAATAAATAACAAAATAAACGTAAACAAATATCAAAAATATATAAATAAAAGGGATAAATATACATTTATCAAAATACCCCGGACTTGAATCTTTGTTTGTCCTCAAACAATTAAAATTTCAAATTATTCCAATTTATACTAACAACATGTCTATCCTCACCCTTGTAACATCACTTTATTCCTTACCTCCAAATTTGGCCAAGCAACCCAATCTCCTAAAACCACAAAACACAAAATTCTATATTCCCTATTAAAAAAAAATATCATATCTTGGTTCTAAATCAAGATTTTGTAGAAAAACATGCTACATCTTACTTTTGCTTTGACACTCTCATTTTCATAAATGTATTTTTTTTGTGAGTTGTTGCACAAGAACAGGATGAAATTATGGGGTGTGAAAACAAAGAAGAATGTGATGAATTTTTTTTTATCCCTCCTCTATTTGACTTGGGATTTAAATTTGTGGAGTTGTAGCTACATTGGTCACAATTTTTTTTAATGTGCACTTTTGGCATCTTTTGATGGTACGCCCCTTTGTGGGGTATGGAATTTTTTATATGGGAAGCATGCCACCCCGGACTTGATTTTTTTCTAGTGGTGATTCTTTGCTTCTCTTTTTTTAGAAAGAAAATAATGGGGAAACAAAAGGTGTCCTTGTGCTTATAACTTCATACATTTTTTTTGAAAGTGTCATTACATCAGAAAGAACATTCATGTCAATCACATTATACAAGATTTATATCAAGTTAATCAACAGTTTAAAAATAGAGAAAATTTATGTTTGGTTTTGATTGATTCCATACGGCTTGCCAACTTTTCCAAGGAGTGATGTTATTTTGGGATCCTAGGTGACATGGTGGTTTCAGACATGGCAATTTGTAACAATTTTTGCAAAAGATTTACTAAATTCAAAGGGGTACAATGATAAACATTTATTCATATTGTCCGACTAGATAAAGGCCATTTTGCAACAAAAGAAATAAAAACATGGCCGACTAGATAATGGCCATGAACAAAGTAACTATATGCAAAACAAAAAAAGGTAGAAATAATGCAAGAATAAAAAAAGATAAGGGGGTGGAATAGAAACATACCACCCACCTCCACCCCGGACTTAGATTGTTGCTCGTCCTGAGCAAAATCAAAACCTGAGATGGAGGGAAGAGAAGAGTGAGGATTCCAGGTGACCCAGGTAGCTCAAAAAATGTCCAGCTGAAGGGGATGTGTATGAGGGCTGGGACCTTTATCTGAGGAGCTTCATAATATACCCTATGATAGGGTTATTGTAGAAGCTCAGTGGGGTGCTCATATTTTCTTTCACCTCGCATTCCCTCCAATAATATCCATAGATCTTCATTCGATAGCAAGGGAAGTGTTGAAGATGGATGTGGATAAGGGGAGGTTGATGGGTACCTGACTAGTAATGCCAGTAGAGCATGATGGTGGGTTGGAGGATCTCATTCAGGTTTTCCACCATCATGATGACCTGCATATGGGAGAATTGATGCTAATACAAAAAAATTAAAATCATTTACAAAAGTGTTTTGTTTCTCCTTAAAATTAATGCCATCAACATTGGGATTAGTAAGTTTCATTGTTGATGTAACATATGTCTCTAATTTTTTTGTACAAGGGTTCCCCAAGTATTTAGGAGGGATGATGATGTCTTCCTTGCAAACAATAGAAAGGGGTGTGTGGGCTTCTTATAATGGTGGTATCTCCCCTTCTAGATCAGACATAAAGGGGGTTAGATTCTCATTATCCAAAATAGACTCAAAAGAAGGGTATTGGTCTATGGTATCATTCAGATTTATGTTGAGGATGGGAGGAGTTGTTGGATCTTCAGAATGACTCTCATTCTTTGACATTTCATATTCAAGTAATAGAGTCTATAAAGGAAAGATAGAGATACCAACGTCCTCATCACACACAAAATATGTCTCCATGGTTTGTTCTATTTCTTCAGGATCTGACATATATGACACAAAATAAAGATCATCATCTTCATCGTCAGGAAGAACCATCTTGGGTTGCTCAAGCTCTATAGGGGGAGTTTGTGATTGATCCTCTAGAAAGGTAGCTAACATGGCTTGACTGGATTCAAGTTTTACTTGTGCTTCTGCTACCATCTTTTCTAGGGCCTTAAGTCTCTCTTCCAGTTCAAGATCAATTTGCATTTCACCATAGGATTTATACACCCCAAAATTTTGGTCATCCTCGCCACACTCCCCATAGTGTCCTTGGTCATAGTACTCCTCATATTGTTTTGGGTGGCATTGCTCCTCATAATAATCTCCAGAAGATGGTGGATTGTAATTTCCATTGCGTCCATCTTGGTAGGAAGATTCAATATTATAAGGTGTCACCAATTCATGAGGAAACATATTTGAACAATCTATATTTTGGGTTTGGGCTTCTAGTAAGGTGGCCAATAAGGTTTGGCTAGTTAGGAGTTTTGCTGCCATATTCTCTAGGGACTTAAGTTTCTCTTCTTGTTGATGATTACATTGGGTTTCATAAACATTTTCATAACCCCCAAGGTTTTGTTGGTTACACCCCACAAAATTTTGTTGATCATATCCCCCATTAGATTATGGATAGCAAGGTTCCCCATAATGGTTCTCAGAAAAATGTGGATTCACATTGTATCTACCAGGATGAAAGGGCTCGCAATTAAAAGGGGTGCTATTATAATCATCGGGTAGAGTCAGACAGGGAAGAGATACATGGTGGTAAAAACCACAACAATAACATTGTGGGGGATATTGGGATGTCCACTCCATTTGAAAAGAAAAGTTCCTGAAAGATAAGTCAATCAACGAATGAGAGAAGAAAGATTGTGAGATAAAAAATTAGTCAAAATTACAAATAGAACTAAAAATTATAAATCTAAGAAATTATGAAATAACAAAAATTACAAAAAAAGTAACTAGAAAGCAGTACTGTTGGAATGGAAACTCAACAGAAAGAGGAGATACACTTCCAGAATTGTGCTCGGAAGGCAAAAAGAAATTATAAAAATCTAATAGAAATTATAAAAAAGACTGAAGTTATGAAAGTTAGAGAATATGAATAAGGATTATACAAGATATACAGACAACCAGATATGAAAAACAATTGTGTCGTTCCCGGCAAAGGTGCCAAATTGATGTGCGTCGTTGTACACACAATAATCACTAGGAAAAGTTCTAGAGTTTAACCTTCTAATCCGGTTTTCAACTTGTTGCGAACAACAAGTCGACTTAGTATAGATAGGTATCGATCCAAGGGACGGTAGAAAAGAAAATTCAAAATCCAAATCCAATCGCAAGTACAAGAATTAAATCCCGATTTGAGAGATTTGTTAATACTAAGAAAAAAAAATAAAAGTGCTGAAATAAATTTAACTAATCAAAAAATAAGGATCGGGGGTCCGGAAGATCACTATCAAAACCACGTTCCTATTTAACTAATCAAATTCTAAACTCCAAGGATCAAATCCGGACCTTTTGTTTACATGTCCTTACGGACAAACTCACAAGGGTCAGACTTTCCGTGAAACCGTTGGTCCCAGCATTCACGGATCATTGCCCAACTGTCCAATATGCCATTATCCACGGTCATATCAAAAAGCATGTGAATTCAAACCGGCGTTCAAACCCAAGGCTCAGGTGGTCGCGTCACCAAGGATTATAACAAGAATAAGATTAAATAGATGAAAAGATGATAATCGCAATTAAGGAACTATTATTTCAGTCTTACAGAGATCCACGGTCATATCACTCCATAAGAATATATCAGATCATCCAAATAACCACAAAGAAACAGAGACAAGACATGTGTTCGATGGAGTAATATAATTGATTATATTGAATAGAACCAGGCTAAGGGGCTACTTCCATTCCCCAGAGAGATTTACTCAGACATAACAAGACCAGAAGAAATGCAAACCAAAATGAGATTCAACATTATACAAGATGTGGTCTACAACTAAAAATTAGATGAAATGGAATGAAGAACAGAATGCTTTTACAAGTGAAGAGTCTCTCCTTTTATAGGAGGGGGAGGGGGTAGGATGCCCTCAAAAGAGGGGAAAAAAGAGAGAGAGAGACCCATTTTTGAATTTTCTGGATCTGGTCAAATCAAAATTTGATTGTCTTTAATTATCTTGACCATGTAACTCTCTTTAATGCAGATTCTCGAAGCAGCGATTTCAAACGTATTTATCTATCATTAAAAGCACAAACTCCGTCCAAATAATAGGATTTTATTTTAGGAAATTAAATTCCCTTTCCAATGAATACTTGTGCACTCAATTTAGAGTTCGAATGCAAGAGTTATGTCACTTTTAGTGGAGGGTATATATGAATTTCAGCACTGCTGCAAATTGTATAATTTTCCTACAAAACCCAAGAAAATAGAATTAAAACTCCAATTAAAGATAAAAAAACAATTAATTATGAAACCAAGAGAATAAATAACAAAATAAACCTACACAAATATCAAAAATATATAAATAAAAGGGATAAATATACATTTATCAACACTCACTTGGTTTTGAATTGGGAGAAGCATCACATGATGGTGAGTGAGGGAATAGTGTTAAAACACAAGGTGTCCCATAGAGGTATGGAGGTCGATCCAGTTAAAATCAAGGTAATTTCTAAGCTGCCTCGACTGTTCACCATAAAGGGAGTTAGGAGTTTTTAGGACATTATGGCTTTTATCAACGTTTCATAAAAAAAAATTCAAAAATTGCAAATCCACTTTCTAAATTGTTGGAAAAATACTCTGAATTGAATTTTGATGAGCGGTGTTTAAAAGTGTTTGAGGTGTTGAATGAGAAATTAGTCTCTGCACCTATTGTTTAGGCTCCTGATTGGAGCCAACCTTTTGAGTTATGTGGTAGGGGTGGTTTTAGGCCACCATCGAGACAAGAATACCACCATCATTTAATATGCCTATAAGACCCTAACGGATGCCCATTTAAATTACAAACCACTCAAAAAATGGTTGGCGGTAGTCTTTGCTTTTAAACAAAATTTGCCAGTATTTGATAGGGGCAAGGGTCATTGTGTGGGATGATCATGCAGCAATTAAATATTTGTCATAGAAGAAGGATGCCAAACCTAGACTGATTAGGTGGATTTTGCTACCGAGTTTGATATATAAATCAAGGATAAAGCAGGCGTGGAGAATGTGGTAGTAGATAATTTTCTAGGCTTAAAAGAATGTATGAAAAGGATATAGACATATGAATTGTGGAGGAATTTCCATATGAGTTTCTCTTTTCTATGAAAAGTAATGATTCATGGTTTGCAAACATTGTGAACTACTTGGCTTGTAGTGAGTTTCCAGAAAATTGGTGATATCAGGAGAAAAAGAAGTTATTCCATTCTTTGAGGTTCTACATTTGGGATGATCCCATTCTGCTCAGACAGTTTAGGGATGGGATTTTGAGGAAGTGTGTGCTGGAATGTGAGATGGAGAGTATCTTGTCATACTATCATTCCCTACCTACCGGGGGACACCATGCTAGCTCTAGGACAGTGGCTAAGGCCTTATAAAGCATGTTTTATTGGCCAACAATTTTTAAATATGCATATAGTTTTCTGCTTCATTGTGATGTGTGTCAACGTACATGTAATATATCAAAAAGACATGAAATGTCCTTAAACATCTTTCAAGAAATTGAGGTTTTTGCAATATATAAATTGCAATTGATTATGTATCTAAGTGGGTGGGAGCAATTCCAACCCGCACTAATGATGCTCATGTTGTGTGCAAATTTGTAAAAGATCACATATTTTGCAGGTTTGGAGTCCCAAGGGTTATAATAAGTGATGGTATTTCTCACTTCACCCATAAGAATTTTGGTGCTTTGTTGAAAAAATATGGAGTAAGACACATGGTAGGTACTCTATATCATCTGCAGACACAGGGACATGTTGAGATGTCTAACAGGGATATTAAGAATATATTAGAGAATATTGTCTCAACCAATAGAACAAATTGGAGCATGCATCTTAATGATGCTCTGTGGGCATAGAGGACAGCATATAAAACACCTCTTGGAACCTCTCCTTTTAGGTTGGCTTATTATAAAGCATTTCACTTACCCTTAGAGTTCGAACATAAAGCTAAATGGGCTCTAAGGAAATTGAATTGTAAACTGGATGATGCAGGGAAGAAGAGAATGATGGAACTCAATGAGTTAGATGAGCTAAGATGGATGCCTATGAAAGCTCTAGGATATACAAGGAGATAACAAATAAGATCCATATCTGCCACATCTTGCACAAGATCTTCACTCTAGGACAAAAGGTTCTCTTGTTCAATTCTAGGTTAAAATTACACCCTGGAAAATTGAGGTCTAGATGGAGTGGTCCATTTGTGGTAGTTAAAGCTTTTCCCCATAGGTCACTCAAGATAAGAAATGGGGATGGGCCATTCCTTAACAATGGCCAAAAGATAATGCACTACATTGGGGGAGTTGTGGTACATGAAGAAGAGTTGAAGCTCATTGAGCTTCACTAATTGCATGATTTGATCATCGAGCCTAGGACCTAAAACAAGGGCACTTGTTGGGAGGCAACTCAGCCATATTTTACTACTTTAGGATTTTGTTCATTACATTCAAGTTTGTAATTTCCATAGCTTTAGTTTGCATTTTATTAGTTTCTATACAAAAAGGTGCCCTGATCATTTTTTGGTGGTGTGCAAACAGAGCAAAAGTCGGTACTACTAACAACACTATCGATACTACTAACGCAATTACAGGGACAACAAGGTTGATTATACAACTCGGTACCATCAATAGGAAAGTCTATGGTACTTCCAGTCACAACTGGGATAGCCGAGATTTTGCTAAGAAGTACTGACGCCAAGGTTGGTACCATCAAATTTTTGCAGAGAAGTTGAGTTGACTGAATAGGCCTTGATACTACCGATAGAAACTCGGTAGTACCGATGGCTGAGCCATGCTTAAAGTTTTGGATACCAAGAGACACTTTAATAGTGTCAAGATTTTTAAAGACTTGGTACTACCAACACATCTATCGGTTGTACTGACATCATTCAATAGGGTGAGCATAAATAATCTTGGTACTACTGACACAACTGTCGATAGTAATGACATACAGAATATATGGGTGCGCCATCAACAATCAAAATTGTTCGCATTCAACGGTCAGTAGTATCGATCCGCCAAAAACTTTCATATGTCGGTACTATTGACACCCATTGGTACTACCGATGCGGGATGATTTGCTCGCATAGACGTCAACAGATAAGGGACATTGGTATTAATGCTCGATACCAACTCATATGCATTATGGGATAAAAGTCAGTACTACCTACACTTTCATCAATACTACTAATGCAGTGACATAAGGCAACTATAAAAGGAAGGGTGTGGGTTGTTCTCAAGTCACACCCACACCTCATCCTTCACAAACAAAAGAGTGTAAGTGCTCCCAGGAATCGAGATTATTCACTGAGATCTTTCTTCTCCATACCTTTCTTATACCACGATGATGGAGTCCAGGAGACCAACCTCCTCGACAGTAGGAAATACCTTGTCGGTACCCCAACCAACACACATAGCTCATCTCAGAACCAACCACAAGAAGATCTATGAAGATATGATGATAAGGGAACTCATCCCAAACGGTATGGGGATCATTCTTTCCTCACTTCCATAGGCTTCACCTACAATCTCCTTTGGGTCTTCGAAGGCCAGTAGATGGTGGGTGATCACCCCTTCTTCAGTCATTGGCCCACTTACCATGAATTCACTTGTGAGTTCCTGGCACCTTTGGAGGTATGCTACATTCCTGAGCACAGGAATGGATGGGAAGAAGGATGGTTAAAGTACTATCTCTTCAACGCCTCCTACCATTTCACCTTGAAGGAGTTCAATGACATTTATAGGTGGTCAATGGGGGACGTTTGTCACTTACCCAATGACTTTGACTCTGGCTGGGCATGGAGGCTTCTGATGGATTTGCCACGTGGCTACACAATTCATTGGCGTAGTAAATCCATCACTGACATTGAGTGCCTATTTTCTAGCATCCTTCACCGCTACCTCAAGAATATCATATTCTCCAGGTCCAGCCAGGGACAGGAGAAGGTGCGATAGACATACCTTTATGCCCTCTGGTCGTTGTTAAGCTTAGGGTAGTAGACATTTGACTTGGGATCCTTCTTTTTGTCGCATATGATGGAGGTAAAGTGATAGGTGTACAGGAGGCCACTGATTTATTTTGGAGGGCTTATCACTCCTATTGCCATGCATATCAATTTAGTCCTCTCCACCTCCAAGCCTTTGAATACATCCTCCAAGTTGGATCTCAAGCACTTGAAGAGAGCCAACCTCATCACTGAGCTCTATGGGAAGGTGTATGCTTGTTGTACACTTAGGGAGAAGTACCAAGAGAGAGAAATACATGACCCCATCTTCAACTTGTAAGGGGACTGACACATGATGTGGTTGGAAGGAGATGCCATGGAAGGAGATGATAAAGAAGAGGACAATGTTGAACAAGAACAAGACTAGGAAGATGATGAAGAAGATGAATAGGAGGAAAAAGACACCATCCCATTTGCAAGGAGGCGAGTCATCTAAAAGCACTCTAGAGGCCAGGGTGCCTCCAGTTCTTTGGATCCACTTCCTTCCTGGAATGATGACCCATACTCAATGGTAGGTATGTATGGGATGTTACAGGAGATACATTGAGGGCAACAAAAGCAGACCCCAACCTTGACAGGCATTCAAGATGTCCAAGGAAGGCTATACCGGAACCAACATGCCATCTTTGAGAATGAGTAACTTCTCTTGGAGAACCAGGACAACATGCAATGTGTGCATGCAACGTATGGATAACTATCACCATTCGTTCTTCAATAATTACTGAAGTCAAGGCTATTTTGGCAGCTATCCACAACCTCTAAAGATGTCACTGCTACCGTACACTTTCCAGGGGACTTTCTGTCCCCATGACCCCACCATTATGTAGACACCACCATACCATTTTGAATGGTGCCACTATTCCACTCTATGATTGGGTTTTGATTATGACATAGTCAAGTTCAAGCTTAGGGGGGTGTTGGAGCAACTTTATCCTTTATTTATTTGTTTTTATTTTTCATTTTTATTATTATAGGTTGTAGAATCCATGTCAATCTAGTGTAACTATGGAGCAGTAAAAAGAATGATTTCTATCTTTGTCATCATAGATTTGGTTCTTCTATGTTAGTGCAATGAAAATTAACAATGATAAAAGTTAGCTTAGTTGTAATTTTCTTGAGTAACACCACTGATGAATGCATATTCATCCTAGTTTTAGTTGCATTATTACTTTAATTTAGCATTCATATAGCTTAGTTTTGATTATGAATAGCTTTGTTTTGATCTACTTATGTTTTTGTAAATTTGTAGGAATTTGATACTTCTCTTAACTCCCTTTGTAGGCTTTGAATTTTATCACTCTACAGCAAGTTTTGAATTTTATCGATGGACTGTATGTCAAAATGGATTTCAAGCACTTTCAAATAAATTTGTAGGAATTTGATACTTCTCTTAACTCCCTTTGTAGGCTTTGAGTTTTATCACTCTACAGCAAGTTTTGAATTTTATCGATGGATTGTATGACAAAATGGATTTCAAGCACTTTCAAAGAGCAGATTGATACAAAAATTTTGTGTCTGAGGAAAAAATCAACCAGTTGATCGACATGCAATCGAGCTTCAAAGTCATCAGTTATCAATGTCATCGACTCAAGGGCGACATACAATCCATCAATAACCAAGGTTGACGACCTTGTCGCCCTTCCTACTCGACACAAAGAGTGCTTGACAGTCGTATCGACCTCTCTAGTCGACATCCAAGAGGAAAGACACTCAGTCTAACTGATAAGTAAGGTTGACAACTCTTTCAATCTCTCTTCTTATGAAACATCATAGGCCATCAGCCGACAAGAAATGAACCATCGATCAACTACTATCGACACACTTGTTGATGACCGCAACTGCCCAACAGACATGTCCTCAAGGTCAATAGCCTATCGACTTTCAATGTTGACATAGAAATCGATCGACAACAATGGTTACATCGATGGAAAGAGGTCGACAACCTCGACCCTATAAATAGGCCCCCAGCACAGCCATACAAATCATCTCAGATATTATGGAGATAGATAATGCTAAAAGGCTACCGCTAAGATTAGAGTAAGGATGACACCTATCAACAAAGCCAGTTCTATCCACCTAGTTGGATGACACCTATCAACCTCAATCATAGATTGATAGATCTCTTTCATTAACTACTTCAGGCCTTCGACCTCCCTTCTTAGGTGATCGATCTCTTCTCCAAGTTGTTGTTCATCCACCTACTTCTACTACAAGTCTGGGTTAATACATGAAGGAGAAATAAGGGAGGAAGTATTTTATCACACACCACACCGAGCTGCTTCTGTTACCATCATGACCATGATAGTGTCCTCCTTCTCTTTTAGTGATATTAATCTCACCATGCCGATGGAGTATTCTTTTCATTGGGTTGTGGGGACTAGCCCCACTACCCATTTCTTGTAATTTCATTCATGTTCCAATTCTTGTATGAACTCATTTAATTTATTGCTAATAATTTATTGCATGTTTTGTAAATTGATCACCCCCCTTATGTGATTTAGTATAATCTTTTACCGAGAGAACTTCAATATTTCATATTTGAATACCGATTTGCTTTAGTTGACACCTGATGAGAACTTCTAACGGAAAGTCTCTAGAGTAGTGGATAGAGGATCCGTAAGTAACGTGACATGGAACTTATAGAGATATCTACATATGCTTGTTTCTAATGCCAAAAGGGGAAACTCACATAACTCCAATTATATCTTCATACAAGTTTGGATTTAAACGATTGTGTAGATTCAAGTAGTAGTAGTGAAACTGAGTTCCACCCTAGTGTTTCCATTCATTGATAACTAGAACCTTAATTTATCTCTTTTTATTCTTGATAACTTAGATTATACAAACCAATCTCAAATTTTGTGATAAACACTAGTTCTTGCTAAGTTACTTTGATTAGATAATTCTTAAAAACATTTTCCCTTGGGATTTGATCCTTAACTATATTGCGATAACATTCGTCTGCTTATGGATGGCATTATTGCACTTTAGTTTTGGTAAACTCAGGGAATTTATTTCCTAGTGAATCTGTAGTGTGATAATATTCCACATCAACCACCTAGAGGAAGTGTATGGGTTAGTCCGCTTTTGGTATTTGGTATGAAGAAAAATATTAATTATTCATGTAATGTGGATGAAGATGGGGTTTGAGCCTGAATCGATTAAACAATTAAGGGGACCTTAAATTGAAATTTTAGAAAGAAATCCTAATGTTACCCTATACACATGCCAGTAGTAGAGGGACATATCATAGCTTAAGAAAATTTTATTCCTTAATTTTCTAATTCCATCCATTTTCCATCCATTTTGATCGACCACTTTAAGAATATCAAGTAATCCAAATTATTTCATTTTGATTGCAATGCATGACATAATAGGTGACATGATAGTTAGTTTCTCTTTTGATGCATTAGTTAAAAAATGAAAAAAAAATTGTTTGCTTGAAAATTACATGTAGATTGCATACCTTATGCAGCATTCATTTTACATCAGGTGGTTATATTGTTTTCTTCTAAAATTAGAGTGCAGGGATATATATCCATACCCTTGGAAAAATCAAGAAACAAATGAATGAGATATGTTTTTGAATCCCAAACATAACTTGCTACCATGCTAAAATAGAGGACCAATAAAAAAGGGAGAAAATTTGATGTTATGAAATAAAGAGGGAGAAAGGATGCCCTAAACTCAGGTTTGAATTTTACTCCACAAAGAAATGGAAACATACACATGATGCATTTTCTTCTTTACTTCATTCTCATCCATTTGATAAGATTTTCAATACATGCATCATTCCACCCATAATAGTAGGCATTTGGATTCATGCATTTATCATCATCTTCATGCAACAAGGTTCATCATGTTTTATTTTTGAATAAATTATTTGGATATTACTTGTGAATCTTCATTAGTCACCTACATCATTCCATCCTTTGCTCTTATTGGTATTCTATATATATGATTGATCTCCTCATTCATTCACATAAGGAGAGTGACTTCCAAGTAGTTGGTAGTTAGGAAAAGAGCAATGTATATAGGGAATCACATGATGCACCAAGAAAATGCCTAATTGACTATGATATTAATTGCTCTAGTGATAGTGTTTCAGTGATCTAAGGGTGGACATCTTTTATGGATATTTTTAGTCGCTTGAGAGTAGTTAATTGTTCAATGGTCTATAAAGGCTGGTTTGGGAACACCATGTGGGGGTAGTTGAGAATGAAAATTCATACTTCATGTCCTTTTGCTGACTTGTCTCAAACATATCTAAGGGAGTGTTGCTCGAGTACGAGCTACATTTAAGCTTAGTGGAATTTGATGCCCAAAATAATTGTCATTCTCACAGGTTGTTTATCATGGATTTTTGTGCATTTTTTGTTTTCTTTGATATTATTTGTGAAATTTTTATCATCATTACCCTGTGACACTTAATTCTATCAAATAATTGTTATTTTTATTATTTTGAATGATCTATCATTATTTTTTTAAGCTTATGTTTGTTTTTATCATATTTCAAGTGATTTTATAAGAAACGAAATAGCTCAGTACTACCGACTTGATTGTCAGAGGTAGAGACAACTGAAGAAAAGGAACATGCATGACTCAAGGAAATTCGGTAGTACCGATTGAGGAATCTATACTACTGACATATCAATGGAGGGCATCTTAGAGAAGAATCGGTAATATTGACGGCCATCTCGATGGTACAGACTCACCCTGAAAATCCAACTGATTGATTCAGAGAAAATGTCAGTACTACCAACAGTCAAATCGATAGTATCGACAACTATGAGGTATCACAACTAATCATGGGTATCGATACTACTGACACCTAGTCAGTATTACCGATAGGATGGGATCAGGACAGATTATAGATTGTGGTTAATCTGACTATTGGGACTTAATGACACCCTAAGTCATTTCTATAACTTAGGGGGGAGTTCGGATAGACCTAATTGTCATGCCAGATTTAGTTGTATGGAGAGGAGAGTGGAGAAGAGAGAAAGGAGAGGAGAAAGCAACATTATGGGCGGTTGGTGGCCCGATTTATAGTCGGAAGATGACAAATCATTATGTTCGTCAGAGGGAACCATCCATACTATCTTTCTCTAGGGTTTTTTCCTTGTTCCTGATATTTTCATCATTCCTTTCTTCTTCTTCTTCTATGCGTAAAGCAACTAAAATCATGCGGGGCTAATCCCCTTATTCCTTAAGACTAGGGAGTAGCCCGATTTTGCATTGTAATTGATGATTATGATTGAATATACATGTTTCTCTTAATTTCTGGACATATTTCTACGAGGCCATCATGAATTGTCTATGCTTGATGACCATAGGTAGTTGTTTAGGTTGTTAATTACTTCGAGAGAGGGATTAAGGGTTGGAAAACTTGTAGATTTACACATTTTATATCACACTTTGAGAGAGGGCTTATGAATGTGAAGAGAATAATACAAAGATTTTGGTAAAGCACCTAACTAATAACACAGTTTCTACAAGAGTGGGATTGGTATTAGATTAGGTAGTGAATTATGTTGTGAGAGTGGGTAATTCTTGCTACAAGTCTCTTTGTCTAGGGTTATGTTACACCCCGATCTCACAATTTCCATTAATCATGAGATTAGGGCATAAATTGAGGATTTTTCGTAATACAAAGATCACCCTTAACTTTTTTTATTCTTTCTCAAACTCTTTGTTTTTCTCACATCCAATCACAGAAACAACTTTGCAAGAGAATCAAACTTTGATTACTTTATGATCTCAACATTAATGATACACATCCATACATTCATTCTGTTTCTCACACTTCCATATGCATACAACATGATAATCAAATGCATTCTCTCTTATTAAGGAAACAAAGATACAAACATCATTTAAAACTCTCTCACATCTATACAAGGACCTAGAGTGACAGTGACCGACTAAACTTTATTATACTCAGACTTAACTCTTAGGGCATATCTACTCTGATGAAATGACCTTCATCAAGTCCATGTGATATCCCTAAAAAATTGTGAGTATAGGGGAGAGCCCACTCGCTCAGTGAATGAGTACTTCAAAGAAATAGTCTAAAGCACTGATATAATTACAGATATACTTTTGAGCAACTGATATCAATTATAGCAGCAGTAAGATTTAAAGAGATTGATCATTTACAATCATAAATATGGCAGGATACTGTAGATATCAACAAGAGTAAATCAATATATGAGCTTGCTTGATTAATTTCAAATAGAACTAATAATTCATAAACATACAAAGAATAATTGATGGGAAATTGTACTTGAATCTTTCTTAGTTGTTCTTGCTTATAAGAAACTCTTTAGAACTTATATTATCATATTTTAGCTTATGCCCTAATCATATGCAGTGTACTCTACATATAAAGACTCATAGAAAACTACGATCTCACCATACAAGACTTAGCTAACACACCTGGGAATGCTAAGCCTGACTATGTCGCTGGTCTACAACATGAAAATGGCTCACTGGCCTTAAAACACCTATTATGCCGTAAAAAATAGACTCCTCCTCTAACCTGAGCACACATGCAGAGAGTCAAGCCACCTATTGGCTTTACTGTACTCTAGTGCCACCAGGATCTCTGGTTTATGTTGAACACTACATTCTGTATTTTAAGGAGACTTCCACTAGGGATTCATCCCATGTACCACCTGTTAGTATGTTCAAACCCCCGTATACTGGACACTGCTAGGGTTAGGTCGTTTCATCCCTACGGCGCAGACCTCTCACAGGGAATCTACAGTGTTCAGGGCTCTTAAGTCTATTATTTTATTAGTCTTGGAAAGTTCTTACTATATTGTATCTTTTCCCTTACTTATACTTGACTCTGGTATCTCTATCATACCGTGTCTATTTATTTGAAGTTTATAACACAACATGTATATCATTCTAAACTTGGCAGAGCAATATACTCAAAACACTGTAATATACTGAGAAATCAACATTTTATATCTACAGGCAGACTAAAATTCTTAAATAATAGAATACATGTTCACTTGATACTTTATACACTAGAATCATGCAATTGAACTTCTTAATACACTGATAAGAGTTAATTACTTGACATACGAGTAATCGACATTTGCACTTGTAAATTATTTGTACTTTCTTGGAAAATGTGCACCTCAACCCAAATATTGAGTTGTGCATCACCACATCTCATACTGAGAACATTGATATCAAAATACTTGATTCATTGAACACCCTATCCTTAGGGTTTCATTTACCTCATTCACTTATCACATGGCTCTCATAAGGATTTCATGTGACATAAACATTCACTGAATAAAGGCTACTATCAACAAATCATATAAAATCAATGTATGTGTGAAACCTTGGAACTGAAATGAATTTGGGTTTCCATGCCATTCAATTAGATAACATGCATCAATAATAAAATTGAATAAATAAAGTCTAACATGTCAAGAAAATCCGTTCAAATGGGTTTCACGATATCCATTTGCAAATATCCAACTTTCCTCGCATCTAGGGTTTCACCCTATATACTGAGATATCAAACAAATACTATTCACCTTAAATGAAATACAAGATAGTATCTGACATATATGTACTATGAATTGAGATAAACAATCATTCATAACCAAGGGGATCCAGATAAACAAATTTCTCTATTTAATTATACAGCAATTTCAGTCATAGACAAATTCCCTATATTTCAGTTTACTCTTATAACCTATGCGAATACTTAGGGAATTCTCACTAGGATGTATTGTATGCATTTCTAATATGATTTTATCATCTGAAATTTATCCAAATAGAGGAAGAATCCATTTCATATCATTTTGCAACAACTTAGATCAAACAGACAATTCAGGGTTTGTAGTCGCATACTAAGCAATTAAAGATTATGGATGATTTAACCAATTTTCATGCAATATACTCTCTAAAGGAAGTTCCCACTCACCCTAAGGTGTGGAAACACCTTAAAAACACATATCATCCCTGAAAATCTCAATCTCATATCAAATCCCTAGTAATTCACCTAATTCTTCTTCCTTTCCAACTCGGAAACCCTAAAAATGAGGGATTATGAAGAAGGAGTGACAAAAGGAGAACTTTTGACACCATTTCAGATCAAATCAGAGGAGGGAAAGAATATTTACATGTGAGAGAGGTTTCACCATAAAACCATATCCAAAGAGGCTAAGCTTACATGATTTCATCATTCCTCAGACCGCAAAACCCTAGGTCAGCATCTCCATCACTTTCTCCTCTCAAACCCTAACTCTCTCTCTCTCTCTAGGATTTTGTTTCTCTGGATTGAATCACGAATTATGAGATCTCCTTATGTGTTAGGTTGACCATATCGATCAATTGAGCTTCTTGGGTAAATTGCACATTGACTTCTCACTATACTTTTTCTTATTTCAGCTGAATTTTCTGTCATACAAATATTACTGTAATTCATCTACTGATAAGGTCTAAACACATACAAAAATGATGAAAATTTTACATGTTGTTTATGATTGATTTTCAGATCTCAATTTATATTTTCAGATCATTTGGATATACCAATAAATAAATAAAAATAAAGTGCTACACTGCTAAAAAGCACTCTGTCAGCATTTTGGTCGAAGTATAGTTCGACTGAGAACCACATTCAAAGAACACTCAAATATTCTGAAATTTTTCTAAAATATGCATGATTGAGTTATACATATCATATCCAAAATTCAATTAAATAAAAAAATAGAAAATATGAAAAATCATTTACCACACTTCTATCTTGATCAAATTCCATATTTATGTACTATCAAAACCCTAATTTTTGCCGATTAGGGTTTACATTTCTCAAACCCTAATTCTTCAAATTAAAATCATATTTAGAGTTTCTTCTTAGGTTTGGAACATCACAATTGATCTACTATCATTAATCAAGTCTAAACGATGTTCAATCTAATCAAGCATGTAATCATTCAGGTAAACCATAGTTTACCAATTAAGCACAAATGTGGTCATTACAATTCTCACCCCCTTAAAAAGGTTTCATTCCAAAAACCTAAATAAGTAAACAAAGTATATTCAAAGTTTATTTTAAGCTTCTGAAATCTTACATGTCATTACATTCTTGTATTTTATACTTGAATGTAGTTTTGAACGCTAACTCCTTTAGTTCTTTTCTAATCACAACATGTTACAACTGTTCTCAATGATAAAAAAACAAATTTGCAATGCCACAATCAATCATATCAAATAGAGAAGCAACCATTTCAATATTTTCATACTCATGAGATGTTACCTCAACATTGATAATCTGATCCAACCATCTCAATTCATACGGCTCAATATGTACTATTATTATGTATTACCTCTAAGTCACAAAAGAGAGTTCATCATGTTCTTTTGAATTTTACTATTGTGCTACTCAAATAGTAAAGCAGTCATGAGTTGGAAGACTAGATTCAACAACAATTGTACAATACTATTCATGGCATCCCCATTGTATCATGGATGCATAAGGTGAATCATTACCATCACATTCCATACTATTCTCAAGTATGAACCCACACATAATTCAAGGTGTAACCATCGGGTTATAGCATACTAGGGTTTCAACAAAAGTAACAGAGTACTCCATGATTGCATTAGTCATTTAAGGACTATTCATACCCAATTACCATCACTTAGTTATAATAAATCTAGGTATAACAAGCTATACCTCATTAGGGTTACATATCAATACAATATGGTTATCATCCCTTCTATTCATATGAGTGAATAGGTAAGACTACCTTATTCAGGATAACCCTTCATTTATTCCATCATTATTCAACTCATATCACAATACCACAAATGTACAATACTAAGATGGATTACTGGTATGAATGACTACAACTATCCGACACCTTTAATTAACATATTGCTTGCACATGTATACTGAAATCATGCGTAGAACCAATTTACATCCCTTAATATTCCTTCAACAAATTATACTTTTAAAAACAAATTCACATATTACTAAAAGCCATTATTTTCTCTTATCTCTCTCCTCATTCACTACTACTTACTTTTTGATACTTATCCTTCTCATTTTAATCATGTAGATTAAACATTCCTAAAATTGAAACATACAAGGTACAAATAGATTATTCATCATTCTTGCTATCACTGTAAGAATTTATCTCATATCGCACTTCGCTCATATTGTATATCTCCTTTTGTTCAAAACACACTTGTTACATTTCAAATTTATATCTTACTCTTTACTCTGAATCATTTCCATATTGTTTATCTACCTTTCAGATTAGCTATCTTTAAACCCTGGATTACTATCAGTGCTAGTTTACTTCTCATAGTGCAAATCTCATGATCTTGTTTTATAGAGAAGCTAGTATTCAAGGTCAAATCACCAGTGACATCCCTTGAACTACTACAACTCTAAACATTCTAGTGTTTGTTCCTTATCAGTAGCATGATGTTATTGTGATGTGACTTTGCTCCCTTAATTTGAAATTCAAACCTTGGATCTCACAAGTTTTACTAAAGTCTTCTTTATCTCATCGATTGAATTTCCTTTCTCTTACTTGGCCATTCAGATATATTACATTCTCAATTACCCTACTAGGGTTTCATCATCATATTGTGTGTCATTATTACATTCACTAGATGTCTCTACCATGGTGGTTATGCATCATATATGATTCATTTTCTTATCACTTCATTCTCACATTGCTCTCATTAACGAAGATATGAAAGAGAAGATGATTTTGAGACTTAGAGTTATTATCTTCAATCATTCAATAATACATTTCTCATACGTAGGATTAATTAATTATCAACAAGGATACTTGACTAATTAGCACTTTCTTGAATCTCGCAACCTCTTTCTTTTATAATCTATATTACTCCATTATCTTTCAAACCCTTCTTTACTTTCCATAATCCCCTTACCATATACTACTATTCTACATGTTGTCTTTAAATTCTAGTTTTCTCTTATGATCAGGTTGCTTCGTTCATGTGTATGATCATGTATGCCATGTTGCATATATTTCCTTTTTTTCCTTCTACTAATGTGAAGTGGAAATTCTAAATCAATAATCTCTCTACTAGTACCACCTCATGTTTAATACATTACATATCCTTCATTTTAAATCAAACATCTCATGCATGGTCAAACTTAGTATCTCTTTTAATCAAGTTTTTCCCTCCTGGATATAGTCTACCTTTGTAAGACTTATTCATTGGTTAAGCTACACTTTTGTTCTTCTTTTAGAAACTAATTTGTTGTTCTATAGAGACTTAGAATCCAAAGGCAGTAAGGATGAATTTATTAAACTTATTAATAAAGGTATACATTTCGTGCTCTCAATTATATCATAACCCTCATTCCTTAATCAAACTCATCATTTCCAACATTTCTCTTTGTTTCAACTAAGTTTCTTATCCTAGTTTTATGATTTACATGCTCATCTAGTTCTCTTCACTTTAACGCTTCTGAAGATTCTTCACTTCTATGTACTTATTTTATACTTAGCTCTTTTCTTCTATTTTCCCTTTGCTTTGGAGTACATAAAAACATTATACTCGATTATATAGTCCATTCCTCATGATTGATTCTTACTATCTTGCCCCTTACATACTTTTCTCATATCTTTTCCATATTTCATATTTAGAGTTCATATAATACTAATAATTAAACTTAATCTGAACCTTTTGTCGTGTTCCTTTATTCCCAAATAAAGGTTTCTCATATGAGGCCCCAAAGTTGGATCTCAGATATCAGTTCCAACTGATTCTTAGTTATCCCAGTCTTTCCCTTATACTTCAAAATCTTAGAGTATATACATTCATACTAGAATTTGGATCTAATCTATCCAGAATTTACTCTTGTTATGTTACTAATAGGAGTCATTAGATCCTAGTAATGCATCCTGCCAGCCGGACCAGGCCGAACATACAGTCCTGAAGCCAAGAGCTACTCAGGATTACTCAACTCCTATTCATCTTTAATGTGTGGAAGAAAACTTATGCACTTAGGAATTAACATTCAAAGATCATTTCTAGTCTACTTGATACAAAGAATGTAATCAATAAATGCTACAACTGCATAGTGTACAACAAATCTTAAAGGCCCATATATATTTCAAAATACTGAATATCTGAATTCAAACATATAAGAGCTTTTTTATTCATCTCCAATAAAACAACAATATGAAATGAAAGTTCTATCACATTTTATATTTATGCTCTTAATTCATGTTACTTATCCTGTTTCTAACCCTAATATTTCTAGGGTTCCTCTCTAGACCATCCTTCCACTATATACCTGGCTAGGGTATACATGAAAGAATAGACATAGTAGCTTGATACTAGTTGATCCAAGTACTCAGATATCGGGCCAGGATATCCAAATACTCAAATCCCCATAGCTAACATCATAACATCTCCTATCTGCCACACTTATGACTCTAACTTACTAACTTAATGGTCCCTGAAAAATCAGCCTAAGCTTTGATACCAAGTTGTTACACCCCAATCTCACAATTTCCATTAATCATGAGATTAGGGCATAAATTGAGGATTTATCGTAATACAATGATCACCCTTAACTTTTTTTCTTCTTTTTCAAACTCTTTGTTTTTCTCGCATCCAATCACATAAACAACTTTGTAAGAGAATCAAACCTTGATTACTTTAATATGATCTCAACATTAATGATACACATCCATACATTTATTCTATTTCTAACACTTCCATGTACATATGACATGATAATCAAATGCAATCTCTCTTATTAAAGAAACAAAGATACAAACATCATTTACAACTCTCTCACATTTATACAAGGACCTAGAGTGAAAGGAACCGACTGAACTTAACTATACTCAGACTTAACTCTTATGGCAGATCTACTCTGATGCAATGACCTTCTTCAAGTCCATGTGATATCCCTAAAACATTGTGAGTAGAGGGGTGAGCCTACTCGCTCAATGAATAAGTACTTCAAAGAAACAGTCTAAAGCACTGATATAATTATAGATATACTTTTCAACAATTGATATCAATTATAGTAGCAGTAGGCTTTAAAGAGATTGATCATTTACAATCATAAATATGGCAGGATACTCTAGATATCAACAAGAGTAAATCAATATATGAGCATGCTTGATTAATTTCAAAGAGAACTAATAATTCAGAAACATATAAAGAATAATTGCTGGGAAATTGTACTCAAATCTTTCTTAGCCTTTCATACTAATAAGAAACTCTTTAGAACTTATATTATCATATTTTAGATTATACCCTGATCATATGCAGTGTACTCTACATATGAAGACTCATAGTGAACTATGATCTCACTGTAAAAGACTTAGATAACACACCCGAGAATGCTAAGCCTGACTACGTCACTGATCTGCAATAGGAAAATGGCTCTCTAGCCTTGACACACCTATTATGTCGTAAAAACTGGACTCCTCCTCTAACCTCCACACACCCTTTATTGTACTCTAGTGCCACCAGGATCTATGGTTGATGTTGGACACTACATTCTGTATTTTACGGAGACTTCCACTAGGGCTTCGTCCCCCATACCACATGTTAGTACATTCTGACCCCCGTATACTGGACACTGCTAGGGTTAGGTCGTTTCATCCCTACGGTGCAGACCTCTCATAGGGAATCTATGGTATTCAGGGCTCTTAAGTCTATTATTTTATTATTCTTAGAAAGCTCTTACTATATTGTATCTTTTCCTTTACATATACTTGACTCTGGTATCTCTATGGTACCGTGTCTATTTATTTGAAGTTTATAACACAACATGTATATCTTTCTAAACTTGGCAGAGCAATATACTCAAAACATTGTAATATACTAAGAAATCAACATTTTATATCTGCAGGTAGACTAAAATTCTTAAATAACAGAATACATGTTCACTTGATACTTTATACACTAGAATCATGTAATTGAACTTCTTAATACACTAATAAGAGTTAATTACTTGACATATGAGTAATCACCATTTTCTCCTATAAATTATTTGTACTTTCTTGGAAAACGTGCACCTCAACCCAAATATTGAGTTGTGCATCGCCACATCTCATACTGAGAACATTGATATCAAAATACTTGATTCATTGAACACCCTATCCTTAGGGTTTCATTTACCTCATTCACTTATCACATGGCTCTCATAAGGATTTCATGCGACATAAACATTCACTCAATAAAGGCTACTATCAACAAATCATATAAAATCAATCTATGTATGAAACCTTGGAACTGAGCTGAATTTGGGTTTCCATGCCATTCACTGAGATAACATGAATCAATAATAAAATTGAATAAATAAAGTCTATCATGTCAAGAAAATCTGTTCAAATGGGTTTCACGATATCTATTCGGTTTCACCCTCTTTATTGAGATATCAAACAAACACTGTTCACCTTAAATGAAATCCAAGATAGTAGCTGACATATATGTACTATGAATTCAGATAAACAATCATTCATAACCAAGGGGATCCAGATAAACAAATTTCTCTATTTAATTATACAGCAATTTCAGTCACATACAAATTCCCTATATTCAGTTTACTCTTATAACCTCTGTGAATACTTAGGGAATTCTCATTAGGATGTATTGTATACATTTCTAATATGATTTTATCATCTGAAATTTATCCAAACAGAGGAAGAATCCATTTCATATCATTTTGCAACAACTTAGATCAAACACACAATTCAGGGTTTGTAGTCGCATACTAAGCAATTAAAGATTATGGATGATTTAACCAATTTTTGTGGAATATATTGTATAAAGGAAGTTCCCACTCACCCTAAGGTGTGAAAACACCTTAAAAACGCAGCTCATCCCTGAAAATCTCGATCTCATATCAAATCCCCAGTAATTCACATGATTCTTCTTCCTTTCAACTCGGAAACCCTAAAAATGAGGGATTATGAAAAAATAGTGACAAAAGGAGAAATTTTAACACCATTCCAGATCAAATCAGAGGAGGGACAGAATATTGACATGTGAGAGAATATTCACCATAAAACTATATCCAAAGAGGCTAAGCTTACATGATTTCATCATTCCTCGGACTGCAAAACCCTAGGTCAGCATCTCCATCACTTTCTCCTCTCAAACCCTAACTCTCTCTCTCTAGGATTTTGTTTCTCTATATTGAATCACGAATTATGAGAGCTCCTTGTGTGTTAGGTTGACCATATAGAGCAATTGAACTGCTTGGGTCAATTGCACATTGACTTCTCACTATACTTTTTCTTATTTCAGCTGAATTTTCTGTCATAAAAATATTACTATAATTCGTCTACTGATAAGGTCTAAATGCATACAAAAATTATGAAAATTTTACATGTTGAGTTACCAATAAATAAATAAAAATAAAACACTAAACTTCTTAAAAGCACTCTGTTAGCATTTTGGTCGAAGTATAGTTTGACCGAGAATCACATTCAAAGAACAGTCAAATATTTCGAAATTTTTCTCCAATTTGCATGATTAAGTTATCCATATCATATCCAAAATTCAATTAAATACAAAATTTGTAGAGAATATGAAAAATCATTTACTACACTATTATCCTCATCAAATTATGTATTCATGTACTATCAAACCCCTAATTTTTGCAGATTAGGGTTTACATTTCTCAAACCCTAATTCTTCAAACTAAAATCATAGTTAGAGTTTCTTCTTAGGTTTGAAACATCACAATTGATCTACTATCATTAATCAAGTCTAAACAATGTTCAATCCAATCAAACGTGTAATCATTTAGGTAAACCCTAGTTTACCAATTAAGCACAAATGTGGTCATTACAGGTTAGGAGAGATTAATATTAGTGAAATGATGTTATTTACAATGTGAACCATGGTGAAACCACTGTCCTAAGGAATTCATTCCACTTGTTATCACAACCAGTAATCTTAGTTTTAATTCTTGCAATTTAGTCATTAAATCAACCTAATCACTCTTTTTATCAGGTCTAGTTGATTGGGTCATTGTTAGTAGTAGTTTCTGGCTACACATTTTCCTCATTTTTGATATTCGAGCCTCTGTAGGCCTATATTACATCGATACGTGCACTTGCATTTTTGACATGTAGTTTAGGCGCATCATAAGACAAGACTGAAGTTGTCGACATGGTGGATGCCTAGCTCATGGCTATAGAGAACATCTTTTGTAGTTCAAAGGTGAAACCCAACCTGAAGGTCCTCTTCACCACTCACCTCCTCGAAGGAGTAGCAAAGATATTGTGGGAAAACTACATTATCGACTGAGACCTGACTGTTGAGCCTATGGCCTAGACACATTTCTGCACCATCTTCACTGATGTATTTGTCCCTAGTTCTTACAAGGAGGAAAAGGTGAAATAGTTCATGTTTCTTTCTTAGGGAAACATGTCTGTGGTGGATTTTTCTTGGAAATTTTGACACATAGAGTGCTTCGCCTACATGCTAATTGAGGAGTGATGAGTGGAGCACTTCATCAAGAACATGCACCCCCAGAAACCCCATGTAATATCTAGAAAACCTTTGAACATCTCGGAGGCTCTTGACTTTATCTTAAAGATGGAGATGATTGTCATGCATGTCTAGATCCCACCCAAGTGGTATCTAGGGATCATCAAAGTCATTTCTGCTCCAAGATTTGATAATATAGGGGCACTAGGTTGTAACCATGGCAGGGATAGAAAGAGGGGAAGCAGAAAGCCCCATGATGAGATTCACAATCCCAGATGACCTAGTTGTGGGTGGAAGACCCTGGTAGATGTGGCTTTGAGAAGCAAGTGTGTTATCACTTCCCACAAGAGTGACACATCCAGGCCAACTATCCCCTCCCTACCCCGTAGGGGATAGGCCCAATGGTAGACCAACCAGCAGCTACATCCCAACCAGGGGAAGCCCCAATTATGGGAGAATGTCAATAGGCATGAGTCCTTACCATTGATAATGAGGAATCTTAGGCCAACACAAATCGAATCATAGAAGGTAACCAACCTTAGAACTCTATTTTCTATCGATTACCATAGAAATGCAAGATAGTTTTGATTCCATATATAAAATGTAGGACCACTTGATATCATGGGACATACGGTTAAATTCTTATTTGATTTGGGTTCTACCAATACTTTCATTTTGTGAAATATCATGACTATGCGTTGTTTCAATTTCAATGACTTAGGATATGTCTTGGAAGTGACTAACACCAGTGGTTGTATCTTCTCATTCCTCTTAAAGACACCAATCAACCATGTTAAGTATATGAATAACACAATCCCTACCAACTTTATCCTCCTTGATATGAAATATTTTGATGTCAACATATGATAGGATTGGATTTATAACTATGATGCAAAGATAGGCTATAGGGAAAATAAAATAGGAATAGAGAGGCCAGGTTATCCACCTTTTACCATTCCAAGAAGGAAGGATGCCACCACTAGTCTTTATGTGTTGGATAGAAGGAAAAACACATGGTATCTAAAGGTTTTTTAGTGTTCGTAGTGTTAGTGACCGAGATAGAACCTTAGGTGTGGCCCTTAGAGGAAAAAAAGGTAGATAGGGACTATGATGATGTGTTCTTAGACAACTTATCAAGCATACCTCTAGAAAAGAAGGGGATTTCTCCATAGAGCTAGCTCCTGAGACAAACCCAATTTCTAGTCCCCTTACAGAATGGCTCTCGTCAAATTGCTCAAGTTGAAGAAACAACTATAAGAACACTAGACGAGGGCTTCATCTAACCCAGCACAACCCTATGGTGAGCACCAGTTTTTTTGTGAAAAAGAAGGATGGGTCACTTCACATGAGCATTGATTATGTAATGATAAACCATGATACCATTAAAATAAGTATCCCCTACCCCACATAGATGGCATGTTTGATCAGCTCAAAACTGTCAAGGTCTTTTAAAAGATTAAGCAATCATATGGGTACCATCAGTTATGTGTTAAGAAGGAAGACATCTCAAAATCACTTATAAAACCTGCTACAGTCAATACGAGTTTTTAGGCATGACTTTAGGGTTGTATGATGATCCAATAGAGTTTGTTAACCTCATGAATAGTGTGTTCCAGCCCTTCCTCAACACCTTTGTCAAATTTCTCATAGATGACATCCTAGTCTACTCTAACAACCTAGAACAACATCGTGATCACTTATCTAAGGTCCTTGATATCTTGAGTAAGCATAAGTTCTATGGGAAATTCTCAAAATGTGAGTTTTGGTTAGACCAAGTCATGTTCCTCAGACACATCATATTTAGAGGAATCATATCTGTGTACCCTGTCAAAGTGAAGTCTATTCATGAATGGCAAACACCAAGTCCCTATCCAAAATTTGTAGTTTCTTGGTATTAGTTGGGTATTATCGGCGGTTCCTCAAGGATTTCTCTAAGATGGCTCAGTTCATCACCAATATCACTTGAAAATATGAGAAGTTTCTATGGTGCTACCTATGTGAAGCATGATTCTAGGAGTGTAAAGAAACTCAGCTCTTATTTTGACCCTACCTTAGGCAACGACGGATTCATCATCTTCAATGATGTGTCGAAGATGGGATTAGGGTGCATTATGGAGAAAGACCAACATGTTGTCACCTTTTCCTCAACATAGCTCAAGAAAAATAACATGAACTATATGACTCATGATTTGGAGCTTGCGATGATTGTCTATGCCTTTAAGATCTAGTGATACTACCTGTATGAAGCCACTTTTGACATCTTTACTGGCCATAAGAGCTTGAAGTACATATTGACTTCGAAGGACCTAAACCTATGACAATCATGTTGGATGGAGTATATGAAGGATTATCACTTCACCTTACCCTACCATCTTGGTAAGGCTGGTGTGGTTTCTGATGCCCTTAGTCATAAACAACTTGGTTGTACAGTTGCTTAGCCACCCAATGAAGGAGATTGGAAGATTTTGCTAGATGGAGTCCACAACTATTTATGTATAGAATCCATTTGTCCAATATCCAAATCATGTTTGACTTGTTAACTGAGATTGTAGAAGCCCAAATGGTCAACCCAAACTTAGAGAAATGTAGGACCTAATGGAGAAACCTCAAACACACCTTTCGTGGGTGTAGATGGAGGATTCCAATATAAACATCATATTTGGGTTCCTAAGGACTCAAATATGAAGGCTCTTATCTTACAAGCATCCCATGGATAAAAATACACCATGAACCCAGGCACCACTAACATGTTTAAAGACCTGCAATGCTTATCATACAAGACTCCCATGGATAAAAATACACCATGAAACCAGCCACCACTAAGATGTTTAAAGACATGCAATGATTCTTTTGGTGGTCAGAAATGAAGCAAGACACACCCTCAATTGTGGTTAGTTGTATTACATGTCAAATGGTGAAGTCTAAACACTAGTGACCTAGTGGGTTATTGCAATACATAGAGTTCCCTCAGTGGAAGTGGGACCAAATTACCATGGGCTTCATGATGGGTCTTCTAAAGACAAGAAAAGGGCATGATGTCAAATGGGTCATGGTGAACCGCCTAACCAAGTCAACACACTTTCTTATCCTGATGATTACCTCCAAGGTGTCATACCTAGTTTAGATATACATTTAGGTAATAGGCCATCTACATGGTGTTCCAAGTTCAACAATCTCTGACCGTGACCCTAAGTTTCCCTACTAGTTATGGAAACAAGTCCAAGAAGAACTCGTCACGAGGTTGAATTTTAGCACAACCTATCACCCTCAGACTGATGGACTATAAGAACTCATGATACATACCCTAGAAGATATGTCAAGAGCATGTGTCCTGGGTTGGGGGGATCATGGAAACAATATCTACCCTTACCTAATTTTTCTACAACAACAATTACCAAGAGAGTAAACGGATGCCTCCAT